>CM017907.1:1366440-1966440 GCA_008369825.1 Triplophysa tibetana
GCACGCGTGTGCGTGAGCTCAGCGCCGGCCTTCTGCGGTTACTTTTCTTGGTGAAACATTGAGAAAACTAGAGATTTTTTTCTCCCTAGAATACTTTTTTCTTTTTTTCCCCAGTCTCTCTGCGTCTCTCTGCCAGCCCTTTGGCACGGGACACTCTGTTCTGACATGGTACCATCCTGCTGGATAATAATCCTCTGATGCTGTTGCAAACCCACAGAACAGAAGTTGAAAACTCTGGGGTTTGTATTACATTGCTCATGCTGTTGACTCCGTGTACTCGGGCCAAACCAGCAGGAGTTCATTTCCAGTCGGGCACACGATGAATGAAAAGAATTATCGAGATTATGATTGGAGCTGATTTTGGTTAAAGGTATCATTTTAAGCATTTAGTTATTTCAAGTCCAACCGCTCGACCATAAGAAGACATCTGTGAAAACATCTTACAAAACACTTTGCTTCAGACATTTAGCATGGGAGTTGTAACGTATTTTCAAGGTTAGAAAGTTCTACCAGGAGTGGGGTTTGAACCCGTGAGTACATACGTCCGTTGGATCTCAAGTCCAACGCCTTAACCACTCGGTCATCCTGGTGACGTCACAGTGCCTATGAGCCCCTTCAAATATTCTTCAACACCTCTTGATCATTTATGGCTCATAACACAAGCCAGTTTATAAAAGACCAAATCACTACAATTCTTTTTAGATTAGTTTTACTCTTGTTGTGTGAAAGAAGGGTTGATGTCTTTGAGCAATCAAAGAGAAATTTGTTGTCTAAATAAAATAAAGTGGCGAATGAATATTTAGATGGTTTTTATGATGAGTGTATTCCAAATTCATACATCTAAATTGATCAGAATTTCAATATTATGGAAGATTAGTGTTTTATGATGAATCGTACTATTGTTGTCCACACTCTTTGGATAAAAGCATTTCTTAAATGGACATTTTAGATTTGTCCATATTACTCTAGCTGTAACATCCAGCATACGCCCATTTCCAGTCTTCAGGATTTGAGACAGCCGCACGGGGGCCTGGATTTAGCAGAAACAGGGAGTCCGACACCATCTGAAATGACATCAGGGTCACCGGTGCCGCTGTTTGCACGTGCACCCAGAGCCCTGCTTACAAAACTGACACATTCTCAATCATATCGCCGATTCCCTGGAAATCACTGAAAGGCCACGTCTGAGCATTTTATAGAGTACTATGCACCAGATGGGGATTAGTTTTCCCAACATGGGAAGGGAAAAGGGTCTTTTTTAAAGAGAACGCGTGCTGTTGGGGTAATATAGTCGGCTTTGAAAAATGGACCAAATCTTCTGCCGCTGTCCGCAATATACAGTTCCTTTTACAGCCGTGAAACAAAATCAAAATGGGTCTGCATTGGGCCGTGGAGACGTTGTGCGTGTGTGTGTTGGAGCGTGTGTAGGCGTTTTCATTCGGTGGCGGTGGAACGGCGACTCTCTCCATACCTGCGGGGAATTTATTGCGCTAAATGAATTGTGGCCCGCAGAAGTTGGTAAATTGCGAGGCATCAATCTCGAGGAGATAGAGAGCGGAACACGGCGGCGGCGCTTTCGTCTGATATGGCCGTTGAAACCTCGCCTTTCAATTCCTCCCCATTCATCCTCCGGCAACCTCCAGTGTTTAACGAGATTCGTGAAGAGCCCTTAACAAATAACAGCTCTTTAGCGTTTGAGTGCCACAGATAAATGCGCGAACGAGGGCGTTTATGCCGAGCAATTACAACGCCACCTATTATCTGCAGCGCATCACGGTGGAGACGGGCCAATCGTGTCAGCCCGAATCAATAACTCAGAAAATGTCTTTGTGTTAAATAACTGTTTTTCCTAAAAACTGTCAATAAGCACTCTTGCGCCTTTAAAAGATCAAATTTGTTAGACGTATAACACTCTTGCTCGTAAACGTAAACCTGACCTCCAGAGAAAGTTCATTTTCTGATGCATTTGATGCTTCGTCGTTTCAGAAGTCTTCAGTTTTGCTATGTGCATCATGAACCTCGCACTCCATCTCATATTTTGATGTCTTATCTAGTGTCAAGTCTCCATTTAAATGTGTTGTTTATGTGCTCATTTGATTCATCTTATCCAATGTCACTCATCACTTCTTTTCTTCTTTTTCATGATCATGTTGAGTCGAATGTTGCACGACAAAGTTGTGGATGTGATTGCTTTGAATTCTTGGTAATCATGCTTGACTTGTTCTTTTTTTAGCAGTGTGTTATGGGATGGGTCAGGGGCTGATGACGTTAAGAGCTTTTCCACGTTTCTCCACAGCGAGCCATACTGGGAGAGGTCTGCTAATGCCAGTTCCTGCTCTGCCACTAGGCCCAAGACACTCCACCTTGGAGGGCAACAACATACCTCATCGCCATGGTAATCCATCCCTTCTCCCATGTCCCAGTAGAGACCGTAGATCTGATGCACAAATGTCCGTTGGGTTTATTTTCACAATGCGTTCTGTCATTTGAAATCAATGAATATTAGTCATCATATCGCACACGCATACAGACACCACATTGAATAGTTTGGATTGTGAAGGTTTGCTTAACCATCTTTTGTGCCAAATTACCATATTTACTACATTTAGGTTTATTTTTTATACAGACCAGCTTTCAGCATTTTGTGACTGTTGTGAATATGTGTTTTGCTGTTAGTATCAACATAGCCGAGTTTCTATTGTGGTCTATTATTGTAGTTTCTGATTCAGTGGATGTAAGAATTAAAAGTAAAAATAAAAGTAACTTTAGCATTTTTGTTCAATAATAAGCATAGAAATATAAGACATATAAAAATATATGTTTCTGCACGCATGTTTTTCTCTTTTTGGAAAGACTTTTTCAGGAGTGATTTCTTGGGGGTCTGATGTTTTAAATGCGTGCGGAAGCCCCTCACATTTGGCCAAGACGTACTTAATTGATCACAAGCAAGTATTTTTGCTTCTGAGCAGAACGCAGCGCAAATAAATTATGCCACGGTAACAGAAATCCAATATGTAATGGGCTTAGTAAGGCAAGCCGTATTGCTCATAGCTCTGATAAATGATGCCCCCCTTTGTAGTTGCAGAAGTGCCTTTATTGTGTCGGAAGCCCCTCGCTGATTTCGAGCCTGTGAAGATAAAACAAGGCATCGTGGGAAGTGGAGTTTGCCGTATTCCTCCGAGACCGGGGCAACCTTGCAAGTTTCCCGAGATACGCGGAGCGCTATAAACGAAGCGCGTTTGAGGAAGCCTTTGTAGAGCGTACGGAAACGCATTTGAGAAATATGCCGCGCTGATTATGTGCCGCGTTGCTTGATGGATCGGTAAGGAACGGAGGCACGGGGTGCTGGGATTACTGTCACACTGAATAAAGAGGATTTATTTATCACATTCACAAAAAGCCTCTTCTAATAGCTCATCGCGGGGTGTATTTAGAACTATTAGCACAACCACCCTCGGCTTCTGATACACAACCTGTCTGTACCCTTAATGCCCGGCGTGCTTTCTCTCAGCATCATCTGTGCTTTCTTCCTGCATTTACGTCTCTCTTCTGACATGCACAGGGTCACGCTGGCATTGTGTTCACGCTTTGACGCTTGAGGTACGGCGTAGAGCCACTAAATAGATTTTCACCTTTTCATCCCTCTTTGAAAGCGTTCCAGGGAACAAAAGCACAATGCCAACGGCATCACCACTCCAGCCCGCTGGCATCATATGCCCTCGCTGTCCATTAAAGAGACGCATGATTCAAAAGCCTGGGAATGATTTAAATGGGCTTTATTGTTCGGGGTTTTTTTTTTATTTGATGTGCACTTATAATGTTAGTCAAGGTTTCTTGCACTTGAACCGGTCATAATTTTGTTTTCACGACTGTTTTCTGCCACCTCTTGAAACAGTGCTGTTCATCAATGCGCCTTTAAGACAGGTACGACCAAGAATGCTAAATAGCTGTTGATATGTCACGTGTACTTTTTACACCTAAAAAAAGGGACAGTATCCCGAAAAAAAACATTCCGTCAACATTCACTTCCATGTCGCATTTTGCATGTCGCTCTTTCGTCTGTGGAACACAAAAGGAGATAATTTGGGAAAATGTTTGTTCCTTCTTCAAAATATCTTCTTCTGTGTCATACAGGCTTGAAATGACATGAGGGGGAATAAATGATTCCAGAATTTTCACTTTTGGGCGAACTATCCCTTTAAACCTTTACGTTTAAGCATACGCAGTTTCTCTTCCAAAAAGTGCTGAACTCCTCACACTTACAGGACCAAAACACACTACATTATAACCATCCGAGTAGGTTTAGTCTCATTTTTACTTCCTCGCTTTAATTTGGATTAGAAGCTTTGATGTTAAGTGATACTGTATAACAGGTGCAGTGGCTGTCGGATCCGGTCACTGTGAGCTATGGTTATATATCTCAGCTGATGAGCGTGTGAGTAAATTCCAGCTGGGTTATTTAGTTTAAGTGCTGTTTGATCCGGGAACGCCAGGCAGACTGAAATTGAGATAAATGGCTGCGGGGAGGGGGGCGGCCACCTCTCTTCCCAGCGTGGGGCCGTTGCGGGCCGCAGCGGGGCCAAGGGTCTGCTGCACACCTGTCTCTCATAGTTACAGACTGCGGGGCTCACGGAGACACAGGCTCTCCTCTGTCAAGGCTTATTGGGACCTCTGGCCCGGTAAACAGCGAGACATGCACGACCATCCAATCCTGTACATCCGTTACATGTGCATACACAACCACACGTTATATAGTCGATCTGTCCCTTCTTCTGTTAGACCTGACAAGACTAGAGTCGGATTGAAGATGCGTCAGATGAAGTTATCTGTATATGGAACAAAAAAAGATATTTAGAGAAATGTCTCGGTGGATTTCGCATCCAGACAATGGAAGTAAATGGTGTCCAATGTTGATTGGTTACCAACGTTCTTCAAAATATCTTCTTTTGTGTTCTGCAGAAGAAAAGGTCATGAAGGTTCGGAATGATA
Organism: Triplophysa tibetana; assembly: GCA_008369825.1. NCBI lineage: Eukaryota > Metazoa > Chordata > Actinopteri > Cypriniformes > Nemacheilidae > Triplophysa > Triplophysa tibetana. Next base: position 1,371,430 of record CM017907.1, read on the forward strand.
TTAATCAAATCATTTCATTTTTGGCCACAACCCAGCTGATGTCATAGAGTGGCTGTAACCTTGTTTGTATACAGAATGTTGTGTTATTTTGGGGGCATTAGCATATACAATCAGAGATAACTAAACAAAAGATCATTCAGAGATATGATCCTGAGCGCTGCTTGTCCATGCAGAACCTGCCACGGTGGTGCGAGAATCTTTTGGGTGGTTGCCAGATGTTCTGAGTGGTTTTTAACACATTGTTATGCAGTTGCTAAGATGTTATGGCTGGTTGCTAGGGCACGGCTAGATGGTTTCTAGGGTGAGCGGTTTCATACAGTGCCAAGCCAAATCCTGCTCCCTAGACATTATTTAGGAATGCACGTCACTTCTAAGCAAGTGTTTTTTTAGATATTTGTACAAAATAACTTTTGGCATAGTAACCATCTGTGATAATGCACACCCAAGCAAACCCTTGTTGGATTCCTCGTGTTTTTCTATATTAAAAAACAAGAAAATTCCCCGCCGCTGTAAAGCGTCTCAATCTTGACCGGAGGCAGAAAGCGTCGGCCGTACGAGGCATAAATGAAGCTATCCATTAGAGAGAGAGAGAGTGTTGTAGACCGCCGGTTAATATAATGTGTGGCAGGTGGTCTGCTTTGCCTGAGGAAGATCTGTAGGGTATGACAGCTCAGAAAAGGCATAAATCCTCCCGCTCTCTTATCTTCAGACACATTTAGTTGCCATGGGGATTTTATTTATGCAGCCAGAAACTTCCATACTTCAGGTTAGATGCACACATCTCGGCAGCTGCTGGCCCAGCCACGGCTCAGAGCGGGGAGCTCCATGCATTTCATGCTTAAATACATGACGGTGGGACGTCTGTACCTGCCAGAGGACCTGTCTGTTGTTACTGAGGGAGGATAAAAGTGTCTGTTTATTGTGTTTAGAGAGAGGGACGGCACGATCAGTGGAAGGATTTGTGTGAGGATGTTGGATGTGTGTTGTTCATAGTCGAACATGAAGTTAAAAGTTGTGCACCTTTTCATCAAATGTTACCCTGATGGACAATTTTAAAGGCGATTTTCGCGATATTTTGGTTGTTTTTGCATCCTCGGATTCCATATTTTCAATATATGTCTACCTCTGTCAAATATTGTCCCATCCTTCGAAACCATACATTAATGGAAAGCTGATTTATTATGTATAAATAGGGTGACCATATGAGCGTTTCTCACGGACGTGTACTTGCCAGGATTCGGATCTGTCTTCCTGAAGTCACATTTGTCGACCGCATACATCATCGAGGTTTATTATTTCAGGTTTTATTTTATAAAGGCAGCCGTTATATTTCAAAGTAAGAATGACTACAATGAACTACAACGATTATACGTCTTAAGCGTTGTTAAATGTTAATTTAATAATGCTTTTTTTACTGAAATGTGAGAACCTCGATGACATATGCGGTTGAGAAATGCGACTCCCGGAAGACGCATCCAAATCCTGCCAAGGACGCATGCGGAGAAATGTCTCTTCTGGTCACCCATGTATAAGTGGTCCAGGGTCATAATTACACCTGGTTTATTGTCTACAATTTATCTTGTATTTTACAGTAATTTGTACATCTTTTATGTTAAAATCAAACAAAAATCTGTTTTTGGTCATAAAAAAATCTGCTTTAAAAATGTTAACATTACCATACTCTAATTCTCTACGGTAGCTTGAAATAAGAATTAATAATTTGAGCTGTTGGGTATGAGCTTGACATTTGATTTGACTGCATAAGAAAGTATGCAAACTAACCTGCAATGGTATGTTTCAAACAGAGACGGTGATATTGAGCTGAAAGTTGTGGATTGCAACTTTAAAGAAAACTTTACATTTTTATAAGTATATAGTTATATACATATAGATACACGGATACATATAATGTGTATATATATGTATAAATACTATATATCATACATATATATAGAAAATATAATATTTTTTTCACTTCACTCAAATCTGTCAAAACTTAAACAATTATGCAGTTCACTTAAAAATATATATAATCAATTTAAATGCTCCTTTAATTTCTTTTTTTTCAGAATGCATTTGCACATATAATCAGAATCCATCAACATATCAACATAAGAACTTAGCTTCTATATCACACATCTTTAACCTCACAGGTCTTTGGCACATGCACATACACAGACTCTCACTTCATACGGACGGATCATTTTTAAACTGATGCTCTTGTGACGCAGGCTGTGTGAGTGTTTTACAGGTTGCTTTATAAACCTTCCCCGCTGTGCATGAGTCACTTAACCGCGGCCGTACGAGCCAGCGCTGGAATTAGCCAAATGGACACGCTGCTAACAGCAAACTCCTGCGCCGAGCTAACGTGCTAATGGAGCAGAATATGCATCAGTTTAGTTGGAAATGTCAGCGACTTTAGACAGGTTGTTGAGCACATTTGTATTGATTTGTGATGACTGAGTTTATTACGTTAGCCGTGTTAGATCACTTCACAAATCCTGTGATGTTTTGGGCTCTTTATATACTGTATATATCTGTTTAGTAATAGGTATGTCTATAGAATAAAGACGTGGAACATGAAGACACTAGGATGGACACCATGACCCTGAGAGTGTTTTTACCTGCACTATTTCTTTTATTAATTCATTTCGTGTTCGTTTTTTATGAGTGATATGTTTTGAACATTGTACTCGCAGTATAAATTACTTTGTTCCAAGTTTTTCTTTTTGATGTATTTTTTCTTTTCCTGACCTACTTTTTTACCTAAATTGGAAAGATATATGAATCCTCTCTCTCCATCTTTTTTCGAGGTGCCTCGCATTCAATTATTTAACTGCGTTCTTTTCATTTTTCCGTCTACCTGTTTCTTTGTGCGCATGTGTAAATAATGTATGTTATAGATTTCGCGGAGGAGAGAGGAGCACAAGGAGGTGCAGGAGGTGCGATGGGGCATCGCTTTCTCTGGGTGTATTTGAGTAGAATGGGCTTCTCTGTGAAACCGTGACCCGTTTGCTCTCTGTCTACCTGGCTCTCCACTATGTCCTTGGGTTCCCGGTGACATCTTTTTGAAGTGTTGCACAGAAAGCAGGATGAGGGTTTGATCCCGCCCCTATTCTCCTCCCCGGGCGGCACACGACGCCTTTCATAGTCTGGATATCACAGTCCAGTGACACGTACATCAGAGGTTCCACTGAACTGGATCTTTCATACTCTATGTGCCGGTCTTGAGGTACTGTATGACTATTAAAATAGGGAAACCTTATGTAAGATTTTAGGATTTTAAAATATACTCCCTGGTTGTCATTATATTAGATTTATAAGCTGTATTCATTTCGTAACTTCTGCATATCAAAGCATGCGGCGTTCAGCATTCAGTGCCTTGCATTCATTAATGATAAAGTGCATGTTTGGAATCCACTTCTCTCTTCATAACGGTCTGCAAAATATGGTCAGAATAAACTCCAGTGCTGCTACACAAATTATAGTTTGTCGGTTTGCCTTCAGATATCCACGATGCAGAAATCCATTGGTTCCGCCGTGCACATTGGGGAAGTGGAACAGAGAGCGTGTGGTTGTGTTTAAACACATTTAATCTGAGAGAGAAACACTTATCGCGACGAGCAGAGTCTCCAGACCCGCTGTGCTCAAACCTCCCTCCTGAGTGAGATTTCAACCCATAAAAAAAACACGGCATAATACTCACAAACAGGGTTTCATTGCTTTTTTAATTCTTGCTTAGTGAACTTAGTAGGGGATGTAAACACAAAGCAGTTTGGTGCATGTTTATCGTGACAGGAGTTGCTTCTGAACGCTCTGTATGCGTCCATTCCTGGATAGTGTTTGTGGACTTGACAGGGGAAGATTTGACTTGTTGAAACTTAGTTAAAAGTGGTCTGAACTGATTAAACGATAAAAAAATGTATAACTATGCTGTTGAAAAAAAAAAAAAACAAAAACTGCATACCGAGAAGGGTCATGTTTTTGACACTGGTGTTTTTAGCTGGTCAGTGCTGCTGGTGTTTAAGCTGGTTCATGTGCTGGTTTAAGCTGTCAGTGCATGGTGGCTGTTTTAAGCTGGTCATGTCCATGTGCTGGTTTAAGCTGGTCATGTGCTGGTTTAAGCTGGTCAGTGTATGGTTGTTTTTAAGCTGGTCATGTACTGGTTTAAGTTGGGCATCATGTGCTGGTTTAGCAGCTGGTCATGTACTGGTTTAAGCTTGTCATGTGCTGGTTTTAAGCTGGTCTGTGCTGTTTGTGTTAGCTGGTCATGTGGCTGCGTTTCAAGCTGGTTCATGTGCTGTGTGTATGTGCTGGTTTAAGCTGTGGTGCATGTGCTGGTTTAAGCTGGTCATGTTGGTTTAAGCTGGTCATGTGCTGGTTAAGCTGGTCATGTGCTGGTTTAAGCTTGTCATGTGCTGGTTTAAGCTGGTCATGTGCTGGTTTAAGCTGGTCATGTGCTGGTTTAAGCTGGTCATGTGCTGGTTTAAGCTGGTCATGTACTGGTTTAAGCTGGTCATGTGCTGGTTTAAGCTTGTCATGTACTGGTTTAAGCTGGTCATGTGCTGGTTTAAGCTGGTCATTCAAGCACCACCAGCATCAAAATAACCTGTTCGTATGAAGTTTTTTTCAACAGGTAAAACAGTTATTTGCAATGAAAAGTATATAATCGTCCACAAAAGTGGATTTTGATTTTGATTGGCTGTCAGTGATCCCAGAATATTGTTTCTCTGTTACATATTATAGTTTTTACAAAAATTTTGCATGATTTGGAAAACTTGATAGTTACTGTGTTTGGTGTGAACGGGCCCTTACATTAGACTGTATTATCGGTTAGCTTTGTTAGCTTGACATTGACCATTAATCATGTAAATCATTCACCTTTCTCGTCTTGTGATCATTCTTATCTTGGATGGGGACAAAAATATTAATATTGATAGATTTGTATATCTATAAAATAACTATAGATGGATGCACACACCTGTCCTGAAATTAACTTTCGGTCTGTGTTTGGTTATTATATACATTTTTATATAATTGCTATTCATGTTAATTAATCTTCATATTTATGGTATATTCATTTTATTCATCTAAATTAAAATTACTCGACAGTTATCAATTATTTGAGGAGGTCTCCCGGAAGTGAAGTTTGGGCCACATAACGTTAATGTCGTTGCCGCTGAAACCGTCTATAGCAAGGTATTTTTTAACTTTATGATGCCAAGACCCCCAAATATGATTCATTTTTGTAAGGGGCCCCTTTTATACAATATATATCAGCCTATATGTTTTTCTGTGTAAAGAAACGTTTAAAATTTGTTAGATAAATAGTTAATAGGATATTATAAAGACAACAACTTGTTTCTAAATATAAATAGTTGGCAACAATTTCACTTTGTGTGCGAAAAAAAAAACTATAGCAATAAAAATTCACTCGAAAGATTCAAATAGAAACAATTCTGGAAACTATCCATAGCAATAAAAGCAGAGAAAAACTGAGGACTTTTATCATTTTTTGCTGAATCTTTTTTTTCTAGAACATTTCTGGGGGACCCCATCCAACCTTCTGGAGAACCCCTCATCATGGCATGTCATGCATTTGCATTATCCAGCATTGCAAAATATCATTTAAGTAATGTACACGAACCATACATTGCCTATCATTTGGTAACATCTTCCGCTTAACTTCAATTCTTTGAGATGCACATAACTATATAAAAATTGAATTCCTCTCCGTCCAACACAGATGAGGCCCGAAAAACTTACTTTAATGTTTTATTTTGCTCAAAAAAATAAAGATCAAAGTCATATTAAGTTCATCCAGGTCCATGTAATCTGTAATATGGAAGCCTGGAGCAACAACAGCGTTGAGTGTGGCGTCTTCAGATGTGGACGACGGTAATTAGCCAGCTGTTGCTCAGCTATGATTGACACGTGTACTTGGCATAGACCATGTGCAGTATTCATGAGCCGCATACCAGCTATAATTAATTGATTCATATGCCTGTAAGCTTTTTCTAAAATATTAACAAGATAAGATTAAATAGGCATGGAGTCGTCAGAGCGGGGCGGTTCTGACCGTGGTGTTGGCTTTGAGTCTATTACCTGGAGGAACGCTCGGTTTGTCCGCTTCGCCTGTTGTTCCGTGCGATAAAGACTTTCCGCCTAAGCGCGGATACTTACCTGCATATAAATATGAAAGGTGCACGAAGCAAACTTTTCTCCCATTCTTGTGTGTTCTTTATGGCTTTCAGCAATTTTATCTTCAATAAAGTTGTATTTTTATTTGGCATATTGCATTAAACTCTTTATATTGCAGTTTGATCTATTTAATGACGACATGAAACGGCATTCGCATGTTACACTTGCGTAATGTGTCATATTTTATAGTGACGTTATGGTACGTCTCAGGGAGATAAAGAAATGCTTCGTCATGTGACCAGAAGTTGGTCTTTGGCTGAAATGAAGTGTTATGTCAGAATCTACTGACCAATGAGAAGTTTGGAGAGTTGAGTCCAGTTGTATCATGGCCTTGGTTACATCAGAAGATCGATTTAAATCCACCGAAAGTTGTTTTCATGCATTTTCATGGAATTTTTATATACATGAGGAGGAAAATACAGTAAATATGGTACATTTTGATATTATATTCTCTTTAATGCTGCAGTTTGTAACTTCCCTTTCTCAGTAAGAAAAAAAATCTGATTACTCTTTACCAGAGTATGAAGACATTAGAATGTATTATTTACTTAAATATATTTTAATTGCATTTTTTTCTTTTCTGACCCAGCCGTTGGGTTATAAACTAATCTTTGTTTGGTCATTTTAACCCATGATTGGATCGAATATGAACATTTTCTGGATTCTTACCCAGCGGTTGGATTTGTCCAACTGACAGCTCAAAAAATAAATCATTAGAATAAATTTACTGTTATAAATCCACCGTTTTCCCACACATTTGTATTATATTTATTGCATATGAGCTCAAGATTTTTGTTTGTTTCTAATATAAAGTTAAGAATTTCAGCTTTAATATAATGCACAACAGCAGATACTACTGTACTAGTAACCACTCCACACACATCTTTCCATATTCCAGCACCTCCACGGGTCAGACATACACCTTAAACCGTGCATCTATTTCTTACTCCAGCCTGTTCTCCAAACGTCTGCGAATTAGCCCCAGATCACAGACTGTTCACGCGCGGTGACGCTCTCGCTCGGCAGCCGGCTCTTACCATCTATCAGATGAAATCAGGGAGAGGGCGTCGCGTGAGGCTGCCAGCTCCTGACAGGCAGTCACCTCGCAGGTCTCTCTGCTTTTGTCATGAATAAACATGGCTGCTAGTGGTGTATTGCTTGGAAAAGCACGCCGGCTGTGGTAACGGCCTCTCAAGCCGCTCGTTCTTCTGCTATCGCGGGCCACGCCAAAGACCCCTGGCTTACAAACAAACGCGCGGGCGGAGTTTATTAAAGCCATGTTGACTGGGCTTTAGATGTCTTGGTTTTCTGGATGTAGTCGAAGTGTAGCTTCTGTCTTCATCGTGTAAGTTTCGAGATGTTTTGCAGTGCTAGTTAGAATACAACGTGCAATAGTAGGAGGCAGATGCATTTAATTCGGCACGAATGAAAACGTTTCAACAACATGTTATTTAAATACGTTTTATACATTTAAATACAAATAAATGGTTCTTGCCCAAAAAAAGCATTAATGTTTATTATATCAGAATAGCAATGTTTAACAGAGAGCACCTGTAGCATCCTATTAAGCCCCTGGAAACCATCCACAACATCATATCGTCATGGCAACGACCTCTGTGTAGGCAAGCACCACTCACATCTAGTCTTGGGGTCGTTGTCGTATATTTTATACAGAGAGAGAGTGTTGGTCATGCAAAAACTGCAGAGCTCTTTGTAGGGACGATTGTGGATGCGAAACAGCGTTAACACGCATTTACCAAACTGTAAAAAGCAATATACAGGGAACGCTTTAAGAATATGCAAAAATATTGTCGCTGCCATTTCTGCCGCGGAGTAGAAAAAGTAAATTACGCTCAACCTGACAGCATGAATTGATGTATATGAGATGTTGAATGCAGTCAGCTATGTCAAAATATTATTTTTCATGCACTGGCTGTTTGCTTTTGGTTTTGCGTTCGCATGACTGTTTGGGGTGATGTAATTATCTGTCAATCTCGGTAAATAAATCACTATGTAAACAGGGGGAGTGAGACCGGCAGAGAGAAACGGGTTTGGAGAATCGGCATGGAATGAGGTGGATGCGGAGGGTCACGAATGCTTTTTATTCTGAAAATAAAGGCTACTAAATGTTTCATAAACAAGGCGGCGTGTGCATCAAAATAAGAAGATCCTCGTTCAGAGCTTTTGAAAGCATCTCGAGTGCAACGTTCGCGAATTGAAAAGGGAGTTGAGCACCACCCGAGAAAGTTTATCAGAGAGGCGCGAGATTCTCTTCGACTAATCATCCGCCCGACTCCGTCCCGAGGCTACGCGAACCAATCTAACGCGCGTTCGATTCGGAGAACATTACCCAGCATTCTCGGAGGCCTACAGTGGAGGTGCTCTGAGCTCTAATTAAAAGTTAGAAATCGTCTCATTATGATGATGAAAGTGCAGAAGCAACTTTCGCAGAAGTCCAAATGTGTCATCGTTGTAAGGTGGGTCGAAATCAAACCACTTATTTTTTCCCCAGCAAATGAGTTACCTTGTCAGGCTGTTCGCGGGCTCTCTAATGGCCAGATCCATTAGTGCGGCCTATCAGCGCGGATACGTGGATTAATCTTGCTTTCATTGAAGATGGAACATCATATGGACTGAAGAAAAGGTAGACTTCAGAAAAAAATGGAGATTAATCAGCCGGCGTTTGGTTAGATATCAGTCACAGAATAAGACATGGCACAGCATGTACAGCCTGCTTCGATTTCATTTAGAACATTTCTCTCTTTTGGCTTATTTATTAAAGACATTTAAATGATCTTATAATAAATTAAAAATAGTTTAATTGAAGTAACCGTAATAGTTTGGTTTATTTGTCGTACAACCATAGTAACAGATTTGACTATGATCACAATAACCCTTGTTTAAACATGGTATTTGTAGTAAATCTATGGTAAAACACATGGTCATCAGTCTGCACAAAAACAACATGGTTACTGCACTTATTTACTATGATAGAACCATAATTAAATTTTTCAAAGTGATGTAATCTCAGTGGTAAGAGCATTGCGTCAACAACGCAAGGTTGTGGGTTCAAACCCAGGGGATTGCCAATACCTATGTAAAATGTATAGGATAAAAGCAATGCAAGTCGCTTTGGATAAAAGCGCCTGCCAAAATGCCTAAATGTAATCTATTCAATATCCCTTATCTTGGGTTTTAGTGGAGTAAACGTAAGATCAACTTTTTTTCGGTAAGTTTTGCTACAAATATGGCAAAATGATCATGGCTGTGGTAAAACCATGAATAATTTGTGGATTTACTACGAATGAAACCAAAACAATTATGGTCAGTCTGAGTATTCTGTAGGAAATTATGGAGGATGGGAATTTTATCCCTTGTCCACATGGATTGTATCCATATCGTATGGTTTGTTGAAAAAGCTACAACCCTAGTGACCACAAAGCAATGCGGTAACAAATATTTAAACCATCTTGCCAAATACAGGAACTGTACATGTATGCATTTAAGTGACTCAGATGAACTAAAGTATGAGAGAACCACATATCGATTATGAAAGAACCACATATCGAGTAAAAAGTTTTTCTTTCTGACTGCTGTATGTTTAGGCTGAACCCATCACCATAGAAGAGGAATAGAGGGAGATATGAGCTGTTTATACCAGCCATTCATTGCCCTCCGTCCTCACCCACATTTTCTGTCTAGCACTTTATCTCCATCTTTGAAAATTTCATGCAATTTTCCTCACATTGTGGCATAACGTTCACATCACTCTGTTCATTATGGTCATCTTTTATCTTATTTCAATGGAACAAGATTTCATTGCTGTTTGAAACTTTAGCGAGAAAAGTCACGAGAGGCCATATAAAAGAACTACGTGAAGGCCACATCGCCACTTTTCCATTTATCTCGTCATACGGTTACCATTGATCTCAGGTACAGCAGGTAAGCTTTTTTTGTCAAGTTAGTGAGATGTTAGATAATGATAGACCATGATCTAAATGTAATAAATTGGGTTTTCATACTCAGTTGTTAACATGGGGTCATTTGTAAACTTGGTGAATATTTAAGAATTACATAAGAACTATTGGTGGTGAAGAACACATTTGCGTTACCTTGGTTTATAGCGCACATGTTCCACTAACACTCTCTTTAAAATGATAAAAGTGTTGTTAAATCAGGGTTAAATCCGCGGCCTTGAGGTTAAACCAGGGTTAAACACAATGTGAAAAGACTAACACAGAGTTGACTGGCATCCGTTTACATCCAGGGAGTTCATGTCTGTCAGCGGTGAGTTATTTGGATTGTTGGTGCCGTTTCTTTCCTGACAGCTCTAAATATAGAAATCATATTCTCAGCAGGGGCTAATTTGAGTTCTTAATCGTGTTTAGACCCAGCAGATTTGGCGTTGCAGCAGGCCACCTGTCGAACACATTAGAAGCTTTTTTCAGGGCAGATGGAGAGAGCAGAAAGTCTGTCCTTGTCTTAAATATTCCATCAAACCGTACGAGCTGCTGCTACGTTTATCGTATTCCCACTTTAAAGACATCCAGACTCACAGATATCAAAAATCTCTCGGTATGTTCTGGATTTGTCAATCAGGGTATTGAAAAGGGCACAGAAAGCGTTGCTGGAGGATGTAGAATTGAGACAATGTTTGAGACGAGGTTTAAATCGGGTTGTCCCCAGTGTTGGGTAAGTTACTCAGAAAGAGTAATTAATTACTAGCTACTAATTACATATTCAATAGTGTCATTAGATTACTGTACAAATGAATCATCCCCAAAAGTATTTAGTTACTTATTACTAATTACTTTCTATATCCTACATCAACCTTGATTAGTTAAGTGATTCAAGGATAGACATGATACGGCTCTTTTAAGCTATTCACATAAATAATATTTAACTACATATTGTATAAGTTTTATTATTAACTGACCTAAGTATTACAAATGTGAGAATCATACATTAAAGCACAGGTTTTAAAGTTTGAACTTTTATGTAAATTCCACTATTGTTCATGTAAATATTACACAAAGTATTTAGTTTAATTACATCAGAAGTAACTTATTAAACTACAGAAAAAATAAGAGTAATCCCTTACTTTACTTTTTCAAGGGAAATATAATTAAATTACAGTAACTCATTACTTAGTAACTACACCCAACACTTGTTGTCACTACTGTAAATAAGCAAGCTTTGTCTTTATAGATCAGAATTATGGACGCAATAAAAGCAGGGAAAATTATATTTACTGTAAGTGCATTATGTACACTTTAGTGAACTGGTAATTTTTCTCTAAACAATATATAGATACTGAACATTGACTATTTTCTTTTTCTCCACCTCTCTCTGATTTCTAAATCACTCATGCTGGTCTTTTTTATAAAAGCAATTGCTCAATTACTGCAGTGCATATCTGATTAGAACTTGTGCTTCGAGGCTCTTAAAGTGACTTTCTTTCACTGAGGGCACAGAGATAAATGAACAATGTCTTAGAAACCAGATGAACGACAGGAAATAGTCCGAGTGTCGGGTTCTCTGAAGCTTCTGATTCGCTAACAGATGGGAAATAATGATGGAAAATTCAAGGTTGCTCCACTATACACATCACGCCTGAGTTATAAATAATGTTTGATTTTATTTTAATTCTAACTACATCTTTCAGTTTTTTGCATACACCATTATGTAAATGGTCTTTACAGAAATTAGATTTCTTGATTATCACATTTGGCACACAGGGATGAGATTTGTGCTTAAAGGGGGCATATGTTGACCCCAAAATTACGAACGATAATTTTGTTTTAGCCGTGTCATATGACCCCTTTATATCTCATCAGTAATCTCACATGTGTATCCACTAGAGAGTAAAAAAATTGTCATTCACTCTCAAACATAAAGGTTCTATAGAAGGTTCTTCACAGCGATACCTTAGAAGAACCATTTTTGGTTCCTCTAAGAACCATTTATTCTTTTTGTTTACTGCAAAGAACCGTTTGTGAAACAGAAATGTTGTATGGAACTTAAAGGTTCTTTGTGGAACCATATAGCTAAAATTCATTCTTCTATGGTATCGTAGCACCTTTATTTTTATGAGTTTTGATAGAGATAAAAATGATTAAATGATGATCTTTAAAAATCTCCTAAAAATTATTATGAGTTATTTACTGTAACTCAGATTATTTTTTATCTCTGTGCTCTGCTCCTCCTGTCACAGTACATCTAAAAGTTGTCTCATTCATTTGTTTCTCAGAAGGAACCTCAGCAATGAAGTTGATACGAACTGTAAATGAATGAAGTCAGTACTCCATCTAGTCTCCCGAGCTCTGAAAGAGCAACCTCGGAGCTATAACATTTTCCTCTTCTCTATAAATCAATCTGAATTTGGCCTTTGTCATCTATATCATCATCAGTCACGGTGTCATTTTTTAGCGCCACTCGCAAAATGGATAAATACTATCTGTCTATGTTTTCAAACATTTATTGTCAGAATCTATTTATACAGTGACTGAAGCGGCATTACAGTAGATCTTATTGCTTATATTTTTACCTTGAAGTGTCCTGCGACTGCCTGTCACCCTCATACGGTCCTGATGCGAAAAGCAATAACAGCACATTCTGGTGGATAAGAGCTCGCCATAGCAGCCAATATCCTTTATAGTGGCTCTATGATAATAATATGGTTGATATTGTAGAAGACTGGAAGTGTAGGCAGTGTGTTAACAATATGAATTCTGATCAGAGCTCAGATAAGCACCATCTCCATTCCGCCTCCTTTATCACTCGCAAAGCAGATTGTGCTCTGTCTCACAGAGTGTTTTATTAGCACATTATACAAATTGCGCATGCGACAAACACCATAAATAACAACAAACACAGGTAAACAAACATACTGTGGAGGTGTACACGCTCGCCGGATGAATAAAGAACAATCTGTGAGTTTACTGGTGCGATATTCACCCTGTCAGCAGAATGGTTAGCGTTGAACGTCCGGCCCCCAAAGACACTAACTGTCATAGATGGAGGAAGTACAGACATAAGTTACGATTTATCTTAATGTATTTGCTGTAATATTTTGCAGCACCAAACGTTCGAAAAACATTTTAAATAGAATTTATCAAGGTTTAGATTTAGTAATTTGTATTTATTATGTTGTCCAGCTGCCTCAACAATAGTGGCGAATAGCATCTTTTAACGACTTTTTGTACTGTGCTGCTACGGGAATATTTTATATATAATAAGCTGCGACCAGACACTTTTTTTTAGTAAAAAAACTACCAAAACACTTATTGAGTACATTAAAAGAAGGCTGTGATTTAGGCTGAAGTATTTATAAGAAATAAGTATCTAATTAATCTGCAGATTTATGTTTTGAACATAGATATAAACCCTAAAGGTACAGATTAAAGCTTTATGTATCGCAATACGTTTACCTTTTTTTGCTTAAATGGCAATTTTAGAAATTGTCAGACAAATGACGTGTATTTTAAAGGTTATGTTTTGTTCAAAAACATATTTTCTTGATTTAAACATTTAGACATTTTTTGTTATAGACAATTATTTTGACATTCAATTTGTTTATATTACACTTTTTTAATATTTTTTGATATTTAATATTTTGATTTGATATTTTGACTCTTTTGCAGTTGGTACAGCCAATTTACCTGTACTTTGTAATAATACCTTATATCCTATGTATTTCATATACATTTCTTTGCCTGTACTTTGCTTTGCCGGTTTTTCCTTTAAATCTGCTTTTATACAATTCAATGACACAAAAAATTGAATTATCATTAAAACACTATCAACAAATAGATTATATTTCCATTATAAGTTTCACAATACGTCTAGTTTGTTGGTTTATTTCAATGAAAGAAAAAACCTTCATTTGTTCAGCTGTAGCTCCGCCCCTTAATTCTCATGTGCTGTGTTTTCTTTAAACTGACCATGACCGCCACAGAAATAGGGCGAAAACGCAAGCGGGTGCAATTTTACAGACGCGAGAAACATCATAGACGGGCCTAATCTGTAAAATGAAAAGCCATCAAACAAGCCCACTTCAGTATCTAGCAGTGCAGGGTGCATTTTTCATGATTATTGCTGTTGTAGAGCGGAGACCTTCATGAATCAGTAGTCAGGTTGTTGTGGCTTTGGCTAAGAACATCAGCGATAAAAGCAGCTTACTCTCTCTCTCTCTCTCTCTCTCTCTCTCTCTCTCTCAAAACGGTTATTGTTTTCCTAAACAATGATTGTCATCAGCAGCGCAACAGCGCAACTCTGAACAAGTACCAAATCAAGGCGATGCGAGAGCGCCGCCGCATTGTGCATCAATTATTTATCTTGTGTTGCTTTGTAGAAACATGCTCCCCTGCTGGAGAGATATGTGCCTGCACGCAGCCAATTACTTCAAAATGTTTCTCTCATTCATTATTGAGGTGGTAAATCTTGTACAGGTTGTTGAGCGTCTGACCCGGGCTGGAGCCCGCCGTGCTGTGCTTTGATCAAAACCCGGGTGACTGGCACGGACGGGGCCCAGGCTCGATGCTCCTGATGTAATGCAGGAGAAGGGCACGGCTGCCGCTGGTTCTCCGAGGAGTCCAGGAGCATTCTGGGAGCTGTGGCGGGTAATTAGAGTGGTGAGGCTGATCTCGGAGCTGCGCGGGTATGCGGCCCCCTCGCGACATGCCCTTCCCGGCATTTGTAACCCTCACCTCGGCCTCTCTGCTCTCCGGCGTGCTGCGCGTTCGCTTGCCGTGCCCACTGAACGGCAGGAGGCGGATCTGAATATGTGCATATGCTTCGAGAAGCGTAAACATGTACGGCTGAGTTTGGACGGGTGCTGGGTCCGTTGCTGTTTTCTTTTCCTGGCAACAACATTTTCATTGTGAGTTTGAAAGCCTAGTCGTGTCAAAAAAAGAAGATGGAGGAAAAAAATGTATTGCTTGTAATGCGTTTTAATGCTACTCTCTTGATTCATTGCTCTTTTGGTTGCTGTCTTTAGGATATTTAGTGCAGTGTCTGCAATTGATGTACTGTTTAGCATTTGCTAAATATAAACTTAGTGCGGTTTGAATTTGGAAAATTAAATAAAGCTCTTTGGCAGGTCTGAATGTCTGCACTGCAACGTGCCTCTTCTTTTATATGCTATTATTATATTACTGTATCCTCCGACTCACAACAACAAGAATCCCAATTCAGTTTTGTCCTGTTCAAACATGCCCTTGTGTTTCTTTTTCCGTTCATCCCGAGAGCCTTGACTTCATCGCTTTCAAACATCAGGATTTGAATTTAGTGTGTTATAGTGGAGTGGGACTTTGGCTGGAGATATGATTTAGGACAGAGAGAGAGAGAGAGAGATCTCATTGCGTCCCGGGTTTGGCGGGATGCCAGGCGAAGAGAAGTGAGCTGTTTGAGCGACGGATGGAGGAGGGGGTGGGGAGTGTGGGGGATTGTGGGATAGCAGAAGATGCCGTCGAGCCTTGGCTCAAGTAATTGCAGGGTTTCCCAGGTGATGAGGGCTTTTATGCCATTAACAGTGTCTATCCCTCCGCAAAGCGTGCCAGCTCTTTAACCAGACAGTGCTGCTAATTTCACAGCTAATACTGAGCCGTTCCACCTCAGCGGACCGACCGCAGCAGGTGCAGCAAGGAAACGGCCGAGAGGGAGGGAGGGAGGGAGGAGCAGAGCGAGAGAGAGAGCCAGAGATGGGGAATATGACAATTGTGATCAGATGATGTTTTTGGGTCTCTGATTGAAGTCTTGGCAGTCTATCAGGAAGTCAAAGGTTTGAGGAGGAAATAACAACTTTGCAGTTCTTATTTTTTAATTTTGCACAATTTTAATGTTTTTTGCACATTTTGCTAGATATTTAAAGAGCTGCAATCCTTAACTTTTTTGCTAAAAAAAAAAATCTGATTTTGAGCAAGCCCATAAAACAACGTTTACTTATTTTGCCCTAATTCACGATATAAGTATTTATATTTGTATTACTATAGTCACTTTCATCGCCAGGGGCTAACTTTAATGTTTATTTTTTGTCCAATATACTAAGAGGTTGCAGGATTCAACCTCTCTGCTTTTGTTTACATTCTTTCTCTCTCTCTTTCTTTCTCTCTCTCTTTCTCTCTCTCTCTCTCTCTCAAGATTCAAAGGAGCTTTATTGGCATGATAAAAGAAAATTTACATTGCCAAAGCACAAGATTAAATATAAACATGCACAAATACAGATTAAGATAAAAAATAAGATAGAATAAAATTAAAAGTCTATAAGTAAAAATATATATAAACATCTCAATATAAACAGAAAAAGAGTTTTAATTAAAGTTCTCTCTCACTCTCTCTTTCTCTCTTTCTCTCTTTCTCTCTCGGTCTTTCTCTCTCGGTCTCTCTCTCTCTCTCTTTCTCTCTCGGTCTCTCACTCTCTCTCTTTCTCTCTCGGTCTCTCTCTCTCTCTCTCACAAACACACACACACTGTCTCTCTCTCATCCTGTGGCTACAGACTCTTGTTCTCTTTTACTCAGACATTATGAATTACAGTTGTATATCATTTTGTCTATTTGTGGTCAGATTCAGATGTGGTCCATTAGAGGTATTCTACAGAGGACTCATTCTGGAGGATTCTTTTACACGGCTACATTACTGTAATCAATTTGAAAAGACCAAACCATTATCACTTTACAATAAACAATTTGTTGACATTAGTAAAGGCATTAGGTACCAATTATCAATAGAATTATTAATCTTATTATTTATTCATCTTTGTTTGTGTTAGTTCACCGTGTATTAACTAATATTAACAGATACAACTTCACCCAATGTTTACTATTTGTACCGGTATTTACATTAAAGCAATAAGTAACAATATACAGTACTAAAAGAATAATATAGTTATATTGTGAATAATAATACAATTATTATTTATATAACTTTATTTAACTGATAATTTTGTTTATTATTATCTGATATAAGCTATATTCTGACACCTAAAACACAATTAATATTTGGTTACATAGTAGGTGATGAACTTCGCTGTTACTACAGTCGGCAACAACATAAACAAATGTCATGTGACCCAAACGTAACTTCCGGTAGATCTCAGCAAAGTCTGTTGAGAAGTTTTAATTGAATTTAATACAATTAATTTACAATATTAATCTAAATTAAATACAATATACATTTTTACATTACTAGCCACTAGCCAGACTTATAACCAAACGTAGAACCGACATAAAACCCGACCAATCAGGACCAAAACTTGGTTTGTGATTGATAATATAGCTGCACTCTAAAATGTTTCAATACAATGTTGTGTGAATAAGGGACCAGCCAACCTACTGGGTTAAATTAACGTAATGTTTATCTAACGGGTTAAAACAACCCAAGATTAGTTAATTTACAACCCAACCATTGGGTTCGTCCCTTTTTGAACCAGCTCTGGGTTGAAAATAAGCCATCATTTGTATATCCCTGTGTGTCTCTCACATCTTCTCTTGTACGTGTTTAAGATTTGGTCCTGGTCTCCTCAGGGCAACAATGGCGATTTGTGTCTCCCAATGTCATTCTTCTGACTCACACGGAAGGGAATGTGTGAAAGTGAATGCAGGGTGTTTTGTGATTTGGCTTTTCAGGCAGCGGTTTTGCCATGTAATCGCATTGCGTCTAGCTTACCTGCGCCGCCCCCGATGGGTTTATTCACAGCTAACGGGATTTACCGCGGAGCCGAGATCCGGCGAGCAGCCCTGCTCTTGTGGCTTTCCACAGCCCTCTTAATTACACACTGACAGGAGATCAGCGCTGACAAGCCCACCCTCTGCTCAGAAGAGAGGGGCACCGGCGGCCCCCACGGACCCCCACACAGCTCTGTTCCGCACTAAATTTAAACCCAGATTACAGCAAACCTGCACTGACCACTGGCCTGGTATGATGCTTTGTGAGTAATGATTTGTTTCCGGTTGGATTGTACAGTATTGTACTTTTTTCATTTCACGGTTTGGAATTTCCTTTCTTGTGAACGTCATGTGATCTTAAAGGGAGAGTCCACCCGAAAAGTAAAAAGTCTGCTCTCCTTTATTCACTGTTATTTTATTCAAAATCTGAATATGAATGACATTTTGAGAAATGTCTCAGTGGTTTTGTGTCCACACAATGGAAGTCAATGTATGGTAAACGATATTCTTCAAATGATTTTCTTTTGTGTGGTGCAGAAGAAAGAAAGCTATACAGATTAAACACGAGTAGAGGATGTAAGAATCTCTGATTTTGGGTGACCTGTAAAGTGCTTGGTTTCTGCACAGCCCACTTCCATTGGTTTTATATTGAGCACATTCAAATAGTTTTGGTGAAACACCCACATCCCCTTTACATTTTTATTTAAGTCCTTATAGGGATCCAATTGTAAACACCCAAGAGTGAATCTGCTTATGACACTATTGTTTATCGTACTTTACGGGATATTGATTCAGGATTCAGCTTTTCTGAATAAATTCCTTTATTTACTTCCTTCGATGGACCGGCTGCTGGAGTTCAATCCCAATGTGAGAGAGATGCTGTTCATTCGACGGGTATGTTTCCACTGTGACTCACCCGGTATAATAGAGCACACCTCTTTCTCTGTGGCTGCGACATGAGTTTCACTTTGTACAAGCAACACTGTGACCTTTTCCTCTGACAACCTCCCTTTGTCCAGTCAGTCAGGTCACCCTTGTGCTTTTAAACAGCCAATCACACGCCTACAGCCCCTCTGACACCGCACACATCTGCCGGGCTATCAGCGGCCATTGAGATGTCATGTCTGCCAGAAGATAAAAAGAAATGCGCTGTGGGATTATCAAGACCGAGGAGTGTGAGGAAAACCATTTTTCTGCACCTTACAATGAGCGAGTCCTGATGGGAAGCACTGTGGGTATCTTAGAAATAATTGTGAATTTTGTAATGAAAATAGTATTTGTTAACGGAGAATCATTCAATTTTGGTTGTATTATTAACTACAGTAACGTGAGTTTGTACTGAAGCGATGCCGGTTATCTGTTATCAGGTTTATGGCGTCCTATTAGGTTCTTGTGGCCCTCTTGGTTTTCCGTTTCTGTTTAAAATAAACATCCTTCTTTGTGAAGCTAAACCAAAAGAAATGACTAATTGCTTTTAACTAAGAGAGGTTAGTCTTTATGAAAGTGTTCAGTAAATATCATTTTGAGTGTTGTGAGAGTGCCTCTCGCTCTCTGCTTTTGTGAAAAACAAGAGGAGGCAATTCACGATGAATCCGGCCGTCTAGAAAGCCTTCAGATGGGTTTACAAGGCTGTGAACCAATTCATCCCAGACCAAAAAAAGAATTAATACTTCACCCAGCTTAATTTGATGCTATTTGTTTTCAATTTGACATCACGATTGAAGTTCAAGTCAATATCCCGGGTTGAAAAAATAGTGCACTGAAATACACTTTATTGAATTACACTAAGTACAAGCGCTTTATTTTAACACATTGCCTTTGTACTTAATATACTAAAAATAAAATACAGTTTTTTGTACTTCTATTCATGGTGTCTTAAACCGCACAGTTAAGTAGATCTTAAACCTTTTTGAGTTTTTCTTAAAAAGTACTAAAAAGTATTTTTTGTTTGTATATACAAAAGAAGTGCAAGAAAATACACCACTTTAAATACATTTAAAGAGACAGTTCACTCTAAAATAAAATTATGTCATCATTTACTCACCCCCTTCTCATTTTAAACCTTTATGACTTTCTTTTTCACCTTGTTTAAAATGTCAAGTTTCAGCCTAGGATGCGATAATGGATCTGAAACACAATTGGAAACACTTTGAAGTTTATACATTTTCGGATGTAGGTGGAATTTTACAAGATTTCTGGAAGACTGCAGAGACATTGACTTTACATTTTTACACCCCTAAACATGAATCTTAACAAAACAAACTGTGATTGGTTGCTTTAGATGTCAGTCAGACGACCTCTTGGATGGTCCTTTGCGATTAAAAGCTAATATTAAAGTCTACTAAAGACTAACTAACTAACCTTTTGGTTTAAAACTGTTAATGTTACCTGTTTAGTTTTCAGCAGTATGGTGATTTCTGATCTATACCAGTAACACATTTACAGATCTCCTGAAGTGACTTCTGGGTAAATGAAGAAAGTCATTGTGTCCCCCTACGCACGCATACACATTGCTCTCAGGACAAGTGAACAGCATTGAGGGCATTGAAAGCCATGGACATTCACATCAGAACCAGATCCATTTTACTGATTGAGAGGGAAGTACGTGCAGACCTTGAAGGGAATTAGTGCGCCAGTGAAGACGTAACCTTGCCTTTAATGATGCACATCTGAGCTCAGCAATCCCATGATTCACAGTGTAGTGGCTCTTTAGCTATGAACATAGTGCTTATGAATTGCAGCTGAATTTCTTTTTTGCATAGACATGTATGTCTTAAAGACAGTTGTGGTGTCACTTTGTATTTAACAAGAATCTTTTCTAATTAAAATCTTGACATTTTAATTTCAAGTTTTGTTATCTAGTGTTTCATATTGTTTCGTATCCATTCAACAGATGCCATTGACCTTATAATGACATCTTAATTTTAAAAGGACGGTCAACCCCAAAATGAAAATTCTGTCATCATTTACTCACCCCTAGGTTGATCCAAACCTGTACAAAGTTCTGCTAAACACAAAGGAAGATATTTTGAAGAATGTCAGTGACCAAACAGATCATATCCCCCATTGGCTCTCATAGAATTTATTTTCCCTACTATGGCAGTAAATGGGGATTGATATCTGTTTGGTTACTGACATTCTTACAAATATCTTCCTTTGTGTTAAGCAGAACTTTGTACAGGTTTGGAACAACCTACTGGTGAGTAAATGATGACATAATTTTCATTTTTGGGTGAACAAACCCTTTAAGTTGCATCTGCTCAACCCATAAATTGAACAAACAATGTACAGTCGTCTTTCCAAAAGTCGTGTAACTTGTTATAAACCCGTCATATGACATACTGTATGTATAAACAAAGTCAATGAGAATATTAATGAGGTAACCAAGGAGATAGCATTTACTTTAATTAAAAGAACCAAGACTTTGGCCTTTTTTAGTGTGCCGTGGCGGCGAGTCACAAAAGAAATTGATTGGTTTTGGCATTTAGTCTCTGATCAAGTGTCATCTATTGCTTTAGGAGGCAAGAAGATAATCTAAAGTGACATTTCTCCTCTGCCGGCTTTTTCTACACTGATGAAGGCAATTACCTCCAACCCTAAATCATCATTTGCAGAAGATTCAGCCTGTTCTGCATTTTTTCTTTTTTGGGGGGGGGGCGTCTGTCGTAGTCAGACATGTCAGAGTGATTCGCTAATTTTGTAAATAGAGCGGTACGGTCATTCGCAAGGTGATGTGTTCTGGATGTTTTGGGAGTCTTTGAAGTGGTTTAAATTGTCTTAAAGGACATTTGAAAGAGTGTTACACTAGAATATTTTCAACATACATCATTCTTTTTTAAATCATTTTAGTTTATACTTTGTCAACCATCTCTACTTTACATGACATTCATGGCAAAATAAAGCCACTCCCCTCCAGCCAACTCCATTCTGGTTCTGTACATTCTGTCATTTTGCTTACAAACAATTACCAATCATCGGTATCAGCGGTTACTGCCAATCTTGAGTACCTATCTATTAGTATTGCATACTTCGTATCTTCGAAGAGTATTTGGTTTCATCACATTTATAAAAGAGAGATACAGCTGTACGATTATTTCCGGAAAAATATGACCCCCTGGAGACCCCCCTGTGGGGGGAGGGACTAAATCACGAGCACACAATACCTCATCGCATTATCCCTGCATAACTATCGATTCACTATAAGTTTGTGTTGTTTACATAATGCATGCATGCTGCGATTGCCAATGGCGTGTGGACGGGCTATTTCTTTTGCGTCGCCGTGCTTTTCCGGGAGAATTGCCCAATAAAGGAATAGGATCCCTGTTACGAACCATAAAACACTTTCTGAGAAATTGGAGTGCTGTATCAAGCCCAGAAATACTACGTCAATTACTTGTTTTTTGACAAGTTGACCATGTTAAGCATGAGAAGCCTGCGTGATCACATTCTCAAGAAGTCAGAATGCATGAAACACCGTTGCATGCCCCCTTTAAGTTGTCGTAGCTATCTTGAAGCAACAATTGAAATCTCATCTGTGATTTTTATTTTCTTAGAAATCTGCAAGGGTCGTGGAGGGTTGGAGTTATCACCATGTTTTCGTATTTGTTGCATTTTCTCGTACTACATAATATGTGGTAAAACTGGAGGTCATGTAACCTCAGCGCATCAAGACGGCTTTGGACAACATAATTCTTTCCGAGTTTGTGGAAGAAATGAAATCCTGCTGCTCTATTGCACTTTGACTCCAGACAACCATTGCTAGTTTTATATACTGTCTGAGCAGCAGACCATCAAATAGTGTTTTTATTCTCATCCTGAAGTGTTCCACACCATCGAGAATAGAAATCCATCTCGCGTATGCAAAGGCATGGAGTGCGTCTATATTTGGTGATGAAATGATAGTTTTATATTGTTGATACTCGGGGGATTAAAATTGATCACACCATCTTTGACGGCAGTATTAGATTTGCGCTCCGGTGGTCTTTTGGAGGTAATGACCACGTGGGCTTTTTGAGGTTTATTGCTTGCTGTTTGGGATTATCGACCAATACTAAAACAGAAACTAGAGACGGGGAATTGTGAGGATGTGTCAAGATGAAGTACTTTATATTTGCATTCTATGACACAGTTTCATTTTTTATGTTGCTTTTTGTTTGCTGATAAAGTGCAAAGACAACATCTGATGGTTTTCTCCTACACCGACCGTCATTTTTCATCCATCAACACATTTTTCTCTCCCATCTTTCGCCACTTGCGATAACTGATTTAGCATTTACGGTGGTAAAAAATTAATCTGAATGTCGGCTGGCGGGGAGCACAGAAGCTCCGGGCTGATTTATTTCCGACTTAATTCGGAATGGCTTGACATGATGAGCGCTACAGAAAGTGGGCAGTTGTGTTTTGGAAGTATTAAACTGGCTGTTGTGAATTGCGTGATTGAAAATCATAAATCAAGGCGCTCAAACCCTGAACCAAAGAGCTGAATCTATAAACACAAAATAGGCTTAGTCTTGTACGATATTAGTCAATGGGCTTGTGCATATTTACTTGGGCTTGAAGTGAATGTAAATTGTGCGCTTAATGAATAAAAGGCTCTTGGATCTGATGGAGTATACATTTTAGAAAGCACTTTTCTGTTTTGTTCTCACTCAGACAATAGCGATGTAGTGTTTTGACATGAAAAAAATAGATCACGCCTATGATTTTCAGTGACAGTGCATTGAATGGGGCTGTCTGCGCTGGATGCATTCAATGCCACTATGTGTCTTCTGTAAATGGATGAGCCATTCCGTATTATTTGACGCGCTGCAAATCTTTTATACACAAATATCATGAATTGATTGCTATGAGTAACTTTTCATTTCTCAGAGGTTGTCAGTTCTAGGTTTCTTTTTATTTAAGTATCAACCTGGTCTCGGATGTTTTGAGAAATAAGTTCGACCTGATGAAGAGTGTGGAGGTGGAAAATGAACGTACTGTAGATTGGAGAGGTTAAATAATCTAGATTTGGGTCAATTTGAGGAGAAACCTTTGACTTCATGAGTTTTTTAGTGACTTTGTTTCTTGGCAGCCTGAGCTCAGTTTGACATTGTTGAGATCTCTTTTCTTATACTTTAATAGAGACATTTGCAAGATTTCTGAATGTGTCTCTGGAGAAATATCTGAGACGCAAGTATTTTCATTTGCTCTCCATTTAATCTCAATGACTTCTTGTAGAAATCCGTGATTTTATTTTTTATGTGTTTCTTACTTATTCACACGAGCATTTTGAAACGGCAAGTTTTAAACAGTGTTGACAAGCTCTAGCTTTCATGGCATGATGGGAAATTGTTTGCTTCTTACTCAGATTCATGTTAAAATGCAAGAGTATGTTGACCGTATAAGAAAATATATTCAGAGACATGACCACCGAATAGTTTTACATCCATAGATTCAACACAAACAGCGGCACTTGCATTGAGGCAAAATGTAAAACAAATCATTTTGTGTGTGCCGGCGTGTGTGATGGTGCGTACGCGTATTTTGGGTGTTTTCCGTCTGACATCGGTTCTGAAATTGAGTGCAGACGGTTAGCGTTTATTTCTCTCCCTGGCTGAGAAAGAAGATCTCTGGTCTTGTGTCTTTGGTTAAAAGGCAGCGATGTGAAAGTCATTCACAGGACTGTCTCGTGAGACCCTCGGCCAGAGCTAATCAGGACTTCGACCCACTTCTGGATTCCAATGACTGAATCAATTGAATTGAGGTGTCCCTTCGGAGCACAACAAAGCCGCTATGAATGCAACTTTAGCCGTGGTTTCCCGCCCTGTCTGTGATTGGCACAGAGGTGTTCACTTGATACTATATACAGTCAATAACAAAAAGCCCAGCAATGCTATTGAGTTCAGTTACAAACCCTTTCTCCTGGGCCTTTTGTCTGGATGTGAAAAATTGTGCAGAGAACAGAAAGGCGTGTCGAGAAATCCAGCTATAAATCAAGATTTCACACAGGGATGTTCTGTATGAAGTTACATTTATACTGTATGTTTTATGAATATAAGACAATATTATTAGATCTGTAAGTTACTCTCTCTAAGTTACTCGTTTTCTCTCTGTTTATAGTTGGCTACTGTCAGTTACAAAGTAATCTCTTTTATATGCTAATATCATTAAATTTCTTGTAGATAATAATAATATTTATTTATATTCATCTATTTTATTACTAATATTTTATTTAATTATATTTGTCTATTTTATCATTATTATTATTTTACTTATTTATATTTATCTATATTATAAGGAGTAATTATTTTTCTCATTTATGTTTTTATATAATATATTTATCTATTTTCTAATACCTATTTATATTAATCTTTATTATTATTTTATTTATATTTATCTTTTTTATTATTATTTTACTTATTTATACTTATATATATTATCGGCCGTATTTATTTATTTATCTATCTTTTTCTTTATTATTATTATTTTCTTTTATTTTCATCTATCTATTTTTATTTTTAATAATTATCTATATTATTATTATTATTTCCTTTATTTATATTTGTCTATTTTATTATATTGTTATTATTTATATTTATCTATTTTTATTTTTTAATACTTATTTATATTTTTCTTTATTATTATTATTATTTTATTGATTTATATTTATCTATCTTATTATTATTTTACTTATTTATATATGTATCTATTTTTCTTTATTATTATCATTTTCTTTATTTATATTTATCAAATTTTTTTCAATCCTTATTTATGTTTAGGTTTCTTATTATTATTAAGGATATTCTTGATGCTTTGTCAGAAATGAGAGGTCTTTGACCAGCAGTAAATGTTCTTTCTTGTGTCTCTGCCAGGTTGCAGGCTCTGAGGAAGGAGAAGTCACGTGACGCCGCCCGCTCGCGCCGGGGCAAAGAGAACTTTGAGTTCTACGAGCTGGCGAAGATGCTTCCTCTTCCCGGCGCCATCACCAGCCAACTTGACAAGGCGTCCATCATTCGTCTCACCATCAGCTACCTTAAAATGAGGGACTTCGCCAACCAGGGGGACCCGCCGTGGAACCTGCGAATGGAAGGACCGCCACCCAACACCTCAGTCAAAGGTAGCAAACATCTTCTTGTGTTTTTCTGTGTTGTTCTTCTATTGACAGGAATTACATCAGCATCTGCGAAATGATACACCTTAAACAAATGTCTGCTTTTAAACCCTTGCGCACGCTTGCCCGCTAGGCTTCCATTATGAGCACAATTACTGTAAACATGTTCTCTGTTTGTTCATACAGTATGTGGTGAGGGACGTGTCACTACTGTCGTCTGCGGTGCTCAACAGCACGCCACAGGCGTGTTACATAAAGATCACTTCTGTCTAATGAGACGACAGCAAAGATATACAGTAGAAAGAGAAGCATTGTACTGTATGTGCATAAAACAAGTCCTGTGTGGAAAAGTACCACGCTCATAATTCCCCCCCCCGCTGTGGTACAGACCGAGGAAGAAAAATAGCTGTCGGTTATAAATAAACAAGACGATGTGTCATGCACTACAGAGCCCTAATTAGTTACGTATGTCGGTGCACTGAAGCCTACTATAGATTTAACAGTAGGTATAGATTTTTAGTTGGACTGGATTGATTTGGTGAGTAATGGGTCTGGTTAATCAACTTATGCTAATTGGTTGGTGATATAGGATGTGATCCGGATCAATATAAATAAGAAAAGATGCGCTCGGTATTTGCTCTTCTCTGTATGTCGAGATGCGTTACTAAATACATTTTTTGTTACAACTTACCTCACCCTCAAGTTGTTTTCCCAATGAGAAATATTTGGAAGAAAAACTATTATAGTTGTCAAAAGCCAAACTGTTTGGTTTCCCACATTCCCCAAAATACCATCTTTTGTTTGATAACAGAAAAACTTGTGGGCGAGGAAATGTGAAGTGCCCCTTTAAATATAAGATGTTGTGTAAATAAGATTTTTACGACCCGTGTTTGTTTTCATTTGTCGTGTTAATGATTTAACATGAACTCCGATGATTTCTTATTCATCATTGGGAAACATGTTGAACATATTTTAGATGCGTGTGCCGCTTTAAATGTTCAAATTAATTACAGCCGATTTGTACCCAAGAACGAGTGATTTGCCGTAAATTTGGACGGTGATACATGAAACGTTAAAGGCGAGAGTAAATTGGTGCGGTTTTCAGCAGCTTTGTTCTGAGTATTCCGGCCAACACACAACAGATGGTATCATTGTTGTCTCGCTTTGAAGAGCCGCGTGCATTTTAATGAGAAAACGTATATGCTGAATAATTCGGTGTAGCCGGTGCACAGGTCTGATAGCCGTTCCAGCATGCTCGGTGAAGGAAATGATGTAAGCGCAGGAAATAAATAACATCCGTGTTAACGAATGCCCTGCAAGGTGAATCCGAACCCTCCAGGACAACGAGAGCCGCTGTGTCCTTCCATCTCATTGACAGCAGCCATTTGAATTGAATCAGTAGCGCGTCCTGTTTTATTTGCACTACATTTCGAACAGAAGCCGTTATCGATTCCCGTTTTGCCGCTCTGCATCACTAGAGCTAATGGATACTCAGCCCACTCCCGGTTCCTCCGAGCTCATGAATCTCTGTTTATTTTCCGATCGGGGCGAGGAGACGAGCCTGACCTACAGAGGCAGAGAGCTCTCCTCCTCTGTGTATTGCCAATGAAAGAGGTGCGCGGGTTTTGATTGGCGTGCGGCTGACCGGGAGGCGCGCCAGTTCCCGTAATGCAGAGCATGCTAATGCCAACATATGGTGACTTATTGCATCAGGCCCCGAGCTCAGAGGCCAGAGCCCATTCTTCCTTCCGATTGTTTGCGGTCGCGAGTCAAGGTGAGCTGTAGGAAAATGATATTGTTTCCCCTGCATGGAAGTCGCCGGTTCATTTGTCAGTTCAGAGTTCCAGGCAATTTCCCCGCGTCTTTACATAGAAAGCCACGGCCCGCTGCTGCATTTTTATTATAGCGTATTTGCCATAACGGAAGAAAAAGGCAAAGTTGACTTCTCTTGTAAGTCATTTCTCTGTGATAACTGATGATTGTAACCTTTTGGGAAATCTCCGAGCGGTGTCGTTTGGCCAATCTCCAAGTCATTCTTTGCTCGGAGAAAAATCGGGCTACGTTTTCTACGTCCTTCTTTGCGAATAAGCAACCATTTGGAGCTGCCGTTAAAACAAAGCCGGCTTTTCTGGAATGCAAAACTAGGGTGACAAAGCGTAGAAAATGGCTCCTTATCTGCAATATAAGCCGGAGATATTACTGGCATCGCAACTGAAAGAATTTGACCCTGCGCTTCTCAAGTGTCGATTTATTATCATAAGTCGCGCCTCCTCTCCTTGGCGCATGTTGACCTTTGCCGTAATTGACCCATCAACTAATTTTTTTCCCAGCGTTTTAACCGAAATTTGCTAGTCTCTGTCAGAAACGTTTCACATCTGTTGAAGGACACTGCACAAACAAGCATGACCTTTCTGTTGTTTGGAGGCTGGCGCGGGCCCCTGACCCCCCTCCGCCACCTGTGCATTCATTATTCATGCATGCAGAGCAGCGAGCAGTCGCCAAAATGCCACACTTCACCAACCACACGCCCCGCAACTCCACCACGCTGCCTGCAAAATTGACACGTTTGGTGCCCGCAGTTAGTCCGGGACACATATGCTCCTTGTCCTTTTATGATCACCGGAAAGTAATTCCAAATGGCCGGGAATATTTACAAAATAGCAGGTTTAATATTTGCAGTCAGAATGATGAAAAAAAAATTTTTCTGTCTTAATCACCCAAAGCGTGAACATCTTGTGCCACCGGCTGCTCGGGTTGACATCGACGCTAGTGAAATAATTGAGTGACATGCAAATTTAGTCGTGAGAAATCACAAATTAGATTTCTGTAACGTCTCAATTGGTGCTCGTGATGTAAAAAGGAGAGCGAGACGTTGAACGCTGTGTCATAAAAATCTCAACATTGTCTCAAATCGTGCTCAACTCACTAGGGTACCAGCGGCTTTCCTATGAACTCATATGTTCCTCGTGAAATTTTCATGTGAATTAATTTGCATTTGTATAGAAATGTGTGTGTCAACCATTATATCATTACTGATTACTTTTTGTAAAATCATCGGAGACAAAATTGAAACCTCAATTCTCGTGAGCATCATCCGAGCGACGGCGCTTCCTCCGGGCCCGGTTTATATCGTGTGAAAGTCCTTTATGTGTCATTGTACTGTAAACACGCTGTTTGTACTGGAGATTTTCTCATCAGTGGGTTTATAATCTATTCAGCAGTCGGCGGCTGTGAGTGGAACGCAGTGACAGAAACACACAGCTCTTTGTTGTCTGTGATTAATACCTGAGATGCCGAGGCCCGCTGTCTTTATTACAGACGCCGCTGGATTCTGCTGCGTGTTCGCTGCTTATCAGCGCTTGATCTCCGGTGACTGCCGCATCGCATAGATGTGTCACTCACCAGAATAAAACCAAACCTCCTGCTTTTCAAGACACTTGTTTAGCTCAGAATCAAAAAAGATTTCGTAATCATCTACTTTCATTGTTCCCCTTAGTCTTCTGGGAGTTCGTGCTTCCACGCTTTGCAAATTCGCAAGCGTTCTAACAAACATAATGGCCTCTTTTGAAGTTTTGTCACTCATAAAATGTTTGTTTTTGTGTGTTCTTGTGACACGTTTCTAGCACAGCGGGCAAATGTCCGTGTACTTTTTCCAATTAGCATAATTTCATCAATAAACTCTAGAGAGACCTTGGGACGAACTCCCACCAAGTCTCCCTCGCTTCACGCCTGACATTTAGCTGAACGCGTGGCACGGTGATCAACCGCTTCAGTGCTGTTACGCAGTTTCTCAGGATGAAATGTGTGATTTACAGGAACTTTTGCTCTATATCGCCCTCTCTGTTTGAAACATAAAATTGCTACTTATTGTTGCGAATCTGGGTAAGGTGATTAGACAACTTTGCTCTATGGTTGACGTTTGTTTATTTTTAACCAAAAAAGTTTTACAACTTGCGTCAAAATCTTTTCACAGTCTTGTGTTTTAAATTAACCATGGCTTTATATTGTAAAAGTGCATTAATCTTGTTTTTGTATATTTGATTATTCATCACTTAAAGAGATACTTCACCCAAAAATGAAATTTCCTACTTTGGTAGTCAATGGGGACAAGGTCTGGTTATAAGCATTCTTCCAAATATCTTTCTCTGTGTTCATCAGAACAGACACATTTATACAGATTTGTATCAACTCAAAGGTGAGTAAATGATGACATGAATTTTCATTTTTGGGTGAAGTATCATTTCAGGTATTTTACTCTTTTAAATATCTGTACTTTATGAGAGTGTTTTTACTTTGTTTTACTTCACCACATTCATTTTTCTCCACTGCATTCAATAAATAGTGTTATTTTTTAACTTTTAATACATTCGTACAATCGCAAATCTAGCACTTTCTTTTACTAAAGTACTTTTTTCTTTTAAAAGTTGAAAATACCATATTTTTATTGTACTTAAATACTGTATAAAGGTTAAAAAATACATATATATACATATATAGTGGAGTAATGGTATGACATGCTTTATGATGTAGTGAATTTCTTCCCAAAGTAAGAACCCTCATCAAGTACAGATACTTGTTTTTACTTCAAATACCATGTTTAAACTTTGTTTATCCTCTTTTAACTACGTTTTTTGGTTTCATTTGTAGCCTAAATGAACCAAGGTTAATTTTCATAAAAGGATTGTGAGCCACTTAATTCAACTCTTAGCTATTCTTTTCCGAGATGTATGCTAGATGATATACAGTAATGTGTTTTTACAGTCAACCCACCTGTACGCCGCCTCAGCGCTGATAATTTATGAGCATATCAAACCCTCGTACAGTCAACAGCGTGATCTCATTAAAAGCTTTGACCAGTTCTCAGAGTGATCGAGCAGTCACTTTAGCGTCCTCATGTGAAGGGGGTCTTTGGCGAGGCAGGTTGGCAGAGCGCATTGATTAAAGCGCTCGAACCGGGTGACCAGCACGCCGCTCTCATTGTTAATGGTAATGAGGGTATTAATGCCGTTTGCATCACAATAGACCCTCACAACACCGAAAAAGCGCCTTTTGCGTGGCATTCTGGAGTCGCCAATGGAAAATGGCAGGCTCAAAGGTGTTGCGCTACTCAACGCTGGGCATCATGGGTAAAAATCAGCTCTCGTCGATATCCTTCACTCTGTAAATGAATGGTAATTTGCACAGCTGTGTGCGCGAGATGTTCCGTTCCCCAGTCGTGGTGTAAGAAAAATTGAATGACAGTGAGCAAAACAGCAGTAATTATAAAACTAATTACTAAATGTTGATGATGCCCATAGGCTTTGCATAACTAAATTTAGAAGAGGAAATTGCTTTTGGCTGCATCGAGGCTGCGGGCATGTTTATGTTGTTTTCTTTATTTTCGAGTGCACGCCAAAGAAAGTCGTAATTGCCATGGAAACAATTACACACCTTTATTTTTCCCTCTCTCTGTGTGGCGCAAACAGCTTGAGGGTGCATTGTTGTCAAACAATGTGTTTTCATAATAAAAAACTGTACGCACTTTGTCTTTTGGTGAATTGATTAGCATTAAATCAAAGACGGGGACAGAAATGCAGTTAATTGGTAGGATCGGGTGCTTATTTCCTTATTAAATCACGATGCCGCGTGCAAATCCGGCTCGCCGTTTGGTCCGAGACTTAATCGCGAGTCTGCCATATATTTTAGCGTAACTATGCTCTTTAATGGTCTATTTCTCTTCTGAATGGAGACAACAAAGCCAGCGTTGGCAGCGGCACCGTGAGACAGCCCTCCAGGGTGCCTTAAGTTTCCCAATAGCTTCGTTCGGGAGCGTGTTCATGCGCCGATGTGTATTTGTATACGGCCGTGTGTGTTCGTTGTGTGTGTTTGCCTTCGGAAGAGGCTGTATTTTCTCAGTAACAACATTGCAGATTTCCTGGCCGTAAGAGAATATGATTATTGTTTCTCCACTAAAAATAGAGGTGTTTTGTGTTGACGGATAGACCGAGCGCTTAAACTCTCAGTGGCCAGACTGAGCCGGATGCTAATTAGTCCTTTTGCAAATAGGCCAATAATGGAGAAATGAATCCAGGAGACAGTTCGAATGAATATGGAAAGCCTCGTTTCCACAGCCGTGATTGAACCTGAAGTCAGCTGTGGCTAATATCTTCACAAAGTATTACAAATTACCTTCGCCATTAACGCACAGCAAGCAGCTTTCAGCTTCCTGACTTCAGCTCAATGTTTCAAGCCTTTTATTGTCTTATACAAGGCCTACTGTAGGGCTTAAAGGGGTCGTTCAACCCCCAAAAATCCTGTCATCCTTCACTCACCCTTGTGTCATTCCAAACTTGCAGAACAAAAAAGAAGATATTTTGAAGAATGTATCTAAACAAACAACATTGGCCCCCGTTGACATTCATTGTATGAACACAGAGACATTTATTCCGATGCATATTCGTTAGTTTTGATGTGCACAAGAACCTATTTTGTTTCACAAGCATATGATTTAATCTTCCGTCGTTTGGCGTTTGATGTGTCTTAGAGGATATGGAGCAGGTCTCGTTTGAAGTAGGACGTCTAAACCTCAGCACAAGCTCAAATCAAGTGAAGGGCATTTACCATTACAACTAATGTCCTTAATAATCTTGTTAGTGTAGTCTCTCTCAGTACAAGACAAATGGAACATTATTGGCTTATGGGCTGTAGTAAATAATTTAGTTTCCAATATTCAGGCTGCTTTGACAGTAAATTAGAATGACATGAAAAGAGGTTGTTGAATAAAGAAAGTAGCCAATCAAATTTAATTGGCCCGACTGAGGCAGCCGTAATATATATTATAATTAAACCGAGTTGTCACGGAGCTTTATGGCCTCGCACGAATCAAAACGTCAAAAATAATTTCATGATATTTTGCTTTTAAAACGTCACCGTGCGTTTGGGAATCGATTTCTCCTGGCTCAGGCGTAGTATGTGAGAACCTCTGAACTCCCCATATGATACTGGGGGAACATGATGCAGGTTTTGGTAATGTGACACATTGGCATGTTTGTTTAGAACTCTAACTGTGATGTTAAATCTCAATACATCCTTTGGGCTATAGATGTAAATTATTCCTAAAACTGTGGTGCTTGTTAGAATACTTTTAAGAGGATACATTGTAAGATTTCTGTCTAGTGGATGGTGCACTGCAAAGAAAGAAAATTTCTTAGTTTTTTTGTTTCATAAAATCATCTTAAATCAAGAAACATTTACTTGACGAGGAAAGTCACCCACGATGTTGAGTTATGTTCAGATATATTGAGTAAATGCATAATACAACCAAAAATATCTGCCAGTGGGATTATACAAGTATTCTTGAATTAAATTTTACATCTTTATTAAGTACTTAATGAAAGTTTAATTTTTTAACCACACTGTTTGGTGTTTTTGTTATGAAAAAACTTTTTAGAAATTAAGATGTAATATCTTTACTGAAAAAACAGATAAAAATACTGAGAAATTATTTCGGTAACACTTTCCTTAAAGCATGTATGTATAATGCATTATAAAGAGTTATTAAAGGGTATAATGCATTATAATTCTTCACAATGTTTGTTGTAATGTATAATATGTAATTTATTTAAAATGTGTATTGTAACAGTGAATTGGAAAGTGTTAAAATGTACTAACTGTAATAACAACTATTTATAACACATTACAATGCTTTAAAACTTTATAATGCATTATACATACACGCTTCAAGGAAAGTGTTACAATACAATTTTCCATTAAAAGAGGGACCTGATCCACATCTAGAGACCTGAGAGCTAGGCTCCTTAGACCTGATGAAAGATGAGGAAAACAGACATTGTTTTTATCGTTAAGACCGCATAAAGCATTGTACAATTTCATTTTGTCGTCAAATGAGTTTTTTCTCCATGTGTTAATTCCAGCTTCTCAGACTCTGTCATGATTTTCCGTGCGGCCTCAGTAAATTATAAAGGCGGTTGAAATTTCAGAGGAAGGTCATGGAGGTGTGTGGCCTCAACTGTGTTTGTCTCTGTCCCCCCACCCCACAGGACACAAATGACTCACCCAAATCATCCAATTTAATCACACCATTTTCTGCCCCTCAATAGCCCTCGCCCCGCTTAATCACTCCCTTTGCTTGCTGTCACAAAGACCTTCACATCGAAACCAATGGATTTCCACCATTTAAAGGCGGTTTGGGAGCGGGTACGAGCGGTGGGGTCGAGATTCAGGGGCCGCCTGAGAACCAAGCGATTCATGCGTGAAGCATTTAGCTATTGCTATCTCAACGCATGACTAACAGTTTTCGCTCACCCATATTATTCATTAATATCTATAATAAACCACTTGATAGTGCCCTTCCAGCGGAGGATTACTGCTCTCATCACAGCATCACTGATGTAATGCTAAACTTGCTTCAGCATTTTGTTGGCTAAGTAGAAGTCGGGTTAGAAAGTTGAGCAGTTCACC
Organism: Triplophysa tibetana; assembly: GCA_008369825.1. Lineage (NCBI taxonomy): Eukaryota > Metazoa > Chordata > Actinopteri > Cypriniformes > Nemacheilidae > Triplophysa > Triplophysa tibetana. The sequence goes on from CM017907.1 coordinate 1,405,844, forward strand.
GGCAATATTATTTGTGTCTCAATGGTAACCGTCCTTGCGTGAAGTTTAATGTGGCATTCTTGTGGGATATTTATATGGTGGGCATTCGGATGATTACGGCCCTTGGAGTAAATATACTGAACAACTTTGGCCTTCCACATGTCTCCAATTTAAGCAGTTAATACAAACTAGTTACTAAATAAAATTATTTAAGTACGGAGACTTATAACTTAAAACCTTTTATCTTTAAAAATAAACAAAATAATGAATAAATCATTGATCAAAATTGTAGGTTTATAATGATTTATAAGTTGAGCTGTCGGAAGTGTCTATTTGATGTCCTTTGACTTAAACCATTTAACCTGCAGTTTTATCTTCCAAACAGAGATGGTGCTAAAGAGGCAAACTGCATTTAAGGAATCTTTTAATTTAAGTAATATCCCAGATAGCAGTTACGTAAGTAAGATGTCTGAGAAGGATCTGGAAAACATCTGCTGTGTGAAGACATCTGATAAACATCTTAGAAGGAGCGTAATCTTAAAGACATTTTCTAGAAAGGAAACGTCTTAGACCGTGTCTACACCGGACGCAACCGGCGCGACTCGACAGGTACAGGTACAGGTACACAGTGTTTTAATTCAACCCAGTTCTATTCTAAGCAGTTAGCGTGAAAGTTTTCCAGGATGACGTAACAATCTAGACTTGACCAAGAAATTCTCCCAGCATTCTTTCAGCCCACGTATCTCATGAATCAAACCAGTTCCACCAGTTGGCCTGCATCAGGTCAATCTGCAGGCCGACCGCACAGCAGACGCATAACCCAGCTGCAGGCTAGCTCGGATACATTCTCCCATGTGTGTCCATCACCGAGGCTGGCGGTCACCACCGCTGGGACCAGCGCCCAGTCAATCAACAGATCGCCCAAGGCCTTCAAGAGCGCCACATTCTCCCCCCTCCATCCTCACTCAATCACGCTATCTGTCCTCACACGGTGGCCGGCGCTAATGAGAATGTATATGAACGCATGAATAAAACATGAAATTCATTGTTTTTGGTGGCAGAAGCTCTCAACACGAGTAGTTTCATGATAGAAGCTCGCGTTTGAAGTTCCTCGCCGTTTGATTGAATTTGTTGCTCACTTCAAGTAATTAGAAAACAACGCCGACTCTTTGCAGTTTTGAGAATTGTTTTTGTCCTGGTTTTGAGAATCTCAGTTGGACAGAGCCCCAGAGAAATTAGTTCATTTACCTGTTATCAGTTTTCCGTGATGCGTTTATAATTTTCAGCATGTTCTTTTTGTTGAACACTTACATTTTGTACAGCAGATATTAGGATGGGCAACCGTTGAAAATCGTCACAATTTACTGGAATTTCAGAGTTTTCTTAGAGCATGTTAATGAAATATAGATTTAAAGACACACTTTATTGTCCTGACACTTTGAAGGTGTTTGATAAAGTTAGACACACTCTTGTCGCTGTTTTTCAGTCTGTCGAATCACAGACTAGCAACTTTCATTTGTTCAATCTTAACGTCTTCTGTGTGTATATAAAATGTTAAAGGGATAGTTCAGCCAAATATGAAAGTTCATGATTTATTATGTCTTTCATAACCTGTATATGACTCTTTCTTGTGTTGGACCCCATTGACTTCCATTGTATGAATGAACACAAAATCACTGAGACATTTCTCAAAATAACTTCTTTTGTGTTCACAAGACAGAAAGTCACACGGGTTTGAAATGACATGAGGGTGAGTAAATCATGACAACGATATCATTTTTGGGTAAACTATCCCTTTAAGCTTTCGTCTACAATTCAATGAAAACTTTACTATTGAACATTACATACAGTACAGAGAGAAGTTTAAAAGCGTTTATAAATAAAGTGTTTAATTAAATTCATTTAAAAAATACAGGTAATCCTGTTTGTTTGTGGTTTGTGGATAAAACCCGACGCATCCGTACAGGGTGTTAATACGTCAGCACTTTCACACTATCACTTCCTAAGCTGCCAAGCCAATTACATCTGAAGGAAACTTCCGGATGTGCCGGCGAGATGCGATGTGCGCAAATCCTCCCGCTGGATTCTCATTGTTTCGAGCAGGTCAGAGAAGCATGTTCAGCTCATTAATAACGCCTCTCTTTTCTTTCTTTGCATTTGTTTGGACGTCATCCCGCCCATGTATGAACAAGATGCATCTTAGCAGAGCGTGCGAGCTTTAATTGCAAGGATGAGAGAGAGGGACACCCGCGCCGTCAGTCTCAGCGACGGGTAGAAAAGAGTTCCCTGCGTGGACTGTGTGTTGTGGCAGCTCGCCCGCACAGACCGCTGTAAAAGAGCTGATGTCATTAAATGATATCAACTTCAAGGCTGCGCTGATCTCGCTTTTCTCTCCGTCTCTGTCTCCGTTGCTTTTTAAAGATTCAAATTATGCAGATCCTTTAATTAAACGTCGCCGTAGTGTTTTTTCCTCGGCGTTGGTTGCTTTGAATTTGATTTGCATGAACGTGATGCTGCCGTGTCTGCGGGCTTAATGTAATATAAACCCCTTTTTCCCTTTGCGTCGTCTGACTGCTTCATTCGCGCTCAGAATCGTTGTGAATGAAAACGTTTGTTCTGTCGGCGTAACGGTGCGAGTGAAAATCTACACATCCGTAATGTGACTGGTCATCAGTCAGACATAGATGTCGGATGAGGTTTTGTCCACGTGGAATTGTAAATAGTCATGAAGGGGGGTCTTGTTGTTTAATTGTTACATAAGTAATGGCTCTTAAAACCTTCACATGATGAAAACGAATTCATTTTCTTTTAATAAGCTAGTGCAGCGGTGCATTATGGGTAAGCGCTAGGTGTTTTCCTGTGCGCCGGTTTTAGGCCTCAGTTGCTGACTGGAGATGAGACTTGGAATGATTACCCTTCATGTCAAAATGTGCCACTTTTTGTCGTCGCACATGCCCGTGGGAGGGGCCACATTACCATTTAAAAGCACACAAGCATCCAAAACGACACCCGGCGCAATATACGACGCATGACGATTTCTCTCCCTCGGACAACGGTTCCTAGAAGCCAAAAAGAGACGTGAAAGTCCTTAATTGACAATTTCTGGAAAATTGCTAAGGGGAGAAAACAAAAAGACTAGCCTTGGGTTGCCCGAGTGTAATAAAGCGTTTCTCATCAGGGTCTCTGTGATTGAGCCTATACAAAATCGATTTATTTCCCGGGTAACTCACAATAATTGAAATACAGACAACGTTTGGTTCCAATTTACCAGCAATAAAGTTGTAATGGGGTTTTCTCTGCAATTTTAGACCTAATACACTCATTCTAAAGAGCAGTATTTTTGCCAGTCGAACAAATAGCATCACTGAGGCTTACAACCAGTAATAGACCCACATTGATGCACACATTAAACTTGTTAAATCAATTCGGTAGACACTTTCTAAAATGGACTGTCGTTCCTCTCTCTCGTGCCGTCGGCTCACGGCCGTCACGCGTATCAATCACCGCCGGCCCTCCCGAAGGATTCAGCCCTTTAAGTCATCATTTATGCCACAAACACGGATGCAGAAAACATATCTGACAAGAGACTGTATTTATATAGCCGCAGATATTCAGGATGCACACGGGCCCAATTTTATATCTGGTTCTTATGGATTTTTGCTGTTTTACTGTTGGAGACGTCTGTTGGCTGGATTTCCGGAGTCTATTCGGCTGCTGTCGGAATCGAATGTTTTTTTTTAAAGATCATTCAAGACAGTGTTTGTTAAGTTTTTCTTGCAGTTAAAGTATGACAGATGTAGTAAAATCAAAGTAAATACAAGTAAAACTATGGTTGGATCATCATTTGTGGAGTGAAATCAATGCAACTGTAGTCTCTAGATAATAGAATATGTTTAAGTAAAAACTAACAGTCTTATTATTGTATTTCTGTGATCGTTGTGGTTCGCCTTTCTTCTGCAGAACACGAAAAAAAGATATTTTGAAGAATGTTGATAATCAAACAACACTGGTCCCCTTTGACTTCCAAAACGCAGAGACATTTCTCAAAATATCTTCTTTCATGTTTCACAGAAGTAAGAGTCACATACAAGTTTCGAATGACATGAAGGTGAATAAATAATGACAAGATTTATATTTTTGCAGCAACTAATGTTAATAAAAGTTGGAATTTTTATAAAGCTAGAAAAAGGTCATGTCCTTGTAGACACGAACTGCTTTGTGTTCATGAAACTCACGTATCATTTAATCATTCAGAAATGCATTCAAATATAAAGTATTAGCATTAATGTAGCTTTTCAAGTTCATATTTTCATCATGTCCACAGTACATACGGTGTGTCTACAGTCCAAGTTAGCCGGGCTGCAGGGCAGACTAGTTCTCCGGTGCTGTAACATCAGCGTTTCGGCCGTCGTTGTGCTGGTACACAGGTACAGTAATTAAAGTCTCCCAGCGCCGAATCCCTTCTGCCTGCCAGCTGCTGATGTATTATAGAGACATTCAGCTAATCGATTAAAAGTGTTCAGACAGGCTGGATGTTTGACAGGCCACGGCGAGATGAAATTAGTGTGTGCGCGCGGAGGCCGCGAGTGACCGCGCTCCTGTGGGAGAAGGCCGGGTAACGGGGACAGCGTGCGCGCTGATACGCGTGTAATTAGGACAGCCGGGCTTCAACAAGATTTCCAAATTATCCCAAACACACACGGAAAGGCATCGGGGTAAAAACAAGGGCCGTGGAAGAATCCGGGGGTGAGGGAAGCAGGCGGAGGGGTTGGAGGGGGGATGCGCTTTCGAACAAACTTGGCCTCCATCCAGCATGGCTCAAAATTACATGAAATTATTCAGCTGCCTGGGAATGTGAAATCACACTAATTGGCTTTTGAAGTAGCCTGCGCGTGGGGCTGGAAAGGCCACGGACAGCCGCCGAGCGTTCACTCGGGAGCTCCGCGCGCCCTCAATCGATTTCACAGCTGATATTTCTTCGAATCAACACTTATTTTACATTGCACGCGGGGGCCCCTTTTAAATGTAAATCTGGTGTAAAATGCACTTGTTGGTTACGCCGCAAACACTGCGGTAGGGTGTCTGCAAACATGGAAATAAGCGGAATTTATTTACTTCAAAAGACCATCGGCTTTCGAGAGGGAACCTGGTAAACATTTGCGGTTCCTCTTCTTCCGACTGTTCGACTAAACAAGGTTTGAATAATGTGATATAGTTTATTAGCTGCATGCTTACAGAAGCAGAACACAGGGCCTATTTTCATCATCTAACCGCATGGTCTAAATCGCAGGGTGTGCACTCAAGGTGTGTCCGAATCCACTTTAGCCATTTTAACGAAGGGAAAACGGTCGGCACGCCCGGACGCATGGTCTAAACAGGTTGTCCCGATTCTCTTAATGAGTAATGGGGTTTTTTGGGGCGTAACTTGCAGTAAATCAATCAGAGTCTCATCTCTCATTCCCTCTACTGGCGGGGTGTCCGATTTCTCATAGCCGTGGTTGATGTTCAAATCACCAAAACAGACACACCCCTAAACCTATCCTTCGTCAGCGCTCGGCTCGACTAATGTCCATTCTGTGCACTGTGCACCTCACTGCTGATCGACTACAAGGTTGTTTTGGTACTCGGCCTGACTTTGTCTAAACAAGCGTCATTCAGAAATCGGACACACTATCTTTAAGAGCCAGTTGCGCTCGCGCCATGGCGTATTCGCTTTTCACACAGCGGACTTAGCAAGAGCAAAGACTGGACGCTTCTCCAGAGAAGAAAGGCATCTACAGGACAAGCCAGATTTTTATCTTTATGTGCACAATAATCTTTTATATTGTACTCCATTTATTTTTATATTTGGCATGTTTGTGTCCTGCTGCGCTTCCCTCTGTGTAATAAATAAAGTAAAGCGAGTTGTGGATCCGCCCAGAGGCGCATTTTCTACTAACATGTCTTTAACAAATAAAATAACATTGCACCATTGACTATAGATCACGTTTGAGTTGGTCTTTGGCGCAGTCTATTTTCAGTTTTTCAAAAATGCAACGTGCCAACAATGCGCCTGAAAACACCTCTTTTTAGACCAAGACCACGATCGCACAATGGAGCGCAAATGCATTTGCTATTTAAACACCGCATGGCAGGACGGGAAAATGAAACTGGGGTCAGGCTGAAACTAGCAAAAACTCTTGCGCTGCGCTGCGTTGAGCCGTGTGTATGATAGGCCACGTTGGTTTTACAGTTAGTAAATATACGTGAAACCTGTCAAATTTATACATATTTAACTCGGAAATATTTTTCTTAGGAACATTACAATAACATATATACACATATGTAGTTGTATACACAGTTTATATTTTTAAACCTTTCTATTATTTTGGTGTTAAATGCAAAAGGTTTTAAGTTGTAATCACGTGGATTTCTTCCATCTGTAAAACTTGTCTAGCCTTCTAAAATTTCCATTACATCTGTTAAATCAAAGACAAATCTGTCCTCTTTTTTTACTTTTTAACTTTAAGTAAACCGGTCACATCCAAATGAACACGTTTGTTTATGATTCGTCATCGCTTCTGTTTCGAATCCTCTCTGGACAGATTTAACTCATACCCGGGAATCAGATGAAAGGTGTTTTTTTGTCTCTCGATCAAATAGCGTCTTACAGCCTTTGTTAAAGTTTGTATTCGGCAACACGCAGCTCATTCCATTGAATCGTGCACCTCAAAACCACAACACGTTTTTATCTGCAGCCAGCACAAATAATCGGCACAATTAGAAGGCGTTTTGTGGGGGTCTTGCGCTTCTAAGCGGTGGGTTTATCCCGGGCTGCTGTTCTCAGCCCCACGGCTGTTCGGGTGCAAAGTGTTGAAGTGCTGCTTTCAAAAAAAACTTCTTTTGAACTCATCTGAGGCTTGTTTCAAACACAGCCCCCGTCTTATGTAGAAAGTGTTTCATTCGCTTCTTTCATGCAAATTGTTTAGTGTTACAGCAGAAGTGTTGGAGATTTTGTTGTGACTGTGTTGTTCTATAAGGATTTAAGGATTTCAAATTAGTGTCCGAGAAAGTGTTGTTGACTTTACGCGAGTGTGATGAAATGCGAATGAGATGAAATGATGCGTGCAAGTCTTTTCATGTATCTCGTGTCATATTCAAGTCTGAACATAAACATGCACACGTACAGGTTCTTTTAAACCCATCCTGACCTTACCGTCATCATTTATTACATAAAACACCTGAAATCTCATTTTTTGTTGGAGCGAGTTGATCGAGGAACAACTTGTATGCACAAATGTAGTCGTTACAATAAACATATATTCTGGAGTTTTTATAGTTTTTTACCAAATGTTGGGTTGTACGTGTGAACGCAGCTCGTCCTGCGAAACTTACATCGTAAAGAGTGTTGAGGGCATTGCTTTGCGGTTGTTAGGGTGTTTTGGGTGGTTGCTAACTGTACGTTCACACCGCCGCCGTCGAGAGCGTCAAAAAACGCCGCCAACAACGCTGTGGAAAGATTCTTGGACACTCTGGCGCTCTTACGTAGACCAAAGGAATCCTCTCAAGCGGTGGACTTCTACGCCCGACTGGTTGCCGCCGATCCGCGCCATAGCTCATTACCATAAAGTTGACCTGATTTCAACTCTCCTCAACGCGCTCAACGGCCAAGACGCGCCGCTGCCGGCTCACATTGATATTTATGACTTCCATCCACTTTAACGCTCTCGACGGCGGCTGTGTGAACGCACAGTAAGTCGTTGTCAGGTGACTGCTTACTGGTCCAAGCTTTCCTATTGTTTCCTCTGTCAATCAATTTTGTCAGGTGTGTAGAAAAGTGTTTAGTCTAGAAATAGGACTACTCTTCATTTGATCCTGTGTATTTCTTGCAACTGTTTCAGTAGATCAGAGGCAGTCAACCGTACATTTCCTCATCTCTTTGACTAAAAGAGCAGACGTCATGTGTCTTGCAGAAGTTTCTGTGAGCACTCAAGCTGAGATACAGTAAGTGAGAGTTTCTCTGGTCAGATTAGTCAGACGTTACATGGAAAACACCTTCAGCGGAGGCTGCAGCCGTGAAACGCGCTCGTGTTCGCCTCATTACTCAGCAAACTCAGTGGAGAGCTCTGGCCCTGACTGCGCTGGTGACAGCGCTTGCTGACATGCATATTCCTGCACACTACTAACTAGAAAGGGAGATTACCTCTGCACCTCACTGTCTGTTTGTGACCCTGGTTCTTGCTGAGGTAGAGACCATCCACTGAACTGCCTTATTAAATGCAGGCAGCCCCCCACCATCACCCAGGTCATCCTCGCTGGACTCGCCCCAGTGACCCATCTGTGAGACCCACAGTCCATGTCAAACAATCATTCAGGGGGAACCAGATACAAATCCTCCATTGCTGTTGGATGCGTTGTGGTCTGGGGTTCTTTACTCAAGCTTTGAATATTACTATATGATGTTTTCTTCTCTTCATTACGTTGTATGCACATGTACATCACTTTTCTGTTTTAAAAATCAACATGCAAGGATTAATAGATTTTAGCTGTGACTGAAACTACATTTCCCATCATTCACTGTGCCTGCACTAGACAAATTGAGTACCGCAGAGATGACTTATTTTTGTATGCAAACCCCGAAAGAAGTTAGCACTTTGAGACTTCTGGTTCCATTTGCCCAGTCTTTGGGGATTTTTGGTAAATCGCCTGAAATAAGGTCTGTGGCTAACAGAACCTCTTAATATGTTCAAGTTTTAATCTATGACATTAAACACACCAGTTATAACCCGTTTGTAATTTTTTAAACCATTATTGTGTCTTTAAAACGGCGGTTGCTAACAAGTTGCTAAAAGCGACTACTTCCTTCGGCGGGGACTTTATACGTCATCACGCAAATAAATCTTACAAATAATGCAACATGGACACAAATGTCTAAAATCATTGTTGGGGATTCATTCACAGAAGAAAATTACTTACTTGAGAAAGTTGTGGGAAGCTAGATGGTGTTGACGTTAGTGTAGTCTGTTTATAGCCTCGTGTTAGCTTTTTACTTCATGTCAATTGTATTAAGCCTTGAGAATTGCATATATTGTGTTAATCTTTGAAGATTATTTTAATAGATAAAACGTGTTAACATAATGATCAATTGTTAATCACAGATCTTAATTTTTGCGATTTTCCAAAAGTCTATAGGAAAAATTTATTGGCTTTCAGTCAAAGGGGCTTTCAGTCAGCGGCACTTACGTCTAAGGTTAGCCTACAAAAATACCTCATCTCTCATCGATTGTAATCAAGGTTGTTGAGTTCATATTTGTTTTTTATGTTGTACTAGAACTAAAAAAACGAAATTGAATGTGGTCGACGTTTCATATACTTTGTGTGAATGGGATTTCGCACCAATAGAATTTCTCTCTGAAACAAATGCCAGAACGTCTTATTTTGTTGGGTTGCTGGTTAGGACAGTGTTTTCTGGGGATCTTTGCTGTTTTGCATGTGAAATCCCCCCTTCGAACAGTCTTAGAGACAGCTTGTGAGATATCTCTGTGTTGGCATCCAGAGGTAAACCAGGTTTTTGCTTGTCATAAATAAAGTGTCATATCTGTGAAAAGCTTTTCATATCCGTCCAGAAGAAGAAATATTATGAGAATTAAAGACATAATTTGATATTCCATCAGGTTCTGAGCAATTTTTTTGCTCATCTGCATTTCATTTATTTGTATGTGCATGTAAGTTTAATCATTACAAATGCATGTAAACACGTGACTAGAATGGGGTCCCGTGCTTTCAAAATGTTTGGGAAGCACAGAATTAACCTGACATACTGTACATGTTTACTACCGTTCCAAATATTTTTAGTTGCTTAAAACTAAAAAATGTTTTGTTCAAAGTTTTTTATTTTGTTTAACCAAGAACACATTTTAACGCTGTAATTGCAATACAGCCATACCGTGAAACTATGACATATGTGCCTAAGTCTGTCATACGGTCAAAATCGCACACCGGCCCATGCATGTTAAATATAGAGATGAGCATTTTACTGTGGGCGGAGCTACCCAGCACAATGTCACATGTGACAAACTTAGACACTGGCTATTTCCGTCTGCATTTCCCACCCAAAACAGTTTAGTGTTTCTACGCTGCCCATCTGTCTTCTAAAGAAGGCTCTTTTCCGCTTCTCTCTTTCATTTAATCCATTTTCTCTTCTCCGTTTGCTCTTTAGCACATGATAAAACACTCACTGGCTGCTTCTGACCAATCATGTTTTCAGTACAGCAGTTAAACTATTTTACTGCCGCTACCCTCAAAGCTTTGCGGTCTTCAATATTCCCCGTAATGGTAGATTAATTTCTGCTTCGCTAATGCAATCCCGGACAAAATACTTTAAGCATGGTTTTAAAGGGTAGGCCAGCGGAGGGGGGGGGTTGTTCAGGGGATCTGTAGTGATAGTGGGCGGTTGGGAAAGAAGCAATCGGAGCACAAAAGCAATCAGTCTGTCGAGGAGGACAAAGCCTGGGCTGCTTTCTTGAGGAAACTCACACACACAACATGTGAAATTGACCTGTTCCCTCACCTAATTCTCTGCCAAGGGCAAGTGTGTCAGCACACACACACACACACACACACACACACATGCACGGAGTGTAGAGAGATCCATTACACTGCTTCTGTAGGAGAGATCTTTAAAACGTAGTGGAGAGAGAAGAGATAAGAGGAACGGACGATAAGACCTGCGGCTCGTGGCTTTACTTGCACTGTTCTGTTATTCCGTGATAAAAGTGGAAACATCTGCTTTGCATTCGTGGATACAGAAATCCAAGGCGGGTACAGTTACGGGGCAGGACGTCACCTGCAACTTTGTGTTTTGATAAATATATGGGAGTAGTTTGGAAGAGCTTGCAGATAATGGCGAGCACAAACAGGTGTGATATTGATCTTAATTAAATCACGCTAATCCTTGATACGGTTGGGTCGGAGTTTCTTCTGTGTTTAAACTAAAGCACAACTCTATCGGTGTGTCTTTGATGTTTAAATTAAAGACCTGTCCTGTTATGATGTCTGTAGTGGAGTAGACGGGACGAGAACGTGGTTCGAGATGATTGTTAATGAGCGCCAGTTGTGCGTGCACCGGTCTCGTATCACGTAGGAGATTGGGAGCATATAAGAGAACAAGCGACCGGACCGTCGAAGAGAGAGGACCGGGCCCGAACATGTTTGTATTTGTATTTATGTTTTATTCGCCGGCCGTCATCCGTGAGGGGCGGCCGGCTGTCTTTTACTTCCGTGTTTTTGTTTGTGATTTGTTTTGTTCGCCGGCGGTCGGCCGTTAGGGGCTGCCGGCTGTTATTTATCTTATTAAAACTTTATTTAAATGTCTGCCGGTTCCCGCCTAATATGTAAATATTAAATATCTGTTGTCACGTTTCATGATTACAGAAAATGTGATGGATGAAATTATATTCCGCCCTTGATGGCATTTACATTACGATTTCCGAATTACGCTTGTTTAGACAAAGTCAGGCCGAGTACCAAAGCAAACTTGTAGCCAATCAGTAGTGAGGTGCACAGGATGGACATTAGTCGAGCCGAGCGCTGACGAAAGCGATAGATGGGGGGGGTTGTCTGTTTTGTTGATTTGAACATCAACAGCGGCTATGAGAAATCGTACACCCCTCCTTTAACATCCTGTTACATTTGAATTTACATGTAAAATGAGGTGTGCTTAAAGACCCACAGAAGGGGCTTGAAATGTGCAGATTTCTTCGATTATTTTAACTGAAACAGAAGTAATGAGCGGGGCATATTCAGTGTCCCCTCCTTCTATTAAACAATAGCGAAGCTGAAATGCAGAATGATCAAAATTTGTATGGACCTTATTCACAAGACTGTGATGACCTGTTCAACCGTCATCAGCATCGTAAATCCTCCACAGTTTTTTTGTATATATATTTTTTTATATATGTACGTTTATAGCAATTATAACACGTATAACATTTTTATTATATTACCTCAAAATATTGCATCAAATTGCAAAAAAAATGGTTAAAGCTAACGTGAGGGTGTTTCTTATACAGCGTTTATGGGAGTCACGTTACATTTGACATAATTTTTTCTTTTGACTGGTGTTATCAGACTATTTTATTTGGTGAAACTAGTGAAAACACTATTGTTGAGTTTTTCTTTGGCTAGTTGTTCACTTGTGCTGGACTCCCATTCACCGCAATAGAAGTTTATCCAACTATGATGACTTTCGCTGCTGAGAAACCTGGAAATATGAAAAGGGTCCATTGGCGTAGATGAGAGCCTTTTTTTATGACTTGTGTCTTCCAATTGCAAGTTTATAAATTGTGGATTTGTATCCTTAAGGTTTTTAATAATATATAATAATATAATCATGACAAACATGACAAACATAATCGTTTCTAAATCACATCTTTTTGTAGTTTTGTTTTCATTTATGGTGTGGATGGACAGCAGAGACAGCTCAGAATATTTCAGGAAGATCCTGTTCCCTTTCATCTTTGTTGACACATGAGCGCTTGCGAGCGTGGCCATGTGCACTTCTGACGTCTCTACCTCTGACCTCTGCGTAATGAACTAGTTGTAGTGTACTAAATCAACGCGTAGTATTTAACACAACTGAGGGACTAATTCCTCCATTTAACTCAACATTTGCATTGAGATGACTCGTACCCTAATGGCTAGTAATTAATTCTTACCACCTCCCTCTCCGAGTCCCTTCATTTTCCCTTCCCCCCATTTTTCCAGCGGTTCTCCGAGGATAGTTCCACTTTCCGACGCTTTATCTAATGCATAATGTTCATTTCAGGCTTCTAATTAGGTTTAAATGAAAATTGGCTCTGCGGAAAGATGGATAGCTGCGAAGCATCAAGCCACCCAGCATGTCCTGGAGTTGTGAGGCTGAAAATGTAATTTGGTGGAGCAGGGCGGCGAGCAGCGCAGAGTTCATTAATTTTTACGGCGCAGGTAGTTTCCCAGAGGTGCACCTATCATGCTTTTAGTCTACCTGGACATGAGCGCAGATTCTGACACTTATGTCTGAGGCTCATTCCCTTTGCTCTATTGTACTGTGACTATCACAGACAAACGCACACGACCTCTGTTACAAAATGGGCTGAGCTGCCAACCCAGACAGCTGTTTAATGCGTCATAGGGGCGTTTCCCAAATGAAAGCAACTTTTATTTAGCAGTTTTAGGATAGTTGTGTATGGATTTGTTACGGAAATAATCCTGTGCTTTTTTTTTTAGTCTGACACATATTTGCAAATTCTAGGAAGATGCTAAAATGTAGGATTTTTATCACAATGTGTTTCACATTTGTATTAATCCCCAATTTTATTCCAAAATGTAAAAAAAAAAGTAAATGACACCGAACTTTCAAATGATACGTTTATACATTTATATTTAGATTCATTCATTTTGGCAGACGCTTTTATCCAAAGTGACAAGACATACTTTCCATTCATTGACATTGCTAACGCCACGCTCTAACCACTGAGCTACAGGTGTGCTATCCACTACTTACACACTACTTATTTACTTAATCACATTTTTTTTAATTAATCATATCAATTTTATTATTGAATATGAAGTGTCTATTTAAGCTTTTGTTGGTTTTAAAGACAGAGAGACATTTATGTGTAGAAATTATTTTTAAGTTAATCCAAATGTTGTCCTAAAGTTTTTAGAAAAAAATAATAATAAACATATGTTTTATTATTATTAAACATGTCTCTTGCTATAAACATAGCCATAGAAGCTGACATGGTGTTAAAAAAAGAAAAGAAAAAATGCTAATATTGCACATTAATCTGACACAGTGCTTCTTAGCTCTGCACAGATGTCTTTTTTCTTCAAATGAAAATAATATATCTAATATACATAATATAATATATATTAATCCGTGTATTATTATTGTTGATGTAATGTTGAATCAGTGAAGGTCCATATGGTCACAGCATCACCTCATGTAAGACATCTGCCCGTCACTGTATTCTGGAGCTCCGGAGATCTTTTTTTTTTTCTCTTGTTTTCCTTTCCTCTCTGGATCATGTCATTGTGGGTTAGCTCCTAATTACTCTCTCCGAGAGACGTTCCAAATATTCCCCTGGTGCTAATATTTTTCTGCCTCAACGACTCATTATGTTGTTTGGCAGCCTGAAACATCAGCCTTTCAATGTGTGAACGCTAGGGCTCGTGTACAGACTTCCACCTCTACACCTCTCGTTCTCTGTGTCTCTCATCCTCAAGCCTGTATCCTCCACTACTCCTGTTGCCGTGGCATTACGGGTTGTTCCACCGCGGTCTGAATGTGTCTGCAATCATCTATGTTATAGATTCAATGGCGTGAAGCCTCTCGCCTCTCCTTCTGTTGATTGCCCACAGCGATTATCCGGCTTTTTCAGCTTTCATTCTGCAGCAATCGCACAGAATATCTTCTCAACGTATAGGCTGTCATCTTGTCTGTCTCCATCTTTCAGTGCTGCTCTCTCGCGCTCAGAGCTCTGTTTCGTTGCTCAGAAGTTGCTCTTTCATACCTCAAGAGATGTAATTATGTTCTTAGTTTCATTGACGCTGTTGTCTTTGATGTTTCGCTTATAATTGCTCAGAAAATAGAGGCATTTGATGAAACACACAGAGAGTGTAGAGATTTATTAATTCATTCAAATACTTTTTTTCTTCTGTGGAACACAAAAGTAGATATTTTGAGAAATGTTCAGCGGTTTTGTGTTAATGCAGTAGAATTCAATGGGGCCAATGTTGTTTGGTGACCAACAATCTTCTTTTGTGTTCTGATGAAGAAAGTCATACAGTTATGGATGAAAGAATTGTCAATTCTTGCGAGAACGGTTCCTTTTATTATCAGATATTGAGTAATCTAACTGAAGACTGGGAAATTTCAAGACAATGTTTAGATATTTTGTCATATATTACTAAAGTTGTGTTTCTGTTGAATTGTATTCTTATCTATTTGTTCTAATAGTTAGACTCTGTTTTAGGGATTACAGTTTTAATTTTCAGATTTATTTTATTTGTATCAAATAAGGAACGACGAGAAATATTATTTCAACACATGAAATTGCTAGGGTCTGTTTCTCTATAGAAACATTTCAGTGGCTGGAAAAACAAGTAAAAGTGTCTATTGGCTCTCCATTTAATCTCACCGCTGTCTATAAGAAACACTTGAGATATTAAAGAGATCTTGTGGTTTTTTTCCTACATGTGCACACACGCGCACACACACAAAATCATCCTAACTGTCTTGGTCTTGGGCACTTTGCCAGATCGGATGTGTAGGACGTCAAGGACATCTCTGGAGGACAGCGAGGGGGTATTGGAGTGTGTGTGTGTTTTGATATGTGTGGTGTGACAAGGAAGGGTCGGAGGCAGACAGGATTGTGCAGGTAATGCTGCAGTCGTGAACTGTGAAAGAAAAGTGTCTGGAAAACAAAGACTTCATGGTACATAGACTGGCCTTGATGTTCCTTTAGCCCTTCAACAAAACACACCTCAACCATGACATCAGCCATTATGTGTTTCAGTTCAAAGAAACGCTTCAAAACCGACAGAAAGTGGAACAGTGTGGTCAGTTGGAGATTTGGCCTGCCACGTTAAAGGGATAGTTCACCCAAAAAATATAAATTCTGTCATTCTTTTTTTAATCTTGTGTCTATAATCTGTGTTACACAAAAGAAGATATTTTGAGAAATGTCTTGGTGGTTCTGTACCCATATAATGGAAGTCAATGAGGGGCAGCGTTGTTTGCTTGCCAACATTTTAAAAAAGATCCTTTTTGTGGTGCAGAAGAAAGAAAGCTATACAGGTTTGGAATGACATGAGGGTGAATAAATGCTTATTATTTTTGGATGAACTGTCCCTTTAAGAGCTGTCGTGGCCTGTGTTTCTCCTACAAAATGTTATTCTGCAAAACCAGAAAGCTCCCCCAAAAATGTCAGAGGAAAAGTGTGGTCGATTTTGTAAGCTAGTTGTTTTCAGATTCTCTGCTGGTGTTTTAATGTCTTAATATTGTATTCTGTTTGACTGAATCGTCCATGCTGAGAGTTTTCTCACATTCCTTTTTTCATCATGATGTATGAATTATTAAATAGTGTAAGCAAAGTTAATCGTCAAATGCTGACCAAGTACCTTATGGTTTTTTGAAGATTTTTCAGAAACCAGAATCCGGAGTCACACAGGTTTCAAGCGTATGGGAATATTTTCAACCCTGCTGCGAATATTGGCAACAGGATATGATGTCATCCTCAAGGGCTTGTTTTTAATAAATAATAAATGACAGAGTGTACAGTATATGATAACATCTACAGCTTTTACTGCAAACTGTGCAGCTTCCAAGTTTCGGCCAAACTGTGATCTACTCCGCGAAAGAGAAAATCATCATCACGTTTGCTTATGTTTCTACTCTAAGTTGAGCACAAAATTTGGTGTAAGTGCACCTGAGGGTAAGTTTGAGGTACATCAGGCGATGTTTTCCCCCGAAAGCAGTCGAGGCACCCGAATCGTTGCCAGACTTGTGCCAGCGTGTCCTGCAGGCCTGGATGGCTTTGGTTGGGGTTATTAAGAGAAGCCTGCTGCTTGCACTTTGGTAATGGATTGTCTATCTGTATAGCTGCACTGCATACATGCGGTCTATGCTGCCTGCTCTGTAATGCGGTTTGCCGTAATGAATGCATTTCCAAATTAGATGAGTTTTTTTCCATTATTTTCTTTTGCTCATCCCGGAGTATTGATTCAGTTGCGATGGCCCCTGAACTTGACCTTGCTTGTGCTGGTCAATGTCAATAATCTTGTCGTCCTCTTCCTTTCCTCGACCGAGCAAGCTATCGATAGCTGCATTTAGCAGCCGGGACTCTCACAATCTAAAGATCCATAGGTGACACGTCAGCCGGTTGGTGAGGATGGGATAGTAGCAGGTAACCAAAATTGACCCACATTTGTTGTGCATGATTTGTCAAAGGTTGGAAAATGTAATGGGATGTCAATGGGAAAAGTGAGGTTTGTTTTAATCTGTCATCAAAATGTCACATAGAGCACCAAGGCTATTGGTTATGTTTTATGTCACTTTTTAGTATTGGTTAACTTTTTTGTTGATTTTAATATTGGTTGTTTTGATCATTGGTTAGGTTATTTACATATACATTTATGCATTTGGCAGACAAAAATGGAGACTTACTGTACATTGCAACATACTATACATTTGTTTCTAATTATGTCATATCGCCTGGGATCGAATTCATGACCTTGCCGTTGTAAGTGTCATACTCTAACCACTGAGCTACAGGAAAACATTTAGGATTTGTTTTAGGATACTTTTGTAGTTAACAAAACTTTTATAACTTTCCTATTTTTTGCTGTCGTTAAAGGAATTATATAACTATTTGAGAGGCAAAGAATACTACATTTTGATGAAAGAATGCCCAAAAATATTTATTAGAATAACACGCAAGGATGAATCGTACATGGTGACTAGATTTAATGTTTTTAAATGAAAACATTGTCCAGCATCTGTGAACAAAGATGCATTTGACAGACATCCTGAATAGCTGTAATCCCAGCTTGGTTGCGGCCTTGTCTTCCCGCGCTTTCTTTAGTCACTGACAAATAGTCAGGTCCATTATTTAACGTTCTCAAGGTTTCCAGGTAAAAAACAACAGACTCTCTTTCACTAACATCGGTTTTGGTCGTGTGTTTTTGTCTTACTGGTTAAAATGAATAGGTTTTGTTCCTGAAATCGCTGCGTTTTGAGAATAACCCGACTCTCTCTTTCTCTCCGCGGGTTTTGATACGGATCGTGAGTGGACGGTGCTTGTCAGTTGGAGAGCCGGAGTCTCGCGCTCCCCGGCCCTCTTATCGGTGTATCTGACACAGTTGTTTCTGCTCGTGATGAGAGGAAATAGCACAATGATAAAATACCAAATCACTTCGGCAGGACTTCAGAGCCTCTATAAGCTTTCCATAGACAATTATTCCTCGCTGAGCGCCTCTTCAAGGTGTAATCTAACATCTCCGTAGCTACTGAGCTAGAGATTTCCACTTGTGCTGCGTGCTTTCGCAGCGTCTGCGTTTTTCAGTGCGAGTTGATAATAGCAGTCACTCTGAACTTGAGCACATCTGAACGAACACACTTACTGCGCAAAGCCTCGTTCTTACAGCTTACTGTTTCATTGTGATGCAGGTAAAAACGTGTGAAAAAACGCGTATGTGAATCGGACATGACTTGCGTCTTAACGTTAAATACTTAAATACTTAACGTGGATGGGTAAATAATGCAAGTCAATGTTAAAATGCATTTAAAACGTTTGAAAATGATTCGGACTGAGCAGAGAAGCAGGAGCTGTTCACGTCAGGTCTATCTGAATTGCGATTCACTTGAGAGCCGCTAAAACTGATCGATGAACGAATCATTTGCAAATAGGTGCAACTGATTCAAAATGACCAAATAAAATGAATCGTTCTGACAATTATTGTGCTAAAAAGCAGATATTTTATAATCACAAGCAGTGTAAAAATATGCACATTTTTGGGGGACGAACGTGTCATTTGCAAATAAACTCGAGTGATTCAAAAGAACCGAGGCAAGCATGATCTCTTCTTGAAATCACCTCTTCAATCCATATTTTTTAAGATGTTTGAAATTAAATATTGTATTTTAATGCTGCAAGATGAAAGCTACGTAGAGAATCGCTCAAACTGATTTGCAAATGATTCATTTGTAAATACGTTTGAATGATTCAAAAGAACCGAGGCAAAAAATGATTTGTTCTTGAAGTAATTCCAGATTTAATAAGATGTGTGAAACGTGTAGAAAATGTATATCTAATATGTGATGCTCTTGGCACTGTACACAGTTATCTATGTAGGCAGATCACGTTGTTTAGAAAAGAGAGAGAAAGAGAGAGAGAGAGAGAGAGAGAGAGAGAGAGAGAGAGAGATTGCGGATGTGCGAAGCGTCATTAGCCCAGAGTGGAGTGGCTTAAATTTTGATGATATAAATGAGGAGAAAAGATGAGCATGGATTATTGAACACATCATCATGAAAACGTAAAGCAGTCAAAGATGGTAAAAGAAACTAATTAAAACAAATGTTTCAACCTCCGTCTTCACAGGCACAAGTTATTCAGAGGCCTGTTAGAAGAGGAGAATCCAGCGCTGTCATTATCTCAACTACAGTCAATTATTTAATGACATCTGGCCTGTGAAAACATTAGGAGCAGATTGAAGTACAGTCGGAAGGAAAGACAACATGAGATTTTGTAAGACATTCATAGACTACTGTTGATAGCTCAATATGCGGTATATGTTTTTATTAAAGAGCAAAGGAGCACGTAGCAATTCATTTATTATGTTTAAGTATTACAGTTGTCAGCTTGAAATTTCATAATTTATTCTTGTATGAATGCACAATGTTTCTTTTATTTCACAGACAAATTTTCCAAAAAATTATTTGAAATAGCAAATCCGATGTTTGGGAAGGAAGTTTGAAGATTTTGAATCCTTGGCTTAGAATTGGCTTAGAATCCTGTAATGATCGCTCGTGCAATGAAGATTGTATTTTTGGAAATGCATTGTTGAGTTTTCCACGCTCTAGATGAATGTTTTCTGTTCAAAGACGGCTGAACAATGTCTGAAAAGCAGGCTGTAATTTTCTGAATAAGCTAATGACATGCTTTGGTTTGTTCAGGCTCATCATTTCATTAAGGCAGAACTTAAACATGCAACTGTGCGTATGTGAGATGTCGCGTGTGTGCTGTGCAAGACACTTGATTAAAGAGTGCGTTTTTTCCCTGTTTTCGAAGCTTTGATTGTGTTTTTTGGGTGTTTAACAATGGATATGCATGTTTCTAGTTTTTTTTTAAACTTTAGATTTCACATATTTCAAGTCTGTCGTCCACCGCTGTCTCTCTTCAGACAAATCGCCTTGATTTCTTCCGGTTTCTTCTAAGTCCCGCCTTCCGAAACATGATTGGTAAAGATGTCCAGGTCTGTCGTGATTGGTTCCCCGCTTAGCATATGTGTGTGAAGATGTCCGACCCATACAATATCAGCGAGTTCTGCTCCTCAAGCTGTTGTGATTACTTAATTTATTCTATTTAGTACAAGAAACTGACTGCCATTATTATTTCAGTATGACTAGATTTATCATAATTTGGTTTTTCATGATCTCTTTCATTTCTCTCTTTAAATGAAGCCTGGTGTTTGTGTTACCGTACCTTAAAGACGTTATGATTGGCTATCCTCTTCATATGTTAAACCAGTAAAAACACTACAACCTGCCATCATCTGAGTCATAAAAGGTATAATTGAAAACCGAAGTCAGGGTGTTATCCAGACCCAGATTTATATTCTGAACCTGTCTCGGTGATTCTCTAACTCTGATTCTCCCTCTATTTTTGGTGGCACTCAATCGTCACTCGTTTCTTATCTTACCAGGCTGCCGTAAAACGCATTTGCGAGCCCGACAGACCGCCGCAGTCTCCTTTCGAGTAGTTAGCATACGAGTTAATATTTCTTCGCACGTGAGCTTTTCCGTATTGTACCTCTTCCCCATTGTGTCGTTGGCGTCTTTGACACCGTCCGCGGCTCCCGACCGCGAGAACGTTGACGGCTTGATGAATTAGGCCTGACACTTGCCAAAATAGCCATCCTCTGTGCCAGCTGCCAGTTGAGCGTCTACACTCTGTTAATTGAATTGGCAATTTGTGTAACAGTACCTGCCCCTGAGCCTTTGGTGAAGCCAGGGACGCCCATTTAGCTCCAATAATCCAGGATTTGGGAATTCGAGGTCTAAGCTTCACGAGAAATTATTGGCGATTTGAAATGACAGTCGGAAACCTCGCTGCCAATTTCCCACGCGATGAGAAATAAATTAACAATAGCAATAATGTTGACTTATAAAAGTGAAAGTTAAATTGACTTTCTAACAGCGCTGGCGCTTTGAAATTGCCACTGTGCGGAGAAACAAATTGCATTTAGTGCAGTCTTGCTGCAAATGTGCTCGTGGCATGGCGGGTATTAAGGACTAGCATTACATATTGAAACTGTCAAATGGAAATCAATATGGTCCATAATAAAATGGCATTAGTCTAAATCAGGGAGGGTCTTGGTCTGTTTAGATGTTGTGATTTGGCGTCAAGGACTTTGGAATATTGCCGTTTTTGGTTTATATCTGTCAAGTGAAGCGTCTGTCGCCTTCAGTGACCGCAACCAGAATTCAAAATACTTTGGCGCACCATAAACAGACCCTGTCCCCAAACACGGGTGCACATTTACAGCGTCGTTACTGTTACTGTCTGCCACTTATTAGGAGAGCGTATTAGAGCTTATTATGAGATGTATTCGCGTTTCCTCTGTAATATATTTGTATGGGCTCAATCTGCCGTGGCGGGGACCTAAACTAGAGGAGAGACTGTATATTATAGAGAATCATTACAGTACAGACATTGTGTTGCCTCTCCGCTCCCGCGAGCTCTCTATTCATATATCATTTGCGTCACAAGCAAAATGAAGCAGATTAATAGAGCATAATTCCTGAGATCAATATGCAATTATATTCATCTCTCTGGCTGCCCGGGCAGGCGTGCGGAGGATGGGCTCTCAATTCTCAGCCGTACCCCGGTCGCACAGACGTGTCATTGGGCAGTATTAAGACGCCGCTTAAAGCATCGGCATGTTTGCATTTATATTCGTGCATTTGGCAGAAGCTTTTATTTAGCGACTCACGGTGCATTCAATCTAAATGGGCCCTGGGAATTCAACTCATGACCTTTTCACACAATCCTCTACCAATGAAGATACATGAACAGTGCATGTGCCATATAGTTCTCTATATGTATTATACACACTTGATAGATGAGAAAAAAAACTGTTGTTTTACGGTTGTACCTTTTCAATTAAAATAGAAAATTAAAAAAAGATTTTTGTTTGGAGATGCTCAAAGATGTTTAGATGTTCTGGCGATACATGAAATCTTGTATCTTTTGGGTATTGAAATTTAAATGTTGTTTATTCTTTTCAATTTGATTTGTGAATTTCTTGTTTCAATGCCGTTGGTGTTTGGTGTGAACATCAGGAAGAGGTGTAACGTTGGCTGTTTAGATTCAGAAATTTACGTTTAATTCAATAACGCTAGCTATTAAGAAAAGGACCCCAGCAGCATTAGAGGTGGCCTTGCAATGAAGGTGTTCAACGTTTCTTCATTATGAACTATTAACCGCAATCTGGACTTTGAAAGAATCCTCAAGGTCAAGGAATCTGGAGCACACGCCTAATTTCCATGATGTTCCACAGGCAAGAATCCTTTAGTGATGAGGGCTGTTGTGTGGAGATGTCATCTTGTAAGGACCGAGAGTGGAGGATCGTTTGAAGATGGTCAAGTGCACTCTTAACTTTGATATATTCTTCATCTTC
Source organism: Triplophysa tibetana (assembly GCA_008369825.1). Lineage (NCBI taxonomy): Eukaryota > Metazoa > Chordata > Actinopteri > Cypriniformes > Nemacheilidae > Triplophysa > Triplophysa tibetana. Next base: position 1,428,245 of record CM017907.1, read on the forward strand.
TTTAAGTGCAGCTGTGCCACATACAACGATGCTTTCAAACCGCGTCTGATTGCTTTAACCTGTATTGGATTCACATGTCTTGCATGGTTTGCCAAACGCATTCTGTTTAAAATGAACCCAAAAATGACATGAATTATCGCTTGCGGATTTATTTATTTTTGGAAAATGTGCATGGCCATGAAAATGCATTGTGCGCATGATTCAGTGTCTTTATTTAAAAACTCAATTTAAGGATTGTTTTGTTTTTCATTGACAAGAATTGTTAACCACATGGAACATGATGGATATTTTTTCACTGAAGAAAAAGTTGTTGCACAAGAGAATCCGCAAGTTTGTATACAGTTGGATGTCCTTGATTTGTATTGTGCACGTGTCTCCAAGTTTTGAGTCTGCTTGAAGGTTTATTTTGGAGATACCAAATCCCAGAATATGCCCTGTGTGTGTTTCGTGATAGGTTATGTCGAATGCACGTGCATTACAGAAATCTCTCATCATTTATTCAGCCCCAGGTCATATAAAACCTGTATGACATACTTTCTTCTGGAGAACATAAGAGATTATATTTTGAGAATATGGTGGTCAATAGTGGCCTGCTGTTTGGTTATTGACGTTCTTGAAAATATCTTCTTCTGTGTTCTGCAGAAGATAGAAAGTCACACAGGTTTGGAATGAGTAATTGATCAAAGAATCCCCATAATTTGTGTGTTTATATGAGCTGGCCTGGTCACGCTGTGTGTGTTTTGCTGGCGAGTGTCTTGTGTGGTATCCTCGGGGCGTAACAGCTCCCTCTGCTGTGCGCTGCGAGCCGCCGTGTCCCGGATTCTTTGCATTCCCACCCGCATCGACTGCTACTGACCCCGCTGCATCAGGGAGCGTCTACAAACCCTGCTCCATCTCTTCTTGCCGCTCACGTTTGCCACTGAGTGTCCTCCGGGAGAACACAGGGCTCAACGCTGAAAGCATTACCGGAGGGGAGAAGTGTGTTTGCCCAGCTTGAGTCTCTGTGAAGGACAGGGGTCTCGTGTCCGTCCCTCGGCTCCTCTCGCGCGCGCTCACCCGGGGCACAATGTCCTTGCGTCCCTTGCTGCGTTCTTCCCCAGACACCAAACTGTTGTTTGCTTCTGGTCCTTGAGACTTCTTAATGGCCGTTCAGTGCTTTATTACATCATTAATTGCACTTAATTCAGCAACATTACCCTAACGCCTGGCTAGGCTCGGAAAATTAAGTACAGAGCACTTTGTTATAAAATTCTCTATAATGAGCTCTGGTGGGACAAGGTCTGTTAAGTTTGAAATCACCCCAGGCCATTTTTTAGCAGAGCCTGAGCCGACTTTAAAGTTGGAAACTTGGAAAAAAATGCCCTAAGGGCTCTGTTCTCCCGGTGCCGTGCAGCTCAATGGATATTAGTCCTGCTATAAACAGCGTGCTTTGTAGCGCCGAACCCGGTTGAATATGCAGAAGGGAGCCGTTCCGAGGCTTTGATTTGCATCTGTGTATTTACAGTACCAGGGGCTCGGCATTAACAGGGCGGAAGTGTTTGTTCAACAGTTTACTGTATCTATTTAAAATCGCACCGGCGAATTCCATTTCCGAGTTCACATGGATTTAAAGCCGAAGCGTGCATGCGCATGCCGACGACAGACACGCTCACGCTGTGTGTTTCTCTTCGCAGCTATTGGGTCCCAGCGGAGGCGGAGCCCTGGCGTTGCTGCCGCGGAGATCTTTGAGCCTCACCTTGGAAGCCACATCCTGCAGGTAAGATGAAATTGAAAATGTCATCAATGCACATATATTTCAACAAATAAAAAGTCATTGTGCACATTTGAATATCTCAATTGAAAGAAAATCATGGCAGGTTTACAGTATGAATCTAGAAGTCTTGAGTGATGTGACGTGGCACCTCCGATCTGTTTAACATGTATAAATGTACTCCGGCGCTCCATCGACTCCATGTTCTGCAGAAGCTCAAGGGAGCGGTTTTCTTATTTCACATCAGAGGTTAAATTAAAGCACTTTTCATGCCTAGCTACAGCCCGGCGTCCTTTCAAATTCCTTTTAATGACACAGAACGAAAAAAAAACGCAATTTACACCAGTCACCTGTGTCCAAAAAAAAGCGGATTAGGAATATTTAAATAGGGGCTCGGTGGTCCCCGGGCCGCCAGCGATATTCCCTTACGACAGGTTAAGTGTGTGACAGCGAAACGGAAATTTATAATTAACACCAATACCAGGCTGGAAGTCTGTCGAGGCGTGGCCTTTTCAAGGAAGGACTTGTTCCTGGCAAATTGTCCCCATTAATCTTCAGCTTAATTGATTGTGAAAAGTTTGAGGATGACATTTTAAAAAAGCGTGCTCGGCTGGTGATTGATCTGAAGAAAATGAACTAATAATGGATGCAAGGCCGTCATTAGTGCTTGAGCGCCGAGGCTAATTTTAGACAGCTTAAAGCATGTTTGATAGCGTTTAATAAAGGCGACTGGGGGAAAGAGCTGCCGGGCGTCCTTCACCTGGTGATGGACACCGCGGGGACGCGCACGCATGGGCACGAGAATATAGACGCACGCTGAGCTTCATATGCAGTATTTATTGTCATTTGTTTTGTCTGCGGTTTGTTGGTGTGATGTTTGTTTAGCCATAAGAAATAGTTTTGCCGAAATGCATTGTTGATGATGTGAGGGGAAATATTCTTTACCAGTAATATCATTGCAATTTTTTTTATCTTTAAACAAACAAAAAATCTGATGTCGCTTCAGATTTATAACAACTTTAGAAATGAATATATTTGAAACCTTTTAAATTTAAGCTTCATAAAGAAAAAAGGAAATGATTTTGAAATATTTGTGAGATTAAGCAGTGCTTTTTGCTTTGCCCGGGGTGCGGTTGCGGTCTTTGTGCTGTTGTTGTGTCATGTGACTGGTGTGACCCCGGTGACCCGGGACCAGACTTAAGCACAGAAACCCTTCTATACTCCTTTGTTTATGCACAAATAAGCCGAATGCATTTACCCCCCGGTTTTGTCAACAGAAATAATCGATGAACAGCTTTAATATGCAGCTCTGTGAGTGGAGGCAGCTGGTCTTAAAGCGACAGTTCACCCAAAAATGACAACTCTGTCATGATTGACTCACTTTCAGGTTGTTCACACCTGTTTAAATGTATTAGTTCTGTTGAACACAACTGTAGATATTTTGAAGAATGTGTGAAACAAAATAGTTTTGGGTCACCATTGCCTACCAAGTATTGTTTTTCTTACTATGGTAGTCAATAGTGCCCCTGAACTCTTTGCCTACAAACGTTCTTCCAAATATTTTCTTTCTGTTGTATATCTAGAATAAAAAACAATTATACAGGTTTAGAGCAACTTGAGGTTTGGTGAATAATGAAAGAAGTTTAAGCCTTTAAGCTTTCTCACTGCTATTCGATGTCATGCTACAATAATATTAATGTTTTAAATATCAAATTAAACAGGCACAACAACATGTTTTACCATCTAAGAATATGGAAAAAAGTCATAAATATGACATTGTTTCTGGTGCAAGAAGTGAACCTAAGCATCAAAGTCAACTTCTACAAAAATGTGAAACAGTTCATGGTTCCTCTAACTGACCGTTGGCACATTGCTTTCTCCTCCGTCGGGTCTTTACCCGCCCAAGGGTGATACGGCTCTGATGGCGTCAGCACAGGCTGTGCCAGCGCTCACGGCCACAGAAATGACCATTTGGTCCACTCCCACAGTGCATTGTCATTTGCGTGGGCAGCGGGCCGGATTGATTCTGACAGCGGCGATAGGTCATTAGCAAGAGAGCTCAGAAGTTCTCTGTCAGAGCGCTTCTCGCTTCCAACCCGCTAAATAATAGCATTTATATCACCCAGATCATGCTTCGCAAGAGATGAATTATAGATGCGGATTTTGATTTTAAGACAGACGAGAGCTTAGCTGTCTGTGAAGGACAAAAGGAGTGTATGGACCGAGCATCTTTCCTTCACTGTTTTTGGAGGATATATGCTTGGTGGTAAATTAGGCGCTGCGTTAACAAAGCCACAGGATGTTTATGATCTTTAGGGAGTCACCATATGACCTGACCCTGACCTTGAAGCACACGCCCTGTCGGTGTCTAGTGGGCTATTTTGGGTTCGAGTCTTGGCTTGTGGTGCTTCCCCGACTCCTGTTCCTCTCTCTCTCTCCCCCTCACACCTTATAGGTGTATTTTATAGTATAGACTATAATGCATCTTATTATTCAGTATTGCTTCTCTCCTATCAACACAATCTCAAGGTAGTTCACAACTAGTTTCCGAGGTGATTAATTTGTATGCATTTGTGCAATCTTATTCGTTCATTTTAATATCTGCTTTCGTTAGTTTCATGTTTTTTTATAATAATTGTATGTTTGTCAACATTTACATGAATTCATACCCTGCAAAAAAATGTATTGCCTTGTGTTATTAATGACATATTAATGATGATAATTTATAATATTACATTTCTTAAAATTGTTTTGCAATACCTTTACTAAAAAATAAGTTATTAAATTAAACAGATTTACATCAATTTAAGCACTTGACAAAATGTTAAATAGTAAGTTGAAATGACTTGTCAAGTCAGTTAGATTGTATAAAAACATAGGCGGTGTAGAGAAACAACTTTACTGTAAGTTGCTTGTTTGTCTTGTGTGTTTAATTTTCGTAGCTATTTTTGCAGAAGCTTTTATCCACCTAGCAGATGTATGACGTTTGCGCAAGTCATTGCATATGGAGTTCATCACATTAGTTGAGAATACGTTGTTTCAAGGTTAGACAACCAGAAAGTAAGTGTGGATGTTGTGTGTGAGCGAGCGAGCGGCCTTTTGGGCATTCATTTTTTTACATTTACATTAAGGCATTTGGCGGACGCTTTTATCCAAAGAGACTTACATTGCTTTATCCTATACATTTTACATTGGTATTTGCAATCCCCTGGGATCGAACCCACAACCATGCGTTGTTACCACTGAGCTACAGGAAAGCATTCTCTATTGTGCATTGATAGTACGGCTCTGCCACCGTGTGTCTCAAAGTTTGTGATCTCCACTGATCAAATTATTGCTGTTGTTGTTTGTTGCTTATCTGCGTTTTTTGATGTGTTTTAGTGATAACAGATGACTGCTGTGGGACACTGATCGACACAGAGCTTTAATTACTTTGTGTGTATATAAGCGTGCGTGCGTGTTTGTGTACGTGTGTGTACGTGTGTGTACACCTGCTGTGATCGCAGGGGTGACAGGACACCAAACACCTCTTAATATGTCTCACGGCTTCAAATTCCTGCTATCAATCTTTCATCAACTCCTTGTTTACTTTAGTCTCTTTTGTTCTTCTCTTTTCTTTCTCTCTAGTTGTTTGTTTTTATAGCGTGGTCTTTGTTGTGTTGGGTTGTTTGTGATAATAGGGTTTGGATTAAAAGAGAAAAGAGAAAAAAAGCACTTTGAAAACCCTTCGATCTTCACACCGGTGGAAAGCGAAAAGACGGCGGCTTTAGAAATGACAGCTGTTTACATTTGCATAACATCAAGGAGGAGCGAGGCAGCGTCTTTGAGGCCGTCTGCGTGCAGCTGTCACCGCCTGTAATCGCAGGTTGATTCGCGGTTCAGAGGAATCGCCATCACGGTTCCGTGGATCTCCGGTGAGATCAGGTAGAAAGAACGGTAGAAAAAAACCTCACAAACAAGATGTTCGTCACCTCCCGGCCGTCTTATACCCCAGATGTCAAGCACTTCTCTTCATGCAGGTTGTTTGAGGGAATCAGACCCCGGTCCAAGAGTTTCGGTTTTTTGGCTTTGCCGAACCTGGATGACTTTCTTTTAGTCTTTTGACTTTCAGTTTTCTTTCATCTTTATGTTTTAATGTGACACATCAAGTCCTGTCACATCAGGACTTGACATAAACGACATGAGGTTGAATAAATGATGACCGAATTTTTATTTTTGGGTGAACTATCCCTTTAAATAAGGGCCGTTTTGAGACAGGCTTAGTTCTGCGCTTTGTTTTTTCAGACTAAACAGTCTAGTAATGTAAAACCTTCTTAAAAGGCACAAAGCAGGAGTTTATAAACAGTCTGTCCCACCCACCTGTCAATCAGTGTTTGTGTGTGTCTGTCTCTCTGTGTAGGTCGGGCTACACTCCAAGACCCCATTTTTGAAAATCTAGTGTCACACTAATAAATAAACTTTTAAGGACATTTATTTACGGTGGTCCCTTACTAGCAAAAAGTCTTGATTTGCCAAAGCATCTACTTTTGCCTGATGCGACATTAGTGATATATCAATAAGCTTGTTAAACTAATAAAGTGATACAGATTTGCATGAGTCTGATGCTGTTCTTAATAATTCCTTTAAATGTCTTTTTATCATAACATCATCCAGCACATAAATAACGTTTCTTAACAAGCTCATTGTTGTGCAGTAAACGAGACCCATGAGCACGCTTAACAGATCAGCACACAGCCTTTTATTTCACTGGATTATTCCTGTGATAGCGGCTCTTTAATGTGCTGTAATAATTATACCGGAGTCATTGTGTATGGCTCATTATTATTTTTAAAGACGTCTTTTCCCAAAATGCCCCTTAAAGAAAGCAATAACAATAGACGGAACCGTGTAGCTGGTACATCAGAAATATTGAGTGAATGCTCTTCCTAAACAGACATCGAAACTTTAACTCTTAAAGGGACAGTTCACCCAAAATTGAAAACTCATTATTTACTCACCCACATGTCAGTATGACTTTCTTTCTTTGCACAGTAGAAAACAAGATTTTTTTAAGTTGTTTTGAAGACTGTTGACTGTCTTTGTAAACATATTAAACCACCGAGGCATTTGAAGTGAAATCTGTAAATTAAAAAATACAAAACAAAAGCAATTTTAGTGATGACCCGAGACCGTCAGATCTCACTACGCTGTGATAGAAGACACCCCAAGGGTTATGTTTCATTTTCTGCCGTGTTTCTAGAGCCGATCAGTCGAGGTCCGTCACACATTCCCATCACATAGATTTGTAAAAAGCGAGGCAGATGTGTTTCTGTGATGTCCATCACGAAGCGGCGAGGATCACAGTGTGAGCGCGTGTGAGGTCAGCGCTCCGTGCTTTTAGCCGCATTATTTACATCGGCTGTCGGAAGATCTCCATAGCTTTTCCATCCTTCACTAATTTGCTGTTGAAAGCAAACATGTCAGAGCCTCTCTTGTTGTGGTTGGCTAGCTTGCATAACATAATGCGAACAGCATTTACATATCCATAAACACACACGCGCAAGGCTCAATCTCATCTCATGTGTTGGATGGCTTCCTGACACATCATTTCATTCAGCTGCTGTCCAACACGGCGAATGAGTTTTCACACTTCTTTGGTCTGTTTTTCTCACCGTTGGGCATCTCGCCACGCAGTTCCCGTGTTAGCCGCATGCTTCTGCCCGTACAGTCCACACGTAAACGCTTCGTTTCACCTCACCTCATTTACTAGGTGCTGTGCGGTTTTACAAGAAGTGTATCTCGGGATGAAAACTGTCTGTATGAGACGAAGGCTGTGCTCGGAAATGTAGCGAGTTACCTTGCCGCTGCTGCCTACATAGGCACCCTGACAGGAATAAAACACAAAGCACATTTTATTGCCTTATAATACACCTCTACATTTGCAGTGTAATGTTAAAAGACTATAATGCAATTTTAAATGACCAGTATTGTATTTGATCAATCAACATCCAGCTAATTTTATAGTGAATTATACATTTCATAAATGTTTCTTAAAGCGGGCGTAACACACAGGGTTTCTGCCAATCTCAAATGAATCTTGAGTACCTATTGTGTAGTATTGCATACTTCTTTTCTTCGAAGAATATTTACTTTGATCACATTTATCAAAGATAGATACAGCTTTACGATCTCAAAATCCAGCGTTATATCAACAGTTTATATAACATTCTTCGCAAACTTATGCTCTCTCTCTCTCCTGAACACAAGTGAAAGTGACGTCTGCGCATGCTCCTTCTCCTGATCTCCTGTCGCCGTGCTGTGTGCTTTTCCGGGAGAATTGTCCAATAAGGGACTAAGAAAAGTTGTTGGGAAACAGTTATATATGTACTGGGGGAGTGTATCGAGCACAGTTGGTTACCAACGTTCTTTAAAATATCTTCCTTTATGTTGCTGCAGAAGAAAGATTGTCATACAGGTTTGGAATGACATGAGCGTGAGTAAATGATGAAAGAATTTTAGATGAACTATCCCTTTAAAATTTCTTTATAATTATAGATGAAATGAAAAGACATAATGGATTGTTAAGTGCATTAAGAATGCTCCAACTATATATCTATACGATACAACAAGTTTTACCAATTCTTTTATTCTCCGTGCACATATTGCATGTGTTGGGTGCAGGTGTGAAGTGGCAGGCAGACGGGAGCAGGTGGCACCTGTGTGTGCAGGTGGCAGATGTGTGCAGGTGTGTTCTGAATCCCTGTCATTGTGCGGCAGGTGTTTTCCGGTCGCAGGTAGAACCTAAGCACATGTGGCACATGGAACAGATATTCTCAGTTTAAAGTCGGACAGGCGACGACCCTTCGCGAGACCCCCTCGAGACCCTCGCGATGGGTGCGGCCTCGCAACTTTCCCAGAAGTCTTGCGATCGGACGGTAACATCACCCACTTGTGAATTTTGTATGAAGCGGCGAAACATGCCTATACATGCTAATTCACCGATGTCACACGTTAACGCACAAACTGTGTCGCCTGTGTTCAGTAGCCCTTTACTTTCAGCTCAAACTCTGTCAATAAAGCTTGACCGGGCGTCACCAAAGGTTCTCTGTGAAAAAAAAGGTCAATGGGTAGCGCACAGCGGGGAATTTTGATGATCCGCCATCCATTCCCCACGCAGCCCTTCTGGTTCATTAGCGGTGGGAATTTGGACAGGGAGAAGGCGGAGGGGGGGAATAGATCCACCCTCATTATTTATGCAGTCAATAGCAAGACTTGTCTGCATTCATAATTGTTTGATTTTATAGGTCGGTCTTTAAACAAACATTGTCTATGGTAATGCTCTGCCCTGATGGATGGGAGAGGTTTTGTCTGTGAATATCATTTGGATAATTAAAAATGACAGACCAAATCGCCCGCTGCCTTGACCCTCACTCTGTCTCTCGAGTGATGCCGGCGAGATGCTGATTGCTGTCAATCACGGGTCTGCCGAGGATTGGGGAACGCGGGCAGCCGTGAACCCTGACCCGCACTGTTGATCTGAAATAGATAACAACCTTGAAATACCTGCAGAATTTCAACAGGCCTGCAGACGGACGCCGGGCACCTTTCCCTAAAGAGACACTTTCTCAACACGCTCTCAGTGTTTGCCTCTCTCTAGTCTGGTTTTTTTAAATACTACAACCAGGTCATTTTCATGACAGCAAATCTACTGCATTCTTTCATTTTGGATGGAACAAAAAAGTTTCTTTATGTTGTTTCTTTAACTTTCTTAAATTCAAAGCTGAGCTTCGGTTAACACAACATGCATACGAAATCTTCAACACTTCTACAATAATATATTTGAATTACGGGTGAAGACGTCAATTTTCCAAAGATGGATATCACTGTAGGCCACTACTGTAGTGTGATTTTAATTTAACATTTATTTTTAAGATTAATTCTTCACTTTAATCAATGCAACAACCTTTGTTCCTTTTTTGTGTGAATGCGTCTGTTCTTCGCTCACGTGTGTCAGATTTTTCTTTAAATGCTAGTTAACCCAAACATGAAAATGCTGTCACCGATGTTATCTCATCATCAAGTGATGAGATGTTACCGATGTTAACTCATCATCAAGTTGTTCAAACCTGTATACGTTTCTTTGTTCTGTTAAACACAAAGATATGTGGATGAATGATAGCAACTGAGATTTCCATTGACTACCATAGTAGAGAAAAATATTGTATTCTTTTATTCTGTTAAACACGAAATAAGATAAATCAAAGAATTTTTGAAAACAAACAGTTCTGGGTCACCTTTGACCACCATTTTTTGAGAAGAAATCTCTAAACATCTTTCTTTGTGTTCAACAGAACAAACACATTTATACAGCTTTGGAATAACTTAAGGCTCATTCATGAAATAATTTTCATCTTTGGGCACTAATAAAATCACCAATGAACCCGAAAAAAAAGTGAAATCCAAATGGAAATTTGACAGGATTTCTATCCTCCCTCTTTTTCTCTTTTCTCTTCCCCAAAAGCAAATGAAAACATCGGTCCTTCAGTCGCATGATTCTCAGCTTCATTTTCTTTTGTATTCTGCTCTCTACATCTGCCTCTTTAGCTTTTGTTAATCTCTCATTTCCTCCCTGTCTCATTTCAGTACTCGACTATGTTCCTATGGTCTGCTGCATACTTTTATATGATAATTTAAATGCGCTGGCAGTTGTTTTGTCTGTGTCGTGTCTTTCCTCTCTGCGCTGTTGTGTGTGTGTTTAAGTGCTTTAATTACATCAGAACTGTTGTCTCTATTATATTACACCAGCATGCATCTCTTTATGAGTCAAAAACAGTGAGTCAGACTAAACATTTCGAATGTGTAATCTCCAGTTTGTTTCAGTATTTAGATCAATATTTGACAGCATCTTAATTGTGCGAGCAATGTTTTAGTGTGCAAAGTTATTTTACATTTACAATCTGTTTAGTTCTCTCAAAGAAGTACTAGTGGTACCATAGGACATGGATTCGACGGTTCAGCACTTCAAAACATATCACGGTACTAACTAAATACTTTTATATGAGTGTGTTATATGTTTTAGATTTAGACCCCAGCCTACATACATGACAGTACAGTATGTGAAATGTAAGATTAATCTGTTTCTAATGTTGGTACATAATGTATAGATTAATGTTGCAGTATGTGGAGTGCGATGCCTATATATCACAGATGAAACATTCTCATGATATAGACGCTCACAGCCGAACACATTTATCCCTCCGCCGATTTTTCAATCTTCAGACGGCTGAATTACCCCCCGTCCCCTGTCCCGTTCTCCCCCCCTCTTCAAAACCAGCCAGGCATTAGAAACAATATTTCCCACATCAGAAGTCCTCTCTGCGAGTGCCATTTGCCATCTTTTCACTGTATTGGTGGAGGCGTGGTAAAGTGATGGTGTCAGATGATCATTTCATTACGCTTTGAGTTGTGCTGTTAAGATTACCATAGTAATGGACCCTGGTATTAGAATGGTGTAGTTCAATTCAATTAGATTTTATTTATTTGCGCTTTTCACAATGTGCATTACTCCAAAGCAGTTTAACAGCAGAAAATATGAAAAACAGAAAAACACACAATTGGCATAAACACGGCGCATGATGTTTATAGAGCAAGCAAGATCATTCTAATAATGAATAAATAATATCTAATAAAATCAAGCCAACCCGGCCCTGTGGCGAGGAACCCAAACTCCAATGATAAGGGAGAAGAAAACCTCGGGAGAAACCAGTCTCAGCCGGGAGGACCAGATCTCCTCTGACGTGTCACAGCTGCACTCAGCGACTTTGATTAAAAGTTACAGAGTAAATGTTTATGACTAAAAGTTAGAGTTGTGATTTAGAAAATGTCATTTGTTGAAACTGTTTAGGTCTTATTTGGTCGTATTTTGTGACCGATATCAGACAACAGAGGAATGTTATAAGCAGGGAAAATAGTACTGGGATAATGTAACAGTGCAGCTATAACTTCAAACTGCTGTCATGTGATGTTAGTGTAGTGTTAAATACTGAGTATTGTAAATTTAGCATTAATGTGACCAGTATGTCTTTGGTCTTGGTTGAGGATGGAATTGCCTGAGCCGGGATGGTCAGACTTTAGTCAACTAACCTGTCTAGAAACTCACAAGCTTGTATTATAAACAGTTTCGTTCCCAAGTTTACCATTGCGATCCGCTGAGCTATCCGCACTGCCAGCTCCGCAGACGGTTTGGTTTGCACTGTAGCATCTGTCTGACTTTCTAATGACAAGGTGGGAGAAATGCAAACCTCCATCTCCAAACAGCGAGCGCAAATCCGACTGTGGAAATTAATCCTCTCAATTCTGTCTTCCTCATTGTGTCGCGCCAAAGGAATTTGATCCCATTGAATAATTTCATTATAACTTGTGAGCTCTGGATTAATGAATGACTTCACTGTAAAGAAAAACAGGAGAGCGGAAGCTCCGTGTCGTCACCTGCCGCAGACACACCGGTGTGTACAATAGCGCTCTTGTAAACAAGATTAATGCCCCGTGTACTGTTTTAACAGCTTGTCAAGAGATCACATGAACACAATACCAGCGGGTTATGGCGTATCCGCTGAACATTATTGACCTGACATATACATTTATGATACACTAAACCCCAGCGTGAACTGGGAGATGTTGGAGCGTTGTCTCTCTGCATTCACAGCGGATGTAGATGTGTGGTCCATGCTGCGGCAGGTGCTAATCCAGCGAGCGTCCCACCGTTGTAGTCGTGTGATATTTGCCTTTGGAGTATTAAAAATGATCGCCGATGCAAGATTAGACACATTAAAGAGAGCTTAGCTCAGAGGGAGCGATACATGAAAGAATGAGCTTGATTTGTCAGTAAACAGTGCATTGATTATCAAAGCCGAATAATCTGCATGCGAGATATTTTTGAAGTGTTATTTCTTTACCATCACTGTTAAATCTACTATGGTATTATATTTATTTTAATGCCGTTGACAGATGCTTTTATCTAACTATTTTGTTTAACTCAGTGTCGGCAGAGTCGAACTACTGACCCATAAATAAGACAGCAGATGAGAAATAGCACCAGCAAGGCAGAAATATCTGTTTGTTTTGTTTATTTTTATTTGATTTCTTTAGTTTGTAATACATTATACATATCATTTTTAGAAAAATAATATGTATTATCAATATATTAATAATACATAATATAATTAATATAATTAACATTAATATAATTCTTATAATTCGTAATATATTGTTACTCTAATACCAAAGAAATATAATATTTTTCTATTTTATTTATTTATAAATAAATACATTTGTTTTAATTAAATGTTAGTTTATTTTATATAACTATTATTAAGTGTCAACATAATAGTTAAATAAATAATTAATACATATAATTTTTATATAAAATATGCTGTATGTATGTAGTAAAGTATACCATAAGTCATTTTTTTTTATAAAAGTCCCCATAAAACAAGAAAACGTTCTGTGAGGGTATGTGTGAAGGTTTGTGTGAGGGACTGCATACGATTTATGCAATCAATGCATTAAGTCCGTACAGTATATACTGTATATTCCAATATATGCAGTTCCAACAAGAATACAGTGAATTAAATGTGTGAGTACAGGAAGAGAAGTATAAGGTAGATGTGAGCGGTGTTCAACAGCGCATAGAAGAACAGACAGGATTAGGCCTGCAGTGGTCGAGTCTAGCGGAGGTTTTTAGCATGCTGTTTTATAGCACTCTGAGTTTGTCATCAGAAGCTGTAAAGTGGAAGTATCTCCATCTTGTTAGAGGCGGAATGGGCGACTCCCGTCGGGTCGGGCGGCCGGAATGCTCTGCTTTAATTACGTTTGATTGCGGCTGTGCCGAACCGAGCAGCAGAAAGAGCTTTTATTGCTTTATCGCCGGGGTCTCGTGGCATGTGCGGATCTTTAAACAGCAAGGCTTCAGTTGAACCCTGAGAATAACAAGCCCCTGTTTATTGTTTTAGTTAAAACTCTTTTGTTTTTAGTCACCAGGTTAAGACACGTGTAGTCAACGGGTTTGGATTAATGTCTTTGAGTTGTGTTGTGCATGTCAGTCTCTCTCATTCTGTCTTTTATTCGGGCTGGTAGTAAGCGAGGCCGTTGCTGTAGTGACTCAGAATTTCCCTGGGGCTTGATTTTATGATCTAATGGCAGACTCTCTCTCTCTCTCTCTCTCTCTCTCTCTCTCTCTCTGGTCTGTAATAAAGGAGCCTCATTGTTCGATAACTCACTGTGCCAATTTTGACATTTCATTTACCAAAAATGTGCTTTCTTGCTCTTCATCGCTAATGGTTAAGTAAATGTCGCTCGTTTAGAAATACAGTATTTGCACAGTACACAATTTTCAATTTATAAATAGTCGTTTCATCTGCCAATAGGCTTGTTTTTGCTGTACGGTAATAGTTCCTAAAGTGATTTTAAGCCACGCTTACTGTAAACGTATAAATGTCATTGCATTACGTAACAATGTTAAACCAAGTGGATTTATATGAATGTTTCCCAGACATTCCTTTGGATCAAAAGCAATGTTTGAAACTCACATCTGTTGTGCAGTTTCCAGTTCTGATTCGATGCTACATATTTACATTTAGTTGTTTATTATAATGTGTGCGTTTGGCTGCGTTGTGCTCATTGAATCGTGTTGTCCTTATGTAACAGCTGTAGTCGCTCCGTGCTGCTCTCTCTCTCTCTCTCTCTCTCTCTTCTCTCTCTCTCTCTCTCTCTCTCTCTCTACCTGAGTGCAGGAATCGACTCTGTTTCGCAGGGGTGCAGTCATTATTCACCCGCCGCCCGCCTGCATTAGTAACAGCACAAACCGCACGCCAAACACGCTGTACGCGCAGCTCGCGGGCTGGGACGCACGGGGAGAGAATGTAGTGAGTAAATATTCCATGCTGTTACTCAGCCGTACGCTTTATTTGTTTGTGAGGGCGCAAGCGAATCGGGCATCCAGGGCATTTCTCGCAGGCCATAAAAAATGGATGACTGTTTCCAAGGGGAGTGGCCACAATTGGGCGGAATCATGGCAGCACCCGCATTACTTTGACCTTCAGCGTGCGACTGGAGGATTATGGGATATCTAAAAAGGGCATCTGAGTCTGGCTAGGGTGGGTCCGGGGTAAAACGAAGGAGCTTCTTGTGTTCTCCTTCAGCCCGTGTGTGTGTGTGTAACCAAGCGCCCCTGCGTCCCACCCTCCTCTCTATGCTCTGACAGCCACTAATAATAAGACATGAAGACAGTCTAACAAAATGAAGACAAATGCAGCGCGCTGCCCCGGATTCATAATCTCTGCAGCTCGCAGTGAAAGAGACGTTCTAAGTGTACATGGATGTTCTTTATAACTCGTTTCGGTGACCTACACACACACACACACACACACACGTGGGCTCTATTCAGAATTGAATTGCGAATGCCTTTGAGATTCCAGTTCTGTTTTTTATTTAAACCTAACAAACAGGATGCAGAATTGTATTGAAAATTTAGAATCAAATTTAGATTTACGGAAGTTACAGTACAATATGGCACTATTGTATCCTAGCCGAATATGCAAAGGCGACTAGTAGAAAGCCAAGTTATATATATTTAATCAAATTGAATTATCCATAAGCATATTTTTATGCAACATATGTATTGATATTTATAATGTCAGAAATGGGACTCTTTTATTTTATCGTTATGTATTTGTGTTTATTAACAAATACATTTTTGTAAGTACTTTATATTTATTTCATTATACGTGTAAAATTGATTTCTTAAGTTACATCGACTAGCTATTGAGTTAATCCGTCTTAAAGTAAAAGTTCACCCAAACAAAATTCTGTCTTCATTGACTCTAATTGAAAATATCTTTGTTCTGATAAATACAGAGAAAGATATTTGGAAGAATGCTTGTAACCACAGTTCTTGGCCGCCGTTGACTACCATTGTAGGAAAAGTTGCTTTATCAATGTCTTTGTCCTGTTGAACACAAAAAGGAGATATTTTGAAGAATGTAGGAAAGCAAACCGTTCTGGGACACTTTTACTACCGTTGTCACTTTTCCTACTATGATAGTCAATGATGACCAAGAACTGTTTGGTTACAAGCATTCTTCCAAATATATTTCTTTGTGTTTATCAGAACAAAGACATTTATACAAATTCGCACTCGAGGGTGAGTGAATGAAGAATTTTTGGGTGAACTGTCCCTTTAATTCCTTTCTGATTAACATTCCATCTTAACTTCCTTTTTGGTGCGGCCAGAGTTTTATTCACACTTACACACGGGAGCAATTCTTTAATTATCTAAAATCTTTTGCTTAGCCCTGACACACACACACACACACATACACATACACATACACACACGCACACACACACACACACACACACACACACACAGATGGACAAACATTCTCTGCGCTGCCAATGCACCAACATATTTCTGCAATGGGGGTAAAAGAAACAGACATATGGGCCTTTGTTGCTCAAAACAATGTCTGTGTGAGTGTGCATGTTGTGTGTGTGTGTGTGTGTGTGTGTGTGCAGATGGGTATTGTTAAAGATTCATGACCGGAGTGAAAGATCTGAGGTGCAGGTTTGGCTGCAGTGTCGGGCCACTGAAACTGAGAACACGACTACAGCCGCTGCGCAGGTGATGTACGCTGTGTTTACCGTGTTGTGAGTGTATACTGTACAACCAGACGCACCGAAACTAGATCACTCGACTATATCAAACTCACGTCTGTTCTGAATGCTTGATTATTGTCCCTAGTTAAAGGAGCCCACCTTCATGTTCAGGAACCTGCATAATCTCTGCTTCTCATGTTGATGTTTATTAGAACTCTTATATTGAAAGAGAGGAGGTATATGTCGTCTTTCACTGCTATATGCATGTCTTGTACTGTACAACAAAAATCAATGTTGACAAATGGCCTGTGGCAGAAACGTGTCAGACGGTACAGTGACCCATAACCTCTGAGAACGATAACACACTGGTTTTCAAAGCTCACTTCAGTGGCGTTTTGTTTATAGTTTTAGACCGGCTATATTTAGTTCTCACAAACACTCTCATGGTTGAAAGGTTTTTTAGATGAAGTGTGTTTTGTTGATGAGGGTCCCTCTGGTGGTCATACAGAGACCTTCATCATACAACCATGTCTCTTTGACACACCAAATGTTCAGAGATGAGTCACTCAAACCATCTGCACATCGGCCAGACATGTTGATCCAATTGCAGAGATAGAAACAAAATATTGTGTATATAAATAATAAGTGTTGCGCTATTCAGATTATTGAAGCCAAATGTGTGAGAGTTCACTGCAGTTTGGGCATCATATTGTGTTTTCTGCGCTTCTGTTATTTCCTTCTCGTATATAATTTGACTTATTCGTCTGATGTCAGAAGTTTAGTTGGTTGTTTTAAATCCAGACGTTTTAAGAAATAACTCGCTGACTATGCAAGATCCATAACTGAAATCTTAGTTGCACTTTATTTGCAGCAGAGGTTCTCAAAATCCGCCCATATCTAGCCGATCCGCAAAATAATTGATATGCTTAAATAGTTATAATTTTGAGGGGGTCCGACCATCCGAGGTAAAAATTTGTTCTCACCTTTAAGGGGGTCCCTGGCCCCAGAAAGTTTGAGGACCCCTGATTTACACTATTTACACTATTTTTACACCGTGGTTACACAGTGAAATACACAGTTTTACAGCCAGCGTACACAGCGCACACATTCAGAATTACAACCGTAAAATAAAGTGCTGGTGAAATATTTCTGTTATGAGTGAGTAGAAGAGAATTGTGCTGATGTAACAGCCAGCGCTGGGTGAGAACCACGAGCATCCAGTCAGAAGCTTCACGTCCCGGCCTGCAGAAGCCACGAGAGTCCTGTGAGAGGAGCAGCCCTCTATAATGATATTACACTGTTGTCAAAGGTTACTGATGGCATTTCAATCAAAGGCAGATAAATGGTTGGGCACTGGCAGGGGGAGGAATTTTGGAAGGGTTTAGGAAGGTCAAAGCCGGCTGCTGCAGCTTCCATCTGGAATGCATTAGCTAAAAGATTTATTAGCAATAGCGTCTCGGCATAATGTAACAGAGGGAAACACAGAAAGAGAGAGAGAGAGAGAGAGAGAGAGAGGTCGTGTGGGGTAACAGTGATTTTAATTCTTGTTACATGTTCCCATTTACACTCACTGCAGAAGATTTGTCTGTGTAGTTGTGTCTCTTTTTATTTTTATTAGCGTCTGAATGTTGTGGATTGGATTCGGTTGGTAAAGACGTGTGTGACTGCATAAAGGTTTTGTCAACTTGTGGACTGAATTATTGTGTTTGTCAGTGTGTTACAATCACATTTGATATTCACCTGTATCTGAACACAAAGTTCACTGCAGTAGAGGTCATAGCAGTCCATCCCTTACGCTAAGAAAATATATTTACAATCTTAATAATAGAATAAATTGAATGATACATTGTGTCTCGTTTTATCATTAAAAATATAAGCACTAATCTTATTGCATCATTTTTTTTCAATATATTCCTATATTTTTATGTTTTGTAAGGGACACTAATGCACTGGCTTGTTTTCGCTAATCTTACAAAACAACACAACAATTGACAATTTACTCCAAATCCAGAATCTGTTTCTGTAACCTTTTTAGAAGAAAAGATCATTTAATTAAACATTCGGTGTCTTGACAATGATAAAGGTTGAAATGTTTGACTTATAATATTTTCATTTTAAAATCCTGTTTGTATTCGTGCACATTCCTGGACTTTGTGCAATAGGCCTTCACCATTTTTGCCTTTTTATCTTCTAGTCATGTATTAATTTGCAGTTACCTTAAATTCTGTCATCGTTTTCTCACTCACAAAAGAAGATATTTCGAAGAATGTCTGCACTGTTTGGACACAAATCCAACACGAGTCAATAGGATCCAACATTTTTGGGTGAAATATCCCTTTAACTTTTGGCTTGTGTGGTTTCATACTTGTAATTCTTTAAGCCCTAATCGTATTCCACGTGTGAAGGATGGCGCTAGACGCTTGGTTTTAATTAACTTTAGATAATGGAAACAGATGTATAAATGTGAAAGTGATGGACAGTAATCATTTAATCAACGTCATTTAAGGAATACCAGGAAAAAACTGATTGCAAACACTATGACAATATGTGACTATATAAATATAACATTTAATTTGATTTTTTAAATCATTCTCAAGGATTGCAAGCTCTGGACACAATAAATAATGACCTAATATAAACGTGTGTTAGTTTATATAATTGATCTCTTAAAAAAGTAAACAAGAAACTATATGTGTCTTGGTGTTTTGAATTTAGAAAGTCTAGCTGACTCATCAAAGTCATGAATTAATCAGGCTGCAATGTGGAAAAAGCCAAAGACAATTACTAAAACAACCAACAAAAAATGATCTCGTTCACTATCTGATTAAATCTGAATTATACATATTTATTGAAGACCATGTCGAATGCACTGAATCTTGTTTTCTCTTAAACTGCGTTTTCTTTACCAACAGTAACACATGCAAATGAAGCGCGTTTGAAGGTCTCCCTTCGGTGGGCGTCTTAATGGAAATGTGTGTACGGTTTCTTCACAACACCTCAAATGAATACCAATCGCATAAACATTAGGCTTGAGAGAATCATTAATTGAGTCCGAAATTGACACGGTCTCAGCAGAGACCGCGAGGCAGTCGGAACAGACTTATTGCTCTAATTGATGTGGAAGTTTGAACTCTTCAGTTCACTGTGCTTTCCAAACGGGAACAACGAGGCCAAACCACAGGGGGAGAAAAGATTGTTTCAAAACACTGCAATGCTTTAAACGCTGTGTTTATTTTGAATAGCTGCTTGTATTCAGGGTTTTTTTGCATTGAATTTTTTATTCAGAGTTTCCTCGCATCATAATAGGACCCTGCTGGCAAAAAGATCCTATTGTAATGATTTTACATATAAGACTTCCATTTGCATGTGTTTTTAGGAAGATGGTATGTATGTATATGGTATAGGAAGAGCACCAGCAAAATTATATACTATAGCTGCACAGTATATCAAAACAATTATTGAAATTTTGCATTTTGGCATTAAGCAGACTTTTGCGATTGTTTGAATGATTTAAATAATAATTATTAATACTTTAAAGTTACTTTTAATACTATAGTTATGTGTAGACGGTTTCTGTGGTAGGACGTACTGACCGAAGTTAACTCCCGGTTTGTGTTTGGCTATAATACAACAATTTATATTAGATTTAATTTATATTAATATTATTTATATTAATATTTTATTGCGTATTCATTGTACTAAATTAAATTAAAACTACTCAACAGTTATATATTCTATGCAGAGGTCTAGCGGAAGTTAAGTTCGGGTTTGTTCGCTGAAACCATCTAAAGATAGATTTCTAACAGAAATCCGATCATGAAGAAAGAACGCTAATGGTGGTGCACGTGCGTGAAACATATATGGACATAATTGTTAATATATGTATATGAATATATTTTAATCTAGTTATTTTAAATCATATATATTGAGTTCTTTTCTTGATTATTATTCGGTAGAAACGCACATGTATGTCATTGGATGGGTCAGACTTCGTGTTTAGCGCAGCACCAGTCATCATGTTAAACGTTGACCTGACGACGGCACGCGTGGCGCACTGAAGGATCAGTTAATTGCCGGGTAATTTCAGGATAATTAAGTGGTACAAGAAACATCAGAGACAGCGTAAAATGCAAACCAAAGAAAGTGACGTGACATTTATAGAAACATGCATAATACAAATCTCCACTGTTATGTAGAAAGTGCTGAAGATTTTTACGGGAAATATTATAACATTATAAATCAAACATATTGATCTCTGGTTATCAGGTTTATCAGCAAGTGTGTCTTTGCGGTTGTGTCACTGTTCTCCCGGTGCTTTGACCTGCAGGTGTTGCCGCCCATGTGCTTGACTGACATCCATAATGCGATTCAATTAATCCCCAGATGGGCTCATCTCTCAATGGCCCCTCAGGTCTAAAGGGTAGCCGGTATTTTGGAGGGGTGGAAGAATGGACGGTTAATATCTGAAAAGATCCACTCGAGAGCAGATAGGTACAAAGCAGTCGGACACTCGTGAGGGAATTGAAGTGATATTGAGCTTTTGCAGTAAATGTAGAGGAGGATTACAAGCTCTTGTGCTGAGTGAAGAGAATCGGCGTTCATTCTCACGTCCCGCTCGTGTCCTTGTGTCCTCTTTTTCTTCCTTGTTCTGTTTCTGGAGAAAGGGACAGGGCTGAAATTGATACGCTGTTGGGCAATTTGATTTCAGCAGCTGGGTTTGCAGTCATTTGTAGACGGGGAGTTCTTTAACGCTGTAAGTTGTGCGCACATAGAAGACTGCCAAGCTATAAGATACTCATAATTGAAAGTTTTTGTTGAGCTATTATCAAACTACTCTTAAAAAAGTTCTTAGGTAATTTATAAGATACAAACAAGTAGTGCAGACTATATTAAGGTAACTTTGTTGAGCGGATGTTTTGCTTCTCAGTATTATTAGAACAGAAGTATGTGGATTAGATTATCACAAACAATTTTGACTGGTAAACGGTTGCAATTAGGGCTGTTGAACGATTAATCGCGATTATTCAGAATACAAGTTTGTGTTTACGTAATATGTCTGTGTTCTTTGTATATTCATTTTGTATTTATAAACACATACATGTATATGCTATAAATTTAGGAAATATTGACGTGTACTTATTAATATATTATTTCAATTATATATAACATTTAATGATTTTTATATTTGATATTTTTCTTAAACGTATGCACGTATGTGTATGTGTCAATAAACACAAAATTAATATGCAAGGTAAACAGCCATATATTATGTAAACAAAAACTTTGGTAACACTTTCCTTGAAGCATGAATGTATAATGCACTATAAAAGTAGTTTTAAAGTATTGTAATGTCTTATAAATAGTTGTTATTACAGTTAATACAATACATAACACACTCATTGTTACACTACACATTTTAAATTGATTATAATTCTTTACAACTACATATAATACATAACAACACACATTATGAATAATTATAATGCATTTTGCGCTTTAATAACTCTTTATAATCTATTATACATACATGCTTCAAGAAAAGTGTTACCAAAACTTTTATCTGGGTGCAATTAATCGCGATTAATCGTTTAACAGCCCTAATGGATATATATAAATGGATATGCTTTTTGAAAATAATGATATAATATATTTAACCAAATATTTCTCCAAGATTAGTGGAATACTACATCACTGCTTGTTTGGGGAAAACAATTGTACATTTTACTAACATGTAAAGGTTCGATTATTTTGAGTAACTAAACGCTGCAAAAAATGCGATTCGGTCATAATTGAGTTCTTTGCTGTTAGCTTAGTTTGTCTGCACCTGATGTACACAAATCCAACATATAGCAGATAGCTAGACATCTCTTCTATTCAACAGATTGAAGGTTCATTAGATGTGTGATTCCAAAGATTTTTGTGTAGCACATACTGTAGACAAAGCTTTGCGTGTTTGTGTGTATTACGGAAACCCCTCCCCTCGTGAACCCTGTGTCTGCTCTCAATGGCGCAGAGCTATTGACATCTTGGCATTTGGTCCAGCCTGTCTGTTTCCCCTGGAGGGGCCGTTTCCTACCATCCCAGCCGTGTATTGATTGGTTAATTTGATAGTTCTATCACCAATCAGCTTGTGTCTGACCTTTTGCCTTGGCAATGATGGCAGAGCGCTCATTTCTTCATCGCCGGCCTCGCCATACATTGACCTTTGCAGAGAGAATGTCAGCGCGGCCCTTGATCGTAACCTGTCACTACATTTGTTATAAGTAGGAGTCGCCCTCGCCTTTGACACCCAGCGCTGAACCTTTAGGAGAACGGCACCTCGCGGTGTTTAAAAAGCGCCAGCTCGCTCGATATGCATTGCAATGCGACTGCAATTCATCAGGTTGTCATAGCATCCGCGTGATTGAAAGCCAAAGATTGATTCGGATGGGTCGGTATAGTTTTTGTGTGATGTCAACATGAAAGGTGGTAATGAGAGGATGTACAGTAGGAGATGATTGGAGTCATAGCTTTGCTCATACTGAGTTACAGAGATGCGCACATCCTAAATCTCCAAGTCAGGAGTATAAAAAAGATGAACTCTGTTATTCTATTTACAAAAAGTTAAAAATGGCAATGTTTCGATCAAAAGATCTTTGTCAGGCACTCAAAATAAAGGGTTAGTTTACCCAAAAATTAACATTCTGTCATGTCATTTTTAACCTGTATGTCTTGCTCTCTTCTGCACAAGAAAAGAAGATATTTTGAAGAATGTCGGTAATGGAACAACGGGGGTACCCATTGACTTGCATTGGATTTGTGTTGATACAATAAAAGTGAATGGGAACTGACGTTGTTCGGTCGTCAATATTTAAAAAAATATCTTCTCATGTTCTTTGCAGAAGGTCATACAATGACAAGAGTGTGAGTAAATCATGACAGAATTTTTATTTTTGAGTGAACTGTCCCTCTCAGTTCACCTTCAACACAGATGAAAAAACATATTTTTTTTCAAATTGCATCAGTGATAATAGTACTTGTTACATGTTTGTTTTTGTTACATTGTTTTTGTTTTGTTAAATTGTTGCAATGTAACATTTTGTGTTGAATTGTGAAAACACTACGCACAAAAGTGAAAAAATGTGAAGATTTCTTTTAAGCAAATTGTAATAATATTTTTTAAGAAAATGAAATAGGCCTAAATAACTTCCTCAGTGGATTTGAAGTAATATTTCTGGCAGAAAAGTGACACAGATGTTTTGCACTGCGTGTCATCGTCTCTTAGGGACATTTCATTATCACACATTTCAAAGATCTCCGCTTGGGAATTCTTGTATACTTCAAACACACTTTGACTTTTACTATGAATTGCGCTCAGTACTGGTAAACTACCCGTTCAGATTAAAGATACAGTTTTTCAAACACATAGCACATGAAGTAAATGCATTCTGGGAATTTGTTGCATGGAAAAAATGCACAGACGTTTCTCACTGCAGCCACAGCTGTACATGTTGTTAAAGTTGTTGTAAAGCATGCTGTTTTATAAGGGTAATGAAACTGTGTGATTATAGGGCCATGTGGCACGTCCCTGGATCACACGCATCCACCTGACGCTGTTGTGCCAGCATGTCTGTGTGTTTTCTTTGCAAACCTGCTATATCTGTCATTATTGCTCACATGAGAAGCACCAGACAGTCTTTAGTGCTCTTCTTATGGCCTCATAACGTGGCTTTGGGCGTAATTACTGTGGCTTTAAATGTGTTCTCAGAGGAACCAACACCAATAAACACAGATGTACCTCCCAAAGCATAGCTTCACGTGCAGCTCGGAGGAAAAGAACGGTTTTTAGATCGAGTTTGCATCTTGGACACGCGAGAAGTTTGGATTTCTGGAAATAATGGTGTCTCAGGAAGATCTCTGAGGCATATTTTATTTCAAAGCTAAAGATTTTCTTGATTTGTTCTGCAAAAGAAATGACATTTCGCGAGAATATTATGAAGGATATTTCAGGAGCAGAAAGTCTTTTTAGGTTGATAAGATGTTCTAACAAAATGTTTTAAAAAAACTGTTCATTTCTCAAGCAAATATTAAATATTTATTTAAAAATGCTTACATTTATTTAGAAATGACCACATCATATAAATATAAAATCTATTATCTAAAACAATTATTAATATTGTATATACTTAAATACAACGTGATGTAGACGTGTTTTCATGAGATATTTTGATTTAAGACTGTTGAGATAAATAAACACCTTTCGGTTGATTTGAAGAAAAGGATGTTTGAGCGATCCTATGATCTGATGTTGAATAGATGTTTATATGGGGACCAAAGAGGAGAGATTTAGTGTGCGCTTATCAGAGCCGCAGGGAAAACGCACGAGATCGGCCCGCGTTTAACCCAGATTAAACCTCGGAGGTCCAAGGGCTCTTCAAAACAAAGACAAGTTCAGGACTTCCTTCCCTTAAGGATGTGTCAAGGGCGATCCAGACAAAGGACAAATGTCTTTTTTGGCACTCCGATAAGCATCTGGGCACAGCAATGCCTTTTTTCCTGCGATTTCCTCCCGCCTCCGTTCAGCCTAATGTAGCTACAGTGATTTAACCCAATATGGGACCCTGGCGATTCCTTATCTCCGCCTTAAGGGTACAGCTCAGTAACCCCAACTTTGAATGATAGATTTGTGTGCGAGTACTGGGTGGGCCGGGGGATTGCGGAGAACTTATTGTACTCAAGAAATGTATGAATTGTTGGTATGATTAATGCCGGTTTAATCTCCTGCTCTTGTGCCAGGTGACGTTCCCCAGACAAAAGTTTTGCTGAATCTTAAATACAGCAAGAGAAAAGGAGATATTCTCCATTGATTTCTCCTCCCTCGCGTCTCCTCTTATTAAAGAGCATCGGCAATGTTCTGATTCTTTTTGCGTCTGGTTTCCTGCAGATGTATTGTAAGTAGCTCATTTTTTACGGCGCTGTACAAAAGGCCTGTCAATGGAGACCTATGTGTTCCTTCGCCTACATAACACCGGACTGCACGAATACCATAAATAAATCAACACGCTTGTCAGCTGCTAGATGGGAAACAGGGTGACTTACAAACTATTTTCTATTACAATCTAGTAATAGTACATATAATAGTGCTGCCACAATTTAAACATTATGAGATAATGAATTCATTTTAGGCTGTGTTATTGAATAGGTAATCAAATAAACCAATACATCTTTTCTTTTTATTTCTTTTGTTTCATACTTTTTCCACCACAACATAACTGTGATTTTCACACTATACCAATTTATTTATCAAAACCCGACATCAAAGACGGTTGCACGATGAAAATGTGTTTCAGTAGCCATTTAACCATCACACGCCCTTCGGTATTCATTTGCAAATTAGCAATATTCCTCATTGTTATTCTATATGAATGAGATTTAATATCTGAAACTTTCAGACATAGATCCCTATTTGTCTAAAGGCCGTAATTGCCTCGCGGGTAAGAGAGATCCATGTTTTGATTAATCGTTGTAAAATCCTTTATCCATAGGGCGTCGAGCATTTCAGGGACTGGAATGCTCCATCAGGATAGTAAAATCCATACCTCATAATGAAAAGGATTGAAAGACAGCACTGATTTACCTCGGATGACCGAGGCGGAGAGAAATTCAGCTGGTTGTAACAGTGCCGTGCGGTTCGGCCGCAGTTCTGTATATGAGGGGAGATCAGTTCATTCATTTAAAGTACGTAGATGGCAACTGTTTGTTTGCTCCCGACACTCGGACGAATCGATTGTAATTTTTTTTTAATTGATGACGGCTGCCTCTTGATGTACGGCGTATGTGTCGAGACAGAACTCTCGGCGTGGAACAATGAGTTGAACTTAAGCAGTATTAGTTTTAGATGTAAGGTTTGAAATGCTATCAGGAACGTGGGCTGTGTGTTTTGATACGATTGATATTGAATTATGAAATAACCACCTGAGAGAAGCAGATGTCCTCGCAAGGCTCGTACGAGAAGTCGTCTCACATACAGCAATTGCACGGAAGTAAATCTTGCTCCTGTTTTTCACTTTTTTTAAACTGATATTTTGTGTCCTGTAGTGTCTCTGATGAGAAGTCAGTGTGTACAGTACAGTCCGGTACAGTATTTGTTGAATTATAAATCGATGCGAGCATTTGCCGAGAAGGCAGACGAGGACCAGAAGCTCATCCAGAGTTTTTCTCAAGACAAATAAATATATCGCTCTTTCCACAAGTCTCAGCGTTTTAATGTTTACCTCAATAAAACCTTTAGATTCTGCGGCGATTCTTGCATTTTTATGCTCCCCGTGTGCGTTCGAACCCCCTGAGCGTGTTTCTTCAGTCTGGTGAATAAAATATTCTAATGTGTGCTGTTTTTCTTCCGTTCGGTGTGCTTAAATATTACAAAGCATTTAATTATAAGAAGTGCGAACAGACGCAGTTCTGGGACCGTCGGTGGGAAAAATAAATGTACAATCAAAATTGCAATTACCTGCAGAATTTCCGGGGTAAACACATCAGCAATCTCATAACAAACAAGGGCTAGTTTGCATTCTAAAATGAATACAGTTAGATCCAAAGCAATTTTCTCTTATTTATCTTAGACGCCATGCATAAATAAAGCAAGGGCATTGAAGCAATTAGCATAATTAGAATGTGTTGGTCAAGCCCTGTGTGATTTCTTAAGAGGCGTCGTGGAAGTTGCGCACGTGTGTGTGTGTGTGTGTGTGTGAGAGAAAGATTGCTGTCTGTATTGAAAAGGTTTCTGCGCGTTCATTGTTCGACATTTTCATGGAGTTGAAGATGATCGGTGTTGTCTGTGTGAAGGTCCTCATTACCTGCAGGACCGCATTGCCCCGTTCGGACTGGCCTTGGATCTCCAAAACAAACATTTTGCATTACAATTGCACAACTGACTTGAAAAAACTCAAAACGGAGTCACTCGCTGACTAATTCCCTGAAAAAGTAAAAAGAGATGAGATTGAGCTCTGTATCATTGTTTGAATCGATCATCGTCTTGCATTCTAATGACTTCACTATTGGACGTGAATTGTGATGGAATTTATATCCAACACATTTAAATCTTGTAAACCTCCTCAATATATATTCAGTCCTGAATGTATGTGCCCGCAAAAGTGGAGAAGCTCGTATAAAGTGGATGTGAGGTCTTAGAAGAACTTCTCAGATGAAAGGGTTGTATAAGTGGCTCTGTTGTGTAGTAATCAATGTCGTTCATGTTCGTTTCTGTCATTGGGAGGATTTTAAGAAGACAGTCAGGCTTTAATATCTCTGGGTCTGTTTTCACTAATGTGACGTTTCGCCTTTGATTCTGTTTTTCATTGTTGCATGTTTTTGATTCTCTGTGAAATTCTAGCTTTTTATTATTTCCTGTTGTATTTAAATGTTTTAGCTTGAGGTTACATGACTCAAAAATACACACATGTGACAAATGCCGACCTGATGTTTATATAAAATCATAATTTACCATATTTAGTTTTTTAGTTATCGTTCTAAATAATCGCCATTTCAGTACTTTTCAAAGTTTAGTATCTTAGGAGTAAAGACCTCCACTTTTTCTATTAAATCAATGTATATATGTATATATGCATTATATTTAAATGAAGAATTTGGTTCCAAAATGAGATAACTCTGTTAAAACAAATTGAAAAATCAAGTTTTTTATTGTGTATTCCAACTAATATCAATCAAACCGCAGTTGGTTGTTTTGATTTAAGCCATAATAACTAAAAAAATGACAATAAAACACAATAAAATCATCTCATTTTGGAACCAAACAATCTTCGAAATTGAGATTTATACATCACCTGAAAGCTGAATAGATAAGTTTCCATTGAGTTATGGTTTGTTAGGATAGGACCATTTCTTTCCGAGACACAAATATTTAAAATTCTGTAATCTGAGTGTGCAAAATATTGAAAAAATTGCCTTTGAAGTTGTCCAAATGAAGTCCTTACCATACCATATATCTGTAGGTTTTGAAAAACTTACACAAGGAAATTTACAAAATATATTCAGGGCACATGATCTTACTTAATATCCTAATGATTTTTTCCACAAAAGAAAAATCTATCATTTTGACACACACAATGTTTTGTTCGCTTTTGCCACAAATCTTCCTGTGGTACTTAAGACTGGTTTTGTGGTCCAGGGTCACATATCTATTTGTAACTTTTGTATTGCCGACACCATTTGTTTTAAACTAGTTTAACTTTTAACTTTGGCTAAAATGTGTGTGTCTAAGTGTGTAACCACAGAGTTTAGTCGAGCCATCTGAAGAGCAGCTCTCCCTCCAATGCAGCCAAGCCCCCTATTTGTTTGTGTGGACGTCATTACATTTTATTAAGCTTGTGTTTAAACACATAAGCATTCAAATTATGATTAATCCTCTTAGGGTTGAGCTAAATCCCTCCCTTAACTCCCTAGATTAGACTCTGAAAATTCATCCTGAGCCCAACGTGAGACTCTTTCTCTCTCTCTGTCTCTCCTTCTCTCTCTATCTTTGCTCGTGATAATATGTGCCGTCCAGTCTCAGCGTTTTCCTTTAACCCAGATGCTATTGTCCCGTGTCATCACCTGAAGGTGACCGTTATCACTTAATTAAATCCCGCCGCAGAGGGAGGTAGAAACAATATTCCTACCTAGTCACCCGAAGGAACTTTTTAAAGCGGTCTAGTTTGTACAAGGAAAGCTTGTTCGCTCATCGCCTCTGGAGTGATTCGTCCGTTCTGCTGCTGTGTGTTCATTTAGATTTCATATGTTGGCTCACCAGCAACTGTGACCAGTGGGCAATACCTAAAAATACCTTTTTTTATGGAAACAATATTTTGTTGGAGTGAGAAGGAGAGATGCAGTGCAGATTCAGACACATTTTAAGTTTATCAGGTGGAATTTTTCTATTGAGTCATGAACAAGGGTTGAAGAGGTGTTTGTGGCATTTGGAGTGACGCAGGACGACAAATATTCCATGTTGAATACCACCACAGACCCCCGTCCAAGCCCAAAGCCCCCCAACATGAAATGAACAATCTAATGATTCTCTTATTTGAAAGAGGTCTCAGCGAGGGGCAGGATGAGTGATTCCAGCATCTCCCGCCCCTGTGCCTTCAATAAAGAAATCAATAACACGCATCCATATTTGCACATTTCTGCGTGGATTGTCAGCCTCAGGATTGACTTGGATGAGAGAGATCTCTCTCGCCTCCCGCGGCGATTTAGAAGTTCAGATAAGATCTCTTTTAACACCTCTCATCTGTATCTCTCTCTCTTACCGATGGTCTCACTGTCCGTACATAAACGTGCACACGGTTGCTGTCTGTCATCAATCTCATTTTCTCGCCCTCAATGATAGCTTGATACATTTCTACGTTTCTAGTGGAGTGAAGGCATTTATTCGTGCTCCATGTAATTACATTTTTATGGTTACTGATGTGATACGTTGAATAAACCATTGACATACTTTTAAGACCCCTGCAACCTTTTTGAATTTCCTCTGAAACCTTAACGTATAGCGTACAGCCTTACATCCTATGTAAACCTTATCTTGTAGCTCACACCCTTCTCAGAAAGAGAGAGAGAGTCAACACGGTCTGATTCGGCTAACCCTGCGAGAAGAGATAATTGCGCTTGTTGTTCTTCAGCGCCGAGGCCGTCGGAGTTTGCAGGGATGAGATTGAACATTTGGCATCTTCCCCATCAGCAGCCGCCCCCTCCTCTCTGCCTCTCTCGCGCTCTTCATTTTGTCTGACCTAATAGTTAATGATATGTTAATAGTCAATGAGGCCGGTCTCGGCTGGCGTCCGCTGTGTGTGTTAATGCGGCCGTGCGGCGGCTCTGGTCAGGGTGCAGACGCTAGATTGATGTTTACCAGCTTGCGTGTCCTTCAGCTCCAGTATATTTGTCCTTTGTTAGAGAAAACACAAGGCTGCTGAGTTACAGAACGTGTTTATTGCTGTTGTGCTGAAATGCAGGTTCCTGAAAGAGCGACGTTGACTGTATACTCTCCTCCATGAGATGCTCGTGGTGGACCTGACATTTTCTGTCAAAAGTGTTTCTAAGTGAAACTGAATATTCAGGGATATTGTAGGGCTGGACTTTAATGAAGCCGTTGATTAGTCTCGGTTGGATTGTGAAAAGTTAGGAATTATTGATTTTACACAATTCGCTGCAAGATGAAAATATCGTTGAAGATTTGTAGGAAATGTTTAAAGGGATAGATCACCCAAAAACGAAAATTCTGGATGAAATCATTTAGTTACCCTCAGATTGTTCAAAACTTGCCGAGCACAAGGGAAGCTATTTGGAAGGAGGTCCGTGACCAAACAGGTTTCTTACCCTTATTTACTCCCATTGTATTTATTTTCCCTACAATGGAAGTAAATAGGGGATGAGATCTGTTTGGTTACCGGCATTCTTCCAAATATCTTCCTTTGCGTTCTGCAGAACAAAAAATGTAATCAGGTTTGGAACAACATGAGGGTGAGAAAATGACGAAATAATTAAAAATTTTCTCTTAAAATACGTGTAAATTGTACAATTTAACTGTTAATCCCCAAGATTGTGCATGACATGTTTTTGTTGATCAACTTTTTTACGTGTACTGTGTACGTTATTGTTGAAAGACGTATTAAACTTAGTATTATAAGGGCTTGAAATAAATCCTCCAGCTACAATAATCCAGTCATTTATGAAAGTAAAAGAAAATCATCAAAATATACAATTTTCTTTAAACTCTTTGAATCCAGTTTTAGAATGAAACCGTATGGGAAGACTCTTTGGTCATAAATTAAAATGATGAGGAATTTGTGACAAAACAACAGAAATATTCAGGCAGAACATTGATCAGTTATTTAGTTTAATTTTCATCACGACAGTAAATGTTTGATATGTGTTTGAAAGTATTTGATGCTAAATCATAACTTGAGGTAAAGAAAACCTTTGCAAGATGTCAAACATCAAAGCTTGAAAGAAAACCTTCAGTGACGTAGATTCACTTCATTTACTGGATCATTATACAAATACATTTTTATTGCTGCAAATGTTTAAACTACCCACAGTTTCATTTAACCTCCTTTATCTTATTTGATTGTATTATTTTGCGGTAAAGATTGTGAATCTCACACAGAGTTTTATTTTCCTTCCGTGAAATGTTTTCCTCCATCACTCAGCGCTTCAGACAAGAGAGAGAGAGCGCGAGAGGGACGAGCTGCTTGCAAGGCATGACTGTTTTAAACAAATGACAAAAAAGGCCCATCTTAATGTTACACTTTTCTCCCCCAGAAGTTTGTCTGGCTAGTGATTTATTGTGCACTTTACACAGTGGTTAGCCTGTAAACAGAAGCCGTTTATCATAGAGGGGAGCCGGGCCGAGGCACGCGGTGTTCCTCAGAGACCTGGCCCGCAGACGCCGAGCGTTTGAAGAAAGAGCAGCGAGGAACAGAGAGGAGATGATTGCACACTGGCTGGAGGTGACTTCTGCGGGCCCTTCCTGACAGCCCGGGACGCGTCTTTGGGGACGCAGGGAGCCGTGTCAGCTCTCAGGTTGTGGGACCCTCGGATGGGGAGGACGGTGGTCTCGTGATGGAGAGCTGAGATGAACTGATAGGAATGGAATAGAAACCAGGATTTGTGACGTTAGAAGGACACACAGTAATGCATTTGAGAAATAGAGCTTGGCTTTTTTTTTTTACCAACCATACAAACACGATTTTTAATAATTCTAGTTTTTTTTAATTGTTTTACATGTTCTTATTTTAAATGATTGTAGTTCATCTTGATGCCTCTTAATAGTTTGTTGCGCTTCTTTAAAGGGTGAGTTTGCCCAAAAATGATTTCATAATTTCTTCACCCTCATGTCATTCCAAATCTAAATGACTTCCTTTTTCCTCCAGAACTCCAAAGAAGATATTTTGATGAATGTCGGAAGCCAAATTCACTTCCATTGTGTGGACACAAAACACCCAGACATTTCTCAAAATATCTTCATTTTGGTTTCACAGCAGAAAGGGTCACACATAAGTTCTGAACAACATGAGGGCGAATCATTTCGTTACTTTAATCGGCGCCCTGGTTGACAAACTAATCCCAAGTGTTAGCAAGATCCCGGTACTCTTTATAGAAATCCTAATATCGAACGTTAAATGTCATCTGACATCAGAAAGTAGCGCTTGTGTTTATTTGTATGTGTATAAAAGAAGGACTTTTGGTCTACGGGAAGCCTGCGGTATGATCACGGCTGGAGGTTCTGCTGTCGGGTCTCCAGCAGGCAACAATTAAGGCAGTGAGGTCACATGGGTTAATTACATATAGTCCCCCACTGCTTCAGATAATCTGCGGGGTGTGCGCACCCCGGGCGAGATGAGAGCGGTGTGAGTTATAAACGCGAGAGGTATCGCGCACAACGTCTCAGCGGATCTGATCACCTTTTTATGAAAATGAGGTTTACACGCTGGTGCGGAGGAGCGACTCTCTCTCGTTTGCTTCCAAGTTTAAAGCGGAATTGGCAGCTGGCGAGAGAGCGCCCGGTCTCCACCCGCCGATAAAACAGCGCAGCCTCGGGCTATTTACAGCGCGCTGATACGCAGCTGACAACAGCACATCCCACGGCGGCCCGCTGATGCCTCACTTTCTCCCCGAGCACACATCTGCTGCCAGTGATGTGTTAACATTACAAGCTAATGCTAATACTGACCATTATGTGGCACTTCTTTACATTTGAAATGCTTATGGGCTGATGTTGAACGCTTTAACGTAAATGCTACGCTAAGACAGCTGCTTGCGTTTTATTTAAATGACTTGCAGCCTGTGAAGATTAAGAGGGACAATCTTCTACACAGTTTTTCTATGAAGTTCACCTAGAATGTCAGTCAATATTTCATGCTCCAACAAGTGTCCAAAACATTTCATGACTATTTTCTGTGTTTGTATAACGGGAGGATAAATGTCACTGTGTATGAAAGTGTCCGTCACATAGATAAAGATAAAGATGTCTTTTTATACTGTACTTTCTACTGTAATGTGAACTGGGGTGATGTGCTTAATTGTCATAAAAATAGTGGTCCTACAAACAGACCTAAAGGAATACTTAAACCCAAAATGTTGTCATCATTTGCTCATCCTCCACAAAGCTGTATATATTTTAATGAAAGTTTGTTACCAAGCCATTTTGGGTCACCATTGACTCCCATAGTAGGACGACAGACTCCTATGGGAGTCAATGGTGACCCAAAATGTCATAGTTACAAACTTAAACATTTTCATTTGTGTTCAGCACAACTAAGAAATGTATGCAGATATGTAACAAATGGATGGTGAATTAACAATAACAATCTTTTCATTTTTGGCTGAAATGTTCCTTTAATTTTCTCCTTTTTTTCTCATTTTTAAAAGTATATCCAGAATATTATTTCTTCGGGCTGAAATCTCAATTTGACATGCTCTCGACAGGATTTGTGTACATCTGTATACCTATTCATCACGCTTGCTCTCAGTGTTGTGCGCCTGTTATCCGGATCTGTTCATTGACGTTGTAATTGTTGCTCTTTAATGATCAGTCAGAGCCGTTTCCACACGAGACGTTTTTCTGTTTGCGGTTGCGGGCATGATGGGTTGTGTGAGGAATAAGCTATTTGTGAGCATCTCGCCTGACTTGTTTTCCTCTTTTGTCTTTCTCTGTTTTCCACACAGTCCCTGGATGCATTTGTATTTGCACTAAACAAGGAGGGAAGATTTTTGTACATCTCCGAGACGGTGTCCATATACCTGGGGCTTTCACAGGTGAGTTCACGGGGAGAATACTTCACTCCGATCTCTCTTTGCCCGTCCGTGCAGAAGAGAATCTGGACTAATTAGCGTTATATAAAGTCCTGCTGGTTTGTTAGCTTCTGTTTAATTTGCAGCGTTCATCGGCGCATATTTTAAGCAGCGAGAGATGCTCTCATTGGAATGCTAGCGTGTTACCTGCTCCTGTTGTCTCGGGCCAGGGCCTTTCAATAAACAGCCGGATCGGCGAGGTCAGGCGGTGGAAAAGTGACCTTCAGAACTCTTGCGGTTCTGTCTAGCAGAGCTTCGTCTAAAGCGCTAGCAGGCTTCAATCAAAGCAGACACTGCTTCACAGCAGGACGGTTCTGTTCAGCGCTGGTTGAAAAATCCACACAAATAATTTGATTGTTCTCTGGTTGTCCTTCTGTATGGACACGTGGTCTTTGTATGATTTGTCTGATGGTGGATACTATCGGATGTGTTGTTGTTACGGCAGCACTTTCTGCGAAATATGCATATACAATCAGAACATATAGTTTAGAATATCCCAGAATGCATTGCATTCGTTGCATGAATAAGAAGCCGATGTTAACCTCGGTTTGAATCTCTTTGATCGGACTGCCAAAAGTTATATTTCTTTCTATAGATTTCTTCCTATACATATTCATAAGTGCCACTCGCCTTTTTTAAATATGCAACCTAATGAGGTCATGTGACAACAATTTGAATACTTCTCTTGCAAACGTTTATCGTTGCATTATGCATGCGTTGCATTATGCTGTTTTAAAGAAATCGTTTTCTATTGCATCGTAAGCAGCGGGGTTACGTGACTGTCGATACGCTTTCAACCGGGTTCAAGTGCAGCAGATCGTCCTCCCCAAGATGTAAATATTGAGTCTTCTAAATGATAAAAAGCGACACGGTTCGCGCAAGACTCTTAACGCGAAATTCTCTGCCAGATAGAAGGATTGAGATACGAATGAAGACGACTAAAGTGAGCCGGAAATTAATTCAGTATTAATTGATTGATGATTTTTATCAAATAATTGATTGATTCTCAAAATCCTGGCTTTTGGAATTCGGTCTGCTTCGTTTTTGCCGGTATTATCTTTAGGTTGGCCCGCTGATAAAGTGCTTGTAAAGTCTTTAGTCTAAGTAGGTTTATTATCTTACACGGTTGAGCTTATCCCATAACTCTCGCCATCTTAATTGCTAAACCTTTTTTCTTTGGTTAATCTGTCCTAGAGGCCAAACATGTATAAGGTATAGTTCATTATTTTCAGCGTTAATTGGACGAACAATTTGCCTGCATTTCTGTATTGACAGTTTTATGTCTTTTCTTGCTGTGGGTTATCTATAATAGACTATATTGCATTATATAGAAAGTAATATAAATCATGGTTATGTACTGACGGAGCATCTCATGTGCGTGTTTAATTAACAACTGTTCAAACTTGAGTTTTAATGCACGTCTTTGTCACTCATGCAAGAAATCCTCGGCTTATCTTCTTTTAAAAACTGAGCACAAATACATTCCAAAGGTTAGAAGTTTTTGCATTCAAGCTTTAGACTTCTGTTATCATCTTTATTTTTTTAATCGTGTTCTTTATTCGGCGGAGAGTTGAATAGAAAACCGCTTTATTCTTATATATAATCATTCCCTATCAGATGAAACGGTTATAGTAACATTAATGTAATGGGGTCAGACTATCTTTGTCGAAGTTTCACCGTGTGTACGTCTGCGAGTGAGCTAATGATGGAGGTTATTAAAGATTCAGAGCTCGAACCGTAGCGCGGCCATTACACCGGGCGCAGTCGATAGCGTGACCTTTAGCACTGCGGCTCAATCATACACCCGTTCGGCGGCTCAAATCCGAGCTTTGCTCTCAGATAGATACTGTAGCCTCGCAGGGCACTAGAGGAGCGCTAATCTCTAAATCGAGCTCTTCCTCGATCCGTTAGAAAGTGGGTATGAAGCGTCCACTCATTTCCACCGTTTCCGGGAGAGGCGGCAGTACATCAGGAGTTCCACTGTCTCTCAGTGTTCTGCACTTATATTTCGAACCCGTCGGGATGATTTACGGAAACGTTTTATTTTACAGTAGTATGGTGCTGGTCCGGTAACAAGGGTATGGCTGGCACATAGGACAGATTTGATTCCTGGTAGAGGTCACACATTTAAGTGGTTCCCATCTGGTGGTTCAAGGTTTTGTTTTATAGGAAAAAATGCAACGTATAACTAATAATGCGTATAAACTTATAGACGTTTAAAGGAGGAGCAATACGTAACATATATTACATTTTTGATTCAGTTTGCTTTTCGCAAGTTTGCATTGTTCAAAGCAGCTTCTTATATATCGCTGCTGTCCTTCTGAAACCTTGTATCTCCATATTTTTGCGATCTTTATTATTAGTTACTCTATATGTTTGGGCTTTGCAAATATCTAACCAATAAAACTTATTAAAAAGTGCATGTCAACTATGACAACACAGTATGTAAATATTTAAAAAGTACACTGTAAAACTTTGCTGTAGTTTACTGTAGATTTAATGTGCAATTAGTTTAAAGCATAAACGGACCCAGTTTATATATTTTTCTTTCATGAAACAAGACTAAATATGTTGGGTCACTTATTTGACTAGAAAACTATACAAAAATGCTCAGGAAGAATGCCAATTTTTGCAGTGTTGCTGTGCTAACGCCGGTCTCCTCTTGCTTATTTTGAATCTAAAAAGTAAAAGTGTTTTAAATTTGATCAAAGTAAATGAAAACAGTACAAATTGGAAAGTAGTATTAAGTCTGCAGTAATTTGCCGGCAAACCTGCTGCAAAAACAACAACAAAGTTTGACAGTGTACACAGTTTTTTCCATTTCCTGATAAACAGTGAATTTGGACATACAAGGTTTTAGAGGAACAGCAACGATATGTAAATAGTAACAGAAGTAGAGAGATTATGAAAATTGTTAAAAACATAGAATGCATTATTTGAGTTTTTCTCAACACAATGTATATTGACAACACTTAACTTAAAGTCAATGTGATAGTAAACTGTTGCTAAATGATTGCAAGGTTTAATCAGTTTTTATTGATAAAGATCTTGAAAGTTTAAGCATTTAATATGGTTCTAACATTCCTTCAGTACAGTCAACTTACTGTTTCAAGTTTTGGCCAGCAGTGAGTTCATATAACTGAAAACCGAGTTGATGTAACTTAAAAATGGTTGAATTTGTTTATTTTATTTTACCGAAAAAAATGCTGAAATTACCTATTAATTCAAGTTACTTGTACATAAAAAAAAAAGCAGTGTATTCAGATAGAATTCAGATGGTGACGCAAAGGCACTTGAGAAGCTCTGATGTAATGTTTAAACCTAACGCTGCTGGTTCTGTTGGGATGTATGTGAAGGCCAATTATATCTGCGGAGCTGCTGAGTTAACCCTTGAATTGTGTCCTTGAAGAAGATGCTGAATGCTGGATTAAAACTACTGAGTACTGCAAGAAACGAGAAAGAAAATGAGGAGAATGGCCTTAGTTGTGCTGGATGATAGACCTCTGAATATGACCTGACCAGTTGTTTACCTATAGAAATACTTTGTATTTTCAGAAACAGTCTTAAAGACTGTTATACTATAATTTTTTTGACACTATTTAATTTTAAAAAGTTATTTTAGTGTATGCCTTGCTGGCCTTCAGCAAGAAACAGGTATTTGTCATCCATGATTCATTTATTAGACACGTGAAATTGTCCAATAATCGAGGGTTTTATTTAGGGATGCATGATAAATATATATGCCATATCAGTTTAATAAAATTGATGCCGATAAATTAAAGCCGATAAATCTTAAATCATTTCCTCTTGTTAAACTACTTCATCTGCACTCTGCTCGCTCTTAAAATACAATACAGTACTGTATTTCTGTCGTGATCATTCACTTACTGTTATTATTTAAAAAAACATACATCATTTATGTTGTGTATATTTATAATTTCAATGTGTAAATTATAGGAGCAAAAGTATATTTTTTTAATCAGACTGCCGTCTGAATGCTTTCTGTCTTGAGATCTGTTTGACATTGCTATTGAAAACCATCAATAATTTGTTTATTAAATATACCAGAAAAGTTTGAAGGTTAAAGAATCGTTAACTAGTGTAGAGCGGCTTGGTACATGATTTTGTTACTGCAGTAAATGTTTTCAAATATAAGCAGCTGTCCAATTTTTGCCTTTTGTTTCAGTCTTAGGGAATTTTATATTAATATTTAGATAATGTATATCGGCCGATATATTGCTTATCGCCTTCCAATGTTAAAGAATTCTCGTTATCGCCTAAAATGTTCATATCGGTGCATCCCTAGTATTATTGAGATGAAGTAGGTGTTAATAATACAGCTTGTTTTTAAGCCGGTCATATGACTAGTATACATGATTGAAGACATTTGTCAAAAGGATTCTCTTTAAGGTACGAAACTTTAAGAATAAATGAGTTACTGCACCTTTAATCCTATTTCTTATTGTGCATGATTTCCATATTTAAAAGCCATGAAGAAAAGGAAAATTAACTAATAATTCACTAAACTGCTTCACATGACTGAAGTTAAGCAAAAGCATTTAAATTTTGTGACCAAAAACAGAGCAGCAGGGCATCTGTTATTTCAGATGTCCACTCTATTCATCCTGAGAGTGTGTTTATCCGCTCTCTCCATCCCCTCCGTTGTCCTCCAGTCGGCGGGCGAGGGATGTGAAATTGCTTTTGCCTCCATGGCCATTGACCACCTCGTGTTAGATTAATGTGTGTAGAGCAGACAAGCCAGCAGATTTTTACAGCGAGAGCAAGCATCCGCTGGCATGGCCGACATTTCCGTCACGCTGAACAACAGCACCCGATGCCCTCGTCTCTTTGATAATACAGTTGACGTGGACGTGTTTCCGCGCTCTTATCTCATTGGTCTGTGACTCTGCTTTCAGATTGGTGTGATAATGAGGATGGTGTTTGAGTAAACCAAATAACACCCCTTTTCATCTGATTCGTATTATTCCGTTCAACAGATGGCGGCCTAACCGCGTTGCAGCGCTAATAGCTGTTATCATTTAGCTCCTGTATGTAAATAGACATATGTTGCCGAATTTTTCACTTGTCTGAGTTTTTATTCCTGTCTGCTCGCCTTCTGCGCTGGGTGATTAGTTCATCTCCAATAATTAATACGTGATGGATGCACGGCCATCTTTACCAGATTAATGACCAGATTTGTCGTTATGTCTGCTGATTGGCGGCGCAAATTGAGAGGTGGGGATAACGTCGCGCCACTTGGGCTTTTCCTATCGACTTTGAATGTGGTCGGAAGGCAAATCCGCTTTTGGAAAGACCGGGGTCGAGCGTGGCGTTTGTCGGATGACATCGCACGTGGGCAGCTGTCTGTTTTGTAATTGAGACGTGTACACGGGCGTTTGTGTAACAGATGGCAGCGTGTGCTTAAGCTGATGGCTAGAAAATAATAATTGCATTATTCCGGCCAAAAGGATATTAGCTCCTGGATTAAGGCCATTTTCAGTCCGCACCCCTGCCAGTAGAGCATATGCACTTGCATGGACTGCATACCCTAGGAAATTGATACATCTGGAATACAGCAACCATCTTAGATCTCATCCGCCTCGCAGGATTTAGATTTAACCACTTGTGTGAACAGCCGGTTTGATTTTCGAACTCTACGCACGCCACATTTGAGCGCCGCCTATGATCTTTATAGAAGACAAATGGGTCAAAATTCACATGCGATGCAATGACACGCTGTTTTAACAAACACATGAAACGCCATGCACTTAAATATCACCACACGCCACTTGTGGATGAGTGTAGATGAGCTGTTTTCAGTCATATTTGTATCTATTGGGCTTTAAACTTCACAGAGTAAGGA
The DNA here is from genome assembly GCA_008369825.1 of Triplophysa tibetana. Lineage (NCBI taxonomy): Eukaryota > Metazoa > Chordata > Actinopteri > Cypriniformes > Nemacheilidae > Triplophysa > Triplophysa tibetana. Next base: position 1,468,318 of record CM017907.1, read on the forward strand.
GTTAAATGTAAACATCTGTGTTGAAGATGTCTTATGGGTGGCTTTTTTCCCATCATTCTCTTCACGTGCTTCATTCTGGCCGGAGAGACTCAACGAATCAAGACTCAAGGTCTATTAGCATAACTGTCTGGCCGAATGTCTGATCGCATCTTCGCGTGTTCATCGCCCCTCCACGCCAGCCTTTATCTCTACTTCCTCTCTCACCTTTTCACACCTGTCTGTGTCTATAACATGTATTCTTATGCAACGTAGCGTGATGCTTTTGAAGGTCTTTAGCTTAGTGAAGCTAACTAGGCGAATCTCTCAAAAGTAGGCAAGGTCGTATTTCTAATTAAATTGAAAAAACAATGCAATATGTACAGTATAAGTATGTGGAAGAAATTAAGAGATCCTTTCAAAATTGTTATCAGTTTTTCTGAATTTACTATTTATAGCTGTGAACTACTAACAATATTTCTTATAAATGACAAATAAAAATATAGTTTCTGTTTGCATTTATTTGGAGAAAAAAATGAAATAACAGAATAGAGGCTCTGTTTATTTTCAGCCTTAAATACAGCGAAGAAAACAAGTTCATATTCACTTTAAGCGACACAACATTGATAAAAGTTCTTGTATTTATGTTATCAGAATAATCCAGAATAATCAGAAATATTTTTTATGTGATTTGCATTGCTGTTGGATGACTTTGTCACTCCTGAGGTTCTATCTAGATATACGGATTAAATGATCTCATAATTGGTTTCCGCGGCTGTATGTATTTATATATGTACAGTAGGTATGTGTGTGTATTTATAATATAGTTTCATATAAATGTATAAACGTTATATACACATACGCTATATCATTCTTAATCAAATTTTAATGTATTAGGTTTAATACAATAGTGTTTAAATAATTGTATGCATATCCATGGTCAGAATTTCTGTATAAATTCGGGCAATAAAACAAAGCAGCGTTATTGCACCGCTTCTTATAACAGCCCATCAAGGTAGACCTGGAAAAATGTTACTAAATAGATAATAAGTATTCTTTTATTTATGATGGCATGACGGCCGAGGGTCAGCATTTGCATGTGAGCCTGCAGCGGTGTGTGGAGAGACAGGGCAGAGGAAGGTCATGTTTAATTGAGCCACCCGCGATCCACCGAGCTCCCAGAACTGCCCCTCCTGTTCCCGCACTCACCCTCAGCTCGGAGCGGGCGTCATGGAGGACCTGTCATATCCCATCATGCCCCTCTGGAACAATTAGACTTTGTGTGCTTTGCTGTTAAAACTCCTCGGTAGCCAGTTTCAGATGTTTTGTTTTTATCAGTAAAGAAGGTGTTCTGCAGTTGGCGTTCTCGTTGGTTGAAATGTTTACATTCCCCGCAGTTTTGCAAGAAAGGACCAGTTCTATATTTAGACCGATTCATTATTCTTGTTATCTCCTCTATTGAATAAACGCCCGCACAATTTAACACGGAACGTGGCTTAAAAACATTATTAATTCACAACATTTAAATTGATAAGTGCCCCGAGCCCAAGACTACAAGGGCACTTTGAAAAGCAAACAGCAGCATGGTGAAAAAATTGATTTTCCCGGCTGAAAATGACTCCGCGATGCATCATTTGACTTCGCCGCGTCCAAGTGCTTGACAGAGATAATCTCGGCAATCCCACAGGTGACCTTATCGTTCACAGCAGGGCAGACGCATCCGCACGCTCGTCTTTGTGCACGTCAAGGTTTCCTGGTGCGACGGTCTTTAGGGAACCAAAGTTTCAGCCGCCTTCATCTTGATGTCGAACGGAAAACATTACGGAAAAGAGAAAATATCAACGGTAATCTCAAAGCCAACAAAGAGCTTTAATAATTGGATGACGGAAAAATTAGAAGTGCTGTAGATAGTCTGGCACGGCAATTGTTGAACAATAGACAGCGTTAAGTGACTTGACTGCAGGCTGAATGTACAGAGAGGGCTTTAAAAAGCAGACACACAGAGCCTCCCGGAGCGGAGGGTTTTAACTCGTGAACAGATGGTTTGCCGCCACATTGTCAAGGTCAGAGAACTTCTGAAGAGTTTTTCATCTCCTTTTGTTGAAGATTCTTTTGTCTTGATAGATGTTGACACCTTAGATATTAATAGGACTTTTCTTTTCAACGGTGCTTTAAATTAACCTGGACGTTCACCTTATTATGCCTTTTTACTTATAGTTTTAGCTTGAGTTTATTTTAATATGCAATGAATTAGACCAGCGAAAGCAGAGGAAAGTCACTTTTGCATTGTGAATGTATAGACCAAATAGAAATGTCCTTGTGGAGTATCCTCGTTCTCAAAAATAAACTGCAGTCGTTTCCTGTCATTTGAAAAATTGACGGTTTTGGTTTTAAAAAGTGAAAAAGTAAATGTCTGTAAAATTCAATTTTTTTACATTATACAATACTTAACAAAATTCTCTAAATATTTTTTTACAGTGTACTTCTTTGTTATTTGAAGGATGCATTAAGTATACAGCTTAGGATATAAGAAGTACTCTATAAGAAGTTTCATAATGTTTTTAATATGAATACTTGATTCTGATTGGTCAGTTGCGGCATTGTGAAATATAATTGTGTTTATGCTCTTAAATATTATTGAGATTTTCTTGAGAAAGAAAACAAAAGAAGTTTCACATCTACGGCGGTATCTGCTTTCATATAATAAAGTAATATCTTCATTTATTATGTAGCTGTTACATTAAGTTACATTGGTTGCAACTGCCTTTGTTTATAAGACTGTCTGACTTTATGTTTTTTATGTTTTATTTGTTTGTTTTTTCTATGTATTTAAATATATCTTTACGTAATCACAGCCTTTTACATACTAATTGTCTACAAGCTGTTACTTGCTTTCTACTTGAATGTTGCCATAATCTCAAACAAGCTTGCAAATGAGATGAAAATAAAACAACAAAAAGCGTTTGTTAAATATGAAAGGCATTTGATGAAATGATCACTTTAAACAAACAATGTTTAATAATGCGTTGGAAGTAACTGCGCTGTTTAAGTACTGACGCCACAGTAGGTGTGCATTGTGTGCCGTTTCTTTACCCACGTAATACAATAAATTCATAATCATGTTTTAATAATACAGGTAAAACTTCTAAAGCCATAGATCTGCATACACCTGTCTGCTGCGTGGCGCGTTTGGGTCCATTGGGTCCCTATCGTTGATCTCTAAGGGGCTCTTTGATAAGCACAATGCCGTGATTTCTCCTCATCTGCAGAGCGATACGGCCCCTCTCATTTCAGACGTCTGCCTGCCGTTATTAATGTCAGACGGAGGATCTCGCCGATAGTATCTCCCGAGCGCTGATTCCAGACTTTCCCGGCCCATCTGTGATCTGATGCGAGATCAGGAATGCGAATATCGGCTGTTGTGTGTGAGTGAGGATTTGATTGAGCTGATAATTGAAAGTTGTGTTTTATCAAACCGAGTTTGTTTATGTGACATGAGGATCGTGTGTTTTATGAGCTGTAGTTTAAGACGTCCAGAAACACTTGTCCTCATTTCTGTAAACATCTAAAGTTCAATACGGTGAATGTCACAAAAGCACATTTCATCCTAGAGTCAAAGGGAAAAAATATATTTTGCATTGAAGAAAATGAAGCCATTTGTAGAACCATTAAGATTTTTTATGATTATAAGGCCCATTTAACCCCAAAAAAGTTATTTGAATGATTTTAATTTCAATTAAGTCCTTTAAATGTTTGTTTGTTTACAGCCTGTACTGCAAATAATATGCGTAAGTTCTACTTAAGGTTAGGATTCAACTTAGGATTTATCATAAATTTATTTTGATGTAGAATCAATCATTGTATTTTCACTTTACAGGCAAACGTATTGCTATATTTTCCTTATTTGTCATGAATATATCCCGATACATAATATTTTAACAGTCCTAAAATTATCTTTATTTTCTTAAAGCAAAATAAAAACTGTATTATTAATTCATAGCGAAATCTCGACGGTCCTCTCCGACATGTTGATGTTTCTCCAAAACCGCTGAGTCCACTATAACTGTTAGATAGAACCATTTGACTCCCGTGTCAGCTGGTTTTTATCAGTCACAGATTCATCAGATCTGTTTCTCAGTACCATGTAGACCCACTCGCACGAGCTTTTATTGATAAGCTTTCAAATCGTCTGGAAAACAGGGTCGAGGAAGCGTTTGGTGGAGATTCTCATCGTCAGATAAACTGCTGTGTTTTAATTAAGGCTTGAATCTGGTAGAATATAAAGAGATCAGACCTGAACTGCTGCTGAAAATTGGTGCCTTTTTTTTTTTACTGGAGGCCTGGATTAGAGAGAAAGAGAGAGAGAGAGAGTAAAAGATGAACGGAGAGTTCTCATAATTCACAGGCTTCTAGTGCTGCTCCAGGGGTTGAGAGGTGAAGCGTCTTTACTGCTGACCGCTGTAGAGCATCTGCTTCTGAGATAGAGAATCAGCATTTCAATATACAAGTCCATTGAAGTTCAATACACGAGTCTGAATCTGCAGGTTATAACAAAGCTTTGACCTATCGGTTACTGCAAGTGTTCCTGACACACTGAATCTGCATCTCAGATCTGTGTAATGTTTAAATCATTTCTAACCTTTTCATTTTCTTCTACAATAATTTGTTTTGTCTTTATCATGAAAAGCCTAAAATTAAAATAATTTCCAGTGGTTATTTCGATATAAGAGATTACAGTATAGACCACTTCGCATGATGCAATCCCTGGTCATCCAGGAGCACTTCCAGCAGTTTAATTTTTTTTAATTTTTCCTTTTTTAATGTTTTTTAAATCTCACATAAATAAATAAATCTAAAAAATATCAATTTAAAGATATTGGTTATAAATGTTCTCTGGTTGTATTTTGAAATACAGGTGCAGAGAAAACCATTTTGAGGCTATTTTAAAATCAGTTTTTCTGGTTTTGAAATGAAGTATTTATAGGCGTGTTAAAATGAAATTAGCATGTTCGTTTCATTCTGTGAATACTAACAATATTCTTTATGTCACTCCTTAGTTTGACTTTGTTGAAATTCAACAGACACTTGACTGGAATAATCACAATACATCTAGAAATGCAGATTAAATGAACGGTGTCTCTTTTTCTGCTGCTGTATATACATTTATATACAGTATATATATATACTTTTTAAAGAGTGAATAAATAAAAGAACGATTGGAAGAAGTGAATGAAACCAAATCAATCTTTGTCTAAAAACACCTGAAGTAAACTAAAGCCGATATATTGCTTTGCACAGACAAAATCAGCTAGTCGACACAAAAAGTAGGGCGGCTTCAGTTGTACAGTTAGCCTCTTTAAAGAGAAATGCTATTCATTACACATAAGGTGTGCTCCCTTTTCTAGGTGGCAGGGCCATAAAGCCGGTAATAACCTTTTTATCAGAAGCCGGGGTGACACCTTAATGTGACATAGCCACCCAGATGCTGCAGGAGAGAGAAACGCGTTTGTAATCTCCTCCATGTATTAGAAGCGGGAAAGCCATCATATAAGGATATAACGAGAGCTGATGAGGCCCTGTGACTTGTGCCACCAGGAATAATAGATGAGATTTGACCCTCTCAGATGCCAGATCACCGATTCACGGACAGCAAGTGTAGCGGCCTGTTTTCCATCTCTCACTTTAGAAAATAAGAGCATCATTGAGCCCGAGGCGAAAGAAGAGGAGAACAAAGGTTATTCACGGGAATTCAAACAAGACTGAATCTAGCGTGTTTTGTAGAGGTATAAACATGGAGAAAATGTGGGCATCCTTGGTAAATATGAGCAAAGAAGGCTGTAAAATAAACCGTGTTAATCTTTTATGAAATAGATCACGCCTTACTTTAATGAAATGTAGGAATTTTGTTGATTTTTTTGATCAAAGATCAAAACGAGAAACAATGCAGATTAATTTTTACAGGGTTCCAGCATTTTGTGTTCTCTAATATTATTCAGTGTATATTTTAGTGGTTTTGTTCAGATGCTGTTTTTTTCGGACACTGTTGTAACTGTCTCTTTAAGGCTTTAAAATCAAGATCGGATTGGTTTTTCATGTTGACAAGCTACCCTTAGGAAAGTTAACCAAGGTTTTATTACAGTAAATTTGTACCTAGCATGTTTTTTGGGCAGATTGATTCCCATTTGCGTTACTTTAGCTTTACTTTATGTCCCCATGCACCGGAAGTAGCGATCGATTTACGTCCGTATTCCCACGCATTTCCGAGTGAAACCACATTTTAAATGAGAAAACATAGTGGGTGTTGCTTGTTTTTCCACTGCGATTTGATGCATGAAAACAGCCGTTGCATTTTTTAAACGGAACTGGGAAAAGACGTCAGTTGAAGGGGAGGAGTTAACGGATGCTCCGCCCAAGCCGTCTAACTTGCGTCAATTGTGATGTATAGTCACTATCGGGCGGATGTGAATTTTGAGATTTTAACTGACGATTATGAGTGCACATGAATTTTAAAAAGAGAATGACCCACAATGAGATGTTATTTACAATAAACGCTGCACTATTTCATGAAAAATAAAAAATGTAATTTTTTATTTTACTGGGACTTTAAACTTTGGTTATTGGGTGAAGGCCATGGTAAATTTGAGGTTGATGTGAAACGGGTCTTCACCATCACCGTCCTTTAAAACCTTTTTTAAATTTTTCTCATAAATGCCTCTAATGCAATTATCAGTACTTATGAACACAAGCTTTTACAAATGAGAGCTAATTATTGTGACTTAATGACGCTGCTCAGAGCCGCCGCCTCCGTAGCGCCACGGCGTGCAGATAAGAGGAGAAATTTGCTTAGAGGATTTTTCGCAAATGTCATTGCCACTTTGTGTACAAGCATGATAACTTCAGCCTTCCATTATCAGGCGCAGCACCTGCGATGATGCACGACGCTCTTCGGCCGGCGCGATAGATAATTAGTAATGAATCAATATGTAGAGTTTGGAGAGGAGGTGCGGAGCGGCCCGACTTGAGCGGCTGATAACGCGGGAAAATAAACAGCGGGAGAACGTCAGAGATGCCGTTGAAGAATGAGGGCAGACCTGCGATCCACTCCGCGCTCTCTGCGCTGCGGTTTTGGGAGCGTCTGATATCTCTCGCCATCCTTTTTGCCCAGTTCTATCGGGAATACATTAGGAAAGAGTGATGCTCAGGTTGGTATCTGTAGGTGGGCCAGAGGTACATTCAAACACCCCGGCATCCGTCATACAAACTCGTGAGATGAACAGGAAACGCATCATTTCATGCGCTACATGTGATTGGAGGTCTTTTGATGAAGGTGAATATTATTGTGTGCAGACTTGATTCTTTTGTATATTACGGAGTGTGATGTCTAACGTGGACAGTTTTCTAACTTCCACGATGCACAATTCACTTCACAGTCTATTTGATTTTTACGAAAAACTTTTATAGCAGAATGACATTAGGATGAGTCAGTAATCACATTTTTTGTTGCCTTGTGTGAGAGAGAGTTACTATTGTTTTGAGGGAATATACTCGGACGTCAAGAAAAATAAGATTAAACAAACCCTCTTTAACACTTGTCTGTTTGTAGCTGTTTGCTCGGAGTCATGTCGACAGCCACTACTGCTTGGCGAAGGTTTTGATCCCAAGTCCATTTCTTAAAATCTGACTTTGAGAGACATGCGGGAGAGCAGCAGGAGTCATGTCTGACTTATCCCTTACGGACGCGAGCCAACTGAACCTGAAATATTCCGTACAGAGAGATGAGAAAAGAGAGAGAGAGAGAGAAGCAGAAAGAGAGAAAAGAGGTCTAAGGAGATCTCATTCCCTCTTCGATAATGTGGGATAAAGACACGGTTTCACATATGGTGTATTGGTAATGGGGTGACAGGCCACAAATCCCCTCATTTAAGTGCAAATGGCTGTTCTTTTTGGGAGGGCTAAGCATCTGCCTGCCAATGTCATCCTAACCCCCTCTAGATGCCTTTTTTTGTTTTTCATTATTCCCAGAATTCCATAGGGTACAAAGTCAGATACAGTCTAGAGAGCAATATTAAGACATTAAGAGGGGAATCTGTTAAGAATGTATTAACAAGTGCTGTCTGGGATGTTTAGATGGGGATCGATTAGAGGAATTATGCAAACGCACACATAGATTTGAAAGGAATATTTTAAGTGAAAGTTCACCCAAAAATATAGATAATTTATTTGCCCTTGTTTTTATCTTTATATGACTATTTGTTGTGTAAATCCCAAAAGAAGATATTTTGAGAAATGTCTCAGTTGTTTTGTGTCCATGCATGGGAAATGAATCGGGGGACGTGTTGTTTGGTTACGAGCGTTTTTTTATATATTTTTTATATATATTTTTTGGTTTTTCAGAAGAAGAAAGTCATAAAGGTTTGGGAATGACATGTGGGCGAGTCCTATTTTTTTTGAGTGAACTGTCCCTTTTTAGCTTATTTTTTGGCGGAATAATTGCAACAGAGTTTGTCCCAAAAAGACTGTCAATGAGTTAATTCAGCTCATCTAAAAGCACGTCACAAATGATCTTTTTTTAATAGAATTAATTTATTTTTGTAGTTACTAACATAAAATGTAGGTTTTCTCCTCCCACTGTTAGCCTGTGTTCCCCTCGGCTTTTAAAGGCTCGTGGTATCACGCGATCTTACATTAACGCAGCGCCCGCAGACGACATGCAAACGCTGACAACATTTTCATTAGTAAGATAGAGTAGTTGCATTTCAAAGAGAGAGAGATTAAGACTGCAACTATTTCAGATGCACAGATTTGACATGCAATAAAAAGATACAGGACGGCCTGCCCTGACAATCTATTTGTAAATGCATTAGATGGAGATAAATTCAGAGGAGGACTTCCCACGGGATGCTTTGGTGATCGGTGTGGTAACATTCTGGCTTTTGGGATTTTGGGTGTAAAAACTTAAACAGGTTGTGAGCATGTTGGCACTGAAATGTAATTTCTGTAGTGGTTCATGTGGTTCAACTGCACATCATATATTATAATTCAAGAAAAATCTTTTCAGAACATATCCAGAATATCCACCTACCAAAAAAGTATAGTACAAAAAACGTTTGCTTTGATGTTATTTTCATTACAAGAGGAACATTTTCAGTCCAAATTAATTTTTAACCTTCTTGCAAAAGAGATTATTATTGTTATTATTATTAGTAGTAGTAGTAGTAATAATATTTTTGTATATTGTTATTATTATTATTATTAGTAGTAGTAGTATTGTTGTTGTTATATTATTGTTATTATTTACAAAATATAATTTTTAGTTTTATCTATCTTTTTAGTAAACATTGCCAAGATTTTCTTGTAAGAAAAAAGTGAATTTTTTTTTTATAAAGGATTTAAAACACTGTACCAGTCAACTCAAATCTCCCTGAATGCTAATTGACATCAGCTAGCTCTTGATTTCCTGCGAGACAGGAAGTTCTCACTGATGGACACAACTGATAAATCCCTCCATGTCTTGGACCGATTCTACCCTCGCTAGCACAGGTCATTAATTATGAAAAGATTTTGTGTATTTGTTTGTAGTATCACACGCCATTGATCACTCAACACACCGTTGAGAGTTACACTGTCTGACCTGATAAAAAAGAAATGTTTGATCCATAAAAATGTGTCACTTCAGAAATATATCGCCTGAGGCTTCTGTTCCCTTCGGCCACTTTGTGTTCGTGGATTAAAGCGGCGAACAAGGAACTGGTAAAAAATTAACACTTATTTTTGTCAGCGTTAAAAATAGATGCTGAGAGACACGTTTATAGTGCACACAGTATTGAATAGCAGCCATTTGACAAAAGGTCACTTATCACTTGACTGCAAGCCATGCGTTTTTACGCTCAGTCTTTTATTTACAACTAAAGTCGTTGTCTTGCCCTACGATGCATTTATAGCTTTACATTTAATTTGTGCCAACAAACTAATAGTTTCATTTCCCCGAGAAAAGAGAGCTTCCAAATGTTAAGGTATGTGTTCAACCTTTTCTTTCAATGAAAATGAATAGCTATATTAAGTTCTTATTTTCATGGCATTTTGGCGCAGCGAGCAGCAGGGTTGGATCGATATTCCTTTAATGGAACAGAGAGAGAGAGAGAGAGAGAGAGAGATTCCAGAACCCTCAGCCATGTTTCTCATCTGTTTCCTACAGGAAAAGCAAACTTGCTCTTAAGATAAGATGGAGTATTCGTTTACATTTGCCATGTCTTCATACTGAACAGTGAGGTTATTGAGAATAAATCAAATGTTATCCGCTAGAAGACAATGAGTCTGACCCGAGCGCAGGTAGCTGAGGAAAAGTCTGTAGATTTGTGTTTGTGCCTCCATCTTTGCCGGTCGTGTTTCTGTTGCTCGGTTGCATTAGATGTGCAAAGGTTGTTGGTTTGATGTTTTAACATAACGCCTTCAAATAAACTTGCATTTAAATTGGAAGATGCTGGAGCAATTGTTTTGTTTCATTTCCTGAAATTGTTTCACCTCATTTGTAGGTTTTATCTCATTTTCTTTCTCATTCGTTTTTTTTTCTCATTTCCAGCAAACTGGGGGCTTGTGGGTGGAAGCGGAGTTTGCGAGAGTTGATATGATGTTTCCTTGCTCAGGGCATGGCCTGGCCCGGCTGCTAACTGTAATTTACTTTTCTCTCCCGGTCGCCTCCAGTCTGCCTCGCCGCGGCTGTGTTTGAATGATGTGCTAATCCATTATATTCTTCAGACAAGTGTATCGACCAGTATAAACAGACTGGAGGGCACGAGTCTAAATGAAAGCCATAGTTTCCCTCTGAATCATTTAACTAGATCCTCAAGCAACAGCAGCACATAACAGCCTTTTTTTCAGCCTGCTGAATATACATTAAGACGCCATTAAAGTGTCCAGTGCAGCCCGGGCTCCAGAAACAGTGGATGTGGATGGACTCGCGCCCCTATGTTCCCCCACATCTCCATCGCTCCGCACCTCCCGTTGTAGCGGTATAAACGCCAATTCTGTGGATCTGTTTGCAGAACTCAGTGCTGTGCTCCATCTGCTGGTTCTGTCGGTATTTCGCTTTAGGAACCATTGATCATGCATTGGAGGTGCATGCATAGTTGTTGCATAAGTCAAGCCTTTAAATAGTTCCTATATGGGTATAATGACATCATTCCTTTCATTAACAAATTGTTAACTAATTGTCTTTCACATTTTATTCTAAAGATCAATGATGTAGTATATAAAGACATGAAGGGCTGCAGTATTCATTCAACATATTTTCAACTTTTTAAAACTCCAAATACACAAATAAATGTACAAAGCAGCCTTTATCTTATCATTTATTAAACATAAAACCAGTGTTGGATGTAACTAGTTACTAAGTAATGTAATTACTTTCCCTTTGAAATAGTAAAGTGAAGGGATTCCTCTAATTGTTTCTGTAATTTAATTACAGTCTGTTCTGATGTAATTTAACTAAATACTTTGTAAAATATAGAATAGTGAAATTGACATCAAAGTCTCACTTTAAGATGTGTGCTTTAATGTATAATTCTCACGTTTGTTTTAGTTTGGTCAGTTAATAATACTACTTTATGTAGTTCTATATTCTTCAAATGTTTTATTTTAGGATTGCTTTTACTTTATTGGAGTATTAGTTTTTGTTGTGTTCTTTTGCCTGATTTGATGTCAGATGTGAAGCGCTTTAAGAAATCAACTTTTAATGGAGCTATAAAGGTATTATATTTATTTGAATGAATTAAAAGAGCCATTTCATGTCTATCCTTGAATCAATTCTAATCATGGTTGATTTAGGATATAAAAAGTAATTAGTATAAGTAATTAAAACACATTTTGGAGAGTAATTTATACAGTTATGTAACAACACAAATGAATATGTAATTAGAAACAAGAAACTTACCCAACACTGCATAAAATACATATTTAGTTACTTGTACTATTTATATGAAATATACATTTTTTTTAATATATATTTTATATAAATCTTGTAGCCGAATGCATTCACAAAAAGACTGTAGGTGCATATCTAGATTATCAAAGACATTGTCATAAATATGTAATCTCATTTTGTTTTCTGATCTTTAATTCATCACAAGAGCAGATAAGAGGTACAAGGTTGTAGCGACAGCCTCAGCAACCATTTACTATAATTGAATCTTGGTTGTATCTGTATGCAATTTATAGAAACTATATTACTTATAAAATTAAAAGCTGTATTTTTTATGAAAAGAAGATGTATTATTTGAAACCAAATGTGCTCAGATAATTACTTTGTTTTCAGTAATTCGTGTGCATCTTTATGTACTTGGGTACCTCAGTTTAGGATCCAGTATCCTAGATGTATGTAGATTTGGGGGGTAATGGATGTAATTTGTACGTTCTTCAACAAAGTCCTTAAAACAACAATATATCTATATCTCATAGATGCACATACCATCACTGTCAGTCTCATCAGAGAGATGTAATAGCTCTGAAACCCCACTGTTTCTGTAAGTTTGTGTTATTCATCGGTACACATGCGTTTAGTAAAAGTTAATAACAAGCCCGGCTCTCTCGCCCGGCAATCTGCTTCGACACAGCCATTAATTATTTGCTAATTGAGACATGAGCACGGATTTGTTCATTAAGCGTCTCGAGACCCTTGCCGTCTCCGCAGAGCATCTTTGCGCTCCAGGATCCGCGGCTGAAATATTTTTCTTTTCGTATCATTTCGTTTGCCTTGTTTTATCTCCATTGTATTAAACTAGCCGTCTTAAAGCTTTTGACGTGATGCTATATGTTTGGAAACCAGGGCGTGAATGCGGTTTGAGTTTTGAATGAAGAGAGCGTTTGGCCGTTGTTTATGATGTTGCAGAGGGTGAAGGGAACATTAGGTCTGTCTGAATGAAGAGTGAGGGTGCAGATGGTTTGGAGGGGTCTCGACGGACGACTCATCCGTGGTTAGTGTGGCAGAGCATGCTGGGGTCTCTAATGACTCCCTCAAGCCTGACTGTCAGCACACACACCAGGATGGGAACAGAGGTCATGCCGGGTAGAATTCATGTATTGGATTGGAACGGCAGAAAGAGATTTACTCTTGACGGTGCTCATTTTTATTAATGCTAGAAACGTACAGCTGTTGATGTTTCACTCTTTAGGTCAGATCAGTGTGTTGTTTTCTTCTGGATTCTTTACAGCACTCGTGCTGTTTGTCCACAACATGTGTTTGAATGCTTCAGCCAAACTTGGAAATGAATAAATGCTAATGATCAGCAGTTTTTAAATGCCAAAACAATAGCTATACTGTTCAAATTGCACATTTATTGGAACATGTCTGCAGTTATTGTGGTGCTACACCTGTGTTTACTCTACTGTGGGTGTATGAACCATTTGCATTGATAAATGTTGCGTTTTAAATGTCCGAATACTTCTTGGGTCCACTGTAGGTTCAATACAAAGTCTACCTTATAGTATACCAATGATCAGTCCTTGCTAAAGACCGTTTCATTGGACGCACACGCCGGGACTGCAGTTGACTTCCGGTCTGTGTTTGGCTAGTGCCTAATAATGTAACTATTTCTATTTTATTTAATATATGTTAGTATTAGTTTATATTAGAATTTTATTGTACAATACTTTTATTAAATAAACCATTTGTTGAATTTGGTCGCATGTTCAATTTATTAAATAAACAAATTTTGAATGGGTGCTGTAGTTTAGATCGCATTTAAAGAAACCGTGTGGGACATTGACATCTAGTGGTTGAGCTTGGTATCACAGTCTAAATTTAAAATATTGGAGGAGCAAATTTAGCCAAGTAACGGTTCTTCTTAGTTTCTTTGTCTTGTTATCAAAAATGATTTCCAGGCCCATTGTTGTTTGTGAATATGTACCTTGTTTGAACATAAACTTGTTGTTGGACATCACATAAACCAAAATAGGACCTTAAAAATCAAGGAATATTTGAAGAGTTTCGTTCCGAGCTTTTAACATTTTACCACAGCATGTTTTTTTAATGTACATTCCAATTAATATTAATCAAACTGCAGTTGGTTTGTTTTGATTTAAGCCATAATAACTAAAACAATACAGCAAACTGACACAATAAAACACACAAAAAACATGATAACATAATATAAAACAAGTTTTTTTAATATCTCATTTTGGAACCAAACTCTTTAAAACCGTCTATATTCTCTGGAATTCTTGAGTTATTTGGTTGGACAACTTCTGTGTCTATATATTTTCTTTAGGTTACTGTATTTGTTTTTGTGCTCTCTAACCCATCAGTACAAACTTTTTTAAAGAGTCATGTATGCTCCCTCTTGTCAATCCAAACCTGTATCACTTTCTTTCATCTGCAGAACATTAAAAAAATATTTTAAAGAATATTGATAACCAAACAACATCGACCCCCAGCAACTTCTATTGTATAAACACAAAACCACAGATACATTTTTAAAAATATCTTTTTCTGTGTTCCGCAGAAGACAAAGCAAATGACATGAAAGTGAATAAACTGAATTGTTATTTTTAGGTGAACTATCCCATTTATGTCATTCATAATGAAAAGAAGGTCAAATGTTTGCGCAGCTCATTTGTAAACAAACTTGCCGTTGGTCATTTAAAACAGCTGCACTATTACACACAAAAATTTGCATTGTTAAATTCTCTGTTGATGCTTCATCTGAGGAGAATTCGTGATCTCTGTTGTTGTGGTCTGAAATCCCTGCCTTGCTGTGGACAAACACTTTCCCTCTGCTAGTGAAACAGCTGTACAGAGATTAACATAAATCGGCAGTTGGTTAGTGCGTGTTTAGCAGTGCATTCACAAATTTACCACCTTAATGAGTCTCTAAGTAATTGCCTTCCTGCCCCTGAATACAAACAGTCCATTACCTACTACTATATGATTTTTCGCTACTAAAACACCAATTCTCTGTCTGTACGCTTAAGTTGTTTTCAAATTAAGCCACACCAGTGTTTTTCCACTTCATTCTGTGTGTGTGTTGGGAATGTTCAATAATGCAGTTTGGTTTTGTCTACTGTATGTTCTGGAGATTTACTGTTGCACTGAGTTTAACTTACTTTACAGTCAGCCATATACCGAGTGGAATTTACTTTTGTTTTTGTTTTAAATCTACGACACGGGCGGACTGACCGGTAAGGACATTCTGTCAAAGTCCAGAACGGTCGTTCCACCGCCAGGGGCAGATTGGCAGACGTATTATAAACGCAAATGCATGCAACGTGAAGGAATTGGCGAGTCGGACATGTATGCATGTAACACAATGCACACGTTACATACAACACCCACCCCCCATCCATCGATAGAATTGGTGGAGGGCTGAAAAACCCAAGGCTGGGTTTGCTGCCCAGTCCGCCCCTGATCTACAATATTTTTTTGTTAAAATGCTACTTCTCTATCATCCCATGCTGTGGCAGCTGTAAGTAAATACGTTTTAAGTCAAGTATGTAAACACTGTTTTGGTGCAAAGCATCTCTCTGGTCAGTTTTTTGTTCAAAGTTCTTGCATCCTTATGTTGAAGTTTGATTATTCTCACATTTTAAATATACACGCACGCACTCCGCACATCTCCGGTTGTGTGCCGTATTAGAAGCAGCAGGCTCCACGTCTCATATTTTACCTCTTTTCATTCCCAGCGTGTCTCGGCATCATCTTTCATAGAATCTCTACTTGGCAACCGCAGCACCAAACATATCAAAAGCGCTGGGGTGGAAAAATATTAGTTTACACAAAGGCAGGCTGAGAAATTAAGGATGATTTTATTTTTTCTTATCTTTCTCCCCAATTCATTACTTTGCAGTGTGTGGCAGGTTGCGGGCCTGTCAGAAGAGACTAATGGCTCGTCGGCGCCGTGGAGGAAACAGCGCGGCCTCGTCGACATTAACGCTCTCTCTCCCCCCGTAGAGAAATCTGTTTGATCTGAAATTGAAAACAAATAGTAATTTCCCATAGTCACTTTTTTGGAATTTACCTTCTGCGAGAGCTCTGACGACTCTCTCGCCGTAATCCCACGCGAGATGGCGAGGTATGCACGCTTTCAAGCTAAAATGCGTCAAAAGAACGAAAGGTGCGGTACTACGGAAATGCTTAACCTTCTGCGTAGATTTATAATTCACAAACAAAAAGCGGCGAAACCAAAGTGTCGGTACAGACAGCTAGCTGAGGCGCGGCTGGCGTCGAGCGTTTCAACGGTGACGGGTTGTTTACGCGAATGTGAAGTCGAACGCCAGCGGAGGGCGAAAAGAACAATTGTCCTTGAAAAGAGAAAAAGCGCACAGAGTCCCACTCCGGCGTCGCTGCCACACTCTTTAAAGGGACCCTGATTAAATGACAGTCGCTTTGTTGTTTACACATGGAGGCCCCATCCAGCATCCAGCGAGTTTCTCTTCTCCCACGCATACGGCAAAGATTAGAGTCAGGGTGCGTGTGCGTGAGAGAGAGAGGAAACTCCGACAACCTCCAAAATCTGGGACGCGAGCGCTTTTGCACGTGGGCGGAGATGCGTTTTCTCTCTTTTTCCTTGGTAGTATTTTTCAGAACAAATAAAGTTCTCTTCTAAAAGCCTCTCTTTTGTTGCCCCGGCGTTTTGATGCGACGAGAATGAGAGGTTGGGAAAGTTAGTGGTTTAGTGATCTTGCAAGGTCATTTTTAACAGCTGAATGTATGGATCCTCTGGGACGGTAGCGGAGGCAGACACAGGCGGACTAATAACGAGTGCGGAAGAGAGTTGGGAGGATGTGTGGACTGGATTTACCTTGCGATGAAATTAATTGCCCTAACAGTCACTCCTTTATAACACCACACGCTCACGCGCGTAAAGCTGATGAAGGACACTATTGGCTCGCTGTCTGTCGTACAGAGATATCACTTCTCAGTTTCTTCCTACCTTATTAATCTTATTCCATTCAATTTATCAGGGTGAATATTAACGCTACCTCATAGCAGAGCGACTCGTTTCAACTTTTCACAGGTTCTTACCAGGTTTATTTTCTTTTTTCTTTCAAGAGAATGCAGTCTTTAAAAACAGGATGTCATTATGATGGCAGTTCCTGCACATTTTTATATAGAAAATTAATTTAATACATTTACTTAACTGTTGACAGTTTCATGGGACGCATGCGCCTGGCCCGAAGTTAACCTCCGGTATACTCCATATCCTCCATTTCTATTAATATTCATTTAAAGTAATATTGTTTGTATAATCGTTTTATTAAATAAAAAAAAAAGTATGGGCCGTCTAACTTTGTCGCATTTAAGTTTAGCCAAGTAACGGTTCTTTTACCGGTAACACCCAAAAATACAGTATGGACATGTTTTGAACTTGCTAGCAAATGTAATTTACTTGTTATTTCTTTTTTTCGTTTCAACAAAGTTAAGTTTAGGCCACAAAAGCGTGCATGCGTAGTTACATTTGTTTATGTTGTTGCTTTGAAACCGTCTTTATAATAAAGAATCCAGCAATTCATATTAATTCATGATTAAATAAGTATCATTTTTAAAGCTGAAATACCTAACCTTTTCTTGGTTAAAAATAACCAAAAACATTTATTTAGCCAAAGAAGTACATAAAAATCAGTGTTCATAACTCTCTTCTCTCCTTACATTGATTCACAACAGAAGTTGTCAATTTTGTTAGTTGAGTCGTTGGATATGACCTTAGAGTACAAATTTCTGAGAATTTTGTTTTTAATTTGATGTCATTTGACTCAAACCCAAGTAAGGATAAGTATTTAAAGTAACCTGCAATTTTGTATTTCAAACAGAGATGGCGATAGAGAGAAATATAACATCTTTCATATAATTGTATAAATGATTTTTTGTTTGTTAGATTCATACTTCTACTCAGGGGTGGTTCTAGGGGGGCCAGTATCCCCGTGTCAGCAAACTTGGCCACCCCACTGGCCCCCTAAATCTGGAATCATATTTCTCCAAAACTTACAGTATTTTTAGCTGAACTTGTTTTCACATGAAAAATGACTGAAAAAAAAGCATGACAACAAATGTTAGTGTGCCCCCTAAAAGGATAAGTGGCCCCTGCCTGGTCCCCCCAGTTACAGTAGTCTTGAACCGCTACTGGTTCAACTCAAGTGCACAAGTGCTCTGTTGCTTTCTGACATGCATTTCTGGTTTCTTGGTTTTTGTTTTGAAATGCGTGTGTAAAAGAATTAAATTATTTCTCAAACGCTAAAAGCCAGTCACAGTGGCCAACACTGAGGTTATATTGACCGGTACTCTGCTTGATGAGACCATGCCTGTGATATAAAGACCGCTAAAGCCCCTCCCCCTTTTAGAGTGCTGCCTAAGCCATATATTTATTACCTCTGTTCACTGGCTTGTTAGTTTTTAGTGCGTCGTGTTTGTCATTCTCCGTGGCCGGTGGAGAATGGCTAAAAAACGGCTTTTTAAAGAGCAGCATTATTATAAATGCTCTCACCATCGGAGAGATACATTTCTGTTATTTATGCCCCGGCTCTCGCATTTGTGTAAACATAAAATCGCATGCTTTATTACATCCCCCCCTGCACCCGGCGCCTTGACCCCCGTCCTCGTAAATTGAGAAATAGTGGGGAACTAATGGATACAGATGGGACTATGGCATGCCATTTACTCAAATTGGTGAAGTAATTAACCTCGAGGTGCCGGGGGTTCGAGAGAGAGATTGTGGGAATATCCCGAGCAGTCAGATAAACAGACTCCGGGCCTAACCGACTCTGACAACTCGATCATAAACTAGACTCATTCTGTTCAATTGACCTGTCAACATCTCACGACCAAATAAAGATTTGTATTACTGTGCAGTTTGGAGGGCTGCTGGCGTCGGCTGCAGGGGCGAGCAGCTCCCTAACCGTCTCTCTCTCTTTTCCTCTTTCCCTCTCCGTTCGGTGTCATCCTGACACATTTTAGCCTCGCACAAATCTGTCTGCATGCTCGCTCTGACAGGTCAGTGACAAGCAGACGCGTCTGATTGGCTGTGGAGTGAAGTATTATGTTCTGAGGTGAGCTTGGAAACATGAGTCTTTAGCGCGGCACACACCGAGTATCTGATACGTACTGCGGTGAATTAAAAGCGCAAACATCGGGGCGAGTGAAGCAGCCATTCTGATCCTCACTAGACAATCACGTTTAACTAATCAGGAGCCTTTTACATTTTCCTTTAAAATGCTGTAGCGTGGTCTACCCATTATGCATTTTTGGGACATTATACTTAGATGCGTGACTGTCATGTGATGCAAAACTTACAAATAGAACATTTAGAATCTGTTCCTTGTGAGTGCAGCAGTGCATTCTCACCTGATGTTGATGCTCAGTTTGGACATGGCAGATCACATTGATCCTAAAATACCAAGGCACAGATAAATTAACACAATCATATACATCATGTACATGTCACTCCGAGATATAGGAGATGTAAAAAATGACATGTAAAGAAAAAAGGTACTGCCGTATATTTTGCTCAAAGAAAATTTGTAAGCACTTGCAGGTGTATAGAATTGACTTTGTACAAGAAGCAAAATATGAATAAAAAAATATCCGAGATTAAAAATCAATTAAGAAGGTATTAATAATTAACTCCTCGTTCTTTATGAAGTAATACAAATCCTTTAGTTGGCCTACAAAAGTATTTTTTGGATCAGCATAAATTCAATTAATATTAGTGAAATATATAT
Source organism: Triplophysa tibetana (assembly GCA_008369825.1). NCBI lineage: Eukaryota > Metazoa > Chordata > Actinopteri > Cypriniformes > Nemacheilidae > Triplophysa > Triplophysa tibetana. The sequence goes on from CM017907.1 coordinate 1,487,998, forward strand.
ATATATATATACATATAATATGTTTTATTTATATTATATAGAATTTATATTTATATATTTTTTTTTAATAAGAAATATATATTTTAGATTTTTTAATTCATGTTACATTAGACTTGTGGGAGGAGGAGGTTTAAATTGTAATGTAAGTAAAATGTAACTTGGACTATTTCTCAATTAACAAGGATGGGGTAAATGGACATTTGTTACCCTGGATTACAAAACAGGTCTTAAGTAGCACGGGAACATTTTTAGTAAAAGCCAAAATGGGCCAAAATTTGGGCCAAAATTATTGATTTTTCTTTTATGCCAAAAATCATTTGAGTATTAGGTGAGGATGATGTTCCATGAAGATATTTGTGAGTTTCTTTCCCTAAATATATCAAAACTTTATTTTTGTGAGTGGATGGCCTGCCACAGTGTCTCAGATAAACTACTTCAAACGCGATTTCCTCAATATTCGATTTTTTTGCCCCCTCAGATTCCAGAGATTTAAACGGCAGTATGATGTAATGATATTCTCATTACATCAATAGAAAGCTTAATTATTCAGCTTTCCGATGATATCAAAATCTCCCTTTCGAAAAATTGACCCATAAGACTGGTTTTGTCGTCCAGGGTCACATTTTTGGTTTTTGCTCAACTTTACAAAGGACTGTGTATTTCTAACAGTGCATTGGAGTTTGCGTGTGTGTATGCACCTGAGGTCGTGCTTACATGTGTGTGTGGGTCCTTCAAGTTTTGTTCTGTAATCAAGCAGTCAGACACTTGTTCATCCACAGCAGTCACACATTACATCTGAATTTCATGGTTTCCTCCACCTGAGAGACACAATCTCCCCCCGGCCCCCCCATCCCTGCATCCACCAGCGACTGTAAACATCACTGCCTAATAAACCCAAACCGCACCCACACCAACACTGACTCTCATACGCAATTCACTGCAGTATACTGACAGAACCACATTCTGACAAGTACAGTACAAATAAGCGCTTTTATTTTCCAGCACCTCACATACATCGCAGCTCAAACTGTCAATAAACCGGTGCGACGTGTGCCCGAGGCTGCTGAAATCTGTTCCTCTCTCTCCTACTTTAATTTGGGATGGAGCGAGCTTCCCGTTAGGCCGGCTCTCTGTGCCTGCTGGGGAAATTTACTTCTATTGTATTGACAGCGGTTCTGAGTGATAATGGGGAAGGTGTGCGGATGGAGCGTACCTGACACGCTTTCCACACCGTGACATGTGATTTGACAGTGACGGGTGATTTGGGTGTAACTCTAATAAGTGAATTAATCTGAGGTAAAACATAGCGATCTGTCATGTTTCCAACACCCTAACAGCTGGCTGGCATGTCCTTCGGTGACAAGCTAGTTTGTCCTGCGCAAATCTTCTGTCACCTTCTTCTCCGAAAAATGTAAGCGCTGCACGTCGGTAGGGAATTGCGGGGTTTCGGCGGTGGCGGGTGAGAAATATCATGTCAGATTTCGCCAGCTGTGCCGATGATATTATCATGGTGAGGATTTATCAATCTGTTCCTCGGGCAGCCCCTCGAACGCCGGTGCTGTCAGGGGGGGACGAGACCCCCTTGGCCAGAGAGAAGAGGTGCAAATGAGCATTCCCGAGCAGGCCGGAAATGATATATGAGACTTGCGGACCGTACCTGCGGGTATCAAGGCTGTGTCGTTCCAAGTGCTTCAAATGAAACCACCAGTGTGTGGAGTAAGACGGTTGTATTGGTCTTACACGCAGTAAAATATGTTGGTTCACTGTCCTTGGTGATACCAAACGATCTAAATCAGGCTCCGTGAGTTTTACGCACCGGTTTCTTGAGTTTTATCGTGCAAGTCTTTGAACTTCACTGCTTGTTCCGTTTCACTTTACCAGAGTTTTATCATGTGCCGGTGAATTTCTGCCGGAAACGTTAAGTCCAAACACGCACGACGCGTACAAAGACACTTGTCAAAGGCCCCGCTCTTCCCCAATGAAGGCTGGATTAGACGTTGTGCTGGGAAAGTTTAGCTCCCCTTTGAGGGTAAAATCGTGGTATTAGACATGAAAGGCCGTGGGGCTTCTAACACACATTTAGGCTTCTGGGGAAGCGAAGGCCCAGAGGCGAGCGAGTCACTTTTTGGAATGTAAAATACTCGGAACACTTCTGGAGAGCCCGTGGGGATGATGCCTTTCGAGGAGTTTTCAGGAGGGCAGAAAACAGCTACGATGATAAACCGTTCGTGGAAAAAATCTTTATGTAGATGTTCTATAGTTAGGTTTCAGCAGCAACAATATAAACAAATGTTGTGTTTCCGGTAGACCCCCGTAAAAGAATCAATAACGGTTGAGTAGTTTTAATTTAATACAATTATCGAACAATAAAATATTAATATTAATTAAAATACATTTGTTTATTATAATCAAGCACAGACCAGAAGTTATCTTTGAGGCAGGCGTGTATGTCTGATGCAACCGTCTGCTACAAGGAAACCTAATAATATAATGCAATATTTTATACGTGGAGTGGAAACATTTTATATGTAGAATTGCATTTCTCAACAATAAAGTACTCAGTATGTAGAATTTAAAAAAAAATGGGGGTCTACGACTTGATGAATCGAAATCAAACAAAACGAGCAATCATATTTTCTAAGCCCCGATTCACATTTCGAGTCTTTATCGCACGCATATCTTTTATTTTAAATGTAGATGCTCGGCATATGCGCGCAAATAGGGCACGACGTGGTCACGACAGACACCGCATCAAGATGGAAATATTTGAACTTTTCTGAGTGCCTCACTTACATTGCGGGTCATTTGAGGAGAGAAAGCGGTCGGGCTCACGTTTTCCGCACGGTTTTAGACTCGAAATGTGAATCTGGCCTAAAACTAACAAACAGAGGTGGTGGTTATGTGATTATATTTTATTACTTCAATTTCATTGAAATATTTTATCTAAAAAGTAAAACTTTAATAAAAACAAACATACATCTACATATTGTAGATAGTAAAGTAGCTGAGCAGTTGTATTTGAGTGTAGCGGCTGTATCGTTTTGTTTTGTGTGGATCTTCCTCTTGTGGTTTGTCTTTGCAGATATTAAAAATGAAGCAGTCTGATACAAGGTGAAAGTCTTGGCCTGAGCTTTGCTCCAAGGTCGGGTCGGGTCTTTACAGGAGTGCTGGTCTAACATTCTCTGAGCCCCTCGGTGTCTGGCCCGTAAGCCCTGTTTGCAGGAGAGCTGTAAATTCTGCTCACTGAACAGGAATGAAATGTCAGGAAGACCTCAGTTCGACAAGCTCGTCCACATGACCAACGGTGTGTTTGTGTAGAAAGATTTTCTCAGCTCTGGCTTCTTAAAGGAGACAAATGAATCTAGTGGTGTTCTCACACCCGCAGATCAATGCTGATTGAAATTGAAACATTCAGTCGTTCAGTCGTCCTCACTTACAGTTGTTTTAATTCAATGAAACATTGGATTTTTGTGATTTTAATAAATAAAAGAGCAAAAGGAAAAACAATGCAGATGTATTGTCACAGCATTCTTAGTTAATATTAATCAAGGTGCTAATATTAGTGTCCCCAACTGTATGTGACATGTTATCAGGGGCGGACTGGCCATCTGGCGTTCCGGGAGTTTTCCCGGCGGGCCGCTAATGTTTGGGGCCGGAACGGACGCTTGGGCCGCTCAGACGGACGTATTATAAATGCGAATGCACGCAATGGGAAAGCAGAAGACACGTTTGCATGCCACCCCCCCTGTCGACAGACTTAACCATGCATCCCCCCGGTCGTGATAGAGAGTGTGTGTTTATGGGTGCATTTGTGATTGTGTGCATTTGTGTGTGTGATAGTGTGTGTTTAGGAGTGTGTGTTTGTGCTTGTGTTAGTGTGTATGTGTTTGTGTGTGTTTATGGGTGCATTTATGATAGTGTTGTGGATAGGGCTGCACGATAAATCGCAATTCCCATTCAAATCGTGATTGTGAAATCGCAAAGGCTGCAATTATGTTTTATGCGCAGCTTGTTTGTGAAGCACAGCTCTGTGATCTGTGGGAAATCCTGCTCCATCTGAACCTACTGCGCGTTTCAGTCGCTAAAAGCGTGCATTTAAAAAAGCAACACCATCATTATAAATATACTTTTTTATCATGAAAATACCTGAGGAGGCTTGAAAAACTGAGTTACTCTACTTTATTGTTTATTTTTACAGGGACAATGCACAGTTAAAAGTAATTGCACCAGAGTTAGCTAAAAGCTAATTTACATCTGCTGTCCCTGGGCAGGTAAACAAATAAAATAACATACAATATAACATATACACCCTATAGAACATTACAATACATAAATCCAGAAATGTAAGATTAATAAAACAGTATATAAAAAACAAGGGACTTACAACACAGTCATTAGTGGTTGCAAATCTGTTCTGATAGTATGGTTCTGATGTTTGTAGGTAAGGAATTTCATAACCTCACTACTCGAACCGAAAACACTGTTTGACAAAAGGCGGTTTTATAAATATGATAGATAGATCCCAGATGCAAATAGGAATTTCCTGGTTATACATGTGGTACTTCTTCTAAGGAGCATTGGCGTTTCTGTAAGAGAGCGCCCTCTGGCTTTCGGGTGCAGCTGCATTTAACATTATTTCACGGACAAACTACGCGTAAAACATCGCAGCCAAGCGCCAAATCGCGTGCGGTTTCTTTTCGATTAATCGTGCAGCCCTATTTGTGGAAGATTTCCAAGTATGTGGTGTTGTGCATAGAATATCATCAGTGAATACAACTATAGTCTTTTGGCCGGAGAATGAAGACCAACACAACCTGTAGATATGCAAAGCTACAATTTGTCCAATGTATGCAAAGTTAAATATGATACAGAGACCAGCATAGAAAAAATAATTGTGCTGATGGATGCTGACAATGCAAAAACAACACCAGTCAGGAGTCAGGCATGCTAAAAGTAACATATGAGAACGTCATTCACCAGGAACTGTATATATGTGTTTGAAACATGGCTCTTCAGTCGTTCTGCAGGCAACTCGGCTTTGTATCTCTGATATTAAAGTCTATCTTTTGGAAATGGATCCCTCAGAGTGATTCTTCATAGCATTAAAAATAACCGCAACAGTGTGTGTTTGTGTGTTAGCATGTGTGCGTGTGTGTGTGTTTATGGGGGCATTTATGATAGTGTGTATCTGTGTGTGATTTTATGTGATTGTGTACATCTTGTGTGTGTGTGTGTGTGACACTCCAGGAGCGTTCCTCTGTTGACTGGCATCCAGTGATATGTTCCTCCCTCTCTCAGGCTCATTTCCTGTTCAGAAGAGCAACCGTAAGCCCAATCGCTGTCAGAGGAATTGGCGTCTCAAAGAGACACTTCTATAATAAATTTGGGGAGTGTGTGACTGTTGTATCTGATCTTACCTCTCTATTCATTACATTTGCAGATTATATCATACTAACCTGATACTCCTGGCGTGTTATTTCAGTGGAAAGTCCTTCCAGCAAGATACAGTCTCAACACACCCTCCAAATATAAGGTGGTAGTTTATTTTTAAAGCATTACAGCAAACCTGCTCAGCAAGATATCCAGGCTCTCCCATAAGTAAAGCTGCTCTTCAGTGGTGCAAAGAGGGTTACTTTGGTCTTCCTGTTCGCTTTTTTCCATCCTGAAGCACCAAAGCCAAATACTGTAACCCCCGAGAAATCCCAAGAATACCAATGTGGTACGGGAGAACTTGCCACTGGTGGGTTTGGAGCGATGGACATGTAGAAAGTTGCCTTTTTTCACTCCTTCTCTTCTTTTTCCTCCTCCAACTGGACATTGATCCAGGTGTATACGTCTTGTCCATTTCTCGTTCGTGTCTGCTCGCAGTAAAGCTGTCCGCACGCAGCTTATCTCTCGCCGCTACACTTGTTTTCCGGGCTGATTTATGATGGCTTTGGCGATCCCACAGGCTCACCTTAATGCACGGGATTCCGCCGGTATCGATGGCATGGAAATCGCGCTCGCCCAGGCGGCTTTCGGCAGAATCCTGTATGATGAAACTGTGCCTTTTGTTTATATTAATTGATCAGAGGGAATCGGCTGATCCGTCACTCGTCTGGAGGAACGTTGAGGAAGATCTCGCCTCATCTTTCTCGACCTCAGCAGTGTTTTAATGAGTTGCTAAGCGGCAGCCAGGTCTCCAGCCGCACGGACGGATGTCCAGCGGATAGCTGAACTTAGACAAACAGTAGACCGGCCTCCACCAGGTCATTGGTGAGAGCATGGTGCTAACAACTCCACGGTCATGGGTTCGATCCCAGGGATGACACAAACTCTACGTATAGTATAATGCAATCTAAGTCGCTTTGGATATAAGTGGTAAATATATATATTTTTTCATATACGTATAAGTATTTGTATCTCTCTCTCTCTCCTCAAATTGGTGGTCAGAATCATACCGTGCACGCCGGTCTCTTCAGTCGTGCAACCATGTGGCACACGGCAACACTCCTCGTGATTTATGCAGCGTGTCTATTACCAAACGTATCTATTAGCGCTCTCGATCGCCCTTGCGCAGTCTCTCTCACCGTCTCTCCCGCAGTGATTATGTCCTTTATTTTGATGCTGGGACTCAGTAAATCAGAGCTGCTTTGGAGAACAGTCGAGTGGAGACGCGCTAGCATAAATCCCAGATTTACAAGAGAGTGCGCCCTCATAATGGATTGATTGTGCTTTTCTCAAGTAGAAATGGAATGATCTCTCTTCCTGACAGAAATCCACTGCTCTCCTTCCCTAGCGCGGCTCGTCTGATTTATCACGCAGACCGCGTGTTCCCGCGCACGGCATTACTTATCAAACGCCGCTCGACTGAAGAAGGTGCCGCAGGATTTTGTCAGTTATTATCAGAGACGAGCTGCCGTACATTTTGATTGCCACAGACACATGGCAGAAACAAGACGAGGTAGAAGTCAAGAAAGGAAATACGATTCAATTAAATTAGCCTCGTGTTATTGATGTGAAATATAAACATGAGGGAACCAGAACCAAATTTAGCCATTGTATTACAACACAACAAAAATCAAACACGGACACAAATTAGTAGTTTGAGTACCTTTATTCATTTATTTGGTAAGTAGTCGTCAAATAAGCAAAATAATGTCATTAACACAAAATAATGTCTTTATTTCATTGAAGTTGTAATTTAAACTAAATGAACAGTATATTTTGCGATGATGACTACATTATTCTTTACTCATAACATAAACTAAATGAGCAGCATTCAAAGCAAATTTACACACCTTTGAAATAATTGAATTTTATTTTCCTTGCAAACCATTAAAATGCTCATGATGTTACAACCCCGTTGATTAATACGAGCAATCAACCTTATCATTAAAAAATCATATCGTTTATATTCAGCATTTATAACAGCCTACAGTTTTATGCTTTATCACTTGGCGCAAATTTTATAGTTATAATTATTAGAAAATACATTTTTCATTGATTATGAATGGAAAAGCAGTAGCACACAGTCTTTCATGGCTTCGTGCCTTCAATGCTCCATTATAATAGTCAAAAATAACTTGAGTGTCAATGTTAGTTGTCAAGGTCATTGCTAATATGCTCGCAGACGATTTCCTGATTTTACCTCTATAGTTGTTTTCAGATGAAGACACAGGCGGTGTTAATTTATATCAAACAAAGCTGTTGGTAAAGTGCATTGTGTGACTGTTTTCACCTTGAGAAGACTCAGACTGGAACAAAGATAAACCATTTGAATACAGCGCGGTGGAGGGGCGTCCAGGGGCCGGGCTGAATTCAACACCCAGCGGCCCTCATCAGTCGTTCACGAATGGATGTGAAATAAAAGCATGGATCTATTAGACGCGCTCACAATTCCAAAGACAATCTAGACTGGTCTTTCACATAAAAAGGGGGATGATATCTCTTATGCAAGTTGCTCTGTCATTTATAAGCACTGTGTTTAGAGTGGTCAAAACCCGTTCTGCTCCTGTAGACATACATTTTAAACATTTAAAACATTTTTAGTTTATTTTTTATACACTTTCAGTATATATATTGTCCATTATCAGTATATATATATACATGAATCAATATCTTAATCCTAACATTGTTTAATGTTACATTGACAGCAAATATCACCAACGTTGGAATTTAACATTCAGAACTCTCACACAAACAAACAGGCATTAGCTTGTGTCCAAACTATTTAAAGTCATAAGAAAGAGCTAACAAGCCTTCTCCCAGCTGAGAGACACGAGCTTAATGAACAGTATGGAGATCGGTCCATCTCAGATGAGCAGAGAGGAGAACATATGGGTGAATGGACAGACAGATCGATGGAGTCTCAGGAGAGACAGTTGGCCTGAGCGAGAGCGAGAGAGACAGAGAGAGAGAGAGAGAGAGATAAGCCGCAGATGAAGATATCTGACATGTCTTGAGATGAGAAACTACTGCAAAGATCTCTTACTCTTGAATTCTCTCTTTATAATTTAATTTTTTTTTGTAGATTTTACTTAAGATTGCTTGTACAAAAATCTTTTTCACTATAGCTTTCTTCCCCTAAACTGAACTATTTAATTAAATTAATTCAGCTTTTTTCTCATGTGATTTATCTGCATCTGTTTAGACGCACAATTCAAACTTTGGTTTATTAGACTAGTGCGCTAAATTCTAAGTGCCCTATTTTAACGATATTGGTACATGGATTAATAGCACACGGCGCAGGTGCACTCAGGGGGTGTCCGAATCCACGGGAAAACGGTCGCATGGTCTAAACGGGTTGTCCCTCTTCTCTTAATGGGTGTTTTTTGGGTGTAACGTGCCATAAACCAATCAGAGTCTCATCTCTCATTCCCTTTAAGAGCCGGTTGCTCTCCCGCCATGGCTGTTTCGCAGAATTTGCAATAGAAAAGAGTGGACGCTTCTCCAGAGAGGAAAGACATCTGCTCGTGCGTGAGGTTAAAGCAAGCAAACAGACCATCTACAGGACAAGCCGGATTTTTATTTTTATGTACACAATAAGAATCTTATACATTGTAATCCACTTATTTTTTATATTTGGCATGTTTGTGTGCTGCCGTGGCTTCCTCTGTCGAATAAATAAATGAAAGCGTGTTTTATCAAATCGAGTTGTTTGCTAGAACTCGTGTTGAATGATTTGTAAGGTCTAGCGCATGTAGATATCAGTCCTGGCTAAGTAATAGCCTGTTGAAGAAAAGGTACCTGCAGTATCGGCACCATCGTCGCCGTGTTTCAGAACCAAACACAGATGTTAACCTTTAAGCCGTGGCGAGCTTGTGAAGTGCCATCACAGACACCTGTGTGCGTGTGTGTGTGTGTTTCGTGACTGTGTGTGTGTGTGTCGCGACTGTGTGTGTGTGTGTGTGTGTGTGGTTAGTAGTCTGTCGTCTGGTGTGAGGTGGCCCTTGTAAGTCAGGATGTTTGTATTTCTGCTCAAGGTGTCCTGGAGAGTCTCAGCATAAATCACACTACTGTCAAGACCAACTTTGGCGACGTCCTTATGCCAGAACAACTCACAGAGAACGGGGTGAATCAGACCGAAACATGGACTTCTATCATCACCATAATATTGGATATCCATTTACACGGGATATAAATGAACATTCGTATATGTTCTGTGCACGCTAACTTATAGAAATAGCGTAAAGCCAGGCAAATTGCAGCTTGTGTTTTGTGCATAATATGCCTCAGAGATGGAATCACAGAGATGAGATAGAAATAAAAGATTGGGGTTTGCGAGGACACGTCTTTTGCTGGAGATCCGTGTTGTAGGTTTGCATGGGGCAGACGGATTATAAATGTAAAGCAACACTATCGCCCCGCATGTGGTCTTTGATAATTACTATCGTCCGAGCAGCAGGAAAATCCAACACAGAGTCACACGCTGTAACCAAACAGAGAAAGTTGACTGTTGTCTTAACTAATTAGACTTCATTACTTATTATAGACTCATGCCAAACATCTCACCCGATGGGATAAGTGAGCAGAATGTCTTAATACATATTGACAGTGAGCATTGCTTCAGCCTGGCAAAGGTCATGAGTTCGATTCCCAGGGAATATATACCGATAAAAATAAGTGTCGGCATTGAATTGGAAAAGCGTTGGCCAAATACATGAGTTTAATGTGATCAGTTGAGTCCAACATTTATTTTATAGCTTTTGTGAAATTGCAAAGCTATTGGTTTTAAAAAGATATCTCAAATATCCCGAAAGGGAAAACGTGAATCCATTTCATGAATTTTATTAGCCCTCCCTAACAAACCAGGGAACATTGTGAAATATTTTGCAATTGAAAAAACATGGCGGTTCAGATCGCTGCAGTAGTTACGTCATCTGCCAGCAGGAGCTAACCAGACGAATCGTAAGTCTTTGGCTCAAATAACCGTGTAATGTTTTGAAAGTGCAACATTGTTTACGCTCTTTGTGAAGTCTAAAGTTTGAAACGGCAGCAGGTATAAAACAGGATCACACGTCGAGCTCATCGCATGATCAGACCCCAAGAACTGGATTGCGGATGGGGATGTGTGAACGCACCTGCAGATGCGTTTGTGCGTATGTATGTATGTATGTCTCTCTCACCGTCTGCTGTTCAATAATTCATCCGCTCAGCGCTGTGGGAAACAGACACAGATTTATGGCTTGTGATTGTGCAATGTCTGGATTTATCAGGACCACGGAGGGAAAATTGACCAGAGCTACAAAAGGCCATTTCTGCTTATATTTGATCAGCATGAAAACTCATCAGACCGGCGCGGATGGAGAGGAGGAAGAAAGAGAAAGAAACGGAGGGGTTGTTGGGAGGTTTTCATTAAGGGATCGCGACGGCCCCCTGCTGTTTCTCATCTTCATCTCTCTTGAACCAAAGCCGCCGGCCGGCCGCACCCCCGCCCCGCTCCCGATTAATATGGAACAGTTACGAGAAAATGAGAGTTTATTGATTTGCGCGAATGTTTCGAGCGCTATTCAGATGCACCGACCGCTGACGGATAAGTGATTCCAATGAAAGAAAAACACACCAGACGAGGAGAGAGAGAGCGAGTAAATGAGAGGAGATAGCTTTGACACTGATATGTTTTAAGGAATAGTTCACTTCTAAAAAAACTTGTATTATTGTTCCAAGATCATGACTTAAAGGGATAGTTCACATAAGTCATCATTTCTTCATCTTCATGTCCTGTATGGGACTCTTTCTTCTGTCTTAATACAAAAGAAGATATGTTGTATTCATGCAAGGGAAGGCAAGGGGGACCAATGTTGTTTTGTTACCGACATTCTTCCAAATATCTTCTTTTTTGTGCGGCGGAAGAAAGTCATGCGGGTTTGAAATGACGTGAGGTTGAATTTATCATGTCATAATTTTCATTTTTGGGTGAACTATCCCTTTAAAAGCCCCAGTCCCCATTCACTGCAATGGCAGCCATAACAATCCTAAACAATATCCCCTTCGTGCTCCATAAAATAAATAAAATCATGCGGGTTTGAAACGATATCAGGGCAAATAAATAATGACCAAATGTTATATTTTAAGCAAGCTAATCCTTTCATCTCTTAAAGGGAACACCAATAGTGCGTTTTATTTAGTATGTGATTTCATTTGTTTCGGGTCGTCCATACGGACAATGGCAGTGTTAGCGCTGGTGTTGGAGTCGGAGAGGGTCTAAGGTCTTCGATTGCCACCTACAGCGGTGACACTGGCCCTTTATGGAGAGGCGCTGGTATGTGACTGGGAGGGTTATTGCCTCTGCACATTTCTCCCCGGAGTTGATTTTCATTTTCTTGATTTTCAAAGTGGCCAGTGATCTGTAACAGGCCTCTAGGGCGAGCCGAAGGAAGGGGACGTGTGCGGAAACGGACAGAGGTTAGAAGTCTCCTGGAATGGGAGTCATGCCGTAGTATTGTTCTGGATTATTTTTCCCTCTTGTCAGCATTATATGGAGGCTGCATGGACTATATTTAAGGGATGGGGAGGATTTGTCAGGTAATCTAAAAGTATGTGGGTTTATTTAAATCAGAAATGTTATTTAATAGGGCCCGGGCAGTGTGAGGGGAAATGTTGTGCGGCGATAGAAATGTCTTTGCTCTCGGTTTGTACCGTAGTCATTTTTTCGGCCTGGCTTTCTGTGGGCAGAACCGATTCGTGTTATTTACATTATTTACATGAACATTATTTACAAACAAACCAAGTTGAGAAAAGACACATTATTCTGTGGTGTAACACAAAGCACAGTTTGGTGGTTTGTGTTTTTAAAAACTGTTACATGACTTGAAATGATAAGTGCTTAGTTTTGGAACAGATGACTTTAATGTTTATATGTTATGAAAGAAATAATGTCATTTTATTGGCAAAGCAGTCTGAATTATGCCAAAATATAGTCATGACCATATGGTTATTAAACCCTGGATTGGGGTTGAGGTCTATTTTGAGTGTTTTTACAAACCTTTTGTATACCTAAAATTTTCTGTAATATCGTATTTTTTATTGTAAAAACGAGAAGCGTTTCTTCATAATGAGATTTATCCGAACTAAACGATAAATATTAATGGCACAGATACTACAAAAAAGATACATCAGATTTTTTTCTCAATTAAATACCGTCAAAAAATAAATCCACCACGATATTGAATGTTACCATGATGTAAAATTGGAGACATGCATTTGACAGAATAAACCACAATTTTCAAGAACAGGTCGGGTTAAAATAGCTTCTTCCGTTAACGACTGCACATTTTTACCTACAATCTGAACTCTAATTTAAACTCTATGTTGTCTTTCTTTCTCTATTCTTTTGATGTGAGGTTCTATTTAAATAGCTGGCTATATATGTTCAGTATATCGTTTTATGATTGATCAAATATTTGGATGTGGAGTTGCTCAGAAGTGTCAGGCCCAATCTTTGTTGGGCGGATAAAGCGGCCGGCTCGCTGGGTTTGCCGATTTTACACTCCTTTGTGAGTTGGCTTTTGGTCTTGGCTGTCACAAGTTCTGAAGGTTGAAGGGAAAAGCAATGTCAGGAAGCTGATTGGTTGCACAGAATTTCTAAGACAATCTGAATCTCATATTCAGCTACTTTGCCACAGTGGATTAAGATGATCTAAGGGAGCTTTGTGGGCTCGATAAAAATCAGGAACGCCGGAGAAAAGAGCGCGGGGAGATTTTTACCCTTTTTGTCCTTCCAAATTAATTGTGTAAGTTATTGTTTCTCTGGGCCGATGTAGTGCGCTGGCTGGAGTGCAGAGACGTGTTGCTGCTAATATCAGTTTCTTTGCTCTGAAACCCCTCAACAAACAGACGTAAATGATTCTTTTTTGTATTTTAATAATGAGCTTATGATATTTCCTATCCCTCAGTTCTGAACCCTTAAAGTAAAGTCATGATTTGGCATCAGGGCTGTCACACTTATCGTGGCCAGATGGATCCCAACTTTATCGGGATATATATTAAAAATGTTTTTCTATTATATTTTGTTAGTTTTTTTGCAGGTAGCAGATACTGCCGCTATAGATTATTCATGCAATTATCATATGTGTAGCATTAACACTATATGTATAATCACGTTTTTCATCACCTTAATTGGCAATAAGGGTATATTTTGTCGTCTATGTTGGGGCAGTATGTTTAAGATGTTTTTCTCAAGACAACATGATTTGTATATGTATTGTACTGTACATTATGTACAATACGCTAACAAAATGTTATTTCAGCCTTTTGGTGACAACTTCTATAACGTCTTTAAAGATGTTTATATACTGTATTAGTGTTGTCAAAAATATCGATATTTCGATAAGTATCGATACTGAAATATCTGAACGGTACCAATACTAATTTCCCGAAGTATCGATACTCCGATCCTAGCCGAGCTGTCACTTTCACTTATCTCCAAAGGCGCGTTGACAAACACCACACGTGACCGCAGTGCCTGTCACGTGTCTCGTCTCATTCGCTCTGGTTAAATAGCAAAAGTGAAGTGAATATAAATATGGCGTGTGCGGCGCCACCAGAAAGAAGATGAGACTCGACCTGCAACAGTACATAATGCGTTACAACACACATTATGAAGAATTATAATGCATTTAACCCTTTAATAACTCTTTATAATACATTATATATGTTATATTTATCTTTAAATAATAATAAAAAAAAAATTACCCCCTTAATGTTGTGGCAGTTTTTTTCTCTGTGGTATCGAAATTGGTATCGAGTATCGATATTTTTCAAGGTATCTTATCGAAGTTAGAAATTCCAGTATCGTGACAACACTATACTGTATATATATAAATATGGTTCTAAAATGAGAAGATTTTTTTTCAAAAATCATGTTTTTTAATGTGCCTTCCAATTAATATCAATCAAACTGTTGTTGGTTTGTTTTGATTTAAGCAATACTAACTAAAAATACAGCTAACTAGCCCAATAAAAACACGATGACATAATTAAAAATATGATTTTTTTTAACAGAGTTATCTCATTTTGAAACCAACTTATCATATATATATACTTCACATATATATATATGTGAGGTATATATATACAAAAAGATAAAACATACGTTAATAATTATTCAAATGCATCATGAACGCTGTTTTGATGCAATTAAATACATGGGGATTATGCAAAAATATTTCTCCACTGCTAATTCAGTATCTGTAGTTGTGAGACACATTGGATTTCTCCGTATGATCATTGGCATCTATTTAACGTAACGTGTGCATGTTTCTTTAATGGCGCTTGTATGAATTGGTACCGATCCAAAGGCTGATTGGAATATTGACTAATGTCCCAGCGAGCGCTGGCTGTATAATGGCTCATATGCATAGCCTGAGGTAAAGTGCCACGTATCAGCAGACAAAATCCACACGGCCCACGGCTACTGACGCCCTCCATTTTCCCCTGAAGTGAGAGGCTTCAGTCCGGGGGGGTGGGGGCGAGGAGAGAGAAGATTACAGCTTTGTGTGGAAGTGGCACGGTGCCATATTACGGAGCGGATGGATAGAAAGAGAGGCTGGACTTGAGCAGAACTCAACCCGTCCGTCTGACTCGGAGCTGTTAAAGGTTACTGAAATGCGAGCCAGTCGAGTGGACCCGTGAAAGCTCTCCGCGGTTGATAGATACGGACACGGCCGATCTGATGGCTTAACCCTCTGAAGTGACCAGAGGAACGCTGTGGGAAAGTAAGATCTGTCCCACAAACACACTCTGTGTTTCTGTTTGATTTGTGGAATTAGAACAAACAGCACCCGGCCTCTCCGAGTCGTCTTCGGTGGAAACTTTCCAGAACATTTTTTCACCCCCCAAAAGCATTTGGTTATTAGAGGAATAAAGTCATTCCGATTCTTGGCAGCATGCTTTCATTATAAGGCAGATAGTCATTAATTTACAGAATCAACGCCGGGAACATCTTTTGTGATCTCATATTAAATTTTAGCCCCGAATCCACCCCTTGGCAAGAATTACTCGCATCGTTAAAAAATATTTAATTAGGCTGTAGTTTATCCGCGGCTCACGTGGGAGATGGGATTTGCATGAGGAGGGTCTCGTCCGCTGCCGGTGAGGGAGATTGGATGTGAGAGGAGATCACGGGGTCACCGGCTCAGTCAAGGACTCCCATTTTCCAAGGTCAGACAGGTAGAGAGAGGTTGTCCCCTGGGTCTCCGCTCACAGAAGACAGCTACGATTGGCCCTTAATTATGTCTTCCTTTTAAGCCACTGCTGCCTTTTGTTTTTCAAGGGATATCTGTCCTCTCTGGCGTCCACTACAACAATAGCTCCGCTTTCACGTCGGACGATTATTATTCCGTAGGCTCACCAATCAGATGATTTACTAAGAACTCTAATGGACGAGACCGCGTGAAAATGAACGGGTCAATTAAGGTCTTGTCAATCATTATTTATAGTGGAGGCTGTACTTGTGTTTCACCGATATGGTTTCTCAATGACAGATGCCACATATAGTTTCGATTATACAGCAGACCATAAAATATAAATATAGCAAATGACACGAGCTGTTTCTGAAATAAACATTACTTTGCACATTTTTTAACAAGTACACTTTTGAAAAATAATAATTGGCTGTTCAAGATCGTTATTGTGCAATACAAAATTTTAAGCTTAGTTGCATAACAGGAGTGTACTGCTTTGGTCTGCCACTAGTCCATACCAAACAATTAGTTTTGAATTTGTTTTATAAGGTGTAATTATATTGACTGCAAAAAGCAGTCCAACCCAACAAAGCGATGATATAATCTGTATATGATATTACAATCTTAACAAGAGGTGCTTCATGATGCCATAGAAGAGCCATTTTTGTGAGCTTCCATAAATAACCTTTACAGCCGAAGAATCTTCACCAAAGGTTCTTTAGATTATTAAAAAGAAATAGTTCTTATAAGAACCTTTGAGTAAATGTTTCTTCTGTGACAGTGCTGTGAAAAACTTTGAGTTGCAACTTTTGATAATAAAAATTATCTATATGGGTCATGTAAAACCAATCGATAAACTATAAATATGCTCATAAATGTGATCCCGTTCACAAAGGTACATAGTTGCCAAGTTACGTTTTGTACAACATTGTTTTTAAACAAGATTTGCTGGAGTGCTTTTCATGAAAATGAATTGTCAACGTTAATTTCAAAGTCAATCATCACACTTTGGAGGTGGATTGTGAGATTAACAGCGGCAGAGAAGAAAGAATTGAAAATGTAAAACACGGTCCAGATTTGTCAGAGAATATAACACAAATCCAGTTCTACTGTTCCCTTCACTAATATTGGCACCCTTGGTTAATATGACCGAAGAAGGCTGTAAATCTGCTTTGTTTATCCTTTTGATCTTTTATTTAAAACATTTACAAAATTCCAACATTTCATTAAAAGTAATTATTTTTAGTTTTTCTATGAAACACCCTGGTCACAATTATTGGCACCTTTAGAAAGTCTTATACGGAAAATATCTCCCAAGTTTATTCCCATTGATATTTACATTTTCTTAGCACTACAAGTTGACCAGAACATGATGTCGTCCAGTCATGACTTCTTGTTGCACAGGAGAATAAATATTAATAACACAAACCCCCTTAATCATTTATCACGATGGATAAAACCAAAGGATATAGTTCTGATGTGCAATATAGTTCTGTTGAGCTACACAAAATACAAAATGGCTTTAATAAAATAGATAAAACAACATCATTTCAAACATCAGGGATATGATGAAGAGATGTTGAAAATCTGCTTGAAACAGGATGTCTGTCTATATTGTCACAATTCACAGCGAGGAGAAGAAAGAGCACCGATGGAAAATTGCAGTGGTCAGAAATGTTGGGGTCAGAAAGCATTTATTAATAATAAAGGAAAACTGCACCACCGTCACCAAAGGTTGTTTGGTACACTGTTCAAGAAACACATCTGCTCTCATGCAAAAACAAACTCCATAATAATCTGCCATGCTGGAACTCAACCAGAACTGGGTTCTATGGCCGTGTGAAACGAGAAATAGCATCAGGATCCTGCCACAGCCATCCCAGATCACTGATCTGAACACTATAGAAAATGAGTGGGATGAACTGAAGATAAGAGAGCACCAATATTTGAAGGATCTTGAGAGATTCTGTATAAAGGAATGGACTCGGATGACTTGCCATATATTCTCAAACCTCGTCAGACATAAAAGAAAAGACTCCGAGCTGTTTCTCATGCAAATGGAGGTTGCAGAAAGTTTTGAATACAAGGGTGCCCGTAATTGTGACCAATTAATAATTTTTCACAAAAATTCACAATGTGAGATTTGGTATTTTGTAGATTTTTTGTATAAAAGATCAAGAGGAAAAACAATGCAGATTTATTTTATCATATTAACCAAGGGTGCCAATAATAGTGGAGAGAACTGTATAATATAATATATATCCAGTTATATTAATTGGCTTTTTTCATTGGACTTTAATTTTGCACTGCTTATGCGCTAGACAGAGGGTGCACACATTCATTATTTGGTTTTAGAAATACATGAAGTCGGGGTTTTTGGAGGCTGGGTTGTAGCTAGCAGCTATCTGTGCTGCAGCTCCTGCATAATTGAATGAGGACTGATGGTGCCCAGCTGGAACAAAAACAACACAAGCCGTGATTTCATCCCCACAAACACAATCTGAGGGTCCAAAAGAGCTCTCGCCGAATCACTTCATGATTCACTCGCGTTATCAGTTGATGGGAATGAAACATGAATCATTTATTAAAAGAGTAATTACATGCTATCAAATGTATAATGTTCCATTTAGCACATTCATGTTAAATGCTTTAATTAATTCTGAACCCTGGAGCCAAAATCACTTTATTTGATTAATACTTTTTTTAAAGTCACTGACATTTTCAGGAAGCGGAAGGGATGTTTTCCCCTCCCCTTAGATGTGTTTAATATTTTTGTGTCCCTCTGGATTTCTGTGTTTTTTATTAGTGAGACCGTGTGTGTTACATAGAGAAATAATGTGATCAAAAGCATATGACCTCAAATGCTTGTGGTAGGAAAATAACAATTAATAAAAGAAAAGGTCTCATATGGACATACACAGTATGTTTTATTTCAGACAGTGAGTCACGATTCACATGCATGGCCCAGGCCAAACGCTCCTGGACCAGGTTAACTGGCAGGGAGCGTGAGGTGAGAGCTATCGCAGCGCGTGTTTGATGCCAGCGACTAATTGTGTCATAATGAGAGAGACGAGAGCTGGCGGCTTTCTATTGGCATTTTGGAGGTTTAGTGACACTTGACACGGCGATCTTCTGCTTCACAGAGCAGGTCAGAAGAACCCGCTGGAGAAACCGAAGAGATGCGAGAAGGAGATTTACAGTGAAAGTCAGGACATTGTTTTTGCATATTATTTAAGAAAAGTTTGACACAATTTTTCATTGTAAGGCCCCCTTTGTGTGGAAGCCATTGCTGCCCCCCCAAATAAAGACTTATACTCGTAAACTTAGAGTTTTGTTTATACCAAAAACATTTTCAGTAATACAATGCTGGAACATACATTTTTTTGGCTGGTGGTCTTATTTTTGGATTGCGTAAGATCTATGATGGATTTCTGTATTTCATAAAATGCAACAAAATCTGTGGCCACCCCGAAGCCATCGTAGGGCCCCCAGTTGGAGAACCACTATCTTAGGATGTTAACGAAAACAAAAGACTTACTTTGATTGTACATTTACGTGGTTTGTTCTGGAGTGCTGCATGAACCAATCATGTTCCAGAATAGGGACGCGGCCAATCGAGGTTCGGCTCAGGCCCCTTTCGCCCCACTCCCTTCCTACATGAAAGAGGGTAAAAGAGGAAATGAATCAGGAAACAGGAAGCTGCCCGTCATGTGATGAAATCTGACAGTTTGAGATTATAGTTTTGATAGAGCAGAACGCTTCATAGCCGACAGCTGACATTTGGGAAACCTTGCTAATGAAGGGCTTCCTTCTATAAACCAAAGCGTAACGTCAGGTGTTTTTTTCCTTCTCTCTCTTCATGTTTGGAGAATCAGGTGATTTCATTAATACGTGCCCATCACTGTTGATAAGACGGAGGAGAGCGGGAGGGGTTGGGAAAGATCTTATTGAGTGACCTTCTACAAAATAAGCATGTTGCTGGTGGGCTCTGTCCGTGGCCCCACTCCACAGAGCCGGGCTTCATTTACAATGCAAAAGCCTCTCCTGTAATCCAAGTGTCCTTTCCGCAATCACAGAGCATAATCTGCTCGTCTCTTGTTATAGACAACACTTTACCGCCGCGACTCAATGAATATTAGAGCTGATATTATTTTTCGTTCGCCCATCTTCACATCGGGGAGATTAAGGAGAGACGAGTGCTTTGTGCAGCCACTTGTGCTGGAAAGTGGGCTCGTTCTAATACTGTTAAAATAGTCCACGGGGCCGTGTTCGTGAATTACAATGGACACAATGGGTTTGTGTCCTCGGGTCGGCGTGAGAGAGACAGCTCTGCGTTTCGTCTTTACCATAAGTGCTTAAAAAAATCAACGTCGGTGTGATGAATTCACAACATGTCTTCTTGTTTTCTCGCAATCACTTTATGATTTCAAAGTCGGCAGGATATCTAAATAGACTTAAAAGGGAAAGTTCTCCAATATGAACTGATTTCTCAAGGCTGGACACAAATGTAAACTGCTTTTTTGTTTTAGCGAACGGCTGTTGTTTTTGATTTTGTTAAGATTGGGCTCCAGTCATGCGCAAGCCGGTCGAAACCCTCAACCCCAAACTCTTTAGTTCTTCAAAAGGAATCCTCAATTCTTTGGTCTAGTGGATATGCGCAATGTCAGTCTTTCAGAGAAAGATCCCGAAAGTCTTACTTGGATTGTGCCTGCAGCTTTTTGATGCCCAGGGACAAAAAAGTAGGAAAAAAACAGATGTGCCGCCGGGTTTCTAGTGTGTGGAAGAGAGACAGAAAAATAGAAACAGACAGACAGCTGGTGGTCTCGTCATACTGTTGTTTTGGTTTATGTTTTCTTGGATTTTCTGTGATTTGGACCGTGTGTCTTACAGTAAAAAATACAGTGTAAATGCTGTACTGTATATAAACACCTGTTATACAATAAATTCATTCCTCTTGAATACATACAGTTCAAATTTTTCAACCATATCTCATTGATTTAAAGTTGACACGTTTGAGATATCAAATATAAAATTCCATTCTTGACTTTTAGGTCAATAGTAGTTTTGCAGTTGTGCCTTAAATAATGCAAAGCCTGTTTCCGTAATTCCCTTTCTTTGTTGTTTCTGCTCAGAATAATAATTTCTAAAGGACTAAATTGCTTTGAGCGACATTAAAGGGATTATTCTCATGTAATCCACAGGTCCCTGTAGACGTGGACCTGATCACAGAACAGCGTTACAGAAACATAATAATGGGATATTTAAGAAGCGCGGCTGCTCTAAACCCTGGGCTGTTTTAACTAATGTTGTTTTTTTCCTCGTCAGTTTGTACAATAAATACGTGATTAAAGGTTAGACAAGCGCATTAATGTGTCCGCATGTGTCTTGTTTACTGTGTTTCAGGTAGAGCTGACGGGCAGCAGCGTGTTCGATTACGTTCATCCGGGCGATCACGTGGAGATGGCCGAGCAGCTGGGAATGAAATTACCGCCGGGAAGAGGGCTGTTGTCTCAGAGCGCGGGGGCCGAGGACGGGGCCAGCTCCGCCTCCTCATCTTCTCATTCTGAAACACCTGAGCCAGGTAAGATCACGTCTCTGTCTTAGAATTGTATAAATGTCAATGCATTAGAGAAAGTATTTCAACTAAAACTGTGTAAAAAATTTTTTTTTTAATAAACTCCACCTGACATTTTATTATCCAATGCAATATTTTTTATAAGTCTACGACCCTGTCTGTGATAAAATCCTACGAATATATTCTAGATAAATATATACTGTGAAATGGAAATTATGTTAATTTTGTGCTTTGTTTTGTTTCGATTGGAGACTCCACACGTAGTTTTCATTCTTCAATCTTGAGACGACAGATTTAGCCTCTATTGTTTACATTGTGTGCACTTTGAGTTGTTTGTTTATTGATTTATTTCAAGTCCAAACCACGTTGTTTTTAAAGTCTGCAGCTATTTAGTGTCACAATAAAGAGTCTATACCTTCTATATTAAGACTTTAAGTGGACATTTTGCGTGCATGGCCAATTCTACACGTGTGTGACATGATACGTCAGATAAGCGTCTTCGTGGCCGGCTCGTGCTCTCGGGGGATGTCCCGTGAGGCGGCGGTACTGTAACACAGGCTTACCCCGCTCCCCCAATTTAATTAGACGAATTTCATAGCAGGGATGAAAAGAGGTGACATTCCTCATTGGAATTCCTTTCAGGGCTCTTATAGACTTTGCCTTCCAAATGTTCCCATTTTCATTGTGTTGTACTGATGATAATTTAAGTATTAGGGGAAAATCCATTTATAAATTAAACAAAATGACTTGATATCCATCAGTCCCTGAGTTCATCAAGCTGTTCAAACATGAGGGAGATTGGCTGCTCGGCCCGGGTCTTCCGAGAGCTTCAGTAATTAGATCTGCCAAGGATTTATTCTTCGCTGATTGGAGCTTTAAATTAATTGCAGTTCCACATTTGCGGTTTTGTCCTTTTCGTGTGTTTTTTTAACCGGCAGAAATAGGTGTGAACGTGTGCACATGCGTCTTTGTGTGCATGCATGTGTGTGCGTTTGTGCGCATGCGGGTTTGTGTGCATGCATGTGTGTGCGTTTGAGGTGTGTGAGAGGACATTTTTTTAGTGTCAGTGAGCGGGGGGGTTTAATGGTTGATGGGTTAGGGTGGGTGGTCTTCTGACACTGAGGTTTATTTGTGTACTGTTAACACAGACGCATTGTAGATGATGCTTGACAATCCTACAAAGAATGGCTGAACTTATAGTGTTAACCGCTTCATAGATTTTTTTAGAAATAAAACTACTTTTGTGCTCTCTTGACATAAAAAATGTACAAACCCAAAACTATGTGTCCTGATGTGATCTTCGATTAAAATGACTGTGTGAACAGATGTGGCAGGTCACCAGCGCCTATTGAACGAGTTGCATTGCTAACAGAAATGCTAACATATTTCTCTCTCTCTCAAAATTGCAGTCGATCTAAGTTGTATTTAAGGTGGAGTCAAGCATTTCTTCCACCTCCTCATTCTTTCAGTTTCGGCTTTATGTCCATTTTCCCCCTGCTCGACCTGCAAAGTAAATGGTTTTATCATCATGTCTTTTAAATATGTGCCAGTGTGGAGAGCAGCGTTCCCCGTCACTGTTTCTCTCTCAAGGGCACGACATGCCGGCAATAACGCAGTGAACACAGCTGCTTTTTTCCTGAAGATCGTAATCCTGCCGTTTGTCAACACGAGGCTTTTGATGAGCGTGACGGCAGCCCCCATGTGTGCATTCATAACAGAAAAGCGTTCAAGCCTTATTTGCAATAAGATGCGTTCGGGAACACAAGCGTGCACCTGTGACATCTGTCCAGTCAGGTTTGGCACAGAGACGCAATACGAGCGCAACACCCCAAACTGGTTTAAACATTTTTTACCGTAGTCAAGAAAATTTCCTACGAGAAAACGTCATTTTGGAGTGTGTTAAGTAAAAGACGTCATCCGTAACATGTGCCTCTCTATCGCCATCTCTGTTTGAAAAACACACATTCAAAATTTTCTTTACATGTTTTAAATAAAAAAATCCCATGAAACCGTACACAAGTTCTCAGTTTTATAAATGATTATTATTATATTACAGTTATGAATCAGGGGAAGCTTTAAAGTTTATTTACCGCCCAACTCTGACTACAGTTTACTATTGTTGCATACAACAATGCTATAAAAAAGCTATTAAAATTCTATATAAATATAGAATAAATAATACGCGTGTGCACAGTATATCTGAAAACCTTATTTTTTTTATTAGGCTTTTTTATTCATAAAATTATATTTAATATTATTTAAAAAAAAAAAAATATTAACATTAAATATATTTTTACATATATTGATTTACATACATGAAATAATATAAAATATTTAAAATATATAAAAAATATATACAATATTTTTTTATTATACTGGTCATGTGATGAGGCCCAAAGGTATCAGGTTTATACATCAAGAATGTGTATATCTTCACATCCTTAAAAAAACACGCAATTTAAAATAAAAAGGCAGAATTAGCCTTTTGGTCTGTGAGTATTATATGTAGAGCGTATCGTCCCAGCACAGGGCAGCGGTTGCGTCTCTGGGCACCAGGAGCGGCGGTCGCCCGTGGGCAGGGTGATGGGACTCTCCTGCAGGATCAGACCTTTGATTTGTGTGGATTCTCCTCTAGCCTTTAACAGGTGTCTGCTGCTGCCGGTGACATTTGAAATGCAAATAGAGCTCTTTTCCACAAGGCCTCTGGATCTAACCCCCGTCATACCCGAGTGATACCCCAACCCAGTTCATGCACACACACACACAGACAGACATGTGCACATGCACAATATCTACTTTACACAAACACACATATACAGGGCATACACAAATGCTGTCACATAAAGGTCATGTTCTCTTTTGAAAAACGCATTTTGAAGTATCCAGGAGCTTGTGTAGTTGTGTAGTTCATGTGTTTGACTATTATTATTTAATACAGGAATGAAATGTACATACAACAAAGGGCGTAGCTCAATGGTCTTCCAGTTTTGGAAACCCACCGCATTCCAATTGTGTAGGTCTCTCTTATCCGACACACACAGTCGAGTTCAGCCGGAGATTTGAATCAGATGTGTTAAATAAAGAACACATATAAAATGTGCTGTGGGACCCCAGGAGCAGAGCCGAGGACCGCCAGCTCCGACGATTATTCACACCCTTCGGTGATTGTGCCCAGAAATGTGTTTGAGTCTCATTCAGCCGTAGGGCGTTTAGGACACCAGAGGCGTCTAGCCGAGGTCGTTGACCTTAGCCGGTGTTGGCTGTCCGGGCCATTTGGGACTACGGCAGTCTGCATTACCCAGAATTCCCTGTGGTAAAGCCTGCTCTCTACCTTCCATACTAGATGATTGCCACATATAGAGACGTGTCCTTGAGAAGTGGAGTTAGGGTCAGGCCATCAGTTAGCACCCGGTCGGAATACAAATAATGGGATTAGTGCACATGCACAGCCGACATTAGACTAACACACCTGTCAGACGAGGGTGCTTTTATCAGCAAACACGCTGTTTGAGATGCTCTTGTAGGATGAATGTT
This sequence comes from Triplophysa tibetana, assembly GCA_008369825.1. NCBI lineage: Eukaryota > Metazoa > Chordata > Actinopteri > Cypriniformes > Nemacheilidae > Triplophysa > Triplophysa tibetana. The sequence continues at coordinate 1,512,772 of CM017907.1, forward strand.
TTGTTTAAATATGCACAAAAATGCATTTGAACACTACTTAAAAATATGTTCATGTCATTGCATTTTAGAACAAGCCTGTTGCATGTGCATGATTTGAAGTCTAAATGCTTTTTTGATATATAAAAAAATCGCATGCTCATTTCATCTATGTGATCTTAAAAATAGTTTTACTCTTGTATTTTGGTAGTATTTTTGGTACATGAATATAGTTATCACACAGTGCCATGTTATATATTAAAGTTCCCTAATATTACCCACTAGTTCCACAGTACTTTGGCACAGAGTCTTTCAACATATTAAAACCTGTACAAACTCAATATGGGCTGAATGTCAACACCGGCTATGATTTTAGCTCACAAAACACCTGAGAAAATGTGATGGAGAGAGATCACATGACCAGCTTTTGGAGGACTTTTAATTGAAATCTGAAGTTCGTGAGGTCTGCGGCTCAAACGTATTGATTTCATTCAGCCTGACCCGACCGGTGGGGTCACGTTTGAAACCATCTGACATTTCATCAATTCATCTCACATTTAGACCCGGAAAACTTTATCCTATGGGTGGAAATAGTGTGTGTGTGCTATACAACTATATAGGGAATGTAATACAGTCCATCTCCTGTATCATGTTATATTCTTAGGAAGTTTACCAAACCATCGGTCTGGCGTTAAAATCAGAGCCGTGATTTTTTTTATTACATTTAAATGCCGTGCGCTGGGATGTTTCAAGTTGTCTTCAAGGCTCTAGAAAGATACGACGTCTTTCTTGGTTTTTTGCATTATAGAATTTTGCAACAAGAAAAAAGCTTGTTTGCATAGTTGTCAAAAGTGTGGTTTCTTGTGATGTTTAAAAGGAGATTCCTGAAAACAGACGTTTAGACTAAATGAGCTTTATTCTTGAAGTTCTTTTCTGAGACACAAGCGCACAAGAAGAGGAGAAGTTTGGAGGTGTGAAGGGAATGATGCAGGTGATCTAGGGAATAGGAACGGATGGAACAATGTCCTTCACATGTTCTTGTGCATTAATGACCAGAGGCAGGTGTCTCTCAGATCATCCCAGGAGAGAGAGAGAGAGAGAGAGAGCATTAAAGAGTCACATTCTCTGCTAAAACTTCTTCATGTTTGTTTAGTTTGTATTCCTTATATCTGCAAAAATGTGTGCTCTGTGCTCAAATCTAGTCAGCTCAATCCTTTTTGTTAGCATTCAGTTGACATGCCGTTCTAAACTTTGCATTCGAAAATTCTGGGTTATTCAAACTTCTGGTTTGGTCAAATATGGAGGTTTTCTAGGTAAATTTACAGTCTGGTTTGTCTATATTCTACCCAACTATAGGTTAATATGACCCAGGATTTTTTGTGTATTATTCGTCTTTTTGGGCTAAAGGTTTGAGGTTTGCGTTTATTTTTCACACATAAGGTAGTCCCAGAATGCACTGCAACATTTCAGTATAAACATTATTATTGAGACTGTTAGTTATGAGCGTTTAGACCCAAAAGATGCTTTACACAGGGATGACTTAATACTGTACTGTATGAACCTTTCATGCAGCGCGCACACAATGTTTCTGCCTATTAAGAACATTATAAAAAAGTCTATTTAGTTTTTATTGCGGTCTATTTAGAAGCCTAGATAGACAGCAACAGAACTCACATCTAACTTTGAATCTTTCGCTTCTCTTCATGTTTGTTGAATTTGTTAGAAACAAAAATATGTTCATATTGCATTTTGTAACAAACAAACACGCATGAATTTTACATGCATGTTTAAAAGTGTGTAGATACCTTTTGTATCAAATCAATCATTTAATATTGATCTCTTTTATCTTAAAGGGATAGTTCACCTAAATGTCATCGTCACTTGCAAAAACATCTTTGTTCTGTTGAACACAAAAGATATTTTGAGGAATGTGTTTTTTTTTCATACTAGTCAATAGTGCCCCAGATCGGTTTGGTTATGAACATTCTTCCAGATATCTTCTTTGTGTTCGGGAGAGCGTCATCATTTTTACAAGTTTGGAGAAACTTGAGGGTGCATACGAATTGGTATGAAAATGTGTAGCATGTGAGTTACCAAACAATATGGTTGTCATCATTCACTCACCCTCAGATGGTTCCAAAACCTGCATAAACGTATGTGTTCTGCTGAACTCAAAGGTAGATATTTGGAAGAATGTCAGTAACCAAACAGATCTCATCCCCCATTTCCTACCAAAGTAGGGAAAATTACTATGGGAGTCAATGGGGATGAGATCTGTTTACTGACATTCTTCCAAATATCTTCATTTGTCTTCAGCAGACTGAATACATTTATACATGTTTGGAACAATCTGAGGTTGAGTAAATGATGTCAGACTTTTCATTTTTGCGTGAACTATCCCTTTAAGAGCAAAGTTACGGTTTAACTCAAGTTGCTCCTGACTGATGTGTTTATGGCTGACAAATGTTCAGAGAGCTGCAGGAGCTCAGAGATTTGGACCGAACGCTGACACGTTTAATGTTAGCCGGCCAGAACACCCCGCCTGGCTTCATTCCAAATAGCGTTGGATTCAGAACCAGATGTTTGCCAATGCACCCGGTACCCTCACAGAGAAAAGAACTTTATATTTCAGCGCTTCTGCGATACTGTAGATGCATTTGCAGCGCGGCCCCGGGTTGATTCCACGTCAAATTTGTTTTTTGCCCATGTTTATTCTACCGCACGCCTGGCTTTGATTAAGAATGCAAATCCCACGCTTTTGTCCATCTGCATTTCTGTGGGTAAAGGAACGTGTTTAATTAAAATAAACATCAGTGTCTGCTGTGATGTTATGCCGTGTTATCTATAGACACAATCAGCTGAAATCACAGCCCGTGTTGCGTCTTGTGGTCTCAGATGTAAACAATAACAGGGTTTCGGCGGTGCAGGTGGCTGCCGTGAGTAAAACGTCCGGATTCGTTTCCCAGTAGCGTATTTAACGTGAGACATGACTGAGGCGCAGATTCTGAGATTTGAGTCCTTTTTTTGTGCGGTGTGAAAGTGTGTTGAGCTCAGTCCGGTTTGTTGTCGGCTGTTGTTTTTTATATTTAACAGAATCCAACAAAGCGTGTAGATACAATTAACTGTATGCACATGTGTACATCTGATTTTTTATGATGACATTTGCAAACAGTTCTTATGTTTATTGGTCAATATTCTAAACAAGTAGTAAACAAATAGACTTATATTTACTTACTGTATTGTTTTCAATTCTGATGATTCACGGATCCCAATTCTCAAGCTATTAACAAAACCACAAAACCCAGAGTTTGAAGTCTAATGTGTTCATTAAAGCGACAGTTCACCCTAAAATAAAAATGACTATAATCTTTACACCCTCAAGTGTGTACATGACTGTGTAACACAAAAGAAGATATTTCGAGAAATGTCTCAGTGGTTTTGTGTCCGCACACCAGAAATAAATGGTCGTACACATTCTTCAAAGTATCTTCTCTTGTGTTCTACAGATTTGGAATGAACCGAGAGGGAAACCATGATCAAAGAATTTTTCTTTTACGGCGTACTGTCCCTTTAACTCTCTGATATATTTGGGTCACACGGTCATTTTGTAAACGCAGTTTACCCTGCAAGCAGGTTTGTGTAATTCGCTTGTATACAGCTCCTTACCTTTTATAAGTAAAAGCCTTAATGCTTGTTAATGTTGTGTGTGCGAGGGAAAAAAGTCATAAGTTACTCAGTAATTATGAAAGTGCCTATCGCTTCATCAGATAGATTCACTGTCAGAAGCTCCGAGCCAGGCGTCGTGATGAACTAGCCACCATAAATAAGAGACCGGGCCGCTCGCTAAGACAAATGTTTTTAATCATCTGATGCGTTCATTTATCGCAGGCCCTAAGTTTAGCCTTAAATTAAGGCCCTTGCTAGAACATAACTTGATTTAGAAGTGCCCATCAATCTCGGTCGGCTTGGAAAAGGCTTGTTGGAAGCACGTTGATCTTTATTCGTCCTTTACTGGGAACAATTGTTTTGCGTTGGGTTTTACCCGAAATCTCACTTAATATGCAAGTAAACGTGTTTGCTTTGTATCAACAAAGAGAGGAACTGTGTTACCTTTTATCTTTGTTATTACGCTATTTGCCGTTTAATCTTAGCTTTTGTTGTTTAGATCTGTTTGCATGATCACTGAAAGATGCATCACGCCGTATTAATTGTTTGTAAACAAAATAATTCCCAACAGTGTTAGTCCAAATTGCCTTTCATGCTTATTTTATTTTACTGAGAGTAGGAAAACAAGTCACCTATAGGTTTTATAGAAAAAATAGTAATGTTTTTATTTGTTGTGCGTTGAAAGAGGCATCATCGCTTACCTCGGCGTATGCGTGAGTTCCGGTTTTCCGCTGTTCTCATTGACATCGTCGAGGACAGAAACTCGCATTCGGACGTCTCTCATCTCCGCTGTTATTAAAGGGCATTATGGGGCTTTTCAAATGTCTATAGCACTTCAGCCGTCGTGAGCCCCTCGGTATCAAACCGTACAGAAACACGCTAAACAATCCTGCGAGAGGAACAAAGAAACTAACGACAGCTTAGCCGGCCTAAAAGATTGAGAATTCTGTCACGGGGAAAGCGCGAGATCACTGGAGGAGGAAGACTGCCGAGCTTTGAAAGACAAAGGCTGGATCAGGCGGTCTCCAGACTATTAGAAGCCAGTTTTATGTAAGCTTATTTGGCTGATAAGGTTGTCAAAAAGGGCTTTTTATCAGACGTGAGGAGTCGGCGTGAGCATTACGCCTCCGTTCCCAGGCAGCGGTTACGCGGGGAGCCGCGCGGTGGGAAAGTCTTTCCGTAAAGCTGCTTGGCGCTTTCACACAGGAAAAGCCCGATGTGAGACGGCTGAACCCGGACATGCACTTCTGTTTTAGTGTTTCACGGATTTGAAGGGTTTTTTGTGTTTGTTTTGTGTGGATTGTATCTGTATTTATGGGCACTTTTGTTTGGGATCGGTCAGATTTGTTTCTCAGGCCGACATGAGTTCTCAGTTATTGAAGAAGCACATAATGTGTCAGACCACTGATCACATTTTGTGTTCTCTTTTATTTGATCTTTACATAGTGAAAAAGATGTCAGAAGCGGAGAGAGAGAGAATTTTCACAAGCAACATGAATACAAACCACCGCACCGCATCTCCAACACTTTGTTTACTTCACGCATGAGTATTTCTAGATATTGTATTTAGATTTTCAGCCGTGATCCAGACACAAGCCATTCACGTAGAGGTTTCTCTTGCAATTCACTTGACCTCAGAATCCATGTCTCATTAATGAATGAATGAACATAATAATGTTATTCTAAGCTTTTCCCGGAAAAAATAAAAAATGTCTTTCTTTGGCAAATTTCCAATATACGAAGGTTTGTTTAATTCGGGCCTTACGACGCCGAGCAGATAAGGGCCGATCGCCTAACAGGTCATTGCCCAATAAACTGGGGAAATTATCGGCCCCTCGCTCCTCGTGACACAATTTGTCAGACTTGCTGATAGAAAACAAATTCTATTCATAAAGGCGCCCTCCCCTCGGCCCCGGTGTGATCCGCTCCCTTTTCAATTATAGTTTTGCGCGATAGTGAGTCCGCAGAGAGAATCCCAGCCGACAAGAAATATGACAGGACAGTAACACAGTGTTTATGCAATTAAACTTTCGCTGACAATACCTGGCGAGTGATGAATGTCGGGGCGGACATGTATGTGCGGGAACGCTGCCCCGTAAGGACTGCACATTTTTCACGATTTTACAGCCCGGTCTGATCTGTTAGAGATGACGGAGGAACAGAGAGGGAGGCAGGTGTGAGGTACCTCGAAGAGGAGGAGGAGATGATCCGGCGTTTAGTTTTAATTTGAGGAAAGATTGTCTCTAGTGTATCGATAGTGCAAAACTTTGAGGATAGTCCCATATTTAATGCCCTCTCAGTTTTACATTGCTTTAGAAAAAAAGCGTCTGCTAAATAACAGATTTATAAAAGTATTAATGGCCACTTTTTTGCATTCGTTTAATTCGTTTTTTCAACAAAAAAAAAGGTATGAACAAATCTTAGTTATAAAATTGTTATTCTTTGATTTCTGAACCAAAATATTAGTTCACCGGACAATAAATATAACCAGGTTCTGCAAACAAAAGACATCTTGTGGTAGCCTCTCTGGAAGACCCATCTCTTTTCTACTCTTTCAAAAAAAAAAATGTAGCTTTGTAGACTGTGTTTGGTTATGTGAGACCAGTTTGATTGCACTTATGCTTTTTGGTGTGCTTATATTTTTCCTATTGCTTCCATTGTTTACCTTATTTGTAAGCCGCTTTGGATAAAAGCGTCGGCAAAATGACTAAATGTAAATATTTTGTTCATCTTAAATGTACTGTGTCTTTCATAAATCTATCAATATTTATATTTTATTCATTTATATTATTGTTTTTGTATTTATTTGAACTTACATTTACATTTAGTCATTTAGCAGACGCTTTTATCCAAAGTGACTTACAGGTGGGGTAGGCATTGGGAGCAATTGGGACAGCGTAAGTACATCAAAAGAATAAGTGCAATCAAAAAAGAAGACAGGTCTCATATAACCTAACACAGTATACAGAACCATTCATTCTTTCTTTCATTCATTTTTTTTTATTTTGTTTTATTTGAAGAATAGAGAAGAAAATAGTCAGAACAGATCAGTCAGATGTTGACGGAAGAGATGTGTTTTCAGATGTTTCTTAAAGATGGCTACAGAATCTGTAGGTCTTTTTGCAGCGGGCAGATTATTCCACATAGGTGGAACAGATCCGGAGAAGGTGCGCGAGGGAAATTTTTTACCTTGTATGTATTTACTCTAAATAACAGGAAGAGACAGAATGAGGAACAAAGAAAGCTTCAAAGTCATGATATGAAACACAAAGTTGCGGATTATTTGACTCCTTTGAGCTCTTCTGGAACAAAGAAAATGAAAATAAACAATTCTGCGTGCGGACTGCAAAAAAGAAAGAATTGAATGTGCAACTGAACGTACAAATCAAGCTCTGCTGATACACAACTTCATGTGAAGTTGATCGCAAAAAATGATTTTCTTTGCGTCTGTGCAATCGGTCATCTAGTGTTTTGAAGGTGCTGGTTTGAGTTTTATTCAAATGGGAATTGTACGCATGCTGTTTTGTCCAAAGATCAGAGCGGAGGTGAGCTGTTCTTTTTAATGAATCATTTGTCCTTCAAACACAGAAGTTTCTCTCCTCCGTTCACTTTCTCCGCAGATAATTAGGCCCCATAGTTCAGTTAATTCCACGGGAGAACTTCAGCCAGCCACCTGCTCCTTTTGGACGGCTAATCTTTGTCTTGTAAGATTTCGTCCCCGTAGAATTGTTCGGTCTTGTGAAGAATGAGGAAACGGCGCTGTTTTCCCCACAGTGTCCCACTGTTGCTTGAATGCGTAATTCGGGAACCCCCTCCCCTCCCCTCGCTCTCCGGCTCTGCGCACGTTGATAGGAGGTGTTGATTTTAGGTGTATATGGATCTCCAAGTAATCCTATTAATTCAAAGTGAATAACAAAGCAGGCTCCCTCTTTCTCCCATGCCGTTCCATTTATTCAACCTGCTAGGGCTTTTGTTTCTCCATCATAATTATTTCCAAGTCAGATCCGCGCTGATTTCCTGGTGGACTTGTGTACCTCTGACTAACTCGGGTAACAACGGGGCCCGGATAATTCGCACCGTTCCTCTGGGGTGGTTTTCCCTGTTTTTTTCAAGGACATTTTTATTACAAAGCTGATGGAATTTGCATATTAATTCATTTCTTTCAATTTTTAAGATTAAATGTTGTCAACATGTATCAGCGCAAGCTTTTGACAGACCTGATGAAATAGGTCAGTCATGCTTGAACGTCACGGCGTAAAGCAGCCAGCTGCAAACACTCTCTTCCTTTCTCTCTCTCTCTCTCTCTCTCTCTCTCTTCATGCTCAATCACACTTTCTTTTTCTCACATTTTTCCTCTCTTCCTCACTTTCCTGCACCTTGATTAAAGGAAAAGTGAGGCAGGGGCGAAATGGCATGCCATCAGCTTTCATGAAGGGCTTTTCGCAATATTAGAATGCAATTAGAGGCTCTTTATTTATAAAGTGCGTTGATGTTGTTATTTTGTGTCTTCTGTAGCTGTGTGACATTTTGTGTTTAGAGATTTGTTTGCCTAGGCCAGCAAGAAAAGGGTTTTAAATTCATTCAGATTTTTTGTACGAGTCTGGAATGAAAATGAGGGGATGTGAAGCGTTTTCTCATTTGTCTGAGATTGTTTATTTCCATCAAACAAACAAAGCTAAATGAGAAAAATGAGAAATGAAGCAAGCATCGATGTTAAAAGATTCATAATAAGAATTATATTTAAATGTTGATATTTTCTCCTTTAGTACAATTTTGTCATTTTTAAAGAAATTTGCTATTGTTTCGAGTCAAACTGATTTCAATGCTAAAGGTCGGAGAGGTTCATGGTTCTGATCTTATGTGACGGATCCCTCGGGTTCAGAACTCATAAGTTGTGTCTGAAATGGTCTCAGGAACAGATATTATTACTACAACACCTGTTCACCACAAAACCCTTTACTCCAGACGACACTTCCTAAGCTTAACTTAGTCTCTGTCTATGAATTTGTCTCTATCTTTGTTGCTTTTTCACATTATTAACATGACTAGTTTATGTTGTGACGTCAAATTGGTGTACAGCTACACTGACAGAGTCTTAGAAAAGTTTTAGGTGTTGGCCACATACACACATGAGTTTTAGGAGTGACGATATACTTACCCGAAAATGAAATTTTAGTTACCATTTAATGTTATTTTCTTAATTCTGTAGAAATAAAAAACTAAGATCATTAATTGAACGGCCGGATGAATTCAATAGCGTGTCATTACAATATTGTTGTATTTTGAGCATTTCGTTTTATTATGAGGTTGTCACACCCATAAATAACCAGAATGCAAACCGCAAAACCATATTTAGTTACACTATGGACATAAGCATCTATAGAGAGAGAGATTATTGCTTTTAGTCTCAAAGTACCACAACAAATTCAAAGACACAAAAGTGAATTTCTTATTTGTTGACTGCACTGCCGGGAGGTTGACCGGACCCCTTTTCTTCCAGAACTCATGGGCCGAACCGACCCCAAGACTGATAAAAGCCCTCTGCCTTGTCACCGGTTCACTCTCATTACCATATTAATAAAAGATGAGTCCAGCATACCAGCATCTTCACGCAGAGACCTGAGGGGTGAGGCTGTTGAGGAGGGCAGATGGTTATCTGAGCACCTCTTCTGTCCTGCAATGAAAAGATCCAAACGTGTGGATAAACACAGAATAGACAATCACAAAACCATGCATATCTCCGTATCCCATAATGCACTTTGAAAAGGGCCAACCGTTCTTGTAAAGAGGCAACTTTTCTGAAAGTAGTTTCTGAAATCCGAATGTGTTTTATTGAATAACAGTGATGTCCAGATCTCTTCCTTTAAATGATAACCGTAAACATCTTCTTTTTTTTAACCTATCCTGCTGATGTTTTATGGTGTGTGACAAGCAAAGAGAGAGACGCCTGTTTGTTGTGTGTCAATAATGCTGTCTGCACACACAGCCTCCGGCTGTCATAATAACATCAAACCGTAAAGTCACAATATTCTCTACGCACGCACTTTTCTCTCCAGCTTTACTTCTTTACAATAACACTTATCCTCCGACATATTCGGCAGCTTGTGATTCAGTGTTGATGTCAGAACATGGCAACCGGAGACTGATGATTTAAAGAGGTCGTATCTTTTCCGTGATCTTTTCAGATAAAAGCTAGATGTATGGAAACATACCGTAAATTTGAGGAGACGAAACTTTCACCACAAAGTTCGAAATCAGTGTCTAAATTGTTGTCTAAAAAGATCCCGGTCGTAAATGATCATCAGACGGCAGATTTTAAAAGGTGTCAGGTAGTTAAAAACCGAACCGTAAAACCCAACTTTGTCTTGGTGTTGATAATCGGTGTATTTCTCAAGGAAGAATTGATAAAAACAAAAGAGAAGAAAGTTCTCATGAAAGAAAAAATGATCATTATTTTAGACCTAACGTAAATATGTAATTACTCGCATTATAAGAGGACCTCGGGGAGAAATATAAAATGGTCCGTTTAAAAATGTTCTAAAATTCACTTTAATAAAATAGTTGTAAAGTTTTCGCTGGCCGTGGCGAATCCATTAACGCAGGTAAACAAGACCCCGAATCCATTTCTGAATTGCTCTCGTCGACACGTCGGAAACAAACGCCTACATGTGTACATTCATTGGAGGGGATGAGAGTGCTTCAATTACAGCACTTTCAAATTCATTTACAAGCCCAAATTTGATTATTGCCTGACTTTTTCAGATGAGGAATCATTAAAACTGTGTTAACAGCAGTTAATTGATATCCCGTGTTTATGGTTTACACTGTGGTTCCGTGTTAAGCAATTGAGTGATAACCGCACAACTCGATCAGGGCTACAATTAATCCTCAATATGCTCGACACGCCGGGCCTTTACACAAAAGTTGTTCGGGTATGTTTTGCAATAGTACAATTTAAACAAGACTGGCTTCGTATTTTATTTTTTACATCTTGTGGCTCTCTATCGCCATCTGTGTTTAAAATATAAAATTACAACTTACTTATGTTGACATGGGTTGAAATCAAAATGAACTGAGAATTTTTGCTGTTTGGAATTTTAAAATTGTGAATTGGGGTAAAATACGGTGACTGTTTGGAACATTGGTTTTATATATTATGCCTTTTATTGAAAAAACTGTTTTATTTGCATATATATATATATATATATATATACGTATATAACCAGGTTCACATCGTCTAAATTGTCATCATGTTATAATTGAACAAATTAATTTTATAGCATTGAATCACATACAGCGGTCTAGTGTTTCACTTTTAAAACAATAACTGTAACGCAAAACAAAGAAACACATAAAAATAAATAAGCAGAAAGCATTTCTTGAAGCACTTCTCGTCAAAAGACGAAACATAAACATAAAATCACAAAACGTATTTACTTTTATAGAATATAATATCTTGCTTTCTATCTATTTTTTGCCATGTGTATTCAGATGGTGGAGATATTTCAGGTTGTTTTGCTTCAGTGCTTCGGTTCTTTAGCAGAGATATATTGTTGCATTGTGTGAATGGATGTTAGCCACATATTATAGTGAATGTCAAACCCGCGTTGCTATGGAAACAGGAACGTTACACACACATCTACGCTACGCTGGCTATAGAGGTATATCCTTGAAGGTCTGCCGAGGATACAACTCCCGCAAGATGTATACGAACCATGCAGGTCGCTGTTGAGCCGCTCGTTTGTTTGTGTATTTGCATCTTTTCTCCGAAGTCTCTATGACACCATTTTCAAACAAATAGCTTTTTGCTCTTTCAAGATAGATCCATTAAATTTTAAAGCTGTTTGTGGGTGAATCTGTTATTGATGTATAGCAGAAGAAACACAACTCTCGGATGACTTCAAACAATCTGCAGGAATCGATAGAATTTGAGATTTGAGGCGATGATGTCTCAGTGCCTGCGAACACTACGAGCATAAACAAAGCTTTTGTATCTTCGGGTAAACATGTCCTCTAAATTGTCGTCTCAGACAAAGCCCAGGTTTTATAATTGAACAAGTGAATTTTATAGCATTGAATCACACGCAGCAGTCACGCGTCTACTTTCAGTACAATAAATATATAGCAAAACAAAAATACAGACGCAGAAAACATTCCCTGAACTGCTTCTTTTTGTCAATCACTAAACATATCCATCACTGATGTTCTCAAACAAATATTCAGATTTGTTTTAAAGTTTATAAATGATTCAGATTTTATCAGCAGTGCGTAATGTTGTACTTGATGTATTTGCGTCAGGCCGCTCTCCATATATCCTCCAGAGCATCTAAGCGAGACCTCATATATTTGGGTTCGGCTCTGGTCCCCACAGACCGAAGCGACGACGAGGAGTCCAGGTGAAGCGTACCTGTCAGATTGTCTCTCCCCTCCTGACTCTTTCAGAATGTAGGGCGCAGGGGTCATGGAGATGGTCTACAGAGAGCAAAGGTCAACCACCACCGGTCTTTTAGCTGCTAATGGGTGTTGAGGGACATCTGGCAGGTGGTCTCGTTCCTTCTGCTTAGACGTCGTTCATCGTCTGGCGTCACTCGGGTGCCACTTCTGCCACAATCTGTTTGTTGCTCTTTTAGCTCAGGTTTGTCCGTTCATCTGTATTCTCGAGATATCTCATGAATTCACGGCGATGTCCTTGTGACCTCGACCATCTTCTCCCAAACTTATTCTGTGTCTGCCTGCTGGAATGCAGCAAGTGTTCAGTGTTCAGGTTGTCTTTTACTCTGTGACCTTTCCTCTCGTGGTCCAGACGACTGCTCTTCACCTCTGCTGCCCGTTTCTGTGTTTCTCTGTGTGACGCTCGAATCAAAAAGCACGCGATTGGAAATCTTTCATAGTTCAGGAGATTTGATTGGAGTTCTCAGTTTATTTTAGTATTTATTTCAGTGGAGGTGTTAACTGAATATTGATTGTAGAGGTGAAATAATCTGGATTTGGGTAATTTTGATGAGAAAAGTTTGAGTTCATATTTAGTTCACCATCTCCGATAATATCGACTTTTGATTGCCGACTTGACAAATCTGAGTTTGACATTGTTGAGATCTCTTAAACTGGAAGTTGAAATTGTGAGATGTCTGGTTTCTTTTTCTCAGGAGAAATGTTTGAGACGTTAGTTTCCATTAGCTCTCCATTTCATCTCATTGATGTCTAAGAGAAATAATTGAGATGTTAAAGAGGTTTTTATTATAGTATTGCATTTTATAGTTTGTTTTTATGCTGTTTTCAAATGTTCTAGTTTAATGGGCACGTCTATTTATTTTTTGCATATTTTAGCGTCACTTTCAGTAATTATACCTAATTGATTTATTTACTTCCAAATTAGGAAAGACTTTCGAATTTAAGATTGGCAAAAACAATCCCCCCTCGTGAAAGAAGGGTAATGACCACAAAAATAATGATTTGTCTTGTTGTGTATATTTTCTTTCATTTAGTTTGTTAACCACAGTTTTTTCTACACAGGTTATATATGAATTGGTTGTATAGTTTCCTTAGATGTTAGTTATTTAGTTCGGTTATGTAGTTCAGATGCAAAATCAGGCACTGATTTTTATTAAAAGTTATTTCACTTTAATGGCAAAATGAGAGTGAAATCACTGAACGTAAATATAGGAGCCTGAAAAATTTTACACAAAAAATCAAACGGCACTTAGAGGCTTTTGCATTTGAACTCTTTATATATTTTTTTAATAAAGTTTAAGTTTCAGCGCAATATTTCTATAAAAAAATATTTTGAAACCTGTAGTTTTAATGAACATAATATCATAAATATTTAGACATTGCAGTAAGCAACCACCTAGCAACACCCTAGCGACCTCCAGGATCATCCTGATGTACAGAACACCATAACTGAACACAGTTTTTTCATCCAACTTAACCGAAGACTTGCAGTCACAATATATTTTGCTTTGCTATCCCAGCATGCATCTGATTCGTCATAAAGTAATCAAAAAACGGACAAGAGCCAACTTACTGTATAGACTCCCACTATATCTGTAGTTTATTCACAGGCCTAAAAGAGAAGAAATAAGGCGTTATTCAGTGAAGTCTGGCTTGGGTTATTTCAAAGACAAATAGTACAATGTAAAGTTTTACTGCATGTCATTTATCTTGAGGGCCCGAATGCTTCCTTCTGCATTTCCTCTTCCTGTTTTAGTGAACATATGGCTCAAGCCACGCAACTTTTCACATCTTACAGTTTTCTTTTGTGTTTCTTTGCGCATAATCGTTGTCGCTCTTCATTTATTTACAGTTTGGTCCGGAGTGGTCTGTAGATGTTTTGCCGCACGCATAATTCGTCTGATCAATGATCAAGATATTCTACGGAGATTTGCCGGGTGTACATTACAGCGAGTGTCATTTGTTTCGCAGTTCAGCTCGGTGACATCTCAAACCCGCGCCTGAGCCTTTTACTTGCCAGGGAATCCTTTTTCATTATTGCTGGATTAAATATTGATCACGGTTTTAAGTGTCTCTAACAGAGGCTTGTGTATAATAAATTGCGAGCACCGTCATAAAGGAATGCATTACAGAAAAGCAAAATTAGTTACTTCGTAACCAGATCACACTGCACTTTCACATGTGCTTCGGACGCACGATACATAACTTGATGGCCAATGCGGTGACAAAGAGAAACGACCTGAATTGGGAAGTGACCTATAGAATAGATAACATACTCCTCCTGTACTCTTGTAGACGCCCATAGGGGGCGGCGTTGAATAATCACCTCCTACATCTCAATACGTAGCCAGCCGTGGACCAATTAGCACAAAGCTTTTTGAATTATACATCATTACGAATGTACAGAGCAAAACCTTGATCCGATAGATCCTTGTTCCTCACAGCGTGCCTGTGAGACCAGCAGCCTACATGTTTAATCTTGATTTATCCTTACGTTAAACTCCTGACGTCCTGAATTGGTAGTAATATTTTTAAAAAAATGGAAATTGAGGAGTATTAGCCGGAGTATTCGTGTTTTCCTGAGGCTTATAAGTCATGCTCTGAGTGTAAACGTGTGTGCTGTGTACCGCAAGGACTGCGTGAGACGAGGACCCGGACGGACCTCAGATGTGCCAGGCGGTTATTGATGGTCAACACTCAGGATTGAATGTAATACTTTTAAAATCTCATCATTTATTCTCAGACACATTCATCCAGGAAGGTTTCATCAAGAAAATGAATCCCAAAGCCTTCCAGGTCGTAAATTTACCCCGGTCACACAAATAATATTTTACTTTTAAAAAGTCATCTCAGGTGTTGCCGATTTTATTGGAGGAAGAGGTTTTATAGTGTATGATGTGTCATTTTTCAAAAACAAACTCTTCTGTAAAGCAGACGTCTGAGGAGTTTCTTGTATTTTAAAGGGTGTCTGTGTCGTCTCTTCTGGATTGGAGGTGACATGGAGTTGGGTCAAAAACAAAACTAAAAGTGTGCGGGATGTTTTACTGGAGTCTGGTTTATTGTGGGACTGTAAATCAAACATACCATATTACACAGAATCTCAGAACACACAGCACATTCCCTCAATCTCAGGGGTTCATGGACGCCCACAATACTACTACAAAACCAACCATGTAAAAAAAATCACATGGTAATATTATGGTACATGGTCCATTTAGTCTTACGATGTAAAAATGAATTTAAGCGTGGCTGTGTTCCAAACACATAACTTTTTCAAATTTGTCTTTTGCGTGCAGATGTTTTACACCGCTTATCTGATTTATATACCTAAAAAAAATTGCATGTTACACAATGCTTTCCATACGATCCATTATGTAGATCTGTTAAGAACATACATGTTCACTTGGAGTTTGCGGTTGTGTTTTTTCTTGCCTTGATAAATGATCAATTATCGTCTGAGGTAAATCAGCATCTCAAGTGTAAACCTGATATCATTGTGATCTTACTTTGCACATTTTACACTCGACTGTACTTTCAGTTTGGTATCTTTCTGTACTTGCCTTAATAGTTTCTTTGTCTCCGGCTGAGCGGAGCTGGCTATATTCCCAGTCTTCGGTCGCGTGTACACAGTCAAGAGGGATGTTCTGGAATTCTGCGCACCGTTCTGGCAGGAACAAAAAATGTCTGTCACGCTTCACATTCCCGTCATCATCAGCAAAGAGAGGTCGCGGAGGGCAAGCGACCTCTCCGTCCGAGCGCACGTGTTGAAGTCAAGCCCGTCTCATTCTTAATGAAAACGGCACGTTCCAACGGCCTCTGATCTTGTGTTTTAGCCAAATAGAACTCAACGCTTGACTGACAGCTCTGATCTAAAGCATTTAAGTGCAAGTTTTGATCTCTTTGCCTTTGATTAAAACTAATGAGCTCATTTAATTCAAAATGGGAATCTCTGATAAGAGAAATAAGGTTGATGTGATTGGATTAGAGAGGCAAATTAAACTCTTAGAGCTGAAGTTTGTGCTTATATAGTGTATTAAAAAGCTGTTGGCATATTCTTGTGTGTTAGATGATGAGAAAAATTTCATAGTAATTCATATTTAATCAGGAGAAATGAAATGACTAAATATAACATGGCTCTGCCTTTTCCCCGAAGTGATAAAGAACTAGTTAGATTTTAAATGACATTTAATTCATGTTCTCGGAAAGAAAGAGAGAAGGAGAAGAAGAAGCGAGAAAGAGAGAGAAGATAGAGAATCGTACAGCGATTGTAACACGCGAGCGTCTATGTGCGTGCATTTCCATAACTACTGCCACTTTTATGTCCTTTGGGTTTTTATTAAAACTGAATGATTTCACTTTTTTCATTGAAAAAACTCTTCCATGCTTTCATCATTGATTTTGCTACTTTTTTGAAATATGAAGTTAAATTTAAAAAATTGTAATCATTGCTTTTTAGAAACCATTTTAATATAATAATTATTATAATTACACGTGCATAAATGTAGAGCAGAAATTCCCAATTCTAACAAAACCTGTAGTTGAAGAAATAGTTCATCCAAAAATCTCAATTCTGTCACCATTTACTCGCCCTCGACTTGTTCTTAACCTGTATACATTTATTTGTTCTGTTGAACACAGAGAAAGATATTTGGAAGAATGTTTGCTATTCTCAGTTCTGGAACATCATTCACTTCCATAGTAGAAACAAAATTGCACTTTTTTTGTTCTGTTGAACACAAACTAAGATGTTTTAAAGAATTTAGGCAAGTAAACTGTTCTAGGTGACCTTTGACTACCCATTTTATTTTTCCTACTATGATTGTCAATGATGTCCCAGAACTGTAAATTGCTAACATTCTTCCAAATATCTTTTATTTGTGTGCATCAGAACGAAAAGCTCACTTCTTGAAATTCGTTTGGTATGTCTCCAAAAAAACGGTTTACAGGCCGAGATGTTAGCAATCTTCTTAATTCACACCGTGCAAAATAAAGTGCTCAGTGCACTCGGCCTGTAGTCGGGCAATTCCGTGAAAATGTCAACCATACCATGAAAAAAATTATGTTTTTCCCAACGGTTTTTACTCTGGTAACTGCACAGATTTGAACATTTGGTGGTTGAAATACTCATGTGAGATCTCTCTTCAGCTTTGTAAAGCATTTGTTTTATTTTTAGTTCATAATTTCTCACAGTCGGTTAAGAGCCATTTTCAGGATTTTCACATCCATAACACTTCAATGAAAATGAATATCAAGTAACTGTTTGATGTTCTATAAAGAGGAACCCATTCTCCATTCATCGGGTATTATTGCTTCAGGATTGTGCATTTTATTTTACAGAAATCCTACAAAGTTTATCGTCTCCCAAAAACACATCCTTTTTTTGTCACATTCATAACGCATGTTTATTTCCCTTTTTTATATTTTTTTCATAGACTGACATTTTTTGATGTTTAGACTCTATCAACAGGGGTTCAGTAAAATATAAACAGATGCTTCAATATAATCGTAACAAATTCATTCTCTGAGTGTTTTTAATTGCCCAGTCCTTTTTATGGAGACATAGTAAACTGATTTCAAGAAGTGAAATTCTTGCTCTTGGATATAATTGATTGACGAATTGAATCGTGTTAAATGTGGTTGGAACTCAGCTCAAGATCCTCCTTTTGTCTTTTTCATTAGAACAAAGACATTTATTCAGGTTTGGAACAACTTGAGGGTTAGCAAATGATGACAGAATTTACATTTTTTTAATGAACTATCCCATTAAATGTAATTGTAAGTATATTGGCATTGTGTTTATATTTAGCTTTTTGTACTTTAAAGTCATTTTTTGAACTGCCCACATGTGTTTTTATTATTTGACTGTAGTTCGATAAGCCGGATGATCTGTGTTTGCATCTGATTTTCATTCGATACGTCTGTTTGTTGCTCGCTCTTGATTCAAAGCCTCCAGGGTAAAGTTGACTACAGTACACCTTGTCAGATGCTTGTTTGTAACGTGTTGAATGTCAAGATGAATGTGGCATTCATTGAGCTCTAATCAAACGTGTTATGGCAAATTTGCACAAGCTTCTTTGTTTATCGGGTGTCCTCGTAATAAGATCAAGGCAAGAAATCTTTCTGCCGGTATGTTGTCAAGTTTATCATCGCACATCCATTGGTTGGTTAAATTCTTTAGATGCTCTCTTTAAAATGATATATTATAACTGGATTTTTATATTTTCTTGTGAGTGCTTGCTAGTTGTGGATGCTTTAAAGGGGTCATATGACACGGCTAAAACGAATATTATCGTTTGTTTTAGATGTAATGCGATGTGTATACACCTCTCTTTGCCCCGCCTATCTGAAACGTGCAAATTTAATCAAAGCTAGGTGTGCTACGATTGGTCAGTTCACCAGTGTGTAGTGATTGGTCGAATACTGCAAGCGTGTGACGGAAATGTAACGCCTGTTACCATATTTGGAACATCAGGTTCCTCTTCAATTGTACTGACAGGTACACCACATTACTTGTGAATACATTTGGGCGGTCTTTGTCAAATCGTACCACCAACTGACGTAGATTTGTGGGGGTGTGGTTACACGAGGTGTTTCAGGCAGGTCTGGGTGAGCATTCGCTTTTACATACAATGCATCTTTTGTTCCCATACTTTCATTTGTGCAATTTTACGTGTTTGATACATGCATGGGCAACACACCAAAGACAGACAAACACATAATCGTGCTATATGACCACTTTAAGATTCACTGTTCTTTGTAGGCTTATGCATTAAATGATGGAAGTGAATACAACCTTACTGTAAAGAGTTATATTCGTCATTTTTATGGCATGTTCTTAAATCTTTAGATCACCGTTAATTAAACATCAAGGTGCCATAGAGGAAACTCTTCATCCACTATGAGAAAAAACATTAAAACACTGTAAACATAAGAGTGCGGCAAATAAAAGCTGTAGTGATCTGTTAGCAAAAATTAGTCATATTTTTGGAAAAGAAGACTTTTTTCTTCATTCACTTAATTTGTTCTTCGTGTTCTCGTTTCTTAATTTACTCATTACTGAGGCAAATATGTCCATCTCCGGCCCGGTGAGATTTATTTCCCACGTAGAGTTTAAAGCAATTACCGTGTTTAGCCGAAGCTTGGTTTGATGCTATTAGTAAATACAATTAAAACATTGTCAGAGTTTCATTAGCACCTTCACTCTTATCAGCTTGTGCTGTTTCATTAACTGTCTACCTACTGATGATGGAAACTCAATGAGAAGTTATTGCACTAAGGCAGTTTGTTATCTTCTCCTCTCCGGGGTCTTTCTGTGAGTTGTGTATTGGTTTGGTGATGTAGACTGATAAAAATGTTGTTTGTGTGTTTGTTCCTGCAGTGGAGTCCAGCAGTCCCAGTCTCCTGTCTCCAGATAACACTCTGGAACGTTCCTTCTTCATCCGAATGAAGTCCACGCTAACCAAGAGAGGCATCCATATTAAGTCTTCTGGATACAAGGTGAGACCCGGTGATAACTACATTTATAGTTTACACATTTGCTAGTTTTGATGTGAAGCGACAACACACATATGTTTTCTGTGATAACTGAGCATTTGTTTTAAGTTAATTTAGCTGAACATTGCGAAATATATTGCGTCATACAAAATGATCTATACATATATCTATATTTGCATTGTATGTAATGGATTTAATGTTCATAGTTGTTTTTGATGTACCTGTATGTTTTATTAAACCCAAAAATAAAAATGATGTCATCCTTTACTCCCACTTTTGTCATTTCGAGCTTGACTTTCTTTCTGCCGCAGAAGACCATAGAAGATATTTTGAAAAATGTCGGTAACTGGATCCCATTTACTTGCATTGGTTTTGTGTCTACACAATATAAGCGAATGGGGTCCAGTGCTGTTCGGTTACCAGCTTTCTTCAAAATATATTCTTTTGTGTTCTACGTGTGAAAAAGAGTCATAAAGGTTTGAAATGACAAGAGGGGGAGTAAATTAATTTTCATTTTTGGATGAACTATCACTTTAAGTTAAGCAATGATTCATTTAGTCTGCTTATATTATTGTAGTTTTCCAAATGCGTACTCATAGTTACAAATATGAAAAAAATCAAATACTGTGTTCTTAAAGAACCAAGATAGCATTGAGATTCACCTTCATGTAAACATGCAGAATGCCACTGATGTCTCGCCCCAAACTAAAATATCCATTTTGACATTTATTATAAATCACATTGTTTATTGGAAAGTAGATCATTTGTTTTGGTTTTGACTTTGAGCAAGAGACTGATATCCAAACCCCCCCTCCTCCTTTGGTATCCATCTGGACGTAGATTTGATGCAAATAAGCGTGAAGTCGGGGAGAACACTAACCCATAGCATAAATATTCACACATGCACATTCGCATACATTACCGGCCAGACAAGGACACTTCTTATTGCATTTACTCCAAATTAAGTCAATATTTGTGTTGTTACATAATACACAAGTATGAATTTTGCATGCGGCATCAGGTGCGAGAAACGAAGCGCGCCACGCATCATGGCTGTTTATATCTCCTCTTCACTTTGGAGGTCAAATCAAAGTGAATTCTTCTCCAGCTTAGACCCGTCTTTTCTTTTCTTTTTTCGCCCGAGCGTCTCGGCTCAGTTAAAGCACTCATGTAAAAGCACTCTATCATTACTCGTGCCGTATCGCATTTCAAAAGCACTCCAGAGAATCCCTCGAAACAGATGAATCTTATTTCTTATGTATACCTATTCTATATTCACCGACGCGGTGACGGGCGGGAGGGCGGGGATGCATTGTGTGCTGAACCATGAATTATAAAAATTGATCCTTTTGTTATGTTGGCCCGTATTAAATTGAGATACGCTATGCGGCTGGCTCTCGCCGGCCGCCGTGAACCCTCGCCATGTCAGCTTGCATTTAGAAGCCTGAGCATATTTAATGTTTTGCCACTGCGTATGATGTTCTTGCCAAGAGCGTTCCTGCAGCAATTCACCGGCGAGTCTCTCTTTGTGGCAATTACTTCAAAAGTTGTATTTTCAGACGAACTTTTTGATGCCCCTCGCTTTGGGCTTACGAAAGCATCATTTCCATTTGGTGTGTTTTTAATACAGCTCACTGTTTATTTATTGAATGGGAAAGCTGGGAGTGTGGATGGTGGAGGTGGCATGCGTGTTTTGTCTGGCGTGGCACGCGTTTGCCAGGATGAGGTGCGTGGGTTTGATATCGGGTCGTAATTGGGCATCATCTTCTGACCGCGGCGCGCTGTGATGTCTCATTGAAACTTGGGAACAGCTGCACCGGGCGTCTTTGTGACGGTTCTCTTGTCTGATGCTGAGATAATGTTCTCATCTAACACCAGAAGCTCACTGCTTTTGCCGGTTTTCGTTCTGATAGACGTCTAAATGTTTGTGGAGTTCCAAGAATTGCCAATTTAAGAACTTTACTGTTCATTGTTTAATAAAAATTTAAAAACTTAAATGACCTCTTCTTCATAAGCCGGAGACGCTTGCTGTCCTCAACTTACGTAGTCTGCTTACCTTTAAGCTAGCATCCTAATATTGACGCACATCTTGTGATGCATTTTTATTTCAAGTGAAAGCACTGGTTTAAATTAAAGTATCGGTATCGTCGTGTCATAGTATTTAGATTGTGAGGGCAGAACACTCAGCGTCCGACGAGATCTATATTTCATTTGACAAAGTAT
The DNA here is from genome assembly GCA_008369825.1 of Triplophysa tibetana. Classification (NCBI taxonomy): domain Eukaryota; kingdom Metazoa; phylum Chordata; class Actinopteri; order Cypriniformes; family Nemacheilidae; genus Triplophysa; species Triplophysa tibetana. The sequence goes on from CM017907.1 coordinate 1,534,582, forward strand.
ACTTTTCCACCAAAGTAAAAGTGTGCATGGCAAACAGGGATTTCCAGCTGCTATCGGATGTGACAGACGTCATTGAAGTTTAGCGTAATCTATAACTGCGCCCTGATTTGAGAAATCCTTTGAAATGTGTGAAAGTTAAAACAAACTCTCTCAACTCCAGACCTGCCGCTCAGAGTCGCTGTGTTTAGTGATGGAGGCAGTCGGTTAGTCCCTGCGTTTGGGGTAGCTTGTCCCTCAGTGGAAGCGCACAAAGCATCAAAGACCCCCGAAGGGCACTCTGTGACTTCAGGGGCCGAGACTGTCTATATGAATGATGCTAATAGCATCTCGCCAATCTCTGAGGTGAACCAATGAAAGGATCGTGTCAGAAGTTTAAAACACTACAAAAACAATCCCCTCCAGGTTTCCCTGGGTGATTAAAATGGATGGCTCCGAAAAAGAACATGGTTGCCGATCTAGTCAATGCATCCTCTGGGCACAATGGGCTACAAAGACTTTAAAGCATGACGAACTTTAAAGCCGGAAAAAAGTAATTAGTTGCGGCGCAACGGTTCTTTTTGTGTTTCTTAATATTTTTATAAACATATTCAACTAGTAAAAAACCAAAGAGTCTTGGTTGAGATATCGATCTGTTGTTCTGGGTGCAAGTAGATACTAGATTTGATGTTGTTTTCTGTTCTTTCTAATATAAAGTTTTAACGTCGACATCTGTCTGCTGTTTTCGCAGTTAACAATGTTTTGTTTTTCTATCAATTTTATTTTCTTAGACATTGGTAAAATAGAAGACATTGAGTCGATTCTATTTCTCTTTTTAAGGTGATTCACATTACGGGCAGCTTGAGGATAAGAATGGCATTAACGCACGGCCGTTCGGTACCCAATCAGATCATGGGCATGGTTGTGGTCGCACACGCGCTCCCTCCGCCCACCATCAATGAGGTTCGGATCGACTGTCAGATGTTTGTTACACGGGTCAACATGGATCTCAATATCATCTTCTGTGAAAACAGGTAATTTACCCTTTACTTGATGTTCGCACTTATTTTAAGTCAACGTTATTGTCTAAAGTTGATATATCTGCCCCAAATGAAAAGTGAAGCATTCGAAATGAATTTAAATAAATCATTCAATTTCGTATTTGAAATATAAGTTTAAAATATTGCATTATTTAGAAGCATCCATTTACATTTACGTTTAGGCATTTGGCAGACGCTTTTATCCAAAGTGCCTTACATTGCTTTATCCTCTACATTTTACATAGGTATTTGCAATCCCCTCGGATCAAACCCACAACCATGCGTTGTTAACGCAATGCTCTTACCACTGAGCTACAGGAAAGCATCCGTAGGTGAAACATCACCTCGGTTATGTTTGTGTGGAGTTTATTATGAAACTGTTAGCGAAGAGCTCTCCTCAATCACGATCCCTCAAATGACTTCTTTTTTAACATCTATCGCTCGTTTGAAAAGCCGCCCAAGGAAAATGGCGGTTTTGTACCTACAAAACATCTGCGGATCCGCCGGTGCCCCATAAAATGAGAACATCTTAATTTGGCCGGGCCTGAAAGGAAATATCATATTAGTTTTATTAGTTTTATTTATATCTCCGGGATTGAAGTCATCCCGACGTCTGCTCAAATTTTTAGCACTCCGGTGCACTTAACATATTTATGAGAGAATGGAATGGAGCCAAGTCTGTAGTGGAGTTATCATCGCAGCCAAAGCCTGCTTTTAAGAGGAGGTGGATAGAGATCGGTTGGGCATTTTCTTATAGCTTCTGTTCTCTGATCCGTGTAGAGAAGGACTTAACGCAGGCCGGAGTCAAAAATTGTCTCAGAATGCACCTTAATAGTATTTACCCGATTGAATGGCATTTCGTACGGTTCGAACCACCTGTTTTTATCAAACGTTCAATAATTCTGCGATAATTGCTTTTTGGATTCAACAAGCAGTTGGTAAAGCTGCAGTAGGTCAGTAAATATTACATCAATGATGAATGCTGGCTGACAGCTTGCCATCGCAGATGGAAACGTTTTTAATGAATAAAGTCTGTTGCGGTTAACTTACAGAATGCCTGTTTCGCTAAGAAACCAGAGCCGTTTGTATCAGCAAGATTAGCTGAAGAAACCGGCCAGGTCTTCGTTCTGTTTTATCTCACACTGTGATTGGCTGGAGATGTCAACCCATTTGTAGAATGTGACACAAACCAAAATGTGTTTGCAATACCTTATTTCTGAATGATTTACACGTTCCACTAACAATATAAGAATAATAAAACCAGTTACGTCTAGTAATGCATAATGTTGATCAAATGTTATTAATGTTTCTGCTAGAACTTTAAAAGAACCTTTCTTAAAAACTTACTCTGAGAACGGTCCCTGTTAGCTGGCATGTAGACGATGGTTTCATTGGATCAGACTAGTACACAGACCCGATTGGCTTCTTGTGAGATTTACATTAATGGGAATTGATTGAAGAGTAAAAAAATGTGTTTGTCAGGTGATCCGAGGAGAGAGGTTGAAATAAAAGAGGGCTTGATGATGTCATCTGAAAAAAGAAGTGATTTGGAAACAACTAGATTGAACATTAAGAAAGCAAACATGGCCAATTCTGATTTCACATTAACCGAATCCTTTCCAGAATCAGTGACTACATGGACCTGACACCTGTCGACATCGTCGGGAAGAGATGTTATCACTTCATTCACGCAGAGGACGTGGAAGGCATTCGGCAATGCCATTTAGACCGTGAGTACATCTGTTCCCGAATCTATCCAATCAATCTGTGCAGCCACCCAGCAGTGCCAAAAACTACAGGACGGTTGTTAAAGAGCAAGATTCAGTGTCCTTACATGCTTTTGTAAGACTCATTGATCACCGGTCAATGACACCGTAAGAGCGCGGTGCGTTACGTGCCAAAGCTAGTGTAATATGTTCCCAGCAGCCCTTCGGTGTAATGGGACAGCGGTGTGACAGGCGAGATTATCCATGCTAGCGCTTCGTCTCATAACAGACCATGACGAAGAACGCTTCCCTCTGCCAGACGGTATTCAAAACAAACCCTGAATCTCTCACGAGGAACCGAACACGACGGAGGATCTCTGTTTGACGGAGAAACACATTTAGCTTTTGAGTCAGAAATGAGAAGGCTGTCATTTATTCAACCTCACGTTTGAAAAATTGAACTTAAACCTTGAATTAGCTTTCTGAGGAACACAAAACTCTTTTCCATTTAAAGTGAAAGTGATTAAATGAAGACTGGGACTGTTTCATATTTGACTTTTTATTTTCTGTCACATGGCTGCTTTCCTTCTGAAACCTTATATCTCCATATTTAATATCTCCATAAATCATTATTGTTAGATACCCTTTATGTTTCTCACTGAGTTTTGCAAATATCTTAGTTAAAAGTATTTGAAAAGTGCTTGTCAACTTTGACAACAGTATTTAATAATTTAAGAAGTACAGCGTTTTCTACATTTCCTGAAAAACAGCGAATTTGGACAACCAAGGTTTGGAAAGGACAGTGATGATATGATCATTTTGGTGGGCTTAAATATAAGTCATTATTTATGGGAAAGTTTCTCAGAAAAGTGGGGATGTCCAAGTCAAAGTGGTGATGTCCTTTTTTCATTTTATTAGGAATGTAACGGTTCACTTAGCTCACGATGCAATTCACGAAACTGATCTCACGATACGATTCATTCGTGGTTTATTTTACAATATTAGTTGAGACAAATTAGAAACAACTCCCCTTTCATTATTTCGCAAAGGCTGCACATTTCTTTGTAAAATTAAAATATCTTTCATGTCAAATAATAAAACTAAACTGCAATTTAAAAACTAATTCCAAGTCAACGAAAAAATGAATAATACAAAAGTCTCTTTAATATACACAAACTAACACTTTGTCTGTGATTTTCTTGGATACTTTAGATTTAAGAAATATCAGCATATCCACGTTTCCAAGCTCCTGCTGTTCAAAACATGTATTGCGATTCATTTTACATCTAAACCGACTTGTATCGTCACATATAATAATAGATTTTCAACCGGCTCACAGTGAATCATTACATCCCTACATTTTGTTTCACTATTTTTTATTTTAAATGCATCAGTCTATCCAATAATTCCTCTACGAGTCTGTCAGATCAAGTACATGACATCAGCTCTCTAACTATAAATGATCTGGATGCAGTGGTTGAGATCTCGGTGGAGAGGAATATTATTTGCGCATATCGTGTTGAACGCTTTCTCGACACTTCTATGGTGCTTTTAAGAGCCAGACAGCCCGGTCCTTATTCATTTTCATTTTAGCGCCGTTATCTTTAAAAATCCACTTTTGTGTTGCACAGATAATGGAAAGTCAAGCGCCGTTTTGAAACGACGTGGGTAAATGACCACAAAATTGAAATTTTTGGATGAATTATGAATGGCTTCTTTAAGTCGATCCTCTCGATGTGCAGGCACTACATTTCGAGGGCGTTTTTATGTCATGTAGTATTCATCCAGGCCGATCCGCTGGAGAGCGCTTTGAAGGTTCCTCAACCTTCCGTGCGCTCCGCTTTCATCCCGCTCGGCAGGAGGGCCGCTGACCGTCTGGAGGAGCTTTAGCGCTTTTTGAATATCCTAAATCATCTGTTAAGTGTGTTTTGGCAGCCCACCTCTGCCCCCCCCCCACCCCTCTGCCATGATGGCAGAAATTCAAAGCATTATTGAGAGCGGTGTAGCGTTTTATACAGTAAATATGTGCGCGGCTCTGCGGCAGGCAGGTTGCCATTATTTAAGTAGCGAGGGTCGAGGCGCAAGAAGAAGAGGCAGGGGATAAATCCGGCGTTTTATTATGTGTTTGCCGAGGAGGGCTGGTGTCCTTGGGGCTGGCGAGGGAATTTGGAGCTGTCTGATTAGATATTGGGAGTTCAACTGAATTAGAGCGCAATTACCACTGTATTGCACTGTCCCCGTGCCTTAAAAAGCCACCAGATTGGGTCCATTAGACCTTGATTTGAAACCCAGCGGAGGCAGAGTAGAGAAGAGCGGAGATGTGTATTAATGTCGTGGAGAGAGAAACCAGATAGATGGATAGAAAGATGGATGTATGGATGGATGGATGGAAATAGATAGAAAAATGGAAAAGGATGGATGGATGGATAGATGAAAAGATGGAAAGATTGAAAGAGGAAAATAGATGGATGGATGGATGGATGCAATGGATAGATGAAAATTGATAGAAGGATTGATGGAAATGGATGGATGGAAGTAGATAGAAAGATGGAAAGATGGTAATGGATGGATGGATGGGTGGATGGATGGAAATAGATAAATGGATAGATGGAAAGATAGATAGATGGAAAAATAGATAGAAGGATAGATGGAAATGGATGGATGGAAGTAGATAGAAAGATGGAAAGATAGTAATGGATTGATGGATTGATGGATGGATGGAAATAGATAGAAAGATGGAAAGATGGTAATGGATGGAAATAGATAGATGGATAGATGGAAAGATGAAAATGGATGGATGGATGGATAGATAGATGGATGGATGGATGGATGTAAATGGATGGATGGATGGATGGAAATAGATAGAAGGATTGATGGATGGATGGATGGAAAGATGGAAAGATGAAAATGGATGGATGGATGGAAATAGATAGAAGGATTGATGGATGGATGGATGGAAAGATGAAAATGGATGGATGGATGGATGGATGGATGGATGGAAATGGATGGATGGATGGAAGTGGATGGATGGAAATGGATGGATGGATGGAAATAGATAGATAGATAGATAGATAGATAGATAGATAGATAGATAGATAGATAGATAGATAGGTAGGTAGGTAGGTAGGTAGGTAGGTAGGTAGGTAGGTAGGTAGGTAGGTAGGTAGGTAGATAGATGGCGGTCATGAAGAACCCGAGAGCAGGTGCTTTATACAAGCAGAAATACATCTTGACAGGTCTGACCTCACCTGTGTCAGCTACAGAACAGGAACGACACGCTTAAATTAATAAAAGACAGGACTGAGTATAATACTCACTGCATAAATGCTCTGAGGGTATGTGTGTGTGTGTGTGTGTGTGTGTGTGTTTTTACGAGCAGAGAGAGAGAGAGAGAGAGAGAGAGCACGAGGTGGAAAACGATGGCTCACAGAAGTGTGCTGAAACCCCAGGAGAATGAAGCTCTGTGCCTGAAGGCAGAGTACAAGAGCCGGTCTCTGAAGACTAGTTCAAACTGACTTTAATGAAAAACTCCCTTCACTCTTTACTGGGCTTGAAGATAGACTCCACAGCTGCAGAAAAATACACCTGCTCTACACCCGTCGCGTCGTGTACCGTCGACAATGCCCCTTCCAGAACGCATTCAGAGCAAATACAAACTGGATCTTTCTTTTAGGCAGTTTCCATGGATACGCTGTATTTACGTCAGCAGTGATTTATTTGGATTTGTTGTTGTTTTTTATGTTTTTAATGAGACAGGACAGTAGAGACGGTTTCAGCGGCACCACGTAAACCAACGTTATGTGTCCCAAAAGTAACTTCCAGTAGACCTCCGTAAAGAATCCATAACTGTTGAGTAGTTTTAATTGAATTTGATCAAATTAATTTACAATAAAATATGAATGTAAAATAATATAAATATATAATAAACTGTTATATTATATCCAAGCACAAGTTAACATCCGGCTAGCGTGTGCGTCTGATGAAACCATCTATAGACATCTCAGCACTTCCTGTTTTATTTTTTATTTTTTTATTTATGAAGTCTATTATTTTATTTAATAAATCTTACATATATAATTAAACTTTAAAGATATTTGTTTAACTTCTCAAACTGTTTTGTTTACACGTTTGTGTAGTGAAACAGAAAGTTTGTCTGGACCAGCCTTAAACCAGCGTTGTTTACATCATCCGAAGTGGTCCCCGAACAGTTTCTGGTCCTGAAGCTCTTCCTGTTTCGTTTATTTATTGATTGGTTTTCTTTTTTATTTCCCATCTATACTTAGTTTTGATTCCATTCGAAATCTTCTATTGGTTTTATTTCCTGTTGCGTTTGACATGTTTGACAGAAACAGGAAGTGCTTCCGGACAGATGGGAACCCCCAACCAGTTCGTACGTCGTTTCTTTTATATTGTAGCTGAAGAAACCATGCATCTCTCTACAGCACATACGATTAATTGCACGTAGTTTCTTTAAATATCCAACGCATTTACTTTCCCTGTTGGTGATGTGTCACATTTAAATCCGCATAACACAACAGAAATGCCTCCTATTCACTTCCCCTGCCAGACCTTGCCCGGTTGCCGCAGATCTGCATGTCTGCTCTCTCATTCATAAAAGGCTTGTCTTTACAATAATACCCCAGTGGACTGCAAGGACTTTTCCATAAAGCAATTTCACGGGTGTAAATTACTTACTTTTATATGACAGTGACACTCTCTACCCCTCCTGCTAGAAGTGAGGCCACGCTGGGTAAAGGGTATCTGAAAGGTAGCTGCTATTATGGAAGGGATCCAAGTGATTTAACAGAACTGAAGGACAGGGGCCCTGGCAAAGAAAGAGAGAGAGAGAGATCGAATGGGAGGACGGAAGTAGAGAAAGAGAGAGAGAGAGTGAGAGATACCGTCCTGCAGGCTTGCCCGAGGCTCCAGGAGAAGGCAGAGAGATTAAAGAGGCCGTATTCCTTTTAAAGCCTCCAAAAGCAGCCAACGACTCCTGCGCTGAAAATAAAGAGAGGGATAGAGAAGAGAGAGAGAGAGGGGAGGGGAGAAGGGGGCTGGCTTCATTACCACTAAATCAATAACTCAAGCAGGCCCTGATTGATTTAATGGCAGTGTAACTGAAAGGGGGTTAAAAAATCAGCCTTACCTGTACGGACGCGGTGCCGGGCGGAGCCGACGGGGCCATCACATCAAATGCAATGCAGATGAGATCAGCTCATCAGGTTTAAAGGCACGGGGAAGATACGTTCTGGAATATGTAGAGAGTAATGAGGGCTTAAAGTGGACGCTCGGACCGCTTTTTTCATAGCGAGAGGTGAACATTTGTGCGACAAGATCAGTCAAGTTATTGCGGAGACTTTTTAAGATGAAGTTTTAATCTATTGTGTGTCTGTGTCTTGTTTAGCATCTTTCTGTCGGTCCTCTCTTCATCTCTGTATTGAAGTCAGATTTTCAGACTATTTCAAAGAAGAGAGTGATTAAACACTTTCATCTCTTCGTTCCTCATTTAAATGATCAAAGATTGGTGATTATTTATCATACGAGTTGATCTTTTATCGTCAGCCAGGTTTGTCATTTCTGATGAAACATTACGTGTGGTTCAGATCAGTGTAAACAAAACTCCACCGTAGGTTCAGTAGCGCAACTTTCTGGAGTTGGAAGGTTAGAGCAAGGGTGCGATAAACCACTCTCCGTTTTTAAGTTACGGGTTGGTTTTACATTTATTGGTACAGAAAGCACGCAGTGAACTCAAGGCAATTATCAGCGCCGTTGGGAGGGTTTCTCAAACAATGCTATTAGTCTGTAATGATTTTAATTACTAGACTTTTTCTTATATAAATCATTCTTCTCTATGGACTCTTTTCTTTTGTAGCTGTAATTAAACCCGCGAATTTGAATTTACGGCCTTGCTTGGCTTCCGACTGTTTGTGTTTGGTGGAAGGATGATTAATGCAAATTCAGATTATTTCAGATGGCCGTTTAGCGCTTAATTTAGCCAAAATGATGGCGACTGCCACAGTGTCTTCACAAAGGTAGCCTCAGTCAAGGACGCAGTGACAGAGATGTTGGCAAACGGTCACAGCGCCCTCTGCTGGGATTTCTGAACAGGATTTCTGTCTGGGAAAATAATGAATAGGTTTCAGACAAAGCAAATTATTGTTATCACTGCTGCTGTTGAATTGCTGTTATTTAATCTGATCGTATGTCATATTGCCAGCAGGTCTTTGGAATATAAAAGAACATACTAGTTTATTATATATGAAGGTGGCGTTATTCATGTTTATTTCCTTTTTCTTCCTTCTTTCCACAGTAATGAATAAAGGACAGTGTGTGACGAAATACTACCGCTGGATTCAAAAGACAGGAGGTTACATCTGGATCCAGTCCAGCGCCACTATTGCAATCAATGCCAAGAACGGCAACGAGAAAAACGTAATCTGGGTCAACTATGTTCTTAGGTATAACTCCTTTTATTTAAAATAATGTTGGGACTTAACCTAAAGTCTCTAAGGTATAATGCATTATTCGTGAAGATTTATTCAATTGTGTGGTGCTTTATAATGGTTCATAATGTGTGTCATTTAATGTTGTTGTAAAAAACTATAACCAAAATAAAAATGCATAAAAGTGTAATAATGAATTGATAAGTGTTATAATGCATGAACTGTAGTAGATATTATAAGGTGCATTACAAGGCATAATAAATACATTAAAACTACTTTAATAATGCATTATACATATATGGTTTAAGTAAAGTGTTACCAAAATGTACATGTTTCAACCTACGCTGTCAAAAGATGAAAAATCTCCCAAGTGAGAGGGTATTGAAGTCTGTTCTGGTGTAAAATGTAGAAGGCCAAACAGAACGAGTGTCTCAAACTGCTGTGTGATTTCTGGCCTTCTTTGGGTGGGCTCAGAGACCATTAGAGACGCTCTGTGATTTGGGCCGCAGCGGATCAATCATGACGTCTATAGAAGTGTGCAGGATTTTCTTTCACTGGCAAAGTGAATGACTTCTAACTTGTTGTGTTTTCTTTGAATGCGCAGTAATCTGGAGTACAAAGACGTACCCATAGATATCGCACAGCTGCCCAGCCTGCCCGAGAAAACATCGGAGTCTTCAGAAACATCTGATTCAGAATCAGAGTCCAAGGAGAACTCAGGTAGAGTACCAATCCTCTTCGTTTATGTTGTACAATTTTCCCCAAATCAGTGTTTCATTGTGGAAGGAACAGTTCGGCTAAATTTGAACATTCTGTCATCATTTATTCAGCCTCAAGTTGTTCCAAAATCTGTACAAATGTCTTTGTTCTCATGAACACAGAGAAAGATATTTGGAAGAATGTTTGTAACCAAACAGCTCTCGGTTACCACTGACCACTCTGTAGTATAGGAAAATTTGCTTTATAAATGTCTTTATCCTGTTGAACACAAAAGCAGATGTTTTGAAGAATGTAGGAAAGCAAACCATTCTGAATCACTTTTGACTATCGTTGTCATATTTCCTTCTATGGTAGTCAATGGTGGCCAAGAACTGTTGGGTCATAAGCATTCTTCCAAATATCTTTCTCTGTGTTCATCACAACAAAGCAATTTACAGAGATTTGGAACAACTGTTTGGGTTTATGATGACAGACTTTTTTGGGGGGAGGTGAACTGTCCCTTTAAGTTTTTTTGTAATTTTACAGTTTGATGGTTTTTCAGTGTTTGAGACTCAGCTATGATATTATGGAAAGTTATGAAACAAAGCTACAAAGTTTTCTATTATGCAAACGCACACGTATCACCTTCGGGCTCTTGCTGTGCGAAATATCTTCATTCTGATAATTACCAGAAATTATGTAGGACAAGGAAATGTGGTGCTTTCGATATGTCCCCAAAACTGGTGTAAATAGTCAATTAAGACTCGGCAGCCAGTTGGAGATATTAATTATACATTCCAAAAGGAGATGAAGTGAGATTCCAGAGATGGTGGTAGCTGTGAAGTGAACAAGGCTGGGTGACAGACTGGGGATTGTGCCAACATATTGGCCCCTGGGCATCTCTGCTCAATGAGCCTTTTGCCAGCTTTCATCACAGAGGTTACAGACTGTGCCAGCTGCAGCTGGACCAAACCATGCCCTCTTCGCTTGCTCTTCCCATAGCATCTTCTCCCCCTGTCTTTATCTGTTTCTCTTTCTCGTCCATGCTGTCATGTTCTTCCTGAGGCTAGAATCACCAAATCCTTGACAACTTTCATTATTAAGAGTAAAAACACAGCATTTGTAGTCACATGTTCTGAACAGAATTTTTTGTCTTCATGACTAAAGAAATGACTAACTATAAGTAACCAAATATAAGTCACCATGGGCGTATGGAAAACTTCAAAGAGCAGTTGCGTAATTGAATCGGTAAACCGTAGTCCAACTAGAATACCTCAAGCGAACTCTTTAAATTAACTTTAGTTGTTGTGCAAACTGAACTCTGCTAGACAAATGCATCAAGAGACATGTCCTCTAAACTTTTCTTTCTCTCCCAAAAGACAACGAAAACTCCAAGTCAGGTGGGAAAGGAAACCCATCTTCCGAGAACAGCGAGGACCCCGAGTCGGACAGAAAGAAACAGACGGGCGAGCCGCCAGAGCAGGAGATGAGACGACAGGAGGAAGGAGACAGTTCCAGCAATCCAGAAAGTCAAGAGAGCGAAGACAGTCTGGAACCATCCGACTGTGAAACCAACCACAAGGAAGGACACTTGGGTCGACTGGGCGGCTTACACATAAAGGTGGAGCGCTACGGCGACGTAGAAAAACTGCGGGACTCGCCCTCCTCTTCCTCCTCGGAGGAAGAAATGGACGATGAGGACGAGATCGTGAAGGAATGCAACAGCGCAGGAGAGCTTAGCGGACCGGCAATGAGCCGACACCAAAAGAGAAAGAAGAGAAGGAAAAAGCAGAGGTGGGACGGAAGTCGGCAGCGCCTGCGTCTGTCACCCTCGGCCACCGCCACTCCCAGCCCTGGCGGCATGGACCCCACCCTCGGAGACCAGCCTCCCCTTCTGCTCCCGCCCTCCCCGACCAGTGCCTCTGTGCTCAAGATCAAGACCGAGATGTCGGAGCCGATAAACTTCGACAATGACAGCAGCATCTGGAACTACCCGCCCAACCGAGAGATCTCCCGCAACGAATCCCCCTACAGCATGACGAAACCCCACGACACCTTCCCTTCCCCCCAGCCTGCCGGTCCGCAGGTGTCCATTCCCGAGTCTGTCCTCACTCCACCTGGCGCCGAGAGCGGAGGAGGCAGCAGAAAGCCCAACTTCAACGGCAACGGTAGCAGCGCCAACAACGCCCCCACCACTGTGTCCAGCGCACCCCCGGGCAGCCTGGCTCTTCCTTCCAGTTCCTCCACGGCTGACCCCCTCTCCCCACCTCTGTCGGCCTCGCCGCGGGACAAGCAGCAGGGCACGCCCACCTCTTCCGGCTCCCTGCTCTACACCAGTGACCTTGAAGCCCTGCAGAGGTTACAAGCGGGTAACGTGGTGCTCCCGTTGGTGCACAGAGTCACTGGCACGCTCGCCGCCACCAGCACGTCCTCCCCACGAGTCTACACCACTGGAACCATTCGATACGCCCCGGCAGACGTCAGCCTGGCCATGCAGGGCAACCTCTTGCCTAATCCCCACGCTGCTGTGAACTTTGTGGACGGGCCTGGTTTCGGCATAGACCCCAAGACACCCATGGAGATGCTGTACCACCATGTGCACCGGCTCAACATGTCCACGCCCTTCGGCGGAGCGGTCAGCGGAGCCGGGCTGACACAGATGCCCGCTGCTAACGTCTTCACAACGGCAGAAGGACTCTTCTCCACGCTTCCGTTCCCGGTCTACACCAACGGCATCCACAACACACAGACTCTGGAGCGCAAGGAGGATTGAAGCAAAACATCGAGACCATATTACTGTGTTCAACTGTGACTCTTGTGAGGCAAAGACTGTGTATTAAAGTTTGGGGAAGTGAGATGTTCTAGCACTTTGAATTTTGAGCAATTGAGCTTGTCTAACCGAAATGAATGGTTCCTCTTCGTGTGTCTTTCTATCTTTCTATCTCCTCTAGTTCTTCTTTCTTCTTTCTCCTCGATGACAGATTCTCAAAACAGACTATTGTTAAGAGTTCCTTCCGAGCCGCAGGGAGTTCATAGCACTGTAGCATAGCGTAAAGAAAAGAAGACTGAGAGGAAAAGAAACCGTTCATGTTTGAACATGTTTGTGACAAAAGGATGTGACCCTGTTTGATCAAGTTCGAGGGGTTTTAAATGGGGAGCGGTATTTTAGAAGAAATGTTTTTCTCTTGGTTTTTTATAGCTGCAAATCATGCATTTTAAAAAAGCAATTTTAGCCGGGTATCGACCTGTGAATAGAATGTTACTCCAAAATCCCAGGACATGGAACAGGTCGGCGTGAGATTTTTCCAGTTCCATCTTCTGTTTGCGGATCCATGGTGCTATCATTGAGTTACGCTCACTCAGCTGGCTGATGCAGGTCCTGTTCAGGCGAACAGCGGCTTCGGAGCATTTCAAACCTCTAACAGACGAGTTGCGTTCTATCGTCGTGTTTTTAGATTATGTTGACACACACGGGGAGGGTATTTTGACTCAATGTGATTGAGTCGTGGAACGGAAAAGGGTGATTATTATATTTTCGTCAAACTGAATTGTCTCTCAGTGCAACTGAGGCTAATCTTACATCGCAGACTTCGAGATGAATGTTAAACTCCAACAGGCTTCGGTCAGAGCTATTCTTAATCGTTTCGCTTTTCGATTTCCGTTGAATGTTTACACTCCCTCTTTAGCTTAAAAGCCTGGTGTCTTTGCCGAAATGGACCTCCCCATCCCTTACCCCTTAACTCTCTCTGAAAATCACATATCAAACAGAGATTGTAATGAGGACGTGCATTCTCAATCAAAAAATATCCACATTCCTAGTTTTTACCCACTGTTGCCAAAAAATGTTACTCTCACAGTTTTGGTGTTAAAACACTGTGATTTGATGTGTAAAAAAGTAATAAAACGGACGAAAACTGTCGCCTCATCCTTTGGCAGCCGCCCATCGAGTCATCTATTACGCAGTGTGATAACTGTAAACTTGTACAATGTGTAAGTGTCATTGGCTGTCAGTCTCCATAGCAACTTAAGTGTTTGTTACTATATGCAGTATATACTGAGCTAATGTAGCTGTTTTGTCCTTTGTCCTCTCTGTGCTAGTCCGGGCTCGGACGGGGAAACGTGTTCTCCCTCTTGTGCCCCTGCAGTCTTAGTGAACCAGTGGAGGTTAGTGGATTTCGTGTGGTGGCCTTCCGATGTAGTGTCACCTTTTTTGCTGCTTACTTTTTGTATGTATTTCTTTTTTCTGTTTCTGCTATTGCTTTGCTGTCGTGTAGTCTGCGGGCCTCTCTCTCTTTTCTCAGAGATAAAAGACTCTAAACTAGCTCAAAGGTTTAAGGAGCCATTTTTTTGCCACTGAGGAATTCTGGGATTGCAGTTTCCAGCTCCAAAACGATGAGGAATGAAAAGCCGAAGTAGCATTTTACTAGACTGGAACCTTAAACGCCTCAGATGTGAAACATTCCCAGAGTCCCTTGTGCTTCTCTTGTGCATTGGGTGTATTTCATTGGTTTCCACCAAACCTGTTGACTTCAAGGACCCTGCAACTCACACACACATACGCGCACACACACACACACACACACACACAAAAAAACGTTGATGGTAGTATTTCAGGACAATAAACAATTTTAAAGATTTCTAAAGAGATGAAAAAATATTTCGCACTATAAAATCTATTTTTATAGGTGTTTTGGAAATGCATGTTTACTAAGTTGATCGTTTGGTTTACTTGATTTCGTCGGGTCCAGCGGCTTTGTCGATGTTCAGTGTTTTTTAGTCTGTCCAGCAAAGGGAAGAGGAAGCCTTCGTCTTTTTACCTGAATCAGGCTCTCCAAGCCCCCCCCCCGTGCCCCCCCTCCCGACATCAGGAAACTTGTGTCTGTGGTTTCTGTGAAGGTAATGTTGTCGCTCAAACCCAGGTCATGATATATTCATATGTTTTTAAAAGCGGTTGCAGGAGAGAGCTAGTGTCGCTGCTGCGGGATCTTAGATTTTAGCATTTTGTACGTAGATCAGAAACGTCGTTGGGGACGGGGTTTGGGGGCAGCTCGAAAACAGACACAGTGGACCAGGAAATACACCCATATGTTACTAACAGAACAGCCGGGCGAGCTGTCTCAATGTATCTGTGTTGTGTCAAAATGATTGCTGGTGATTTAATCTTAAACTAATCTCAGCTGCTGTCAGATAAATAGTGTTTAAAATTACAATATGAGAAATCACTTCATTACCTGTGAAGACTCTGTGTCTGTGTTTTTAACTATTTCTTGTACAATTATACAGATTCTTTTATGAGGAACTTGGTGCCAAGTATAAGAATATGGGAGAATGGGATTCTCTTAGTATCAGTGTTAACAGTGTTATAAATTCTAAGTACGAAAAACAAATTAAAATATTAAAAAGAGAAAACTATGGTACATTTTATTTGGGATTTGGTTTCCTTGATTTCTTTTTCAGAAAAAGACAAAAAAACATAACTAACTGAAGCTAACTTTGAGTGCCTGGCTTATTGTTTTGAAAACACGTTTTCGTTCATTTACCATGAATAATGCTGCAATTCAAAACAATGTACATACTTCATTTTACAACAGGGTTATTTTATACTTTTGTAGGTTTTCATCAGTTAAGCGACATGTCATACATGGTTGTCTTTCTGTAACACAGTTTTTTTACCATCTTACAGGTGCCATATTCATAATAAACTTTTCTTGGACTTGTTACTAGCTGGCATCATTTCTTTCACGTTCTGTTCATCATAACTGAATGGCGAGCATCAGCGATTATTCTTTGCTTTACTGCTTCTTTACGTTCCTTATGTTCTCTCCTATGTTTCTTCCCCCCGGTTCTTGATTTTGGTCAATGTCTTGAATACTTTTCAGGTTTCAGGTAAGGGAGTATCAAGATATTCCTGTGTAGCTGTCTTTCGCTTCCACATGAATGGCAATCCAGTGCACTTACAATATAGTGCCCACACACCAGGGCATTGGCGTTTTTTAGCAGTGGCTGAGTGAATCTCCTTTTTGTTGGACAGATTCTCACGGGTATTTCTGATATGTTATTTCCACCTCACGATATCTTTACCAGGTTTTCAATTAGCAGGACAATTTGATTCTGTGTCTTCTATTATATTGATCTCACTGTAACTTCCCACAGCAAAGCGAAATAAAAAGGGAAACTGCTTCCTTTTAATAGTGTTTTACTTCCGTATGTTTTTCAATCATATTATTATATCATATATATATATATATATATATATATATTAGGTCTTCTAAAGGGAAATCTATTGCTCAGATGTTGCTCCTATAAAACATGAGACTTAAATGAATATTATCGTTTGTGTTTAGATGTAATGCAATGTGTAAACACGATTTAAGGTTAAAAATCATGTATGTTCCACATAACGTGCATGTTTGTATCTCCTCTTTGCTCCGCCTCTCTGAAACGCACAAATTTTTAACTCTAAATTCAAGGTGTGCTCTGATTGGCCGGTTAACCAGTGCGTAGTGATTGGTCACATAATGCAAGCGTGTGACTGAAATGTAACGCCTCGTACCATATTTGGAACATCAGGTTCCTCTTCAATTGTACCGACAGGTACACCACCTTACTTGCATATACATTTTGGCGGTCTTAGTCAAATCATACCACCAACTGATGTAGATTTGTGGGGGTGTGGTTACACGAGGCGTTACAGGGAGGTCTGGGTGAGCATTCGCTTTTAGACAGAATGCATCTTTTGTTCCCACACTTTAATTTTTGCAATTTTACGTTTTTAATACATGCATGGGCAACTTATAACACACCAAAGTCGCAGAAAAACATGTGTTCGCGCCATATGACCCTTTTATTGGAGCTATCAGTTATGACTCATTAAAGAATCAAAATTGAACTCAGATGAAGAGACGATCCTCAGACGTACCTGAATAGGCTTTGTGGTTACATTTCCTTTTTTTACAATAAAAAAATTGAATATGCAAGGCAAAATTTAGATCAGTAAGCAATAGTGTTATGTGACACTATTCTGTGACTTATTTGCAATATAAAACTTAAAGAGGACTCATGTGTTCCTGCCGCACCCATATTTAT
The DNA here is from genome assembly GCA_008369825.1 of Triplophysa tibetana. Taxonomy (NCBI): domain Eukaryota; kingdom Metazoa; phylum Chordata; class Actinopteri; order Cypriniformes; family Nemacheilidae; genus Triplophysa; species Triplophysa tibetana. The sequence continues at coordinate 1,551,532 of CM017907.1, forward strand.
CAATTATTTAATTGCGTAAAAGCACTATAATTGTTTTATAACTGCTTTTGAGGTTTAGACAAAAATCTAATTTAATCTCCATTTCAGTCTCATTGATGTAACTTAGGGAAATCATTTGAGATATTAATGAACCATATCTACATATAGGGGTTATGTATCAAAGCATTTCAGCATGCACACAAAGATGCTCACTTGCTTAAAAGTGAACTCATGCTTTTTGTTAATTGCTTAGTAACGCCGTTCCTTTCTCCTTTCACCTTTTTCCTCTCTGTCCTGTTGTTCATCCTTCTCCTCTGACTTCAGGCATTGAGGGGGGAGGTCCTCGCTGAAGCCCACTGAAGAAATCCAACCAACTTTAAATATTTTACTCAATTTTAAATGAAGCCCATGAATGATAGATCACAGGCGAGAGAGAAAGAGAGGAGGTGGTGCTGAAAAAGCCCAAACCTGAATCCTCCCTAATGATTAGGAGCTGTCCATCTCCTCTATACAGTCCTTATTGGAAATCAAGAGTGTGTTTATATAGCGAAGAGACTCTCATTAGAGCGGCTGCAGGTATATAGAGCTATAGTGCCTACAGGAAAATGAAATTACTGTCTCTCATCTACAAAAGCCAGCGCGTATGCTGTTATAACCAATTTAACAGTTTTTCATCAGAGGCAGGTATGTTTTTTAATATTAGACAGTTTTATGGAATGGCCTCGAAAGGAAGACAGACAGATTAAAGTTATACAATATATACAGTACCTATAAGGTTTCTTATACATTTAAAGATTGGGTCAGAATATTAAAATATTAATATAATATAATTTCCCTCGTATTTATAGCATTTTTTACGTTATGTTATGGGATTATGTATTCATCATATTTATGTATTTTATGATGATATACACTCGCCTAAAGGATTATTAGGAACACCATACTAATACTGTGTTTGACCCCCTTTCGCCTTCAGAACTGCCTTAATTCTACGTGGCATTGATTCAACAAGGTGCTGAAAGCATTCTTTAGAAATGTTGGCCCATATTGATAGGATAGTATCCTGCAGTTGATGGAGATTTGTGGGATGCACCAAACTCCCGTTCCACCACATCTCAAAGATGCTCTATTGGCTTGAGATCTGGTGACTGTGGGGGCCATTTTAGTACATTGAACTCATTGTCATGTTCAAGAAACCGATTTGAAATGATTATAGCTTTGTGACATGGTGCATTATCCTGCAGGAAGTAGCCATCAGAGAATGAGTACATGGTGGTCATAAAGGGATGGACATGGTCAGAAACAATGCTCAGGTAGGCCGTGGCATTTAAACGATGCCCAATTGGCACTAAGGGGCCTAAAGTGTGCCAAGAAAACATCCCCCACACCATTACACCACCACCATAACTGCATTAATGAGAAATTGAACAGGTGTTCCTAATAATCCTTTATGTTGTGGCGCATCACCAACGGGACATCTGCAGTGTGGCAATAGTGACATCTAGTGGTTAGTCTATAAACTACAGCTAGTACGGTTTCTGCTTTTCTTGCGCACATTTCTCATACAGTGTTGTCCTTTTCACCTTCATTTCAACAGGGATGTAATGTCGACTTTCAGCAATATCTCCCTATTGTGAGTAGCAGGAGCTCTCGTCAGTCTATGAAGACCACAACACATAATAATCACAATAATACACAATTTTCACTTGTGTGTGCAATAAATATATCGTGGAGAATGGTGCTAGTTTTCATACAGTGACGCTGTCATGGACACTATAACTTACTCATATTGACAACATGCCCCATTGGGTCAAATGTTCGTTAAAAGTACAACGTTACCTAACGCAGACAAGAGAATGAAACGGAGGAATGACGTTGTGAATAGGAACAGCTTACAACCCCAAACCTTCAATTGTGTGCCATGTTTTAAAAATGTCTAAATATTTGTTGACTTGCCTAAAACCAGCCTCAGTGTTTTCCAACTATATGTGTTGTACGTATAACACCTCACGCAGTGTTGACCACCGTTACGCATTTGGCGTAATACACGCTTTCATGCTCCATCTTACGCTCTCACTCTGACCAAATAAATGTCAACGCCAACGAAAATGATATACAGCATAGCAAGTTAAATGATTGTCTTTCTGGGCTACATTGTTCTTATGAAGTTTCACTTGTCTTCTTTAAGTTTGAAACTGCTGTTATCTCTGTTTTGTAGATAATATTCTAGTGCGCGTTTATAGCCGTAGTTACGGTAATATCATGTCAATGAACGCGTGTGCTGCGTTTATAACTGCATTTACCGTAATACTGTCAAGAGCAGAGGAGCTGCGCTTTCAACGACCTGCGATAGATGAGTTTCCACAAGTTTCACCTAAATTGTGAGTAATGGATGAAAACTTTAAGTCTTTTACAAATCTATAGCATTTAAAAAAAAATTATGGACACAGGCGCGGTCACGTGATTTTGAATGAGATTTATCAAGCGTTACGTTAATTCTCGGATGTGTATGTAGTTGCTGAAGAATGAACACATGTACGTTTATAACGTGAGAAATATTCAATATGTTGAGAGTGCTACAACAACAGCGGCAGCACTTTTCTTTAAATTATTCCGAGGTTTTATTTGCGTGAGTAGCTTTAAGGCCCGTCCATTAATCTGAACTCGACCAAAACAATAAAACAGCGACACCCAGCGGTACGATTTCGCCAAAGGAAATACTTTATTACTGAAACGATACAGTATGAACAATTCAGGACTCTCTTGTTTTAAATGTGGCCATCTGAAGAACTGTAGATCGTCTTCATTGGTGTGCAGTACATGAACTGAGATTTTCCAAAACGACTTGTGTTGCATTTCCACTGTAAGTTTCATGAAACAAATAACATTTCTCAACAACATTCATTCAAGTGTGTGTTTGCGCAGCATTGCTGACCCGCATGCAAGCTGATCAAATTCTCTAAACCCACTCTAGGACTTAAAATGTAAAGCTATTTCTTTTCAAGTGCTTTAGGGAATATAACTGTATATCTGTAATGCTTTACCAACACTCTTTCATAAACATGTCGCACGCTACATTAAACAATAATGCATATAAAGTAATGATAAATTCTCATGTTAGCTTTCTGAAGCAGTTAAACTTCACTTTCTAAAGAATAACAACAATTTTCATAAAATATGTGCAAGTGACCACAATGCAAAAACACAAAAATAAAAAAACTACAACAACAAAATGGACGATGAAAGAAATTAAAATATGTTTCGGACAAACAATAACTAGAATATTTTTTTTAAAGCGCTAATATATTCGTTTTTATTTTAAAAATGTATCTTTTGCCGTATATATATCTTTTTCTTTTTTTTTAAGAAAAACTTCACAATAAACTTCTAATAGTTGATTAACTATATGTTTTAAAATTTAACATTGTTCACAAAATTGTCTTTACAGTAGCAGCGTGTTACTAAAAGGACTCTGATTGTTAGGACTGTATTCAAAACAGGTAAATCACAGGTTGTGAGGAGTACCTTTAGTGCAAAAACCATCAGAAAAATAAGCAAAATAATAAAAGAAAACAAACAAATCCTCTTGGAGGAAACAGACTAGAGTGTCTCTATGTTAAGATGGCGATCTTTCCTGTGTGGAGGCTGAAATATTAAAAGTAAACATTAGATCATGTGAATTAGATTAAAATCACAGACGTGCATTTAAAACCACATTTGAACCGAACCAACCTGTCAGGTCTCTGAATTTCCTTTTAGCTTCAGCTCTTTCCTCTGAATCGAAGTACCAGACGGTGATCGCATACCTGTAACACAAACACTTATTTTAGCCTGATGTTGAAATCACCTCAACGCTCAGTTCTTGAACACGAAAGTTAATACATGTGACTCACCTTGTAGCGTATGATGGCTGAACCTCATGAGGGTTCCTTCGATCTGACCAGAAAAGCAGAAGTCGATCAAACAGAGGTTCAACGTCAGCCACGTAAGCCTTCCCTTCAGGAAATATCCTCAGTATTCCCCCGTGCTCCTTCAAAAACACAATCACATTTGATTAACTGATGTCATGCAACAAATATTTTGAGAATTCAAAGCGTAAACTAAAGAGTCTACCTTGGCGTTCCAGTTTTTGTTCAGATAGTAAATACAGGTAACACAGCGACCGTCTGCGTTCGGATTATCTACATGTTTCACATATCCTGCTCCGTTTCCTGGATAACAAGCCACCATCGCCTGAAACAGAAGAACTGTTAACTCAGCTTGATAAATCGATTTCATTCTAACTCATGAGACACTCAGACACGCGTTTATCTGGGAAAACAGACGAGAGATTAATGACCCGTTTCTTATTTTATTCAACAAGATCATATCGAGTTTAAACTGTACCCAGCCTTGATACAAATCCTTGAAAGTAATGTTAAACGATGTCAGATGTGACTTCTAAAGACATTGCTCAAAAATAACCAGAAAAGAGATTGTAAAATGTGTCTGTTAAGTTACAAAAGAAGTGCTCTTACACAACTTTAAAGTATTTTTTTTTTAAGATGTATTTTTTGCTTTATTTGTACATGAGAGAGGGAACAGGAAGCGGAGTTGGAGAGAGAAAAGGGCGTGGGTTCGGGAAAGGACCACGAGACAGGAATTGAACCCAGGTCACCCGATGCGCCACATGACGGAGCACAGCCCAGGAACCTATCGGCTCCGACTAAAGTATTTTTTGACCTCTAACAGCCTCTGCTTATATTGTGCTTTAATTGATGGAAAACTCACAATTTTATATTTCCCTAGTTTGCAAAGGGTTCTCCGATAGAATGTTTAAATCCCATAAAAAGGGAACATAAGAAAATCATTTTTTACATGAATCCGATTTAGGATTAATTTTATTAAAAGTTAAAACTAAAAAGTTAAAACTACAAAAACATACCAAATTAAACTACTACCACAGATCTGTGTAAAAATATTTTTTTCTCGACCTAAAGATATTTTTGGTGGGGTTTGATACTTTGGAACAGTTTCCTTTTTTTATTTTCAAATAATAATTTCAATGTAAAATAAACAATATTAAAAAGCACATACTCATCCAATATATTTTAATGATATTATTATACTAATTTAACTTTCCAAACAAATATCCTGTGAGCTCAAGAAACACGTAAACCCCTCCTTCCCAGCCCCCACATATACAAACACACAATGGGGGTCTAAGTCACCGGTGCCCATGTTTACATTTCTGCAGACATGTCTTTATCATAATCATGTTCCCACAATAAGAGCGCCGACGCAAGTTTGCGTCACGCTGCGGTATAAACACGTAGCCAGCAGGAGGAAGTGTGTGTCCGTGTGTGTTTGTGTGCATGAGTGGATGAAGAGAGCACGATTGGCCAGCAGCCAGCGCTGTAAGGGGTTTAATGACAGTGCTACGTGTTGAGCGTGAGTCTGCTGTACCACACAGAGTTCAGCTGCAGTGACCAAACGCAGCCTTAAACCAACAGTCCACAGCTGTGAATCAACACACTGAACCAGTTACGCCCATGTGATTTTGTGGTCAATATAAAACTAGTTCAAGATAAGAAATAAAAACATGAAATGCATGAAGGAATACCTTCTCCCCAGTTGCACAACAACAAATAGTTTGTACTCGTATGCAAAAAAAATGATTATTTTATTATGCTAAACTTATTATTATTAATGATTTTTTTACTATTGAGAATTTGATTTTGGGTGGTAGCGGGTAAAGCAGAGAGAGTTTTTATCTTTTGTGACGTGTTTTTGAAGTTCCAATTATTTCTTATGCATTTGCATCCAGTGCAACTTACGACAAACGTGACATAAACAAAGACCACTTCTGGGTAAAACTCTAACATCCCGTTTCTTCACTGTGGGCCTCCAGTTAACCCAGTGCACTATACACTAGTGTTGCGAGCAGTCACGTACAGACTATCTGTCCATTCATCACCAGTAACAGTGAAACCAGTGTGTGCCAAAACCCTGTTTAAAGCAGAGACAAAAACTAATGTGATAACCTGAGTTCACCCTTAAAAACATGCAAATATCGTGTTGACTTAAAAGAACATATCTTGAGATGTTTAGTGTTGATAATATAATTGTATTATTCCATTGAAAAATAATACATATTTTTAATTTACCTATTACATTCTGTGATGGTATGAAAACATGATGTTGAACAGATCAGTGGTTAATTTGCATTAATTTAAATGAAAATATTTGACTTTACATGACTGTGAATGCAAACTTTTAATGTGTCTAGTAGTGTCTAGTTTATGTAATGAAAGAACTATTAATAAATTACTTTAAAGTTATTGTAGGCTGTCTAGAATAAAAGTTTGTGTTTACATAATATGTGTCTGTATACTGTGCATATTAATTTAGTATTTATAAAAACATAAAACATGTTTTTAACACTTTGTAAAGTGCATAAAAGTAAACTGGTTATATAAGGACATTAGCATTTCGGCGTGTTAAGACATATTTAATGATGATTGTTAAAATCTACCCATAATCACACAGATCAAAAGTTTAATTGGTTTAATAAACCTCATTAAAATAGGCTGACTTTTTGTGACAACATGCCCCAACAAACACACATATGCATATCTAAAGCTGCCAATAACAGCCTATTTAAAGATTTAAAGTAAAATGGCATTTATGGACATTTGCGTAATTGGACACATGACTCAAACCCTTTATATAGTTGCTTAAATATTGCGGTTGCGACTATTTCCCCTGTGACAACATGACCCGCATAATTCCCATATATGAATTAACTTTACTGCCATTTGAACTTCTGTGTTTCTATTTATATGTAAATGTATAAATGAATGTTAGCAAGGAAATTTGTTTGGAAGTTGAACTGAGGGTCAAACCAATAATAAACATGTAAAAGGCACAATAGGTAGTTTTAAAACTCTTTAAAGTATGTTATATTAATGCTCACCTTTGATCTAGCACATATACTTTTCCCCAGTCGACCGACGCATGAAGAAATCAACTTATCAATGAGTGTCAATAAGAAATTTACAGCCTCTGTGCCCCTCTCGGTCCCGTTAACCCACGTTATTTTATCTCCTCTGATGTTCCTCCTGCAAACTCCATTTCTTCGACCCGCGAGCTGTCCGTCATTGAGGAGCCCGCAGTCGTGCATTAGCTTGACCTGACCCAACACCAGTTGTCCCGCGATGTTCCCCAAAAAGTGGTCAACGTAAAAGAAGCCCCTGTCCAGCAAAGCAGGCACAACCTGCTCCAAAGCAAGTTTCTCCAACTGACTGTCCAAGGCATGCTGAAGAAACGGCATTTTGGATAAGTTTTGACTCAAAATGATTTGTAAAGGCACAAGCTCGTGTATTGACAAGCATACACTGGACATCGGCTTTTGTTGGGACTCAAGAAGGTTTTATAAGAGCTCAGCGCGCTGATCCATGTGCGGAGCTCAAAGCACCTGAAGCGCATGTGGAACGTGCAGAATGTGTGTCGCGCTGCGGTGGGCGGGTTCTTACGTGAAAACCCCCATTCAATCCCGTTCGCTTTTCAACCATTGGACGCCAAATACACGTTTCCTATGAGACTAAACGTTATTTCCGATAGGGGGCGCACGGTGGCTCAAATAGAACCTTGGAAATCAAACGGTTGTGATTGGTCCATCCCGGCCTTCGCTGAAGAAAGAAACAAGTATCACGTGACAATGCTGCGTACGTGCTCCCTCAGCACCCGTCTGGACAATAATTTACATCTGAATGAGACTGTGACACCTCAATAGATATTGAATCGATAGTAAGATTTTTTAAGACTCGTATCTATAAAACACACAATAATCGATTAGGCTTTAGGAATAAACTGATTTAAAAAAAAAAAAAAAGATTACGGTCTTAAACATAGTACGTGACCAATTAAATAGAAAGCATTGGCGCGTAGACCCGCCCATTTAAGACGTTCAACACAAGTGCTACGTGACGTTCTACCCGTGTAATCTTTTTCTATGAGTTTAACCAAACTGTCCTGATTCAGTGTAAAGCTCATATAACCGAGAAAAAAACCCCAGTGAACTTGCTCATTTTTAACAGTCTTATGAGAACCTTTATTTAATACATTTTGTGCATGCGTTACTTTAAAAGTTAAACGTGATGAAGGTCTGATGTATGATGCATATTTGCTGCATGTTTGATTTTCAATATTGAATTTATCATAGTGACCGTGTGGTTAAGTGTGCGTAAAGTCATACAGCGTCACAAATGAACATGGGTGTTGTTAACGGGCGTGCACGACCGAGCGACCGCCATTGAGGAGACGACCACCCGCATGTACACGTAATCCAATCATGCGCGCACATCTCACGATGACTCTTTTTTTTCAAGAAGTGCGTGAAAACGCCATTTCTCCGCAACCATTTTTATAGGAATACTATTAAATATACTTTTAAATACCTTAAAAAATCTTCCACGAAAAATGAAATAATAAACTTATTTCTTCATCATTTTTAAACAAGTTTACATTGCAAAACAGCATCTATAGGCAGTATTCATATCAGTCGTTGATGTAACGTAGGCATCTTTTCTACATTGCGAGCAGACTTTTATTTTTATTTCCAATCAACTCATACCTTGTGTCGTCCTCTAATTTTGTATTTCTCCAGTTTGCCGTCGGCGCAAGTGATGAGTTTGTCCATTCTGGTCAACAGATGGCCGATGTTTTGACAGCAGCTTTCCGATCCATCGACCCATGCAATCTTATCCCCTCGAATAGCTTTACTCTTCCCCAGTTTCTGGCTCACTACCTGTCCATCTTGCATGTTCCCACTCTGATGGATGCGTCTCACCTCCTGAAGCACGCGCTCACCGATTTTGTCTCCAAGAAAATTATCGACGATACACAAACCGTACGAGTTCAAGCACGGGACGATGTATTGTGAGACTAGTTTGTTGGTGTTTAGTCGTTTGTGATCTTTAGATTTTGGACGATTACTGCGGGGTTTTCTGAGCTCTTTGGGCACTTCCATCATGTCTGTATCATGGGTGTCATCTGGACACCTGTTCTGCATGCTCTGCTCCGCATGGTTTTGAGCTCTTCCTGGGGAATCGATTGTGGTTAAAGAAGTGTTTTCTTTAGAGGGATGATTTCCTTGATATTCTGCCATTGAACCCGCTATAGCAAGAGCGCAAACTTTGTGAAAGATGAGAGTGAAGCTGAGCTACGAGAACTGCAACACATGTGTCAAACCCTAATATAGAGCACACACAGAAGTCTGAACAGGACAGGGACAGACGATAATTATCAAATGTAAAAAGTTTTATCTTATAATTTTTTTTTTAATTGGAGTCGGTTATAATACATTGTGTCATGTCAGACCAGGATGTTTTTAAATGTGGATGCTTAAAAGGGTTCTTAATAACAATAATAAAAGGGGCATGTCTTAAATGCATATGTCCAAAAATAGTTTGTTATGAATTTGATTTGATTTTGTAAGGGACTGTTATACTGTAAAAAAGTAAAATAAATTGTCTGAACGTGTCATTCAGACTTTATATTTTAAATGCTGACTGGTAATGTAATTGCTGTATACAGTATAACAGTTTGAGTAAAACGTAAAACACAAGTTACCAGTATTGGATGTAACTAGTTACTAATTAGTTACTGTTATTAAATTAGTTGTCCCTTGATGGGATAAATCTGTTAATTTCTTAGTTACTTTCAAGTCATTCAACTAAATACTTTGTGTTATATGCATGTGCAATAGCGGAATTGACATCAAAACTTTAAAATTCAGGCTTTAATGTAAAATTCTCACATTTGTATTACTTTGGTCAGTTAATAAGAATACTTGATTTAGTTTTATATTATTTATTTGAACGAATTAAAAGAGCATTATCTTAATATCCTTGAATCACTAAACTAATCAAGGTTGATATGTTATATAGAAAGTAATTTGTTTTACTTTTTTGGGAGAGTAATTTGTACAGTAATCTAATACACTATTGAATATTTAATTAGCAACTAGTAATTAATATCTTTTTAGAGTAGCTTGCCCCACACTGCAGGTAACCACAATCACATATTTAAAGTTTATATGGCCAGTATCTTCATTCACTGCACATCATTCCTTGTGTTTCCTTCATCAAATGTCAATGTGTTTATAATCACATATGTTTGTCTTGTGGGCAAATCTCTTCTGGTCTGGCTTTGACCGTCTGAAGTGGCTCAAATAAGAAAATGCATGTTGATCGGCTTAAAATAGCGCCGAAATAATTAAGGAGATATCAGAGACGTGACATTTGTGCTGTCCCTAAAGACATCTGTTTGTAGGCTTTGGTTTCTGAGAAGAGGTTGCACACAGTTCATTTATTGCACAATGCACTGATATGCTGTGATACATGTGTGATAAGACACATTGGAAGTAATTAAAAACTTTTAGACTTCTTTGGTTTTCAAATATTCATGCATATTTTCTAATGCAGTCAGATATGGATGTGCTTGTTTGATAAGATGAACAATGCGTTATGATTTGCGTTCATCTATAAGAGGTCAAAGCGCCGTTAAAGGTCACCTGGGTTGTGTTTGCACAACAGGTTCCTAGAAAGATGAACCACTGTCTTGCCTAACAGAGCTTATTGTACTCGCAACTTTGGCAGGACATTTCATTTGCTCTACATGAGATGTGCAAACTCCAGGCAGTGCATGAGGGTGTACGTGTGAACAGACTCATCCCATAGTTTAAAGTGTATCCAGCTGCTATTTTCATTTTGCGCTCATGCCAGTGATATGAATCTGAGAGCTAGACTTGATATCATTGGTCGGTGCGCAGAGGCTGACCATAATGGTTTTGACTTAAAAAAAAATATTAAAGCTCAATATTTACAGTTCAGCTTGGTAAAGAAAAAAAATGACCTTTACTCACTAAATACGTGACTGATATAGAAACACACTAGTTTGACTGTATTCAGAGCTATGTAGTCACCCAATAAGCACTTTTATGGGGTCTGTTATCACACCCGGACCACCACGCTGTTTCAGCTCAAGACACATATATTATAATGCAAAAGTAACCCATTGCAACATTTTGATATTTAACTCACAGATGAGATTTTTTGGTTTAAGAAAACCTACATATGTAGCAATAATATTAGAACCATTAGACTATATATATTACAATGTTTAATATTTCAATGTGTATTTAATACAAAATGTTAACCCTGCCATGTTTATAGTTTAAACATTCAACACTCACTTACAAATCATACAAATTAACTTATTTAGAATAAAAGATATGATTGTTTAATCATATTGTATAAACTTTATCACATCCACCATAACACTGTTAACTCTACCAAGCATGTACTTAATAAACTTTACCTAATCAATGTTAAATGATTTGTCTTTTGAAACAGACTGTATTCTGTAGCACTACGTGTTGGATTATAAATACATCAAATTAAAGGGGAAGAAACTATGAATTGAATAGAGAAGTCAATAAAAGAAAGTGTTTATTTAAATATGTTTCTTCTGATTTACTCTCAAAGGCTGATTCTGGTTTATGACCCGAGCGACCATCACAGTTCTGATCACTTAACAATAACATCACACATCAGTTCAGATAATTATTTACTATACGACTCACACAGGTGGGATTATAAATAGAGTTCCGGTGGTGACAAAAACGGTATCAATCATTCATTGTTCCAGTATCTCAAACCAATCATTAAGGTCTTAAACAAATACGTATACAATTGAATATACACATTCCTATCAAAAAATATTTATCATCTGGATAAACTGCTGCCACAAAAGGAAAAGATTATTTTAACACAAAGTTGTTCCACATATAAAATATTTACATTTAAAGACAGGGCAATGTGTGCTGATGCAATTACAGACTTTGCACATATGTGAGGCTACAGAGCCACACGAATGATAAGACAATGAGAAACGCATACGATTGGCTCATCGATTCGGTTCACCCCCATCATAAACCCGTCGTTGTTCACACTGGTCAGACGTCATCTGGTAAAAAGTTCTTGAGCGGTTCGTTTATTTCCAGCCACCAGGAGGAACTCGTGAACCTTCTGGTGATAACTGGAGATGATGTCACTGGACCACTTCAAAATAGTGTAATATAGCCATTATGTGCTGGGGCATGAAGACATATCCAGTGTACACCGCCATAGCTGCCACTGTGATGAGAAGAGAATCTGATATGTCTATTAAGGAAAGTGTCTTTTGCAGGTTAAACATGACATAATAGTTATAAATGTAAAGCCGTTGCTGTAGGATATTCTTGTATACACCTACTATGTACATATTCTCTGCTAATCCTTTAGTATTTTTCTTTAAATTATAGTTATGTGTTATTATAAAAAATTGCTTCAACAATATTATAAACTTAATAAAGAACTACTTTGCCTCTCATATGACCCTTTTATTTAATAGAATAAAAATGTATGGACTTACAAAATCCTTGTTTGTTCATTAGAAATTAGTACAATAAATATGAATAGTTAACATATTACAAGTCGAAAGTCTGGACACACCCACTGACTTTTATTATAACAATTTTCGATATTGTAAAGTAAGACGCAAACTGAGACGCTTGAGCACGTGTTTGCTGTTCCTCATGTTGTGTTCAGACCAAACGCGAATTGGGCGTCAATCGCGAGTGATTTACATGTTAAGTCAATGCAAAGACGCGTTAGACCTACTTGAGGGGCGAATGAGGCGGCGCGAATGACGCGAATGAGGCGACGCGAGTTGAAAAATCTGAACGTTGGCGAAAATTCGCTCCACGTTAACCAATCAGTAGCTTGCTCTAGCAGTCAGGTGATTATGATGTCACTGTTACTCAAGCCTCATCAGCTATTTTAATAAAAATAAAGTATATTTATGATCATCACGTTTGACGGTTGTCACTTTTTCAAATGCACATTGTAAGCGACTCATAAAAATATCGACACATTGTATATCACAGCGAGTTGATTTCGATAGGGTTCCGTGGTATCGCGATAAATTATCGGACAGTAAACAGTAGGCGATTTCGGACGCAGCCACCGTGTGTGAAATCTCATTTGCCATTCCCTCAAAAGTGCTTACTATTCCAGCACTAAAACGCTACCAACTACTGTTAGAGAATAGTACAAGTAGGCGAACTGGAACGCAGGGAATGACGTCGCCTCACTTTGTCGCTGGCGGTGTGAATGCACAATGAGAACGCGCATGTTTCTCACGTGACCACAGTAAACCATTCACAACACATATTTTTCATTGTTTTAAAGCCCAGGAGGTGCAGGTATACCTGTTAGATTAAATCAAGTTCACGTGTTCTTAACACCTAATCAGAGGACAGACCTGAAAATCAAGTCAAGTTATGTAAATTACCGAAACGCTCAACAACACACATGACTCATTCAGCCAAGAACTGTGGGACGACTTTCAACTTACGTCATTCACATAAAAACCCAATAAATTAGTTTGAAGAGTAAAACTTGCGCAAATAAACTTTTGAATATTATATATTTGCTGTGAGACATTACGTTAGATTATAACACTAACATCGGCGATTCGCCGGCAATTTACAGTAACGTTACAGTTGACACTATAAGTAAAGTTAAACTAAATTATGTTTATAATAAATAGACAAATAAAAGGTCCTCCTAAACCTAGTTTCGTTAAACACGAGCAAGAAAACATATGAATAGTAACTTAAGCAAATAACGTAACATTTAATGTCATAAAACTTAGCTAACGTTAATACCTTCCTCGAGACAGCAAACCTTTCCAATCTCGTCCTCACATTTCAATCACAATTTTATCGATAAAGGATACTGAAGATCGTTCTCTCCCATGGCTCCAACATATAAAGCGCCGTTACGAGCAGGTATTGGTAATAAAACCAAGATAGTTGTTTCCAGGCATCTCCTAACGCCATGTTTTCAGTGCTCGTGAGGATCCCGCCGCTCCCTTCCGGTCGATCACCCGAGGGCGCCGATTGGTGGATTGAGAGAAAATAAAATAAAAGTCCCGACAAAAAACGACAACTGAACTTTTTAATATCTACATATTTATACAGATGAATGAGTTTATGTGGTAGATATCTTTTAAAACATCTCTATAAAATGAAGATGACATTTATTCAGATGACACCAGTATTGTTGTTAGCACAACAAATATAAACTTGTAACACCGCTAAAATGGTCACGTTACTTCCGTTTAATTCAAATGATGTGCTCTTATCTGGTATAAAAATATTATTTAATAAAAGGGGAAAAACAACGGCAAAAGAGGAAAAGGAACATGGAACGGTAAGCATTCTTGATCGAATGGATCAATTAAAAGTTTGTACAACAACAGAATATAAATCTAAATAAACAAGATCCAGTCACTTCGTTATCCATGTTGTATACTTAAGACCAATCAAAATACATGGCTTGGGTTTATAATAGTCCAGAAAATGTCCTTAGCTGTAGCTTGCTAGGATGTTGAAGAAATGGTACACCTCATCTTTATCATACACAGCCACTTCGGTGGAGCATTCTGTACACTTGACGGAGTGATAGATTTCGTCTTCATCCATTCCTGCTAAGCGAGCATCAGTCAGGCCAGCATCCGTATCCATCTCTGCCTCTGTAGCAGCGGGCTCCTGTTGAGCTTTCTTTCTGCGCCGATTTTGCTTTCTCTTAATAGGAGTTTGGTACCTCAACACTTCCTCTTTGTCGACAGCACAGTTCATCACAAACATCGCTCTGTACTGGGTCCGATATTTCTCATGTCTGTGGGTTGAAAGTATCACACATTATTTTCATATTCATCTATGATTGTTTGATTGTGTGTGAATTTGCTATAAGAAATTTTCCGGAACGGTACCTCTGACAGTCCAGACACAGGGTGGTCATACAGGCTGGACAGTTTAGAACAGCATCACTGCTTGGAAGAGCCGGGGCCTTGTTTTTCCTGTTTGCTGACTGGGGTATCCTCCTCTGATTTCTGTACCTGTACAAATAATAAAAATATTTAAAGACTTAATTTTCTGTTTGCTCCTCACACAAAGCTATCCTTTGGCTTTTGTAAACTTGAAATACAGCACACAAATTACTCCTTAATTTTCGTAATTCCATTTCTATGGTGATTTATGTTTGAATGGAAAAGTGTGGTGTGAAGATGCATCAACTGTTTTGTATCTCCTTACATTCTAAAACTGATAAAGTTTAAAACGTGAATAAGTAAATGTGGACAGAATTTTAATTCTAGGTGACTTTTAATACTTATGAAAGCTTTTCCTAAATCAGCCAATACTGTTGAAGTCATTCACAAACATTTTGTTCAGGATAGCCCCCAGCATATATCTGGCATTTCAAACTCCTACACACAAAAAAACTCACTCCTTTCTCCTAGCATCCACCCAAGCCTGATCACGATCATCCTCCTCTGGGTCATAAAAAAGCTCGTCATTGGTAAGTACACCACGCTGTTTCCTCCTGTGACTCCGAGAGCTGCCTAATAAACACCAAAACACACATATTAACAACTGCCCTCTGAAATCATAAACAACAATACAGTCTCAGCAAATAATGACAATTACCAGCCGTCTGGTTCTGCTCATCATCAGAGTCAAAATAAATGCTGTCATACTCTTGAGTCGGAGGTATGTTTTCTGTGGACGTGCCGCCACTGGCCCCAGAGCCTTGACCTACGAATCAAACATGAAGATTGCCATTTAATGTATGTGACATTCATAAGCGATCCCAGATGTTAAATAGAGAGCGAACGAAACCTTGAGTTGAGGAAGCGCTCCAGCTGTTCTCCATCTTCTTCAAGGTGTTGCTCAGCTCTGCCTCCATCTCTTTCTCAAACTCATCTCCACTTGACGACTCGCTCTCCCCGGTGAGATACTCTCTGATGAGCTTCCTCTTCTGATCTGGAGTACCATTGAGAAGAATATCCAGCTCATCATCAGAGCTGAGGAACAAGACAAGAAAACATGTGAATGACTCAGTTATCATAAAATCAGCTTTATTCTGTTCATTTGAGCAGTTTATTTATTTGAAGCTCTTCACAATGTGCATTTTTGCAGAGCAGCACATCAGACACAGAAACGTGTAAAAAATTGTGTACCAAAGTAATGATATGATTTACATTACAAGATAAAGCATATAAACATATTTTATACACCTGCTAAACACAGTTTATATTTAACTTTAACATTAAATGAACACCCAAATGCATATTAACACTCTATGGTGTATTAAGAGTTTGTTTACATGTGCACGTGAGAAGTCGTTGGTCATTTAGTTTGGTCAAGTTAAACACGTCCGTTGTTTACCTGCTCAATGCTCCTTCCTCGTCACTCGGCTCCTCAATCTCATATGAATCATAATCCTCATTTCGGTTCATTTTTAAGTTTCTTAAGCAAAACACAATCGAAATCGTGCGTATTTTTTATTACCTAACGCACAGCCGGAAACCACACGCCGAAGTATTTCCGGGTGACTGTGACAGCCTCATCAGGCTTTCAAAACAAAAGCCTATTACGCAGACATTTCTTCTGTTAATGTTTTATCATCTAACTATGATCGTAAATATCATTATTAAATCATGTGTTTTTCTCCCGGGTATAATAAATTCATCCAACCATAAAATGGTGTTTAAACCGTTCTCATAATGTATAGTCTGAAAAAGATTCGGGTCATTTTAATATGAACAAAGATTTAAAGTTTCTCCAAGTAAACAGCATCATTTATTTATTTATTTTTATAGTCATTTTATCATTGTTATTACCAGTTTATGTCATCATTCCTCCATCTGAGTAAATGGAAGCTTTGGTCACATATTGTGGAAAAAAACATTCGTATACAGTGCACTTAAAAAAAAGTCTGGAGAAAAATGCATCCATGTATAATTTCTTTTAACAATATCATATTAATGTTCATTTTAAGGCAAACATACTGAAGCATTATTAGGAATGAAGAATAGGAATAAACAATCAAACAAAAACCTGCTTGGCAGAAAATTAGTCTGAACACCGGTAACTAAGTGATAAAAACTAACACAAACATATACAAGGCTGTGTGTGACCATACAGTTTAATTGTAATAACAATCAGCTCAACTTGAACAAGATATCTGAGCAGCATCCACTTATAGATCACCAAAACAAACTTCGGTTACAACCAAACAAGCAAAATTAACAAAAATGAAACAAACGGGACGGAAAAACAACATTGTAATGATGTAGAGAATCCCATGAAAAACAATTAACAATTAAAAGTTAAAAGTCTGTGATTAAATGAAGTTGTATATCTTGTGCTGTGTGGATCGGGTGATCTTCCACAGTGGACTGCCTCACTTTAAGGGGGGTTGTGGAGGGAGTATGGTGCCTCTGGTAGTGGTAAGTACAGACGTCTCTTTAGACAAACTGACCCCAGGTATGTTCTTTCCTCCATCCTCCGAATGAAGACGAGACCAAAGCAGGGAAAGCCCTATTCTGAGAACTCTGGTTCAAGAGTCTAAGTGTCTCCTTTCAGAACCCCCAAACAGCTCTGCAGCAATTGTAGATTTCCCTGAATAGAGAGAGAGAGAGAGAGAGAGAGGGCATGGCCAAAACAGATGTGGAGAAAATCCTGAATAAACAATCTGGGGATATGACATCATAGGAATGAGTGGCCAACAGAGTCAATGGAAACTGTTACCTTGGCATGTTTAAGTTCCAGCTCAGCAAGTTCCACCAAGTTCTTTCTGAACGCCGCTACTCGTCTCGTCTTGAAATCTATCAGTTCTAAGTTGAAAAATATGCAACATTTTTAACATTTATGTGTTTGGCGGATGCCTTTATAAAAACGACTTTAAAATGTACTAATGTATACATTTATTTTCATTACAATGTGCATTCCCAGGGAAAAACATTTAAGGAAAATTAGTCAAATGTAGTATAAAGTTATTTATTTTAATGCAAGGTAACCTTCTGCAGACATTTAACAGGTGGGGTTTCATAGAGAAAGACGAAAATAATAAATAGTTGGATAAAATAAAAATGATTTATCCATTAGGAATTTCTTTAATACATTCATTGATTTATTAACAAAAATAAGAATTATTTATTAAAACATGAATTGTCGATTTTTTTTATTTATTCAAGTCAAGTCAATTTTATTTATAAATCGCTTTTTACAATTTTCATTGTTACAAAGCAGCTGTACATAAAACAATTATTGTATTATATTATACTTATTATAATATTGTATATTATTTCCTAAGGCTTTGTTTGGATGGTGAAATGTCTCCAAATGAAAGGCAGTTGGAGGGGAGGAGCGCCTATACAGTAAATATGATATATCCCATAAATTGTTGGTGATGTAAGCAAAACTAGTGTTTGCACGTTCGATGTTTGTTTGGATTTCATGACAAAAGGCAAAGTACCTTGTTTGGCCGATTCTGAGATTTTCTCAAACTTCTGACAGGACACTTGCTGTGTGGTTTCTGCGTGGAGAACGTCTTTGTTTTTAGCCCGGGCTTTATCCAGCGCCTTATTAGCGTTCTCATAATCAACTAATGCCCTTCCTCGTCTGTACAGAAGGTCCTGTGGAGATGATGCAGTTTTAATAGCAAAACATGAAAACTCAATGTAAAAGAATCATTAAACAAGCAGCACTTAATGGCAGAAGATCAAACCCTGGCTAGAAAACATCAATATAGCTGTGTAATATTTAACCTTAAGGCACAAGCGCTTATCATCGTGCCTGACAGAGAATGACCATTGCATCCAGTTGTATTGTTTCTCAGGGAATATTTAGGAGATCACTCAATAATATGGGAATGTCTAGGGATTGGCTGTCAGTTGGACACACGGACTGAAGCGTCAAACTGATACCTTGGCAGCTTGCGACTCTCTGAGGTAGTACTTCAACAAGTCGGCAAGTTTCAAGTCCTCGTCGGCCGCCACGCGAGCTTCAATTTTCTGTACAGGAAACAGACACATGTTGACACTAACTGAGAGGAAGAGGTAACCTTCTAACCTCTGGTTCATCACATTGTGGCTTCTGTTTAACTACAAACATGCTGAGCTCAGAAATACTTTTACAGCCATATGAGGTTCTCTTTAACTCAGTAAGTGAAGCAGTACAGTATATGTCAACATATTTATAAAAAAAAAGAATATGAACACGTACCCTTGTTTTCTCAAAAAGCTCTGATACTTTCAGGAAAAATCTGTTTCGAAAACATAACAGAAGTGTAAAACAAGAGAGAGTAAAACTCCGACATTCAGATCTGAAGGAACATACTTGCACAGATCTGTGGAGTCTTGGGTTCCTAAAGTGTACAGCGTGGAGGCGATTCTGTTGATGTCGTCGGCAGCATCTGAAACAGATGTCTTGTTAGATCTCTCACGGGAGAAGCGTCTCATAAACAGACTTTCTGATCCACCCATTCATCACTGAAGCGCATCACACAGTCTACATTTCACATATCAGTGTTGTGACAATAAAACTCATGATATGCAAGAAAAGACATTTGGCTCATAACTGGAAAAACATTTTATTATAAGATGCATAGTATAATGATAAAACCGATCTTTGTTTCGGAGCGAACATCTAAAGGTGATGTGTACATTCTACACCAAACAGAACTGCAAAAATGAAGACAGGTGTTTTTAAGATGACAGACAGGTTTTGGAAACACACCCTCCATCTGTCTGAATAAACAAAACGTCCTGCACCAGCGGCTGAGCCAAAAGCAATGTTTAGCAAACACCACAGAGCCACTTCGGGAGAAATTAAGAGTGGCTCACACTAGCTGCGTCTGATCTGTCATGAACCGGTGTAACAGGATTAAAAGTTTGAATGAAAACGCTCCATATAAACACCTCAATCTGATTAAAAATGCCCAAGCCCATTGACATTTCAGTCGGATTGTAATGGGTGGTTTATGCCGTTTGTAATCGGCTTGATAGGACATGTAAACACTTGATAAGATTAAAAACCAAAGTAGGAAGTTGTGCGGATATGGAAAGACGACGGAGGCTCGTATGACGCATGGAACAGAGCAGCTTAAAAAATAAATAAATCTGACAAAGCAGTATAAATATTCAAATGCTTGTCGTCTCTAAATGAACATATTCATGTTTCTTTGCATTTAAACTCTTTCCCTGAAGTGAGTTTTTAGCCGCAATTTCTCAGTTCCTTTTAAAAACACAATAGGCTACATTTGCAGATGTACAAACATACTGTAGGCTAAAATATCTCATCACTAAATGTAATTTATATTAGTAGTAGGCTAGTGAACATTTATATTATTTATCGTTTACTTGCATATGCTTTGGTACTGATAGATATGTAGACATTATTATGCTGGTGTCCGTGACAGAATAAAAACATCTGTGCTTACAACATTGTTTGAGTAGCCGTTTTGTGAAAACTATAATGATATACCGATATACCGTCCACCGTTAATGCTGATTTATGAATCCGCATATTATCACTTCTAAAGTTCGGCATTAGCTGTTGCTTAACATTTATTTAATTATTGTTTGCGTGCAGACGCTCTGGTGGGTCTTGGAAGTTTTGTCATGGTTTTACCATAATACAACCGCATTGGATGTGCTCGTGCTTGGTTGGCATGAGACATTACTCATAAACTGTAAAAAAATTGTGCCGTTTTTCAAAAATAAGATATAAACAACTGTGCTTTAAAAAACAGATCTAGTTGGTATTTAGGTGAACACCTGCACATGTTAGCAGATTATATCGGATTTGAATATTGTCAACTAAATACGCACATCAATCAGATCACTTCATAAAACCTTTCATGTAAACATTACATTCATCAATCTGAATAAATTCAATCCAATGTGTCCATGTAAACACAGCTAGTATGACTGTCTTTCAGTATTACGCTGGAAAAATGGCACACATCACTTCCAAAGGAAACTAGTGGTAGATCATGTGACGTAACACTTACTTCCTGTGACTGGAGAACTCTGACCTTGCAATTTCACTGACACTACATGAACATTCAATGTGACTGAAGAAACTCAGCCATAAAGCTACTAGACAAAAACTTACTTTTGTGAGATCTGATCATTTTATCAGATTTGGCAGAAGAGTCTTTGACGCGGTTGTGGTATTCTAAGAGGAATGTCTTCTCGTGTTCAAAGAAATCATCGACGTCCTGGAATTTAAAAGAAGGAAAAAATATTCACGTATTAATGTAGAAATAGAGCGTTGTGTTTTTTATACACCAATAATATGCAAAATACATTAAAAAAATTATATGGAATTTACTGGTGAGAATACTTGACAAATATTCCCCTCACAGCTCCACTTAGATAAGATTAGATTCAACTTTATTGTCATCACACATATACAAGTACAGTGTAACGAAATGTAGTTTAGCTCTAACCAGAAATGCAATTAGCGAGTGCAGGATATACAGTGTGAATAAATACAGAATACAATATTAGGAAAATACTATACAATGGGCATGTACAATGAAAATACTTTAGAGAAGGAATGTTCTATGACAATATGACAGTCGGTATGGATATGACAGTCGGTAAGTAGTAGTAGTAGTTCACCATAATAAACCAATGTTGTTTTTTTAGAAACTAATCGTTTCGCTAGACAACACCTTTATTGTTAACTGGTGTCATGTTGAGCCTTTTGAAGCCACGATGAAACTGAAATTTGGACCTTAACCAACATCTCCCCGTTTAAGTGCATTATATGGACAAGAACCCTGGAAAGCTTTCTTCAAAAGCCTCACTTTGTTTTGGACAGAAGATATAAACACACGTAAGTGAGTGAATTATCATCAAATTCAAATTTTATAGAAAACTTCTCCTTTAAATGTGTTTTTTACTTAGTTTAAACTAGAGTTGTAAGTAATAATGTAAATAAAGTAAATAATGTTGAGACTCACGGACTGATCACACTTTGCTTTTTGACTAACGGCCGGGCCACACATATTTTTTTACGTACCCATGTTAACAGATTAGATCATTCACACAGCACGCATCCGGTGCGGTGCGTCCGTTTCAGATGCGGTGTAGTTTCACCGTAAATGCGTATAAATGAAGTTTACTGCCTTTTTTATTTATGTTATTTGTTTAATTAAGCAATAAAACCAAAACAGTAACCAGGAGTGATTCAAATGTTGTGCAGTACAAATATCCTACAGTGTTTATATTTCTTGGTGAAGGTGCATGCCGATAGTGATAATCACGTGACAAGCAGGTGGTCCAGGAGCGCGATGGATGACAAGCGGCAAATTAACGAAATATAAAAGTACGAAGAGCTATGACCCCCAAAACTTTTTATATAAAGGCCTGAATGCGAAAGAAAAGGCGTGGGAGGCAGTTTCATCAGCCACAGGAATGGATGGTAAGTTATTGACACTCTTTTAATAGACTGGCTTATATAACTTCCAAACATCGGGAAGTTACTTTTCCATTGTTGACAGAAACACACGGAAGATGCGGACCGCTAGCGCAACAAACATAATGTATTATGGACGGATCTGTACTGCATACGTGTTACTCTACACACCGCATACGTACTGCAGAAGGAGTATGTGTGGGTCGACCGTAACTCTTTTAAAAGCTACAGTGTGCGTCATAAACATCATTCAGAGTGCAAATGAACACAAAGAACCTCAAGCCAAAGTAAATCATTTAAAAGAAACTGAATCAATATCACTCTCACTCTCTCTCTCTCTCTCTCTCTCTCTCTCTCACCTATGATGTCTTGAGCAGAGGCAAATAAAACAGTCACATGACAGAACTGACCTTCACTCCAGCCACCAGAACTCCATCTGCAGACTTCACCACATTCTTGAAGAAGTCCTCCAGCTTTTCCTTCTTGTTCTTCCCTCGTACACTGAGCTGTGAATAAAATTGACATTTGTAAGGTCAAAGAAACAATTATTTGCATTTTTTATTCAATTCAGAAAATGACTAATTCTGATGACTAGTTTCTTGACTTCTCTTTAATATTTGGGTTGGAATATGACCCACACATGTTCTTATCAGGGTTTGTCCAAATATCTCTTTGGTTTGACTACAGAAATGCTTTTCAGAATTTTTTTAAACAAGCTTAAACAGTAGATCTGGGTGGTATGTACTGTGTGATGGTAGAAACATACGAACCCGTAATCATGCATTTATGCATCCGGCAAAAATTGTTGTCCAAAGTTTTTATTTTTTTACTAATGCCAAAGTTATTCATTTAATGTGATTGATTTAATCTGAAATAAAAAGAAAATCTGTTTCTTGTAAAGCACCTGATTATAATAAAATCAGCATGTTTATGAAATATATTGAACGTTTTCAATTAATTTATTGGTGAAGTAACTAGGTCATGACACATATACATTGTTATCATGATGCAGAATTATTTATGCCATCATACCACCCATATTGACCTTTTAAGTTTAGGAGAACAACGCTCTCAGAGCGCACAAACACTTACGTCTTGGTTGTACTCTAAGAAAACATGAAAGTTCAAGTCTTTGCGCAGGACGGGATGAGCAGCGACGCGGCACAGAAAGACCTCGTGCATGGCCACGGTCTTCTTGAAGATGGCCAGATATTCCCTGCGACACATTTAATTTCATTAACACCCACAATGAGTGATGCAAACTTGACAATCGCTGCATGAAGACTATGGACTCACGCCTCGAGTTCCTGCTTCATCTTCGTGAACTCCTCCTTGGTCATCGAACCTTCGCCTTCTCCCAACTTTTGAAGCTTCTCACGTGACGCATCGAAATCTGGTCTTGGAGGAGCGGGTGGGATCTACAGGGAGGGCACATTATGACCTCATCAAGTCCCAAAATTAATTTTGGCTTGGCTTCGGTGGAAATTACTGATGAAACACTGGGATTAGGAATAATATTCAGTGAATGCAAAACACGATGACTAATCCAAGGCGCTATAAATAATTCAGTCTAGCTGTGATGATGCTGTAACTCTCGCCTGTGCCGGGACTCTTTCTTTGCTGTGTTTTAACTGTATGCCGGGTGGAACTATATCAAATCAGAGAGCGAAAGACAGGCCTATCTGATATCTGAAGTAATGGAGAGAATAAACCAATAAAAGCAGGGAACAGGACCGCTGATTCATTCTAATTCAACTACTATCGATATGAGCACTTTCCTATTTTTTTAAATAAGCATATGAACGTAATCTAATGAAGAATAACGTCTTATCTTTTTATTGTTATTGATGATTCTCTGTAAGAATATAAATGACGCAAAAACAGGAATGGAGAAATGCAAATACCTTATGATACCAAATATCGTTTCCCTTCTTTTATCAACTATAATATAGCTGCACAGACTTGCTATGACAAATATGGTCCATGGTAACAGTAAGGTTATAGCAATGATTTCTCCCTTGGAAAGGGCGACTGGAACATTAAAGAAAAATAACAGATAAGCTTCCAGCTGAGATTAACAGTCCGGTCATGTCAATATTTGCATCGCTGAATATCATAAATCCCAACCAAATATTTACCGTAAAGTTAATTTAAAGGTTTCAGACATGTTACGGTACTTACAATATAACCGGCATATTCTTCATTTTCCACAAAGGAGTCGTGAAGCCAAATGAACTCTTCGTGTTGTCTCACCACTGAGAATTCATTTTGCTTGAAATTAGGAAGAGTGCTCTGAGAGACAAAAAAACACAAAGTTAGTGTGAAATCATCATTTCATTCAAGCATGTTATATGTGACCCTTGATCACAAAACCAGTCTTAAGAAGCACAGGAACATTTTTAGTAAAAGCCAAAATTACATTGTATGTGTAAAATTATAGATTTTTTCAAAAAGCATTAGGATATTAAGTCATGTGCCTTGAAGATATTTTGTACATTTTCTACCTTAAATACATTCAAATTTTATTTTTGTTAGTGGATGGCCTGCTACAGTGCCTCTGAGGGACAACTTTAAAGGCGATTTTCTCAGTGTTTAGATTTTTTTGCACACTCAGATTCCAAAGTCCAAACGTCTGTATCTCCGCCATATATTGTCATATCCTTAACACCTAATACATCAATAGAAATCTTAATTATTCAGCTTTCAGATTATGTAAAAATCTCAATTTCAAAAAATGTACCGATAAGACTGCTTTTGTTGTCCAGGGTCACATTTGTATGAATTCATTTACAAACATTGTTTCTAATGATGAAGTCCTGTTAGTTTAGATCACTGTTGCGTACCTTTGTATGGACGGTGAACTTGACTTTGTCTCTCTCGCTCAGAGCATCTGAAATGTCCACTTGTAGTGTAGCGTCAGTCTGAAGATCCACATTCACAGCTCTCGTCTATTAAAACGACACACAAACATTGTGTATTGTATATTACAGATGTTTACATATGGATCACAATAAAAACTGAAGTTACAAAATGACCCCATTCAAACGTTTACATACCCTTACATACATAAACTCTTGAACAGGTTCATTTTTTTGCCGTAGATTATATTTACACAATTTTTATTGAAATATCTTACATATAAAACAAAAAAACAGTTATGCACAATCCTGTATTTTTACTTAAATACGAACACTTGGCAGATTCTGTAAGGGGTGTGTACATTTTACAGGCATAACTGTAATTATTAACATCCCAGAGACAGATAAAATAAAACTATGTAAGTTTTAATTCATTTTAGACATCGTTTCCCAATAGGTACGTGTTTATTTTATCATAAAACCACAGTAACGCCATAACATAACATTAAATATACGTGCAGTATGAATAAAAAAATAATACCGTAATCAAAAATAATATGTTTTCCATTACGGTTATTGTTAATATAATAATAAAAAACATTGACGATGAGAAGATTTGAGGTGCTTTGTCATTTTCTGTCAAATGCTTGTTTTGATGATATAAATGGTCAAGCTGTCAATTTACATCTTTTTATTTATTTTACCCCAAGGACTTACAAATAACTAATAATTGTTATCATTTACTCACGTTTTCATTCATGTTTCTCAAAGGTTTCATGATTGCATTATAATTAAACGTTTTTAAAAAGACTTTAAGCTTCAGTCGTAACAAAGATACTTCGTAAACATCTAGTTTTAACAATTATCGTTATTAGTGAATATGGTAATAAATGAACTACTGCAAGCTTTCAGACTCTTTCTGTCATCTTCAGTCGAGTGCTTGTTTTGACAACATTGATGGATATAGTAAGTAATACATTTCCATTTGCATCCTGCAAATAAGTAATACACCAATATTATTCACAGCTTTTCTACACAGGCATAACCTTATGAACACTACACATGGTTTAACCAAAGTCACCAGTTATATTCCTGGTGAAACCAATGGACCTCTACTATTATAACTGGCACATAGACAAAATAAACCTGCAAACGAGTGACAGCAGCTGTACAGCAACATACTTTAACTTTAATAGACTACTTATAATACAAATAGTTTTTTTGTTCATGTCACGACTGTTCGTGGGTTTCTGTCCTTGTTTTGGCACTGACATTAGATCAGTGAATCGTCGTGCATTGGTTTTGTGTTATTGTGTTTCCAGCGGACAGAAGGAAGTCCTCGGACGGCTCACGGTTACGCGCACCGGGCCACAGTGACACCAGCAGTGATCCACGCGTCCTCTACACGACTGCAAACACGCAAAACACACCGCGGGAAGACAGGATCACAATGAGAAAAGAGAAAAAACTTACTCCTCTATCCTCTTCGGAGAGAAAATCGGGACCATCGTCCAGCCCTTCTTGCTGTTGAGAGAAGACAGAGAGAGGTCAGTACGGGCGAGAGGAAAACAGATGCGCGTTATTACGCGACGCATCGGAGGATTGAGGGACGTATTGATGGAGGTGAAAGGAGAATAAGAGAGAAAAGCGCCCACCATCATGGCTTCTGCGGGTGGAGATGAATGTGGCGGAGTCGTGTGACGTGAGGGAGGGAGTGTGAGGCTCGAGATCTAGAGAGGTGGAGCCTTCGTGTGTTCAGATGAGATCAGTGCAACCTCACACAAACCTCTGTCTGGAGAATCGCGATTTATTTTGTGCTTTATTTTATTTAAAGCGTACTATTATTAATAGATTTAATTCTTATGTTTTTTTGTTTGTTTGTTTAGTTGTTGTATTTTCCGCACGTACTTTTATTATGTAAATGTGTATGTTGTCTGTAGTACAGCGTTTATTTTTTAAAAGGTGCTGTATATCCAAAATAGTTATTTCTCGTAATTTTTTATGAATTGACAATGTTAACCGTTAACACTTTGTTAAATGTGATCATTAAATAATTATAACTGAGAAAATGTTCCACTACATGTGCATTCCGCTGTTGTCTACATGATATCCTTTTTGTATCAATAATATAACACTGTATTTATTATAACGAGAAACATTCTATATTATTTATTATATTTATTACAACAATTATCATTATTTATGTTGTGTCTTAGAAGACTGTTTAATGTTATTTTAAATGACATTACATTATATAATATTAGTTTTCAAAAGTTATAATAATTTTGACTATAAAAATTAGGGCTGCCAAATGATTAATCGCGATTAATCGCATCCAGAATAAAAGTTCGCGTTTACATAATATATGTCTGTGTTCTGTGCATATTCATTTTGTATTTATAAAAACATACACACACACACACACACACACACACACGCGCACACACACACACATGTTTACATATTTAGGAAACATTTACATCTTACACATATTTATTTATATTTAGCAATAATTGAAATTATTTTTTCTATTTTTCTTAGATATATGTATGTATGTGTTTGTGTTAATAAATACAAAACTAATATCCACAGAACCCAGACATATATTATGTAAACACAAACTTTTATTCTGGATGTGATTAATCGCGATTAATCATTTGACAGCCCTAATATAAATATATTATGATGTAAAATATGATCACTGAAACAATGGACCTGTTTACATCATTGTGGGTCGATGCGTTTTTCTCACCACTAGAGGGTGACAAACTCACTTGTAATTCTAAGTAGAACACAACCTCTTATCTTCACCTGCTGGTGGAGTGATGATGTTCTTCTGCTATTACTGACATAAACCAATGATAAAGCATTTCATGTTGGCCTAATATAAGTCTGTAAGAATCTTTCAGTTTGTTATAGCACTTGCTCAACACAGGACGTTCCGGTAACAGATTAGTTATCCGTGCTGTACGTGGGACTGTTATTGGTTACTGATAGACTTAGGCAATGATCAACCAAAGGTCATTGTAAATGTAAGACCTCCAGAAATTGAACCATTCTACAGTACACTATGTTGATATGGTATAAAAATACAGCCTCGTTACATCAAAACAATTTTACGAAATGATAAACAAGCATCAACATCAGAGCTGTAAAAGTTCATAATAACATATTGAGTAACTTTGTCTCGACTTTAAATCTTGTGACACCGCAATGAGCAACACATTCATGTGCTCTCGACTCATGTTTCACTGCCAGAGCGCAACAAAATCCCAGAAAAACAATTTACTGTTCGACGATTTAATAAAGCTGAACATTTGTTTATTGATGACACAGAGCATCTATAAGGCCTCTGGAGAACACACAACATCAGAAGCAGCATCTTGTGATTAATAGTGAAATTAGATTTCTGCTTGACATCAATGACATTCGATGGAGAGCAAATTAAAACCTTCCTTCTGCGTCTCAGATTGTTCTCCTGAGAAAAGACCCAGAAATCTCACAAATGTCTGCATCGGAGTTTGAGCTCAGAATTGTCACATCGGCAACCATAAGAATAATGTAGAAGATCTCAGCATGAACTCAAACATTTCTCCTCACACGTACCAAAATCCAGAGTATTTTACCTCTAAAATCATTTCACATCTCCCTTCTCATGCATTTAACAGTCATCTCATTTGTTTCTGTTTTTATTTCTCCCTAAGCAATTAAAAAAATGAGTTTTGTTATAACAGCAAGTTTCTCTGGGAGACCTCGGGGTTAATATAGATTTGCATCTCCTCTCTATTAAAAATCCATCATCCCTTAAACTCACAGACCTTCTGTTTAAACTAGAAGTAGCTACTGTACAGTTTCAATATAAAAATGTTTTAAACATGTCGAACATTCTCATACTTTGTGCCGGCAGCTATCAATACTGCAGTGCGCAGTGCACACACCCATTCAGAGCACCGGACCTGTTGGAAGGCAGGGAGAGGTCACTTGTTTATTTTCAGCACGCCAAGATTCGGGGTTTAAAGGCACTTTGTATTGTGTGGTGATGAATGAAAAAGGCAAGATAAACAATGCATCTAAATGCAACTATTTCCATTTAAAATAGTGGGTAAAAAACATGGTTTGATGCATGATTTAGTTTGTCTGGTGATCTGCTTCATAATCCCATTTGAGAGTGATTAATGTAGATTTCAACTGGACTTGTTATAGCTTTCAATGGATTTGTGCATTTTGAAATGATTTTCCCTTAATTGTATTAAGAGAGGGAGAGAGAGAAGCATTGCTGTGTAGTAGATTCTGTATGATTTCATATCAGCCGACCGCTACACTAGAGACAACTGAGGTCCGCACCCCATCCAGTCCTACAATGTGCACAACAACTAGAAGGATCCCAAAATGAGACAACAGCGTGATCATCTTCATAACTATAACTTCACTGATACAGTTGAAACCCAGGGATGTCCTTCTCTGAATGCTTTAAAGAAAGGGATTTTAAAGATTAGATCTGTAACAAATTGTGATATTTGACATCGAACCCACAGTTCAGATTTTTGGCTGCGACAGAGAGCTTCATTGAATCGTGTCCCCTCATTCAAGAGTGAAAACGCTCTCTTCTCTAGTAGCTCTTTGGAGGTATGTTCGGTTTTGCCATTTGTGGACAACGATGACAAGACACAAAAGCACGCTGGCTATAAATAGCGGCGAGCAGAGGAGGATTTCTCCCTGCCTGCGGATCAAATTCTCCAAAGGGAAAAGCAGGCCCTGGCCCGAGGCCCAGATCTACTGCAAGAGCATGCTCATAGAAACCGCTCAGCAGTTAAACTTTCGTAAACGTTACAACCAGTCATCACCTACCAATGACAGTTCTTTCATCGTTTACTCGCTCTCATTGCATCCAAAACCTGTATGGCTTTCTTTATTCAGGAGGACACAAAATAATATATTTTGAAGAATGATCGGAACCAAACAACGCTGACCCCCATTGACTTGCATTGTGGGGACACAAAGATTTGTTTGTGTTCCACAGGAGTCATATACAGGTTTTACATGCACGAGGGTGAATTAATGATGGCCAGATTTTTATTTTTGGTTGAACTGTCCTTTTAAATCGGAAAGAAGTCATTTGGTTCATATGTAAATATGTAATGGGAGAATTGAAGGGAAAAGTTCACCTAAATTCTGTTTTCTCACCCTCAGATTGTTCCAAACCTGAATGAATTTGTTTGTTCTGCGAAACACATGGAAGATATTTGGTATATGTCAGTAACCGAATACATCTCATGCCCCATTGACTACCAGTTATTTGACCTTATATGGTGGTAAATGGGGGATGAGATGAGTTTGGTTACTTACATTCTTCCAAATATCTTCCTTTGTGTTCAGTAGAATGAAATGTATACAGGTTTGGAACAACCCAAGGGTGAGTAAATGATGACAGAATTTTCATTTTTGTGTAAACTATCTCTTTAAGAGGTTTGCTGGTTGGATAGATGTTGTATTTGGCTTGAATACATATAAAACGACGACAGTTTCTTACAATGAACAATACCTTAAGTTAAAGTTAAAACATGGGTCAGAAGTTTTATATCCTTGTGTGGTCAAACCCAGATGAACAGATTGAACCGAGCCAAAAAGAAAAAACTTCCAAGAATCCGCCACACGATTTTATTCAAAGTGGCAACTTCCTTGATCTCAAAAACAACATTTCACTTCAGGCTGCAAATATTGCCATCTTTACAGATAATATGTTTTCCCTTGTAGTGTTAAAAAATTCCAAGCAGCTTGGCCTTCGCATACGGCGGTGAACCTTCTGAATGCACTTGAAACAAATGCTGCGATGGAAAAGTTTATGTCCATATGCATAGCAGGAATGAAAACTGGAAACCTCTATTTCGATTGACAGACACAGAAATTCCCAAGTCCTCCTTCAATTGATAGTGTAAAAATGGAAAGTGCTTTAAAACGCGTTTGCCATGTCAAAGGAGCCAGATTAAGTAGAAGAGTTCAAATAAATACTTTGCTTGCGACTTGTAAAGTGCTTGTTACTGGTTAATGCATTGCTGTGAGGCATTAACAAGCAGTATATTGTCATCCTGTATGCAGCACAAGAGAATATCTCTATAAATACATCATCATAAAGATATAAATTGAGTTTGAGCTGTCGTAGCACTGTTAATATGCCATCATCTGAGCTGCTAGTGTCATTTGGCAAAACACGCAGAGAGGGAACATTCTTTGGGGATGTACAAAAACTACCAGGAAGTGAAAAAGTAAGCTGGCGATATACTGGTAATTTTTTAGCATTTTGTTAATGAGATCTCCTGTGGAAAAACAAAAAAAGGGAATAAAAACAAAGGGACTAATAGGACTATTTCCTTCAGGTTCAAATGAGACTGCTGCTAAGATGAAAGCGTGGAATCCAGATGGCACGTGGCTGTTCAGTTTACAATGGTCTGCCCTCCAGCGATATGACCACGCTTCCTCCCAACTTCTCTGCCAAGGTTGAGCGGTCCTGAATGTCGTCTAAACCATTAACCTGCCATTCATGCTTGATACCTAAAAGAAAGAGTCAAATCAATTATCAAATTTCAAAATACCCCATTTTGTCTTTTCTTCTGGCGAGATGCGTATCAGGACCATAACAACATATTTTATGCATAAGAGGAATTTTGAATATTCTTAGACAAAATGTGTCTCACCTGTAAACTTCTTCTTAATAGCATCTTTTGAGCTAGCGTATATCATCTTGCTTTTCAACGGCGCACCTTCAGGAGCCCTAAAATGTTTAGTAAACACAGCAGATAGAATAAAAATGTATTTACTGTATAAAATCCAAGCATGGTGCATGGTGCCACAAACTTTATGGATAATACACAATATTGTATAGACAAAAATGAACAGTGACTTAGTTTTGCTCAAGCCATAATCTGTAATGTTTCCTCTATATCTCCATGCCTGTTTTAAACATAAAATTGAAGGTTATCTTCACATTCTAAGCTTTACGAGCGACGAAAATCAAATGACAATTGATAATACATGTCAAATGGTACCAGACAGCTTTAGATATAAATCATTAGCGTATTGCAAGCTTGTAAATTGGGATATGGATACATTCTATGTAATTGCTCAATAACTGATTTTTTTTTTTTTTTTAACAAAATAATTTACAGATGCAGCTTTAACTTAAATAATAAATAATAGTGAAAGTTATTGGACATGTGTTAACATAGCTAAACAAATATTTGTAAAATTTATAGATACTAAAATATAAAAGCTTAAAATTAACAAAAAACTATTAACACTTATAACTAACCAAAACTAAAGTAAACTGAAAACACTTAAAGGCAAAGTGTAATCTGCGACATGTTAAACAATATATCTTTATAGACAGACTACGCACCAAAATACAAATACCAAGTCTTCTTTCTTGGACTCCTTAGTCTCGTAGGTTGCATCATATAAGCAATATCTGCAATCATTGAGAGGTAGAAGCTTCACAAAGCAGGCGTAGGGGTCTTCCACAGTGTCTCCAATTTCTCCAACTAGGATATGCTTGCCCTCCTCGACGATGATCTTCTTCTTGTCTTCGCTGAGACAGAACAGCACCGCCTTCTTGCGCTTCTTCACCTCGTCTGAGGTCGAGGACTTCCGTACTTTCATATCATTAAAGACTTTGATGACTTCATCATTGACCGTGACACCCGATGCCTGTGGCAGGGATGATATTGAGATTTACATTAATGCATTTGACAGACGCTTTTATCCAAAGTGACCTACGGTGAATTCAAAGTATGTGTAACCCGGTATGGGTTCAATAAGCACCAACATAATACAAAAAAACAAAATGAACGACAAATAGTGGGTATGAATTCAACAGGTGATATTTGAAGTACATACAACTTCACATTTGATTGTAATCACCTCTTTGGCATTGAGTGATCCAGCTCACAAACCCTGACTCATGTACGTGCTGTTCATAGCCAGCTGGTCTGTCACTACGGTTCAAATCTCTCACTCGGGTTCATAAATGGACCGCAAAGCACAATTCATAGCGGGATGCTTAGGCCTCGATTTAACTATGAAAGCCCCTCCTGTGGTTTTCAGACATTTAGATTCACAATCAATAACCATTCACTGTCAAAACCAAAAAACTCAAAGAAGCCCTTGTATGTTTCTTTCCAGTCTTTCAAGCATTCATTCCTTTAATAAAAACAGAATCATTTATCACTATATTAAGCTGAATGCTTTTAAAGTTTTACTGTGAATGCAACCAACCATACATAGTTTTATTATGACATGATAGAACTTAGATACTAGTATGTATACTAACGGTTACAAAATGGGACCAGTATGTTGCATTACTACAAATTTCAATTATTACTATTTCCTATTCCAGTTTTTTTGTATAACTTTTACTGGTTTATAAGTGTTTAGTTTCAATAAATTGGTTCCAAAATGCAGTATCCCCAACAGTTAATTTCCAAAAATGTACAATTTTGTAATCAGTGAAAGGAATTGCTCCTAAAATATTCTATATCTTCAATACTAGTTACAAACAGTAGGCCTACTTTGTTTTATATCTTCTGTCTTAAAATGCCGGGTTGTTTTGGTTGGGTAAAATATGTACAACCCAGCCAAAAGATTTAAATTAACATAGAAGAACACAAATCTGCGTTTGAGATTTTCACCGCAATTTTGAGAATAAATGCATTTAATATTTATATACTACCATATCTAATTATTGTTAGTAATAGCATTAGTATTACGAATTTTTAAAGCAAAAGCTACTAATAAGCTACCGCTATTAATAATTACTACTACAAAAATTACAAACACGAATTAAAATAGAATAAATACTAGTAGGATAACTACTAGTTTTGAAGAATTGGATCGTAAAGCAGCATGGAGTCAGTCGAGGCGCATGCGCAGAGGCGCACTCAGAGCAGCTGGTGTAAAGCTCTCTCTCTCTCACTCTAAATCCTTTTGAATTATAAACAATAATCTAACTCACTCCCCATCACACACTGGACATATCAAACAGTCCATAATGATGTTAAAAGATACGTTGGTGTGAATCCATACGGTCTCTTTTACCGTGACACTCAGTTCTCCGGCGGCCGTGCGTTAAAGTTGGAGTGAGGAAAGTGATTACCGTTATAAAGCACCGCTAAAATTAGCTTAACATGGCCGCCTCGGGCAATAGGCCCGATCTATAGATCTATACGTACGTATAAGTGTTTAAAATAACGGTTAAGCCAATTTACAGCCGACTACAACATTATATTCATCCACCATGCGCGCACAATCACGGACCCCGCATTACCGCCGCATAACCGATCCCGCTCGAGCTGGACAACGTGACAGTCACAGAGCAAAAGTTTGACAGGAATAAGTTAATAAATCTTACTGTTTATGAACTATATGAATTAAGAAAGAATTATTGCGCACTTTATGAATGATATGCTTACCATGCTGCCCGATGCGATGAATCAATGTAAGATTCTTTTCTTGGTACTTCAATGTGGGAATGTGAAGAGCGGAGACAGTGTGTGAGCGAGAGAGAGAGAGAGAGAGAGAGAGAAGTGCGCATGCGCAGTGAATATCTGCTCGAGCACTGTCATTCAGTGTCTGTGTTACTGTATTTGGGACAGTTGACAACGAAAAAGACAATACGAGAGCGATCATAATTTGATTAATAGGCATAATACTGTTTAAAAGGAGACCGAATTAAGTATAAAAACATATAAAACACACTTTAATTCACAAACTAATAAAGCTTTTTTGCTTTGATTATTATGAGCTTTTAGAAGCCAAATTCATGCTTCTGATTCATTCACAATAATGGTTTATTTTATATTTCACATATTTCCTATTATAAAGCTCTTACTTGTCATATTCATTTTGTTTGTTAACCGTAGCAAGAAAATTTTAACTAAATAAACAACGACCAGAAGTTTACTTCATAGACATTTTTCATTTAACTGGTTAATGTTCCAAAATGCTAAAATTCAGGGATTTACTCATACGTGTAAAACTTCACTGAAACATCTGAAAAGAAAAACAACTATCCAAGCCAAATATAAACAAAATTTATTGTACATACAGAAATAAATTTACACAGCAGGTAAAATGGATCTTAAGCCCTGAAAGGGGGGAAAACCAACATATTAAATCCAGCTTTTGGCTTTTTAATCCCAAGCTGGTTGTTCTGACAAAAGACAAACGATCTATAAAACAATCTTATAAATAAAAGTAAGCAAATAGACCCAAATCTAAATAAATAACCAGTAAGTGAAAAGGAAACATAACAAAATAGGGGATGCTTTTGGTTCCTATGTAGTGTTTATGCAAGCTATAGGGACCTGACTGAAAAACAACGTGTTTCTCTTTACAAATATTCACAACTAGAAACTCTATTTGTTCCTTTGAGCTGCAAGACTTGATTTATCGTTATAACAGAGACTCAAGTCTGTAAAAATCTATACAAAACAGTAGTCTAGAATAGAAACATAGGTACAAAATACAAATGCACCTTTTTGAGATTACAGACAAAAACACAATGCTTTTAGTCCTGAGTTAACTTTAAATGAAAAAGGACTTAACAGAAAACACAGTGCAAATACTTTTTCACAGCACAGCTTTATCCATCAGCACCCTAGAAAGAAAACACATTATGATTTCTACTAGTAAGGGATTGACGTGTGACCTCATAACAGCTGAATTAAACTATCATCGCTACCTGAAGAATAAATGCCACTTGATATCCGTGAGAGTGACATTGTGTTTGCGCTCTGCACTTTAAAAGTTCATTTTCCTGCGAACAAGGAGTAGGTAGCAATTTTTATTGTCTCACACCACACTGGAATGCCCATGAACATTCCGCAAATGCCTTGGAACAACATAATTAGACATCGGATTATGAACCGGCCTTCAGTCTCAGCCGGTTGGTGGGCGTGTGTGGAAGTTTTGTTTACATCCGTGCCCGCTTCTGTGGAGGGGTCACGCGGTCCGCCAAACCGAGCCTCTGAAGCTCGGAGTGGAAAAAGCTCTGAAGCCGAAGACCGGCCTTTGCCTCATTGGTGCTACGTGGATTGTACTCCAAACAGTTGGAAAACATCAGCTCCACATCTCCGATAAATTCCGCTGCAACATTAAAAATACAGAAATAAATTAGCTGTGGCTAACGTTGTTCGATTCTCTTGATCTTGAGTTTTGTGTTTGGAGATGCGTACATTTATTCCTCAAAATAAAAATGAACTAACCAGCACTTTGGTATTCACAGTTGTTGACTTTTTCCCTGATTGTACTCAAGGCTATGGGTTTCTTGATGATGTCATAGTAATCAGGCACCTGAAAAATACACACATTAAGCATTATAAACCATCATAAACTGTGTGAAAAAAAACAAAAAGACTTTTGAATGAACATTTACCAGTACAGCTGACTGAAACACTCCAGAAATTAAACTTCTAAATCGGGTCAATGTTACAAAAACATATGAAAGGGACTTTTCTTAACTCCTACATGTACTACCTGAGTTCTGGAGACCAGTTTTTTGAAGGGCCAGCTGTCCTCATTTCTGACCAAATCCACAGTGAGCAGCTCACAGGCCGACAGCTCGTGGACACCCAAGTTTCTCCCCGAGCTTCGACGGTTAGATGAAGTAGTGGTTGGAGCCAAGACCATCTTGGCTTTTGGAGAGACCTCTGCTGGAGAAATGGGGAATAAACAGAACAAAATGTGAACTTGGGAGTTAAACTAGAACAGTTGAGATGTAAACTAGAACTTTTCTATTATTCTTACCAGTAATGGATCTTTTTCTGGACTCTGTATTCTGTGCTGCAGGGCTTGACTGGCTGCTGGATTTGGGTGTTGTTCGATTATTGAGCACCTCAAGACTAAGACGAGCACTGGAGCGGCTGCCTGCCCGTGGCGGGGGTTTGCCGTTGGACACTGGGGTGGCTTTCTTCCCTGAATTTTTAGAGCCTCCTTTATTAGCAGACTGGCTTTGTTTGGGTGTGCTATGCTGAGAGCGAGGTGTGGAATGACCCGATTCAGATTGCTTTGATTTGCTATTTGAACGACCTTCTTTAGTGCTCTGGAGAGGAAGTTTGATGGCAACCTTCTTAGAAACACTGAGGAGTTAAGGATAAAAGGGCGGGAAAAGTGTTAGTCTTAGCTTTCAAGGAACCTGTCATTTACGTTAAAACAAATCAAAATATAGTAAAAAAAATAATCGTTGAACCTTTCTTTCTCCTCCTCATCTGACTGTTCCTCATCAGAGTCCTCCTCTTCTTCCTCATCAGACTCCTCCTCTTCCTCAGACTCTTCCTGTTCCTCCATTTCTTCTTCTGAGTCGATGGATGAACGCTGTCGGGAGTTGATTCTGTGAGAGCGCTGTTTGGGACGGCATTCTGGGCAGAACCAGTCTTCAGCAGGGACAGCCTGTAATCACGATTATTTTCTTTCATATGTTAGAAGCAGGCAAATATCAGACCTAAACTATTTTGTCAAAAAACACCTGACATGTTATCCAAAACTACCAAATTATAAAACTACTAAAAGCTCACCTTCAGTTTTGGGCGAACACAGAATATGTGATGGCCTCTGTCACAGGCGTCACATAAGAGCATGTTCTCAGCATCTCCTTTCCTTCGACACAATTTGCAGCGGGCATTAAGTATAGATTTGGCCCAGACAACGCTGCGCTCCAGAGTGGAGAGATGCAGAAAAACCTGCGACAGACTGGAGCAGGCCAGCAAAGACTCGCGCCAGCGCTCCTGCACAGTTTTCATCTGGCGCCCACTCTCACTGCCTTCTGAAAATTGAGAATTAAACAGATTTAGTTAATGCACACGTTCAGGTGTCGCACACATTTGAAACAAACCGTCCAGACCTGGGAAAGAATACTCTTACCGTCTTTCTCACTGGACTGGTCCTCATCTTTCTTTTTGTCTTTTTTCTTCACCTTTTGATCCTTTTTGGAATCTTCATCACCTTATTAAAAACACAACATATTTAGATGATATAAATGATGTACTGTGCTGTCGTTTGTTATTCATTTGCAGGTTGTGTAGTACATTGCCTAGGGAGACTTGTGTGATATTCCTGTGATTTTAACTTTCAATCAAAGTTGGTTAGTGAGCTGGTTGTATAAATTATAATCATAATTTCTATCAGATTACTTTGAAATATAAAGAAGAAAATGAAAAGGGAAAATATCAATTAAAGGCAGTCACTCACTCAAACACTATGCACACCATAGCAACAAAATTATCTTAAAAAGTGAAAATAATAATAATAAAAGCTGTAGCAGTAACCAATGTGCGGAGCTTACCGAGTGGAGCTTTGAGAAACTTGCGCTCTATACCCTTCTCTATCTGAGCCAGGGCTTGTGCCAGGAAGCGGACGGTGTTGTTGACTGGCTGAGGTGTGCTTACACTGGTGGACGTGACACTCTGACTTTCTGCCTTTAATTCTTGCAGCCTGAATTACAGAAACACCAATAAGTTCCGATAATCACATGGAAACAAGGCACTGTATTAAAACTACATAATGGTCATATTTTAGACCTCATTATCAATGTCTTAAAAACAGAGAATTAGTCGCCATAATCCAAATTATTTAATAGCCAATTAAACCCCAGCCAAATTTCATAATCGTGACTGCCCTACTCATAAGCCAAATTACACAGTTTTAATCAGCTGACAGGCGGATTTTACTTCTAGTTTCAGAGCAATAACTCGTTTCTGTAAATATAGCATATAAACAAGAAAACACCGTTTTAAATGTAATTTCTAACTTGCACTGCTGCTTCACACACATTAAAATGGTCAAAGATAAACTGACCTGTCTTTGACTCTGGAGTTGTTCTCATCAATCTCCATCGGCTCCTCTTCTCGGTTTATTGTCTGGGTTTCTTTTAATTCAGGCCTCAGTAGATCAAAGTTCCCATTTTCAAGTGCTGCCCTCCATGAACTTCTGTCAGCCACCTTCTCAGAGACCACGACGAAAGCCAAACACAAGTGTATATGATCAATCACTGCATTCCAGCTCAACCCAACCAGCCAATCAATGAACATCAAAATTATGAAACATGACCAAGGAGTAACTACAGTATATGCTGTAAATATGTCTAATTCACAGTGATCTGACAAGGTCAGATCATCTCAGGTCAGAAAACCAAGTTGTTGTTTGCTACATACACAGAAGCCGTCTCAATCGACATACTTTAATTGTTCCCAGAGTTCCCTGATAGATGCGGTCTTCAATATCCAGTAGCAGATCTTTGAGTCGATTCTCCATAAAGCGCTCAGCAGGTACAGTGCTGTCTGAGGAAGGTGAGCCAGCCTTTGATTTGACATTACTGCTTTTGTTCTCTGGCAAAGGTTGATCTGCAAAGTAACATTACATTTAATGACATTACTCACACAATCCACGTTCATCTGTACCATTTTAATCCAAGTCTAAACCTCTTTGGGAGCATGTGGTTAGTGCTCAAATATAATAATTTGGAGATAAATAACTTTAGCTTTGCAATTTTCGTTCATTTAAATAAGAGTTAATCTCACAGTACCTGAGTGATGATAATGCTGAACAGCTTTCTCATCCAGAAACTGAACGATGCGTTCTTTCTCCTGCAGAAGGGCTTCTTTAAGGGTGCTCTCTCTGTGTCCCCGAGAGTTCAGAGCTTCTATAAGTTGCTCCACCTCCTCAGCCGTGCTGTAGAAAAACCACTGATTGGGCCGGTTGACCGGAGGGGATGTGTTGTGGACCGGTATTGTGTCCTCAGCGGTCTTAACTGGGCTCTCAACAGAAAGAGCCTCAACCATTTTGGGTTCAGGAGTCGGACGTGGCTCCAGCATATCCTCTGTTAAACCAAAGAAGTCATCCTCGACGAAGAGTGCTCCGGCAGAAGGGAAGAGCCAGTGGCGGCGATACAGGCGATCTCGGCCGAGTGGCAGGATGTAGGTGCAGGCCATCGCTTTATGAATGCGCTCCAGAAGCTCTTTCTCTTTGAGCTGCTGTTGCTGTAACTCCTCTGAGGTCAGACTGTCCTTCGCTTCACCCTCACCAGACTGCTTCTCTTTTGGAGAGTTGCCGTTTTTCTTTTCTGCGAAAATGTGTGCATTATTGAATCTTGTACATCAATGGACATTAATCCATTGCTGTATAATAATAAACAGTCCCTGCAGGATTTTGCGATCGCAGAATTTAAAACAATCAAACAAACTCCGCAAAATTAGTCGAAGATTTTACTCAAAGTTTGGCCAAAGACGCGCCATGTGACGTCCTCACATCGCGCATTCTGTCAAAACCTACTCCAAAAGTAAAGCAGAGAGATACTATAGAAGGGAGATAGAAGGGTCTGTAACACTTACAGTTTGCTAACATCATCCATTGCCATCTATTTAAAAAAATACTCTGGTATCCTTTCTTTAGTTCCCCTGAAGACGTTAGCATTAGCCGTTACGTTTTTATGGCTAAAGTTTGTAGGCTAATGGATTTGAGTCAAGTCAGCCATAACGATGTGCGTGTCACTTTCTTAAACAACACACCTGGAATCAACAATGTTGTAAACATCATGTTTATTTCGGTGTCAATGAACATTCATCACAATTAACTAAACGCTGATTTTTTTAAAGTATGCAAGCTTCATGACAAACTCATTGCATAGACATTTCCACAACAATAAACATGAAACGGCATGAAACGATATGTGATTGGTTGCTTGAGCCGTCAGCCAAAACGGCCTTTGGGCCGTTAAAGGGGCCAAGGTTTCCAGACCTTCATTATGAATCTGCTGCATGCCTTTTTATCACAAGTAATGCATAAATAATGTTTTCACTGGTAGTAGTTTTAAAGAAGAACCCTATTTGCCAATTCAAGTAGTTTTTTTTTACTTTTCCCATAAAACCCTCTGCAATTTTTGTCGCAAAATTTAAATAAAGCCGTTGCAAAATTAATCTCTGCAAAATCCTCCGAAAAATCCAGTGGGGACTGATTAAAGTATATGGGCCTTTTGCTGGTCATTTTAAAGCTGATACCTTTTTTAGATTTGACTGGTTGTTCCTCCTCATCATCTGTGTGTTGTTCAGTGTGAGCCTCCTGACTCTCTGTACTGGTGTCCATCTCCTCTCTACAAAACAGAATACAGGTTTATTCATTTACATTTATGCATTTGGCCGACGTTTTTTCCAAAGCGACTTGCATTGCATTGTATTATACATTTTGTTTCTGACTATATGGAATCCCCTGGGATCGAACACATGACTTTGCATTGATAGTGCCATTCTCTAACCACTGAGCCACAAGAAAGCCCAAGCATGTGAATAGAACTGTAAGGAGTGGATTGATTGCTGGGTAATCTTACCCTGCCACATGGCCTTCATTCTTAGTTTCCTCTTTGAGTTTTTCATGCTTCTCTTTCAACTTCTGCTCTTGTTCCCTCAGCTTCTCCTCTTTTCTTTTCCGAACCCTGAAACGGGGAGATTCAACCAATGAACTTCAAAGAAGAAAATAGTTTGAAACTGAAGGACCTCAAATCTTTGTAATGCATTACCTTTCAGCAGCTTCCTCTCTCACTCTGCGATGTTGCTCGGCTTTAAGCTCTCGTAGTTCCTGTTTGGCAGCTCTTTGATCGTCTGCGTTGTCCTCAATGAAGTCTCGCGTGGAAACCATAGTCAGGAGCTTCCCGCACAGAGCATGAAGGATCTTCAGCTTCTCTCCTAAAATACAAAAGTGCCAGAAAACACTGTTGACCTGTTCTTCATGTTTCATAACTTTCTTTTTCGTATAGAATCTGAAATTTCTCATTTATAAACAAAGGCAGTGTACCTGGCAGCAGGTCATAGACTGCAGTGTTGGAGAGTTTTTTGACCAGAAACTGGTTTGACAGACGCAGCTCCACACAGGGGTCATCTGTGGAACTGAACCCACCCTGCTTCTGGTAGCGAAACTTAGCACTAGTGGAGCTGCAGTCTGCCCCCGAAGCCAGGATGTGCAACCGCAGAATCTCAGAGAGGGTACAACTGTCCAGATCCAATTGCTTTAGGCTACAACCTACACAGACATAAGCAAGGAACAGTGCTGTCTGGATAGTGTGTTGACTGTAGCAATAAATAAACACTGTCTTGTTTTCATTGTTCATAAAAAGGCTCATTGTCAAACGCTGAAAATAGATAAACATCCAGCATTATCAAGACAGCACAGACTCAATATACTGCACATTATCTAACCTTGGTGGAGCTGTGGCCAGGCAGCAGCCAGAGACGCCACAGCGCTGATGGCAGACTGAGTGGGGTCAGCGTCATCCTCCAGAGCCTCACTAAGATCTGCCATTGACAACACACAACATGATACTTGAGGTCTCTCACAAAGAACCTGCACCTGTCACAACCTCTTCATTTTATGCGATTTTATTTTACCATAATAGATATACCAGCCTTAAATTGCATTAGATTACACTTAACCAATCTAACCTTTGGTGTCTGCTTCCGCAACCTGGTCCTTCGCTACTTCCTCCTGCTCCTCCGCCAGAGCCTGGAATATCGCTGACAGGAAAAAGAAAAGCAGCTCACAGAGAGGCCCCTCAGGATTACAGCCGACCACTGCCTCCTCCAGAACCTCTGTCAACAACATTCACATCCAATATGTTTAAATTATATTCAGCTCTGTGGGTGGAAATTACACAATATCCCATGATGCCATGCATTTAAAAGTAGCCACTCTATCTCACCAAGTGTTATGCCATCAGGAAACTCATCTTTCAGGTCAAATAGCTCTCCAAATGCATGCAGAAACTCAAGCACCATCAGTGCGTCTCCAAACAGGTCCGAAGGAAGACGTGTCTTAACTGGCAATGGATTTGGGAGCTCCTAAAGTGGG
Organism: Triplophysa tibetana; assembly: GCA_008369825.1. Classification (NCBI taxonomy): domain Eukaryota; kingdom Metazoa; phylum Chordata; class Actinopteri; order Cypriniformes; family Nemacheilidae; genus Triplophysa; species Triplophysa tibetana. Next base: position 1,594,612 of record CM017907.1, read on the forward strand.
CACATTAAAAAAGACCAGTTTGTCAATTATTGATAGATGACTTGTCCTATAGCTTGCTAATAGTAAAGCCAACTGATCTCAATCGAATCTTTATGTATTCTAATTGTCCACTCACATGTGGAGTCTATGTCATGTTTACCTTTAGGTCATCACACTCCATGTCCTCTCGAGGTTTACTCCATAACTTTAGTCGTTCTGCATATTTTTTCTTTTCCTCCTTTAGCTTCTCTCGTTCCTAAAGTGGATAACAAAAACATCCTTAAAGATTTAGCCTAAATTATTAGCTAACCAAATCCTCTAAAAATACAACTGATATACATTTATTCGATTAAAAATTGGAATTTAAAAACTGATGTACTTGAAAGACAATATATGCAACTTACCCTCTCTTTCTCCACCTTCATTCGTTCTTTCTCCTCTTTTCTTCTCTGTTTCTCCTCTTCTACCATCCTCTTCATCTCCTCTTTTCTCTTCTCCTTGTCCTCTTTCTCTCTCCTTTTAGCCTCCATAATATCTTCTCGTTCTCTCTTGAATTTTTCTTTTTAAAGCGAGCCAAAAATTGATGCACAACTTGCTTATGACATCTATATTCAATTCTCAGTATTTTACATGAGTTGAAACATACCCATTGACATCATCGGTTCTTTCTGCTGCATCTGTTTTAACTTCTCCTCAACATAATTCATCTGAAAAAATACAAAAACTTATCAGTCATCCAGATAGTCACTCTTTGAAAAACATTTGAAACATTGAAATAAATCCAAATCAAGGTGTTCTGAAGTCCATATCAGAATGAACAATTTCAAGATTTTACTTAACATTTACACAAACTGCATGCCACATTTGTAATTACAATACATTAATGCTCTACAACAACAGAAACACAGACCTCAGTTGGAGAGGCATCATTTGGACGACGACCTCTGCCCTTTCCTGGTGGACTGAAGGCAAACACTGGGGGTTCATCGGGAAAGAAGTGCGAGAGACTCTGTTCGGATAACTTATATTTTGCAACTGTTGATGGCTGTAAATAATAAGAACAATTCATTACATTATAGAAAAGGTGCAAAGCATTGTAAATGGGCAAGTGAGATAAAATGTGCATCCCAAATCACTCACTTATGCACTATTCTACGCCATTTTGTAGCATAAATAGTACGTTCACATTGAAAATTCTCAAAAAAGAATGTGGAACTGTGGACACTTCATGCACTAAACAGATGCAGTTTCAATATACTTCTGGTTAGTATAAAGCCGTACAGTATGTAATTTGGGACACAACTAAACGCTTGTCATATTCCATGACATAACTTACCTTGATTCTGATGGTCCCGTTTATCGGTTCACAGTGATGTTTAAGAAGCAGCCTCAGTCTGTCTCGACTAAAAACATTTTTCTTACGACTGTAGGTTGAAACGGGAGAAAAAAGAAACAGCAATATTATCATCAAACATGCAATCTTCCATAACTTAACAAAATGGGTAGGGTTAGGTAGGTTTCTGTTAAAAAGCAGTTGGAAGAAGGACCTTGGATTTCTTTACTAATAAGGTATTTGAAAAAGGCATATTCTGAATTTAACCAGTACAGTTTATGTTATGCTTTGATATTTAAACAAAAACAGGAAAATAACTAAACAGTTTATGCATAAACCCCCCCAATAAAACTCACCAAATCTGAGCATGTTTCACTACCAAAGACTCACAACCCTCAGGGTTGACAGGCTGAACTTTGTATTTAAACAAAGATGGACTCATGGATTTCTTCCTGCTTTCAATGCAAAAAGCACACAAAAGCACAATTTAGATAATGATCACTGGAACAGACTTATAAAGCATTTCATTGAGGGAGCTGAAGACATTTCTGAGTACTGACCCAATTGGTGTCTTGGGAGAAGTGACTTTGGTCTCTTCATCACTGTCACTGATGACGATCGATTCGCCCTCTATATTATGTTTGACGTGCCCATTGACTGTTCCATTGGAATGGGGAGGTATGACCTCCAATATCTTACAGTGTTGTTTGCTGAGCATAAAAACCCTGTGTTAGTGTGAACATCTGATGGCATAGGATATCTTCAAATACATTTCAGAGCAAAGAATTACATTTGAATCACTACTTTTAAGGCAGCACAGAGTTCAAAATGATATGCAGACCTAAATAAAAATGATCCACCATAAAAATTATGTATTCAAACACGGCAACTTCGACAGAGATAAATTCTGTGGCTAACAGTATAGACGCAGCCAGGCAGTTTGGGTGTGACCCAAGTGTCTGGCTGAGCCAGCTTTCTAATTTCTGGGCCATCCATATAGAAGCAAGGCACCACCCAGCATTGTCATTCTCTTCCAAAAGAAAATGCCCCCTCCACCCCCTGTCTACCAGTGGGGCACCTTGTTGTCTGGTTGCCTCAGCAGAAGCTGCAATGTTGTCTGGGGCAACTCCTTGTACCAGTCCATCCAATCAGAGGCATTCTCTAAGCTCCACCCATTTATTTTGTTATCTCAAATAGCAAGGTCAGCTTATGATGGCTGACTCTGATCCTCTGTTACAGCACAGGACAGAGCTCTTGTACAGTTTCCTTTAAGAGGTCAAGATCATTTTTTCTTAATCTTTGTTGTTATTATCTTTGGACGTGCTTGATTGTCACTTGTTTTTCAAGGTTTGAAATGAATTGTATAGAAAGCTGCCAAGGACTTTCGAAGCTCTAAAAGACAGGCTTTGTCTACAGGAGGCAGGCAGAGGGTGGGGACATATCAATGAACATCTGGATGTTTCTCTTCAGTTAGGGCTGTTGCGTGTTTTGAACAGAGCTTCATTCGGCACCATTGTTCTTCACTAATGTGTATCATCTAGATGTTGTTTAAAGTTTTTGTCTTTAGGGGAGGGAAAAAAACTTGTTTTGCCTTTTTATATTATTTTTCTTCATAACTGCTTACCAAATATTTCCATTTTAAAATCGGATTCGTGTTAAAATGCGCTATACAGTCAATATAACACAGGAATGTGTACAATACACTATACAGTATTCGGAGAATTATGAATAATGACCAATTATAATTGACAATAACAATTATTATGTTTTTTTACCATCGATGTCCCACAGCACTATCACGTCATTATTTAACAACAACAACTATTTAAACCATGGTTAAAGCAATACATGGTCTCTAACCGCTTATTGTTGTATTCTAAACAATTCTAAACAACTGATTCTTTGAATTGTCCATCAATCATGTTGATGAATTATGAGTGACAACAATATCTGACTTCTTACCTGGAACCAGAGCGACTGACAACATCTACCATCTCTCCGGGAAAGAAGCGCTCTTTGACATAGGTGTATACGTCATCACATATCTCGTGCAGTCGTACGCGGTGTGTAAGTGCAGTAAGGTGCAGGAGGGGGACCATGAGTTCGGCGGGAAAGTTTTGAAGATTTTGTCTGGCCTTCCTCTCACTATCCAAAGCCTCCTGGTAGGTTAGGCCAGGCTTCCCTGTCACAGCACAACTCCACACCAGGCTGTTACAAAGAATGGTCCTCTCGAAGAATTCACTGTTAAACAACAACATGTCAACTGACTGCTATGGAACTTAAATATACATTAACTTTACATTTATTATACAAAGCGGTTTACAGCTCATTCAAACTAAACATTCTTTTAGTTTGTGTGCTGACTGTGCTCTCGGCATTAAACCCACAAGCTGTGTGCTGCTTATGCGATGCTCTGCCAACTTGTGGTCTAGTGGTTAGAGAGTTGGACTCGTAGTCAGAAGGTCACTGGTTCAATTCTCAGTACCACCAGGAAATGACTGAAGTGCCCTTGAGCAAGGCACCTTACCCCTGTTTGCTCTGCAGTGATAGTTGCCCACTGCACCCTACTTGTAAGTCGCTTTGGATAAAAGCCTCTGCCAAATGAATAAATGTTAATGTTAAATGGTTTCATCAGTTCGACATGCCTGGCCCGAAGTTAACTTCTGGTCTGTGTTTGGTTAGAATATAACAATTGATTTTATATTTAATTTATATCAACATTTTTTATTGTATATTAAATGTATGAAATTACATTAAACCACTCAACACTTTTTATTCTTTGCAGAGGTCAACGGAAAGTTAAGTTTGAGCCACATAACCTTTGTTTATTTCGTTGCTGCTGAAACCTTCTTTAAACGTATAAATCAAAATGTATCTTCATGCATAGGTTCAAAAGGTTTGCTTTGGTGACAGCAAAGAGATGATTGGAGATTTAACCAAAAACAGACCGACTCAAACACACCCACCACTCAAAGCTTGTGGATAAATAGGTTAAAAACACAGTGGGTGACATAATTGCTTTTTTAACATTAAGATTTTAATGTTCCCATTTAGGCAAATAAACTTGAGTTCGATAAGACTTCATGAAGTTTCTACATCAGCCTTATGTTCCCAAGAAGCAATTTGCTTCGATTGATGGCAACATCATTTTATCCAAGTAGATATTAGTTCAAACCGTTTATAAACTGTGATAATCTGCAATTTTTCAGACCAGTCATATGACCACTAAAACTAATGTCAGACCCAATAGAAATGTCTCTTATTCATAGCATGGAGACAAATACACAAGGATAAGCAAAATATTTTAAGTATTTGAGGGCTTTTAACACACATTTGTTTAGCTTTTATGTTCAGATCAATGGATGACTTTTATAATTAGTAAGACAAATGATGAACAAACAAATGAAACAATGTTGTCATCATAATCTATAACTTCCTAAACCATAATCAGGATCATGACAAACTTTTCAAAGCAGCTATAGAACCAGTAAACCCCCAAATCCAAAACAATTGTGTACTTCCCCAGACCGAATGACAAATAACAAAATAGAAGTAAAACTACTACTCTGGGAGCAAACAAACATTCACACGTATTTGTATCATCTGATGACATTTTATTGTTTGAGTTGTTGTGGTGTTTGTACTAAAAACTGACTTGAAGTGACAAACTACTTGGTCATCATATTCCACAGCTTCCTATTCCAGTCCCATCTGACCACTATGTCCAATGTCTACTTTCCAAGCCCTAATAACAGATGACATTACAATAATGAAACGCAACAACTTCTAACCTGTAATTCACATAGGGATGAACTAAAGACACTCATTGGAACCAGTCTTGAGTGATTAGTTTTAACATAGTAGTTAAACTACATGGTCATCATCATAATCTTACTCATTACCAGCCCTATGACCACAGACCTTATGGCAAGTGACATCAACAAAATAATTACAAAAGCAGTAAAACTCGTCCCCTAAGTGCCTACACACATACTAACAAAAGCGCGACCACGTTTCTAGCTAAGATTACAACATCCTGCGTGTGAATGAGATCTGCCCCATCCTCGCTAACACCCCCTCAAAAACATTACACCAGGGGCTTCCCGTGCTCATCCCACACGCGATCTGACATTATTAAACCACTTATAACACATATACACACACTTTTAAGATATATTTAACTCAGTCTGGTATATGCATCGTGAATTTTGTTGGCTAAACCGAGCTAACTAACTAGCAACCAACTCTGTTAGCAGAGGCCCGAACTGACACCTGCCGGTGTATGCTGAGGTAAAAAAACTCTTTTGAGGGTTTCTAAAAATATGACCATTTCACACATGGGCAAATGTGTCGGAGATTGTGGTTTAAAACACCATAACAATATAAATGTGTGTTGCTGTTTGTATTCAGTTACTAAAGTAAAGTTTCGTGTAGACAGTCTCCATGGCTGTCACTTCGGTTTAGTTTCTGATGCTGTTGTTTGGCATCAAACGGGAAGTTCATACGAATCGATACGAATTATAGTAAAATGTCTTACTCATAGGTCCTGAAGATTTCATGCGTGACTTTACATAGGAATACTTCTTCATCTGGTCTGAGATCAGCGGGCGGCTTCTGCCTCACGAAGGGCTTTTTGTGAAGAAGCGGCATCTTTCTTTCTCTTTATCTCTTAGCCTGAGACTTTCAAAATCAACAAACACAAAAGACAAACACAAAGTAAGAAAATGTCAAATTAATACGTGTCCATTCAAAGTCAATCGCGTATTAGTTTCATTCGTCGAAACTGGTTGTAAGAAAAGCCGTTAGGTTTTAAAATGTTTAAATTCTAACGACAGTTTTCCGTCTTTGTTAATGACACGCGCTTCCCGGGTGACGTTCAAAATCCTGCCCACATGTTTCGCCTTTTTAATTCAAACCGAATATAAAGCATACGATCGGTATCCAATTAACAAACGAGCCTGGTATACTGACGAGTACGGATAATATTTACCGATTTTATGGTGTGAACAAGATAAGCGGCTGTAAAAAGAAGCAAAAATACAGAAGTGTCCCACTTCTCCGAGCGGGGATATTGCGCGTGCCGTGTTGACGACAAGTTTTGATCCGCTCTAGTTCACTTACCGACCGGGCAGTCCTGGAGGTGGAGCTTCCTAGACAATTCTATCATTACATTGGGCGGTTCAACTGCCAATCACGCCTCTGCGACCAATCGTGAGAGGCAAGTGGAAATATAGCTTTTATTTTTCACCACGACCGAAGATTCATCTTTGTGGTAATTCTTATAATATTTTAAGGTCATTTTGTATAAATATGCAGAAATTATGCGGTAGAATATGAGCAATATTTTTTAGACAGCGAGAAATGTTTCCACCACAAAGCTTTCACTGAATATTGATATGTACAATTGATTTTTTTTTATACAAAAACCAATAGCAAATATTAATTTCCAATTTTACATTTAAATATGTTCACAAACAATCTCCATTTAGTGCTTTTGTTGAATTAGTTTTTAGTATAAGGCAGCCTAAACCTAACCATAAACATAATACATATTTTGCTCTAAATGTGCTGCCTATAAAAAAAACACAAGTGTCCCCTCCTCTACTTCCTGTTTCAACAGAAAGAGTGTAAGACACAAAACAACTTGAACACCAAAAGAATGTCACCATGAAGAACACACTTACACAAAGAGCATTTATTATATATCGATGACAACTAAACCATAGAAGTGTTATCTCTGAACAACATAAGAAAAGTGAATAAAACTAATCTATGGCATAACAAAGAGTGTTTTTCCATTGGCATATATTGCCTAAATGAAGTATAAATGCTAGCTAAAATTTTGTCACTGCAAGGTTAATTTAAACTTTTGTTTAATCAAATCTATTTGCATAATTTATTTGGTGTGGCCTCATTGAGGTTATTCATTCACACTGGTTCCACTGTTTCAGAAGACCTGTGTTACAGTACCCTGTAAAGATGAATTTGCTTGAGAGAATCAGCATCTGTGTCATTTTTTATGTAAACAGTGTAATCAAGTGGTACTTCCTCTATCCACTGGCAGAGCGGTAACATCTCCAGGGACTGAAAAACACATAATAAAAGTCACTTGAAATTTTACTTAAGACTTCAACCAGCAAACAACATTATATGTAATATGTATTAGATATATCACAGTAATGCTTCTTACAACATTTTCTTGAAGTACAGCATGTGCCTCTTGAATGCTGGGTACAGTCACCAACAGTGCACCTTTCTTTCTAAAATTATGACTTATGAATTGCCAAGCTCTATAATTAAACACAAAAGAATAATGAACATTAATGTACGTTGTAGAGAGAATCCTAGAACATGCTGGATTCACTAACCAAGCCGCTTCGCCACGATAATTTGGCACTTACTGCATTTGATCGCTTGGCTCCATAAAGTATTCAAACACGTTGTTCATGATTAAAACATCTGCATTTTGCACCAATGCAGCCTGTGACCGGATATCTGCATGAATAACCTTGGCAGGAGAACAATGAACATTCCTATAAACACATTTTCAAGGAATATAAATCACCATACACGAATACTAAAGATATTAGACCTGAATCCTGTCACTAAAGCCATATTTCTCCACAGTCATTGTTTGAAGCTTGACAAACTCTGAACTTATTTCAATCCCCACGAGCTGAGCTGCCGCACTGTAGAGGTAACCCTGAAGAGAAAAACATATTCATCTATTACAATACAGATGAAAAGATCTGAAAAATTTCAGCAGATGATTACGAAGACAAACACTATTCTTACAGTACAACATACAGTATAGCCGATGGTTTACATGCTCACATGCAGAGGTAATCCATGAGTTACCAATGTGCTCAATCTACTCAATTGAATCTGTCCTAAATGCAATTATCTCAGTTTATTTTCTCATTTCAATTAAAAAATACTTAATGTACATTTGAGAATGAGTTTATCTATGTAAAAATAACAACAACCAAACATTTACCCCATATAAAACAGCTCCTAGTCTTGATCCCACATCAATCACTTGTTTTCCTGTGAGGTCCGGGAGAACAGTTTGGAAAAGGAACTGAAGTTCCAGGATGGAGAATGAATGCGAGATGAACTCTGTGAAGAAGAGGAGCATCATGTCACAACTTCTTTATCACAGTTTTTTACATTTATATTTTATGTGTGGATGCCATCGCTTACCCAGTGGTGCTGTTCTGTGAGACGCACAATCGAGGCAGTAGTTGCGACTCATTTTTCCCACTTCACACAGGGAATCCACAGTTTCCTCATCATACAAGAACGCATCCACGTGCACTGTGGGAAGAGACTTCTGACTGGTCTACAATTGAAAGTACACTTTAGGATCTCATAATAAAATGTAAACTACCCAATCAAACGTTTGACGAATTTGACTGAATTTTGTTTTCAATGCCTAAATGCATGAGAAATTGAGATTATAATATATTAGCACTCATTTATGGATTTCTCTAAAAAGTAACATTTGTTTTATACTTGTTTTTTATAGTTAGCCAATAATTATTTTCTCAGCATACAAGAACATGTATACTAGGTGTCTATTCATAAAGTGTTCTAGGCAAAGGCATCTACTGATTTAGATTTAAAGAAAGTTAAACTGTTTTCTGTTTGACCAATACTCCCATAATAACCCGACTAAATGCGTCAATACATTTGACTTGAATATCAAAGTAAAATATACTTTACAATTAATACTGACCTTCTGGACAGCCATGGTCTCTGAGGGAGCCATAGCCTCTAGAGGAAGGCAAGCCCTGAGGTCTTCAGCAATGCTCTGTAGAATAATACTTTGATTGTCCACCAGGAAATCGTCGAGATCATCTAAAAGTATGAATATAAAATTACAAGTCTTATTGTAAAAATTATAACTAAATTCCAACTTAAACATTTATTCGCCTGGTAACGTTAAACAGACGGTGTAAAAAGTAGGTAACGTTAACTTAATCATAAATAAATGAATGTTACCAGATGTTTTCAACCATTCGAGCAGCTTTGGAAGATGTTGTCTGTCCGTTTTGGACAACACCTGTAGAATTTCATTCTTAGCATCGTTAAAATTCATCGATTCAGTCTTTCAACCCTCTGTTGTGCCCAAAACAACACAGGTTATAGCCAAGCGACTGACACACATGGGTCCCACTGTATCACTATAGTGGCAGGAGTGTGCTAATGCCTTAAGGTAGAACCAAAAAATAGACATATTGTGGAATCGAACTCTCCTTGGTTTTTATGTCAAAAACGATTTCTTCCAAAGCAGTCTTAATATTGTTTTTTAATTACTGCGAAGCGATTATACAACCATCTTTAAAAGTTGAAATAATTGTATTAAATAGTTTGTCCTGCTGTGCTGCCTTAAATGAATTAGAACGCGCCTCTTGATAAATAATATTTGTAAAAGTTCATATTTGTTTATTCATTTATATAAATCGAACACATTTTTAATAAAAGGAGAGTGAAAATATTTTTTATTTCCACGCTTTAATAAAGGGCGTTTTACATAACCCGGATGTAAACCGACTTCGCCGGAAGTTGAGGGTCGGGTGACGTTGGGTTTCGACTGAGAAAAACAGCTGCTGCGAGTTGACGGTGAGTAATATTAATTTAAAACAATATATTGTCATGTTAATAATGTTGACGGTAGAGAAAAAGGACTCGACGTTGGATCAAATTAATCTGGAGTTAAAACATGTCGTTTTATTATGGGCCCGTTAATGCGTTTAACGTATGGCCTTATTTCGACAGAGAGCTTTAACTGAGCAATTCACACCTATATAAACAAACAAATATGTGAATTAGGATTTATGTTTTCTTAAGAGTTTTTAAATGTCTTATTATTGCTGTAATAGTTTGTAGTTTGAAAACAAGATACTCTGACGTTATTTACAGTTCGCGATTCCTCATACGTGTGTAACCAGATTGTACATGGATGGTAAATAACGATTCGTTTATGTTTGTAACGTTAGTTATTTTGTTTTCAAATAAATACATTTTGTGTTTAGGAAGATTGGAAAAATCATTGCGCTGGTTTTAATATAATCCCTTGGTTCAGAGTGAGCAGTGACGGGACGAACTAGGGGGGAAACCCCGATCGCATTGGAAGGACCTCATTCTTCTTACAAGTAAGGAAAGAAACTGAAAATAAATCGCAATCTTTTAACCCCTTTAATATCATTACTCAAGTCTTATTCTGCGACTTTAACTAAAAAGTGCTGAAGTCTGTATGTCTTTTTAAATCTTAGCAGCCTGTTAAATCCAGATTTCCTTGTTGCAGGTTGGCAGCACTCTGAACCGCAAACATGGTTTTAGCTGATCTGGGTAGGAAAATAACCTCAGCCTTGAGGTCTCTCAGCAATGCCACCATCATTAACGAGGAGGTACTTTGACAATCTTGAATATTTGGCCATTTTTCACCTCTGAAGAACATTAAAATCCAATATTCACATCTATGTATTTGTAACTTTTAGGTTTTAAATGCTATGCTTAAAGAAGTATGTGCGGCACTGCTGGAGGCTGATGTGAACATCAAGTTGGTAAAACAGCTCAGAGAAAATGTCAAGTAAGTCATGTTTTTTATTTTATAGTAAACATGTTGCTATAGATTTGTTATATATCCTCGATAACCACTGTCGATTTTAGGGGAGCCATTGATCTGGAGGACATGGCCTCTGGGCTGAACAAGAGAAGAATGATCCAGCATGCCGTTTTCAAGGAGCTTGTTAAGGTGGAATGTTGTATCTTTTGTCATTCTGTTTAATATTTCATTGTTTCATATTGTTTTATGCAGAGGTGATTTATGATATTCCATTGTTAGTGTCATTAATTTGTCAAGTCTGATCATAACAAAATCTCAATAAAAATGTTAAAATAGAATGTTTCCATTTTAGCTTGTGGACCCTGGAGTTAAAGCTTGGACTCCCACAAAGGGCAAAAACAATGTTATCATGTTTGTGGGACTTCAGGGCAGCGGGAAAACCACAACATGTTCTAAGGTGAGACATCTTTGGGGTTTTTCCTAGACAATGAACAGAATGAAGCTCAAATAACAATGTATTTACATTTTTATGTGATTTAGTTGGCATTTTACTTCCAAAGAAAAGGATGGAAAACATGTTTGATTTGCGCAGACACATTCAGAGCAGGTAAATCTGACTCCCACTATTTTTATTGCATACATGTTATCTGGGAGGGACTTAAGTTAAACTATATTTTTTTGTTTTTTTTTAGGTGCCTTTGACCAACTCAAGCAAAATGCAACAAAAGCCAGAATACCTTTTTATGGCAGGTAATGGAAGAATACAATTTTAGTTTTTATCAAGACATAATTCACTATTGTATATTTTTGCTCACCAAACCTAAACATTGATTTATGTGTGCGTTAATTCAGCTACACAGAAATGGATCCAGTCATTATAGCAGCAGAGGGTGTGGAAAAGTTCAAGTCTGAAAACTTTGAAATAATCATCGTGGACACCAGTGGCAGACATAAACAGGAAGACTCACTCTTTGAAGAAATGCTCCAGGTGTCAAATGCTGTGGTATGTGAAGGATTTTCTATATTTGAATAAATGTACAATTCAATAGGAATCAGGATAATAAACACGCTATGAAAAAAATACCCATTTCAATTAAAAGCTTTGATTTGTACTTAATTTGGGTTACACTATATTTCAGGGTGTTCTTGTTTACACAAATAATTATTGAGTATTATTAATTTTACTGCTGTACTCTTTCAAAGTTGGTTCCTTGTAATTGTATATAATATTACTACATTCATGTAACATTTTTGATTAAAACACTGTAAAACAAATTGATCTTTTGTTTCAAATCACATCATTTGTTTCAAATCATTTCATTTGTTTCCATAGCAACCAGACAATATAGTGTACGTGATGGATGCTTCAATTGGTCAGGCTTGTGAGGCTCAAGCTAAAGCCTTTAAAGACAAGGTAGATGTTGCCTCTGTTATCGTCACGAAACTGGATGGCCATGCCAAGGGTGGTGGTGCGCTCAGTGCGTAAGTACACATTAATTGTTTTTAGATTTAAATACATTTTTGTTGTTTTAACCTATTTAATGCAGCAATTGACATACGTTTTATGTCTACAGTGTGGCAGCTACAAAAAGCCCCATCATATTTATCGGTACAGGCGAGCACATTGATGACTTTGAGCCTTTTAAGACTCAGCCTTTCATAAGCAAACTGCTTGGTAAGTTTTACGCATACTGATGTGATGTTAGTTTAAGCTTTTGATGATTTAAACTTGCATTTGACTGTAAATTATTTTTCTTATAGGCATGGGTGATATTGAAGGACTGATCGATAAAGTAAATGAACTAAAGCTTGATGATAATGAGGAGCTAATTGACAAGCTCAAACATGGTGAGATGATTTATTTTAATGCAATTTTTATTATAATGCAGATAATTGTTATATGAGAATGAATGAATTTTAAGGTTTATGCCTCTGCATTTATTCACATCTAACACAATCATATTGACATCTTTTTGTTAGGTCAGTTCACACTCAGAGACATGTATGAACAGTTCCAGAACATCATGAAGATGGGACCTTTTGGTCAGATCATGGTAAAGCCAAACTTTAAAGACTAGAAATCGAATTATGGTCACAAATATGTCTGATGATAGTCACGCATCTTACTGTTCCTTTGTATGTTTTTAGGGTATGATCCCAGGCTTTGGAACAGATTTCATGAGTAAAGGAAATGAGCAGGAGTCTATGGCTAGATTAAAGAAGCTCATGACAATAATGGATAGTATGAACGACCAAGGTATCTACAGTTCTTCATCTGTTTTCCTGAATCGCAATTTTCAGGTTTCGGATGGATTCAAATACGTTTTTTGGTTTTCTCACTCAGAACTAGATAACAAAGATGGTGCCAAGCTCTTTAGTAAGCAGGCTAACCGAATCCAGCGAGTGGCCCGTGGATCTGGAGTGGCACCCAGGGATGTACAGGAGCTGCTTACCCAGTACACAAAGTTTGCTCAGATGGTTAAGAAGATGGGTGGCATTAAAGGCTTATTTAAAGGTGATCAAATAATAAATGCAAATGTGGAATATTTTACGTCCAATGTTTCTTAACATGATTCATTGAAATGGTTGCTTTGTGATAAATTACAAATGAATGACTCACGGTACATTTGTTGTGAAGGAGGCGACATGTCCAAAAACGTCAACCCATCACAGATGGCGAAACTGAACCAGCAGATGGCTAAAATGATGGATCCCAGAGTACTTCACCACATGGGTATAAGCTTAATATAACACTATCTAAGAATTAAGTCTCTGGTCGCAAGTATCATCATCAAACTGGTACTGTTGAATAAAACCGGTGATTAAAACTTCTCTCTTTGTTTAAAGGTGGCATGGCCGGACTGCAGTCTATGATGAGACAGTTTCAGCAGGGAGCTGCTGGCAACATGAAGGGCATGATGGGATTTAACAACATGTGAACATTTGAGCGTGTGAGCTGATAACGTAAAATAATCAAATAGTGTACCTGGGTGGATAAAAGTGGTTTGAATCTTATGTCTTGCCACAAGTAAGTTAATTATTTAAAGGATGTTAAACATTTAAGGCTCATTTACATGTAAAGCCCAATGTTACTTCAGCAGGATGGACATTGGGGACTGTTAGAAGAAATCTTTCTTCCTGAGATCAATCAAGTGATGTTTAAAACGTCTTGAGTGATTTTAGATTGTTCCACTTTGCAAATATACACACAGAGTACTTCACAGTTTGCCAGGTTCTGGAGACTGGCCACTTTTCATCTTTAAACTGGGATAAAATATAAAGTATACACATTGTAATTTTACAGTAATCGCTATGACCACAGCAAAAATCTCCACATGTAGAAATCATGATTTATTGTATAATTGACTGTTTTTGATTTCTTGGTTTGCCATAGAAGCGCTTTGGCTTTGTATCGGAGATAAATACACTAGATGCAAAATAGTATGTGGTAATATTTTGTCATAATGTTATAATAAAATTTATATGGCAACTTCTAACAGAAATTGTATTTTTATTTTCTCTCATCAAATCTTAAGCATTTATTTTTGCCTTAATAGGCCATGTTTGAATTTGCACAGAGATTATTCAACATTAATGATAATGATGATAGATACATAAATACTTATATTTGTGTTGAATCTTTGGTTAACACTCAAAAATAGTGTAATTTAAATCAAAGGCAAATCTTTACCTTAGGAAAGTATATATAAATGTGCCTATACCAAACTGATCTGAAAACCCTAATTCCACATACAAGCAAAAATATCCATACACAATTATATATTTTTAGGAAATTTACACACTAAAATAAAATGAAATGGGATTAAAGAACTGGTTTACATTTTGCACAATTAATAGACATAATACATTAAAATACACATTTTGTGTATTAGATTTTAAAGTAAAATTAAAGATCTTTGTAAATATGTTGTATGGTAATAAAATTATATAATAAAAATAATAGACTATTTTCTTCGCTTTATTATAAAATCCAGAAATGTCACTCGTATGAAACGAGTTGAGCTCTTGACGTGGCACCGACTCCATGTTGCTCGGATAGGTCATCCGCTCGGGAGCGCGCATGAGCCCGTGAGCGTGCTGTCACTGGCTGAGAGTGTCTGAGGCACATAATCAACACTTCAGGTTCGTCCAAAAGCAATTTCATCTTCAGAAACAAACAAATATTGGCGTTATGGTGGTGATACGAATGATAAAGATTGTCGTGAGTTGTTATGAGGACTGTTGTTTAAAAAAGTGCTTGAATGTGACGTTTAGCTTGAATTCAGTGCTGTGTAAACTCTGAAGCATCATGTCCGATCAACAAGCGGCTGTTTAATCACATTCTTTAGTCAGAGTTCGTCCTTATAGATGATCTATATCCTCAAAATGTTTTAATATTGATAAGGTGTTTTGTATTTTTAAGTTTTAAGTCGAGCTAGCTTGTTGTGGCTAATTTGGGGAGATGGGCTAACGCCCCACATTGGACCCACATAACTTCAGCACACTTACCAAAACTTATTCACTAGACTCAGATATGTGTGTTCGACTAACTATATGGTCACACTTGTGTCTCTTATTTGGAAATAAATGCTCTTTATCATCATTTGCTTTGGATTTTAATATTGTAATTTGTTGCAGTGTAACAATGACAGAATTGTCCAAACTTGTTTGAAAACTGGTTTTTGCTGCATTGTTTCTTTCTTTTTTCCATAAGGGTTGTAATTTGCATATTGTAAACTTTGTTTTATTTGCCTGACTCTTAGTCTCTGTGCTTTGCTTCACTGGTCTTCACATCTGCACATGTGGCATATTTGGTGTTTATGTATCTATGATCCGTACCTAGCAAGCCGATGAGGTGCCTCACTTAGACAACATTTTTGGGCATCGCAGATCGTTCTTATCTCTTTACCTTTTTATTTATTTGATTGTCATTTATAGTTTGCTGCTCATTGTCCAAAGGGCAAAGTACTTGATGACATGATTCAGATCGGGCAGTTCAGTCTGCGCAATAAGTAGTTTTATCTAAATGGTAAATGCATCGTAGCGCATTTCTGTTGCACAAACCTTTCATAACATGTCATTTTCAGAGGGTGCTATCATGGCGACCTTCCAGGAGTTCATCCAGCAGAACGAGGACCGCGATGGCGTCCGTTTCAGTTGGAACGTCTGGCCGTCCAGTCGTCTGGAAGCCACACGTATGGTTGTTCCGGTGGCATCACTGTTCACACCTTTGAAGGAACGTCCAGATCTTCCTCCGATCCAGTACGAGCCTGTGCTGTGTAGCCGGGCCACATGTCGAGCCGTGCTCAATCCGCTTTGGTAAATCCATTAAACCTGGATGAACAGCATGCTTAATTTCACAGAGCTACTTTATACAAATAAATGCGTTTATTGTTAAAAACCAACATGTGACATTTCTTAACATTTTTTCCCTTATGCAAATTCTCTTACATTTTTACACAAATAGTCAAGTGGATTACAAGGCAAAACTATGGGCGTGCAACTTCTGTTATCAGAGAAATCAGGTATTTGTCAGTTTGCTAGCGTTTCATTTAAAGATTTGGAAATTCATCGAAAAGAATCAGGCTGGCAATGGCATAAATTATATCTATGTTCTGTTATAGTTCCCGCCGACTTATGCTGGAATATCGGAGGTCAACCAGCCTGCTGAACTTCTCCCACAGTTCTCCACCATTGAATATGTTGTCCAGGTAAAGTCTGTAGTTGGAAACCCTGTAATGGTAAATAAATATTACTATAGAAATGAACTGATATGCAACGCAGGGTCCAGCATGAAAGTGTTAGTGGAAAAGTTAAAATCCTATTGTTCGAGGAATTTATTTATGTAGTCCCTCCTGTGTCATATCCTCATTCGCACTGACATTGAATTGTAAGTTTAGATCTTGTACAAATACAAAAACAATGTCTTCCAACACAATATCAATTTAAGTTAACATTTTATGATTTTGTCTCTTACCTGTAGCGTGGCACACAAATGCCTCTGAACATCTTGTATGTGGTGGACACATGTATGGAGGACGAAGATTTACAGGCGCTGAAAGAGTCTCTTCAGATGTCCCTCAGCCTGCTGCCTCCCACCGCCCTTGTAGGCCTCATTACATTTGGACGGATGGTCCAGGTTCACGAGCTGGGCTGCGAGGGCATCTCTAAGAGCTACGTCTTCAGAGGCACCAAAGATCTCAGCGCTAAGCAGCTTCAGGTAAAAATGTCTTTCCGTCTTACTTTCCATCTTTTTCAGAAGCTCAGCTCAGATAAAAGTGTTTAGTTAAACATGTCAGTGCTGTTTTTTTAGGAGATGCTTGGGTTGACCAAACCAGCTGCAGCACAAGCAGGTAGAGGTCCACAACAGCCTCAGGCTCCTCCTTCAAACAGGTGAGCTACAAGTTTTAATCACTTCAACTTTGTTTCACATTTAAATAATTAATCTCAAATTGTTGCTTATGTTCAGTGGGTGTCTCTTAAATTCATGAAAATATTTCTAACTCTTGTTACACTGTGGTCTTCTTTGTGCACTCAGGTTCTTACAGCCAGTACAGAATATAGATATGAATTTGACTGATTTGCTGGGAGAGCTTCAGAGAGACCCATGGCCCGTCACCCAAGGCAAACGTCCACTAAGATCACTTGGAGTGGCCCTTTCTATTGCTGTTGGTTTATTAGAGGTGACTGTCATTGTTTATAAACCAAACGTCTTTTTGTGTGGGCATCTATGCTGTCAATTGCAATTGGCAATTGGGTGGGGGTTATTAAATGTTTTCCAGTTAAAATAAACGAAAAAGGATAGACGAGTGTGGATGTTAAGGCGATGAAAATAGTTAAATGCCTAAAATAATTGTTAACATTCACAGCTTCTATAATAAGAAGCTAAATTCACATTATGTGACATCAGAGTGGCAGTTTGTGTCCATTTAATTTGGTTACTTGCAATAACTTTTGAATTTTCTCGTTTCCTCAGTGCACTTTCCCTAACACCGGTGCTCGCATCATGTCTTTCATTGGTGGTCCAGCTACTCAGGGTCCAGGCATGGTGGTGGGAGATGAACTTAAAACACCTATTAGATCCTGGCATGACATCGAGAAAGACAATGCAAAGTTCATGAAGAAAGGCACTAAAGTGAGTAGTCTTATAGTTATTGTTTGAAGTTCTTTGCTGCAGCTTGCTTTTACCAGTAATTACAGAAATGTGAGATTGTAAGTGGTTGTACCATAAAAAATATTATTGGTTAAAACCTCTAAACCCTGAATATTTTAGTACGTACTGCATTTCAAGGTTCTTTGTGTGCACATAATTAAAGTGTACCTGTTTCGTCCACAGCACTATGAAGCCTTAGCCAACCGAGCCGCCACCAATGGACACATTATTGATATTTATGCCTGTGCTCTGGACCAGACAGGCTTACTAGAAATGAAGTGTTGCACCAACTACACGGGGTAAGTGACTCCAAAATCAAATAAAACTACTATTTCGCGGCTTCTGAGCACTCAGACCTTTGCTATCTGTTTGTCTGGTATTGCAGAGGTTATATGGTCATGGCCGATTCTTTCAACACATCTCTGTTCAAGCAAACGTTCCAGAGAGTTTTCACCAAAGACGTGCAGGGCTCCTTTAAGATGGCACTGGCAGGAACTTTGGAGATTAAGGTGTCATGATTTTACTTATTCTTAAACGAGATTTATCAAGTGCTCTGGTCTTTTTTTGTTGTAATCCTCCGATTATTCTGCCGTATAAAGTTTGCTTATGATATTCATTTTTTTTTACAGACTTCAAGAGAGATTAAGATTTCTGGAGCGATCGGGCCGTGCGTCTCACTGAATGCCAAAGGTCCCTGTGTGTCAGAAAATGTGAGTAGCGCATCTGATTTCAATCAGACATGTTACTGGTTAGTTTCAGTTTTCGTGGTTTATCTCTGGAATTGCAAAGATATATTTTGATCTCTATCTGTAGGAAATAGGAACTGGTGGCACAAGTCAATGGAAGATTTGTGGACTGGACCCAAGTACAACTCTTGCGTTCTACTTTGAAGTTGTAAATCAGGTAAATCTGCTTAAACATTCTACAGAAAGCTCTGTAGATTTATATCAGGCTACGCAACTGTATTTTTCCTAAAAGTAACTATATTTCACTATAGGATATATTAAAATAAAACTCACTTACTATGAATGATGATCCTTTTTCAATACATGTCAATCTAGTATTGTATGATACATTCTTGCAGTTTATCTCACAAAATTCTTTTGATTATAGTTTGCTGAGTTCACAAAATATTGCATCAGATAGTATTGATGGTGTTTAACTTGTTTTGTACCCAGAAATTTAATTTTCGGTCTACATACATATTTCCAGTCTATCTGCAGATGGTTCACTAGAGGGCAGACTTTCTCAAGAATGGGATTTTTTAAGCGTTTTATTACCTTTTATTGCTTTAAATGTTTCACAAATGACTGATTACAAACCTGTCATAGTAAAAAATGTAAATTTTGCACTTGTTTAGTTTTTGCACTTGTTTAGTTTTCAAGGCGTCACAAGGTGTTGGAAGTCATTTCGTAATCAGCAGTGTTTTAAAAGCAATTTTTATTTGTTCTCTAAGAAATACACGTCACAGTTTTCATTAGAGAAAATGATGCTTTCTTTAGTCAGTCTTGGTTAAATTGAGCTGTTTAAAGATTTAATTTATGTGAAACATATTCCTCCAAGGTCTCGGTCAAGTCTCTTTACATCATAAGCAGCAATTTGCTCCTGGTTATCTCTGTCGAATCAGTGGTTTGTTTTGTCGGGTAAAACGATGCTGCGACCGATTCTGTAAATCATGATTATATCTGCTCAATTTAAACCGCCGACACAAATGGACAAAGTTCATTGAGGGTCGCATTCAAGCCAGCGTGAGGTCCTGTTGTGCTCCGCTGTTTGTTTGTGGTCCTGTTGGTACGCTGGGAAATGATGCAGGGGAGTTGTTGCTCTCGCACACCGGCAGTATCGTTGTGCACTGGGGGAGGGAGTTTTTATGAGGATGCTGAAACATCTGTCGGATTTTATTCACTCTTCTGCGTAGTGCAACTCTGTACCTCCTGAGAGATACAAACAAGGTCACGGTCAAATAACAGACACATATTAGTAGTTTGATTCAGAGGCACTGCACGATCTCGGGGCTGACCACTGAATTTTTCCTTTTTCAACTCTTTTCTTTAATTGCCGACACATATTATTTACCAAATGCGACAGGTGTTTATATGTGTTGCCACAAGCAAAACGATTAATCAAAGATAAATTGTTTTTCAGGGAAAATTATTCCTATCTTCCTCCACATTTTAGGTATCCAAAATCGCATACAAACTGTTTTACCATCCTGTTTGCATTGTAAGAAACTAGGGATGCAACGGTTCTCGGTAAAACATGTAACCGCACGGTTCGAAACGCGGTCCAAGCTCATTTTAAATCTGACGACTTATTTATAACATGGTTCGTTAGAAATTATAATGCGTAAAACAGACTGACAAAGTTAAGCTAATGTATGTTTGTCGATAGACTCCGATTTAATAGGCCTACCTACAACAAATCAAATAACCTAGACAAATTTCAACAGGATCGACGTACGCTGTAATTTGACGTGTTGTGAGCGGACGAGTGCAGGTGAGACCTGAACAGCACATGTTGCTGTTTAAACTAAACCTATTCAAGCCTTGTTTAGCCAATTCAAACATTTAAGTGCAGGATGATGCACAAGAAAACTCGCTTGGGCGCTGTGAGAAGATCCGAAGGACGCATAATATTTGCACCATGTCTGAGACTTTCCTTGAGTTGTCTTTGATGCGCTTAAACGGACACATTCACACAAGAAGTAGGTCTACATGCCCCTCTTGTTGAGTATCTTAACAAACATAATAGGTTGTCTTAACGGACGAAACAGACGAAACAGACGAAAAACAACGCATGTGTACTGGATCTGTTTCATTCCTCTTAATGCGACAGAAGCATGTTCCTGCTTTCTGTTTAAAGTCAAGGAAATCCCTTAACTTCATTTATGATTCGTCTTTATTTCAATTATACATATGCAATGTTAGGTTTTATTTGATTACTTTAGTCCATTTCTACCTTAAAAGGTATCCATACAGTGTCTTATTTTATTTTCTCCTTTGCTCTGTTGTTTAATTGGTGCTGTTACTTGTAGCTTGATTATTTGTTTTATTTTTATTTGTCAGTAGTCTCTTTTCCCTGAACATAGCACGAGCCGCACCGAGGGTAATTTGAACCGTTACACCCATATAAGAAACTCATTATTGTTCCACATAATGTACATTCTTAGCATCAAAACTCGCTTACGTTTGAGTCATGGAGTTGATCCATGGGTTGAGAGCCGAAGTGAAGAGCACAAGCCACGTGGCAAAAACCGAGGCAGACTGCAAGCTCTCCTTTCCTGTCAGTGTCTCGTAGAAGCAGATAATGATGTACGGCAGCCAGCACACAAGCAGGCACACTGTCAACACAATGACACGTGCTTAATGTTTCAGATAGGCTTACAGTTTGTCTAAAGGAGATTAGAGTGATAGTGGCTTTCATTGTCTCAAGAGTGTGTAGCACTTGTCATGTGTTGATCACTTTCTCAGTAATCTAGTGTGATTTCATCTGTCATCAACAGATTATTCCTTACGAGGAAATGTGTAAAGTACACTACAAATCAAATGTTTGGACACACTCGACTAAATGTATTATTATGATGATGCAATCTAAAGACCTCTGGTTAAATATATGGAATCGTTTTTGGTATTTGGTTTTATTTGTAGGAAGTATGAATGATGAAGAAGTCGGTTTGCCCAAACATTTGATTTTCTTTTCAAAGGCATAGTTTACCACAAAATGAAAATTATTTTATTTTCCCCCTAAACTCATGTTTTTCCAAACCTGGTGACTTTCATTCTTTGACAGAATGAGAAATTACGTTATTTTGAAGAACGTTGGTAACCAAACAACATTGGCCCCAGTCGACTTCCATTGTATGGAAACAAAACCAACAAGACATTTCTCAAAATATCAGTTCAGTTCAGCGTTTTTGAACAACATGCGAGTGAATTAATGATGACAGAGTTTACATTTTCTGATCTTTTTAAGTGCCTGATCAACCTGAATGATTTATCAATTGGGATCGCTTTCATTTTTGTATTTGCTCAGCTTTTAGGGCTGTTAATAAAGGGTGTCCTAAGCAGGAAACAAATCTTAATATGCCAAGGCAAAGTAATCCGTTCATAGAAAGATGTCATAAAGATAAACCCTTAATGATTATCCAAAACAGCGTAGAACGTCAAATATAATAAATGTGCTTTAAGTGCCGTTTTAATTGTGCTTACCTATGGTTGCCACCATTACTATGGAGCTCTTGAAGTAATTATTGGCTGGTACATAGAAACAGTGGTCTTCGTTGCAAACGAACGTCCCCCGTCTCACCTGATTCCACGCTACATAAACTATATATCCGTACATGCAGCACATTAGAAGAATGGGAATGATTATTCCCAGCCCCATGAAGAGCATGTTGAAGCCGACGCTGGACGGTTGGAAGCTGGGAACGCAGAGGAACTTCGTCTCGCTGTAGCCGTAACTACCAAAACCGATTAATGGCATGGCAGCACTGAAAAGACTATACAACCACACTATAGCGAGGATGATTTTGACCCTGTGAGCCGTGAAGATGCCGGCGTAGCTGAGGGCAAAGCAGATCTCTGTGAACTTGTCGACCGCGGCCCAGGTGAGGGAATGGATGGAAGCAAGTTGGAGGAGAAGAAACAAGAAGGCGCTGCCCTGACAGAAGGGACTCTTGCTAGCATATCCCTTGACTTGAAAAAGACTGTTATGGATTCCAAATGGCATGACGGAGAGGCCCAACGCCAGATCGCTTAGACAGAAACTGAGCGTAAGAGGCCAGGTGTCCGTCTGAAGGCTCTTGTCGAATAACACCACCAGAAGTAATACCGAGTTCCCCAACACCGAACAGATACTCGAACCGATCAACAGCACTGCGAAGACCAGCGCTGTCCACTGCATCCTTCGTTCACCAGTGCTATAAAAGCAGACATTTACAGCGAGAAAGCGAGCAGCGGCTTCACACTGGAAGCTGTGAGGAGGTGAGGTCACGTTATTTGTGCCGTGTGCCAAAGCTCCAGGGAAGGTGTTGCTGTAGGGGAGGAGTGGACCTCATGCTGATCCTACGGAGATGAACATCTACTGCTTCTCACCGAGCGCGTCCCCCCATCCCCCAGCATCAGCCGGTTGTAAAACACCAAACGCACCACCTTGAGAGGCAAAACTATGTGAACGGCTGCAATCACACGTAGAGGGAAGATAAAGCGTATAACATAAGCGGAGTGTCTGTGGACACAAAGTGCACGGGGAGGTTTGGACAGCAGAGTGGATTCAGTATGACTTCATTAGGCTTTTTCGTACTCCAGTGTTTTTTTTGGTGTAATTGGTGTGAGGCTCGGATCTAATGCGCTTTAAGCCTTAAGCATTAATCTGTGCTTCATTGCCTTTAATAAGACCTTAAGCCTCTAGCCCAGTTATATCAGTTATTATATCCCGTCACATGTGTCGTTTCATTTGGCCAGTAATGTGCTTTGGATTATATATTATTTTACATTTTTATTGAACAAGCCAATATTTGCAATTGCTTACCTAATACTTTGTACACAAATGTGACCCTCTTGGTAAAGAAAGTCTCAATCTAATTATGAAATAACTACCATCAAATTAATTTATTATTTCTTTTCACTTCGATTTAATTTTACACTCCATTTTAAAGGAGTGGTTCACTTTCAAAATTAATCTCCATGATAATTTACTCGCCCCCATGTCATCCAAGATGTTTATGTATATGTTTCTTTAGTCGAAAAGAAATGAAGGTTTATGATGAAAAGATTCAATTTTTCCATATAGTGAACTCGGTCGAAACGATAAAAAAAGATAATGCTTTATCTATGCTTTATAAACACAAATGCTCACGTTGTTCTTTCGCACGATGCACGATCATGACTTCACAAAATACGTAATTACGTACCGAGTCAATGTTTACAAGTTGAACGTGCAAGTTTTCAACGTTATTACGTATTACCTGAAGTAATGAAAGTGCATCGCAGAACAGAGCAAAGCGAGCATTTGTGTTTATAAAGTATATACATTTTTCAATTTTTTAGAAAATGACTCATCGTTTTGCTAGATAAGACCTTTATTCATCATCTGTGGTGGTTTAAAGCTGCACTGAATCTGTCATTTTGACCTTCAACCGTTTGGAGTCCATTGAAGTCACTATATGGAGAAAAATCCTGGAATGTTTTCATGAAAAACCTTCATTTCTTTTCCACTAAAGACATACATACATAAACATCTTGGATTACATGGGGATGAGTAAATAATCATGAAAATGTATTTTGAAAGTAAACTACTCCTTAAAAGACATCAGGTTATAATTATATCATGTAGGATGGTTTTATGTAGAAAACAAGTAGATCACAAAAAATGACCACACTGGGTCACAAACCGATTGTAATTTTGCGATCTTCAAGGTACAAACATGTAAACATCTCTTAAAAGCCACAGTTCACTCAGTTTCCATCTATTATATTGCATTTCATTGCCTCCGTGATTGATCTGCACAATGACAATGAAGTTGACAAGAAATCAAATCTAATCTGTAGTACAGCTACCATCTGCTTTAAATGATTCTAGTCTTAAATATTCTGTTTGTGCATGAGCACTAGCTTGTACAATTTCAAAAGACAAAGTAAACAAACAAGCGTGTTTCCGTAATAAAGACATGAACCAAGGTATTCTTTGTTTTCTAGCAGGGTGCATTCGGGTTATTGTGCTGAAATGTTGTTTTTAAATAATGTAAGCTTTGCCTATAACATGCATGACTTTGTTCAATCTGTACTTTTCCCCAGCACAATGCTCCTATACCACAGGGTGGACGTGGAGCGGTACAATACGTGACCCAGTATCAGCATTCAAGCGGGCAAAGACGCATCCGAGTCACCACCGTTGCGCGAAAGTACGTTTGACAGATTTATTTCAGCCGTGGATGCTTGCTGTGGAATTTGCCTGCCGTTTTGATCCGTTTTTTATTAAAGTGTTCGTCTTGTTTACAGCTGAAAAAGCATACCTCAGATTCAGCCTTTCAGTGTATCACTGGATAGAAAAATGTGCATTAAACATAAACATTGCGACTGCATATTGTACTTGGGGTCTATAATAGCCGTCTCTTTATAGACGTCTCTCAGAATCCGAGTTCGGACATCATCTCCGCACATCATCCATTTGTTATCCTGAATCACGTCCAGTTTCCATGACAACCTGCAAAGACATCAAAAGATTCCAGTTTTAGCATGTGCCATTTGTTTGTCAGAATCAATGCACCTTCAAAGAGAAAAGAGTAAATTCATTCTTTGACAAAGACTAATGTGCTGCTTGTAGCTTTTAGAAGTACTTAAAGTGCTTTTTGACTCAACTTATTGATGAAACGTCCAGTCCGTCTCTATTTGAATGCACCGTCGTATTTATTCTTCATTTAAGTCCGGTTGATTATGTAGATGCTTCTTGAAGGTCACTGTATTTTAACATGTTCTTCTAATTCTTTTCTTTAGCTGGGCTGACGCTCAGACTCAAATACAAAGCATCGCGGCGTCTTTCGACCAGGAGGCCGCTGCCATTCTTATGGCTCGTCTAGCCGTTTACAGGGCAGAGACAGAGGAGGGACCTGACGTCCTGCGCTGGCTGGACCGACAGCTCATCCGCTTGGTGAGTTTTTTTGAGCATCTTTTTTCTCCCAAACAGGAATAACCTTGACCCTGGTGCATTTGTATTGGAATGCAAAATATATTTTTATCTGTAAATGATTACAGGCAACTACGAGCACTTTTGAATTATTTTTTGAAATTCTGTGAATTTTAATAATCATCAGATTCTGAAATACATATTTAAAGGTCAACAAAAATTGATTCATTAAGATTTAAATCTGGAACCTGTTTATTTTTATATTTGTAATTTAATATACAGGATACCTTGAAAATGTCATGTTGACAAAAGACATGTTGCGGAAATGACATTTTTGCTAATATTTCAGCTAGTAAGGTGTACTACATTAGTTTTGACTCTTAGCATCTTAATATACACAATTAAACAGTAATATACATTTATTATTAAAAATGTAGTTCAAAGTACAAAAATACTAAGCTTTATGGTAAGGACACACAATAAATACTGACACAGAAAATATTTAATTTTCCTTATATATTTGGGATCTGGGAGTGAGGCAGTGAGTTAGTCATTTCTGTTCCCATAGAAACTAGACTTGTTTGTCTTTGATAAAACTTCATTATTAAAGCCTTTTTTCATTGTAGATGCAAAGACTCAAAAGTGTGGGACATGCACATTTGCTTCATAAAATGATAAAAATGTTCAGTAAAATATACAAAAACATTTACGATGCTGTAAATTAATATGTATATTAAACAATTCAATTTGAAATATTGTCAAATTGTAATTGAAATTAATTGTATGATTATACATCTTAATATTTGTTGTGGGACATGAACAAAAACAGTATTTAGACCTATAAGTGCTATATAATTTTATATCCAATCACATTAATCATAAATTATATGTTTTTTTCCAAGGTGACAGTGTGAATATATTTAGAAAGCGTCATATTAAAAATGTTGACATAAATCTAAATTTCAATGATGGGACTTAAAAGTGCCCGCAGTTGCTAAAAACACCCAAATATTGAATTGTGTAATCCTGAAAGCAGATATTGGCCGTAGCATTTCCATGTTTCTGTGAATATTTGCTCATTTTTTCCAAGACAATATTTTCAGATTATGACTTTGTATTCTTCCATTTGCAGTGCCAGAAATTTGGAGATTACCACAAGGACGATCCCAACTCATTCCGCTTCTCCGAGACGTTTTCACTGTATCCTCAGGTACCTTCCTCAAACTCCCCATCATATGAACACAGATCTGTGATGTCACTATAGCCCTCACAGCAAAGTTAGATGGGAAAAATAACAGCGTGTTCTTTCCGCAGTTCATGTTCCACCTGAGAAGATCTCCTTTCCTGCAAGTGTTCAACAACAGTCCTGATGAAAGCAGCTATTACAGACACCAGTTTATGAGGCAGGACCTGACCCAGTCTCTGATTATGGTACAGCCCATCCTGTACGCGTACTCGTTCAGCGGACCACCAGAGGTAAACGCGCACCTCACTTTGGCCACGGTTAATGATCGTGTAGTCGTCTGAGCAATGTGAGGTGTTGTGGATGGATGTGCGACTGATCCCTGCTTGTTCTTTGATGTACACGCACAATATTATCCAGAATTTTCCATGTTTAAAGTGGGATTATTATGCGGAAATGCCATAAGTGATGTCTGGAGGTCATATTTGTATAATATTTGCTTTTAATGTCACCTCAATTCAGTTCAAACCATTTAACCATGAGTGTACGATACGAAATGAAAAAGACTAAACTTGGTAAATGTGTTTATTTAACAAAATCATTTGGCATGAAACAGACTACAGCAAATCGCGGAACAAGAGTTTAATATGGATACATGAAAAATCCATAAAAAACAAATACGAAATAATTGTCAACAGTTAGTAATATTTTGTTAACTCTATCTTGTTTTTGACAACAGCGGTCATTCTCATGGGTCTTAGCTCTATAAAATTTGTGCAATTTGCATGTCTTGAGTGTATTTTTTTGCAAAGCTTTACTTTAGCTTTTAATAATCACACTCTCATAGAAAGGTTAAACTAAATAAATCATAAAGTTTCTAATATACTGTATTATTAGACAAACTAGTTGTAATTAGAATATGTTGAATGTGAAATGCAGTGTCATGATGACAGTACACATGATGTCCCCAGACTCATCAGATTAAACAGTGTTCAGATTAATTAGCACACAATGACATTCCCCCTCTCATTTATTCAAGCTTATATTATTGCTGCCTTTTAAACTTTCTGCAAAGCAAAATTTATATCACCGCCGTTATTTCTCCACGAGGCTTTGAATTATGTTTACTGTACACCTGTAAGAGGGAGACATAGAGAGCCCGGACAGTTTTTTCAGACTTTATAAACTGTACAGAATGTTCTGATGGTCCGTAGTGTTGTGCAATAAGAAGCATTAAGGAGATGGTTCCTCAGATGGACATCTGTGTGTTCTAATCTGGTTTTAATGGAGGGCTTTAGGTCTTTATGCCAATTACTGTTTTTTCTCTGACTCTGGGACCAGAAGAGGGGTAGAGTTCTATCTAATTGACAATGATAGTGCAAAATAACATTGCCTTTGTTTCCTCGTGTCGTAGCCGGTGTTACTGGACAGCAGCAGTATCTTGCCCGACCGCATCCTCCTCATGGACACCTTCTTTCAGATTCTGATCTACCACGGAGAGGTGAGATTCACACAGAGCATCTTGCCTGCAGATTTCTCTGTGCTTTACAGACCCCGCTGACTAAAAAGACTTGGCTTTAAACCACCGTGTGTTCAGTCTTTTAAATAATTGAGAGGGAAGCCTGCTGTGGTCCGAACTGTTAAATATCTGAGCGCATAAAATCCAAGCCGGTAGTGCGCTGCAACAAGGTTAAAGTTGGCGAGGGGAGGCGCTTCTCTGATGGAACGCTTGCTTAAGTGCATACAAATGAAATCTTCAAACCCTTTCAAGCACTACGGTGCACAGCGTTTCAAAAAGCCTTATGCGTGGGGTTTGATGGCACCTAGTGAGGCAATACAGTGTCACCTCTTCAGATGTCCACTCTAGTGAAAAACATGTGTAAAGAATGTTCCAATCTTGTCTTAAATAAAGACAAATATGAAGGTGGTCCTAATTCATGAATAAAGGGCAAAATAAATTGCCCAAGACTACATTTACCTGAATGCATTTTATCCAAAGTGACTTCCAGTGCATTCAAGAAATGTTTTTCTCTGAGAAGCCAACCATGACCTTTTTGTTGCTAGCGCAATGCTCTATCAGTCGAGCTAAAAGGACACTTATAGTACTTTAAAGACATGGTTTAAAAACACATACCTGTTGAACAAGACGACCTCTGACCGCTTTTTGCCTCTCGCAGACGGTGTCTCAGTGGCGTAAAGCCGGATACCAGGAGATGCCCGAGTATGAGAACTTCAAGCACCTGCTGCAGGCTCCAGTGGACGATGCCCAAGAGATTCTTCAGAGCCGCTTTCCTATGCCACGCTATATAGACACAGAGCACGGAGGCAGTCAGGTACGACCCCATGGAGACGTGGAGGAATTTCTGTGTTATGGAAATTCTGCAAAGCTTGAATTCTTGAATACGCTTTTCACAAATGCCAGCAGCATAATAATGACGGATCGATCAAGGGAATTACTGTGAAATTAAAATGGGAATTCATTTCAATTTTAGATCAGTCAATGCAAATATTTTTATAAATCCATTTTCATCAAGCTTTGACTAATGACGGACCAAATGGAAGGTGCTACTAAAAGAAATCGCTTCTTTACAGCCCTTCAGTTAATTTGTACGCTCGATAAAGTCGAGGTTTTACTTGTGAATAAATGACAGGGATGGGTTATTGGCGGCTGCCTTGAATATTAACACACTAGTGTTAACAATGTTTAGGGTATGATATCGTACCAAGATTTGTTTTTCTTACATCTTTCCCTCCAGGCCCGTTTCCTCCTGTCCAAAGTGAATCCTTCTCAGACACATAACAACATGTACGCATGGGGTCAGGTGAGGAATATCAAGCAGTCCACTCACAGTACCATAGGCTGTTTTATACAACCCTAAACACGTCGCAGCTTGCCCTAATATTGTGTTACTCACACCAGCGACTGAATCACGCTTTCCTATGTGTTTGCATAGGAGTCCGGCGCGCCTATTCTTACAGACGACGTGAGTCTTCAGGTCTTCATGGATCATCTCAAGAAGCTGGCGGTGTCCAGTGCTGCCTAGAAAGCCTGAATATCCACCGTTGTAACAATCCTTTGCCTGGCAGCACGAAGTCAGCACATTAGCATTGTTGCCTATTTTCATTTTACATGTGCGTATATGAAGCCTAGACCCCAGAAAGATTGAAATGATGACAAAAAATGGAAAATTCCACACCCACGTAACACTACAAACACATCATAGCAAGCTATACATTACTGTTTTTTGACTAAATTCAGTGTTACATGTGTAGTGGCCACATTTAAATCTGATGTTTGCGATAACAAAGCTCTGTTATGAAACCTCAAGTTGAACGGAGGAGGAAACTAGGTCTTGTTTAAGCACACCCGCAGATGATAGTTCTGTCTGTCGAGGAGAGAGAACGTGGTGCCGGTGTAGACGATTAAACGTAAGAGCTTCAACGCTGCCTCTAGCCAATAGCACAGAACAATGCTTTATTTTTAGACTCCGTACGCGTCCCGCCGACGTTTTCTGTGTCAGTGCCGTCTTTTTCCAAACAGACTTGCGGAATGTGAAAGCTGCCTCTCCGTCTGCTGCTCTGATATTTATGAAACGTTTGTGGCAGTATTTAATTGTTTTGTTTCTAATAAAAGCGGCTTCATCACACCAGCTGGCCTTGCGTGTTTAGACTTTGTGCAACAGAAGCTGAAAAAGAAAGGCTTGCTATGTCACTCTCGCCTTTTCAAGTCACAATCCCGTCGGTCTCAAAGGACACGGAAAGCATCTGCATCTTAAAGCAACAGTTCACCTGAAAATCACAGTTCTGTGTATGGCAGACTCACCCTTGTGTCCATGCAAACGCACTCCGCTCGTTTCTTCTGTGGTGCGTGAAGCGGTTTAGTTTCATACAGTTTAAGGGAGAATCCCTGCAAAAAAAGCATGAGAATATCTTTATCTGAGAAACTGATTCAATTAAAGTTAACTAAACATCTTTGTCTTCATCATGACCTCTTTTACAGCAGTTGTGTGGTTGTTTTCATTACTGACCACATGGGAGCAGCAATTAACCGAGAGAGAAATGCTCGTACAAATTTTACTTTTCAAGAAGTATGTTCGTTTTTAACCTCCTACAACGGTTGATCCAGACTTCTGATATCTGGGTTTCGTGAAAAGACAATCGCAGAATCGTGACTCAAGTGTTTATCAGAATGTGTCATTATTATAATGTGTTATACTTGAGCTTTCTCGTCTGTCTTTCCTCCTCCACACCTGAATAGATCAACCTGTCAGATATGCATGACATCATGCTTATTAAATTAACTAATTCAACACTTCATTAGTCAGTGTGTATGCAAGAAATATTACTTACACCCCTGAGCAGTGTCATCTATACTCGTCCTGTTATGCATTCTGAATCTGTTTTCACACCAGTCGTGGATGTGAATTATTTTATTTTTTATCTAAACCCATTCCTCTTTTCATCATTACAGCTTTGGTTGATATCTTAAATATACTCTAATATTTTCTTGCATTGGAGTGATCGACAACCCCGTCAACACATTCAGATGCAGGATCAGATTAGAACAATTCTGACACTTTATTTGAAGAATCGTATGAATAATATGTGCTGAAACGGGTATGTTACCCTCTAGACGATGCCAAGCAGACATGGGTGAAAAAATTGCCCATTTTTAGCCATGAGAATCCAAATCTGGTTGACAGAAGTGTGTCACAATGCATTTCAGAAGCGCTGCATGACAAACAGTTCGCACACATCGAGGGTAAAAACAACAATATGGAATCTATGAAAAATAAATGTGAACCTTTTTTTGAAGACAGACTTTTACTTGCATCATTGTTAAAAGATGGAAAAAGCAAACACCACATCAGAAATGATGTTGCGTGCAGTGTCTTGTTACTTTTAAAGGGATAGTTCTCCCAACAACAAATACGAATTCATCATTCATTGTTTTCATGTCATCCTGAACCTGTATGACTTTCTTCAGAATATCACAAAAAAGAAAAACGTTGAAAACCAAACCAAACATCTGCGGCATTGACTTATATTGTATAGACACAAAAGCATTGAGACATTTCTCAAAATATCTTCTTTGCTTCCACGTAAGAGTTATGTAGAGGTCTTGAACAACATTTTTGGGTGAACTCTCCCTTTAAATGTACTTTAATTATTAAGTGAGAGCTATAAGGACTGTTTCATTTGGTTCTAAATATATAAGTGCAATTTTAAAGCATTACATTTAATAAGCAATATCTCTAGACTCCTCAGAAGCTGATTGGATGTAATATATCGGGCCGCTCGACCCTCACACAGATGATTCATGGGAGCTGAAGCACACTAGATATTCACTGGTGGAAGATCTTATATATACATATATATAAAACATAAAATATGTTTGTCTAAATAGTCGTCCTTCATTCGTGCGTATGCGTGGGTTCTGCTTGTCAGCGTACGTCACAGCCTGTGGAAAAGATTTAAAGAGTAAATTATTTTATTAAAGCAGTATGAAATATCTTTCTGTGCATTTCTTTACAATGTTAAACGTAATGTCTTTTGAAGCTTAACATGATCAACATGTCAAAGAACCAGTTGAACGTATGACGCAGTATTCCTGTGCTCAATCCACTCCAGAGTTCGTACAGGTTTCGGAAAGTTTTTTTGGAACATGGATTCCTGTCTAGTAAGAAGGGTTCTTAATCCCTTATTGGACAATTCTCCCGGAAAAGTGTGCCTAAGCGTCATCCAGCGAGAGAAAGAGCATCCTCACGGGTCAACCAGCGAGAGAAAGAGCATGCCCACGCGTCAACCATCCAGCGTGAGAAAGAGCATGCCCACGCGTCAACCATCTAGCGTGAGAAAGAACATGCCCACGCGTCAACCATCCAGCGTGAGAAAGAACATGCCCACGCATCAACCATCCAGCGTGAGAAAGAGCATGCCCACACGTAAACCATCCAGCGTGAGAAAGAACATGCCCACGCATCAACCATCCAGCGTGAGAATGAGCATGCCCACACGTAAACCATCCAGCGTGAGAAAGAGCATGCCCACGCGTCAACCATCCAGCGTGAGAAAGAACATGCCCACGCGTAAACCATCCAGCGTGAGAAAGAGCATGCCCACGCGTCAACCATCCAGCGTGAGAAAGAGCATGCCCACGCGTCAACCAACCAGCGAGAGAAAGAGCATGCCCACGCGTCAACCATCCAGCGTGAGAAAGAGCATGCCCACGCGTCAACCATCCAGCGTAAGAAAGAACATGCCCACGCGTCAACCATCCAGCGAGAGAAAGAGCATGCCCACGCGTCAACCATCCAGCGTGAGAAAGAACATGCCCACGCGTCAACCATCCAGCGTGAGAAAGAGCATGCCCACGCGTCAACCATCCAGCGTGAGAAAGAGCATGCCCACGCGTAAACCATCCAGCGTGAGAAAGAGCATGCCCACGCGTAAACCATTCAGCGTGAGAAAGAGCATGCCCACGCGTAAACCATTCAGCGTGAGAAAGAGCATGCCCACGCGTAAACCATTCAGCGTGAGAAAGAGCATGCCCACGCGTAAACCATCCAGCGAGAGAAAGAGCATGCCCACGCATCAACCATCCAGCGTGAGAAAGAACATGCCCACGCATCAACCATCCAGCGTGAGAAAGAACATGCCCACGCATCAACCATCCAGCGAGAGAAAGAGCATGCCCACGTGTCAACCATCCAGCGTGAGAAAGAACATGCCCACGCATCAACCATCCAGCGAGAGAAAGAGCATGCCCACGTGTCAACCATCCAGCGTGAGAAAGAACATGCCCACGCGTCAACCAACCAGCGAGAGAAAGAGCATGCCCACGTGTCAACCAACCAGCGAGGGAAAGAGCATGGCCACGCGTCAACCAACCAGCGAGAGAAAGAGCATGCCCACGCGTCAACCATCCAGCGTGAGAAAGAGCATGCCCACGCGTCAACCATCCAGCGTGAGAAAGAACATGCCCACGTGTCAACCATCCAGCGTGAGAAAGAGCACGCCAATCAATGCCGCTTCACTCGGCTGACAGAACTTTAGTGTTTGTTTGCTCACTGCTTTGAATGTTATGAATGTTATTCAAGCGCTGGATTTGGAGATTGAAACTGATAGATGGCACAGTCCCAGTGCTAAAAGATGCCGGACTTGAACGGCACGTGGTAAGTCAAACTAATTCATATGTCTGTGTTTTGTTGGCAATCGGCACCTATGCATAATGTAAACAACACAAACTTATAGTGAATCAATGCGACGATATATTGTGCGCTCATGCTGTAGTTCCCCCCCTTCACGCCTCCAGGTGCTCGTCTTCTCCAGAAACAACCATACAGCTGTATCCGTCTTTATACATTTTATCAAACTAAATACTGAAGATACAAAGTATGCAATACTACTGTATAGGTACTCAAGGTTAATATAAGATCTGCGTGTGTTGCCTTATCTTAAAGAATACAGCCGGTTATTTAATAGGTTTTCAAGATGCAGCTACGTTGTCCTTGCAATCAACTGTCTGTCTTTGTAAAAGATGAAGCAGGTTTCTTTATAAGTTTGTGAATAGGATGGAAAGACCGAAAATCTTTCATCTGTGACGCCGTCAGTACAGCTGAATGTTCTCTCTTATGTCACAAAGAGAAGCAGAGATTTCTCCTGCATCAGCTGCGATCTTGCAAAACAAACTATAAACTGCCAAGAATTTTTTTATATGAAACTGTGAATATAGTATTAAATATACAATAGTGGCTAAAAAAATGATGTCCAAAGAGGGGCATGTTTGTACAGTACTCACTAAACCAACCTATTTGGCAAAAAAGCAAAACTACTAATTTAATATTTTTTTATATTTCTTAAATCTCTTGTAATATTTAGTCAATCTTATTTTTTTCGAAATCTAATTTTTAGTTTACACTACAAGTACAACTATGCAACATAAATGCATTTTTATTGCATTTTAAATAAAATATTTAAACAAAAGGCATGGACCTCAACTGTCCTCATTTCTATTTTCCACTATTGTTTTAAATACATATACCTGTTATTTAAGGTTGTAATCATAAATGTGTGTTTACTAATGAGCACAATGTCAAAACGTTAATCTTCAGTAGCTTAAACAAACCCTTTTTTAATACACAGCGTAAAGAGAAGTGTGCACGGTATGCAACAATTTTAAAATAAAATCCATATACTTAATAATAAATTGCTGTTAATGTTTCCATGGGGATCCTGCCATCAAGGTTATTTTTCACCATCCAATTACCTGAGAAGTTAATCTCTGGCTCCAGCTTGAACACCTAACACTTTTGTTTCAGAACGTGACCGAGAGAACAACGGAGACAAGTGAAATATATTTAAATCTGTTCTGTTTGTCATTAGAGAATAAAATGCAATTATCTGTGCGAATAACATTGAAGTCACTGGGGTTCAAGCGTTCGTCTGTGAAAAAATGGCCTCGTTTCATGGTGATGGAAAATATTTGAAACCTGACAAGAGTTTATTTCATCATAACTCGACTGTCAGAGCTTTATGATAAGGGTTTTTAATATAACATACACAGAAGAGCATTTCTGCAAAGACATGTTATGATAATGTATGTGTTGTAACAGTATTGAATGTTAAGAAGTGAAGGATGAAATTTTTACCAGAATAAATTTAAGAAATTATAAAAATGAAGACCAAGAAAAAGCATTTAAAAAGATGTTACAAAAGCTCTCACGTTTGCGTATATTTCAGATAATCGTGAGCCAGATATGATATTTTTCAGTTTTATATTATTTTTTTCAAAACTATGCAAGTCTAATGCTGGTCCACAGGACTCAGTGGGTGTGTTATTGAACAGAACAGAGGCAGGTCACCACTCTGCTTCTGACATGATCAATCACCTGCCGTCTAAATGTCC
The DNA here is from genome assembly GCA_008369825.1 of Triplophysa tibetana. Taxonomy (NCBI): domain Eukaryota; kingdom Metazoa; phylum Chordata; class Actinopteri; order Cypriniformes; family Nemacheilidae; genus Triplophysa; species Triplophysa tibetana. The sequence goes on from CM017907.1 coordinate 1,630,362, forward strand.
AGAGACAAGCGTTCCAATGAATGAGCATCATTTCTCTGAAAGTGAAAACTCGCTCACCTGTGTGATTGACGGTGTATTTCAGCGCCTCTCCCTGACACTTATTTTGGAGAATTTAGAGAATGATTGAGATCTAATTATTATTCCAAGTCCTGATTTTAAGAGTTCTTAATAAGAAAAGATCTCATGTCTGAGTTATTAGAAAAGTTCTCAAAGTACAATTTGGAATACATTTGCTAAGTTACCAAGTTCTGGTAATCACAGATTTCTTAGTGTTCTTATTTCTTTGCAAATTTTGCCGTTATTAAATTACTTTTTTGTTCTGCACATCCATTATATCTCCATCTGCCTTCTGTATTTATGCAGCTGTCTTATTTGAGTCGGTGTAGTGAAGAGGATCAGACACAAACCTGACCTTCAAATGAAAAAACTTTCATTATTTGCTAACCCCCATGACATCAAAACCTGATTTTGAGTATTTTTTCTTTAGAACACAAAAGAAGATATTTTGAGAAATGTCTCAATGGTTTTGTGTACAAACAATGAAAGTCAATGGGGGCCTGTATTTTCCATCATAACAGTGTGAAATGTGGCAAAATATAGTTCATTATATTTCATGAGGCATCAGTGCAGACATCATAAAGACATTGCATGCAGGGGGATTTATTTTTTTATTCTGTATTGTATAGGAAAGTGTTACTCATGGCGAGTGGCGTCCACATATCATAAATAAATACTTTTTACGGTTGTGATTACGAATGATAACGTTTACTAAATAGTTTATACATTGCTGAAATAAAATCTTTTGGAGGTCCAATGAAATAAGGAATGAAAAGATCAGGGTATTCAAATTCATTCTTCACATTAGAGATGTAAGGTCAAGCCAAGCGCAGAGCATTGTGGGATACAGTATTGCATGCAGTAAACAGAAGGTCAAATCCAGAATGTGGATACTGTCAAAACAGTGAAAGTTGTTAGTATGCTGTTTTGAACAGGTTTTAGAAATGTATAAGAGTCATCACAGTTTTAAAGGTCGGACAAATTCAGTCTGACAGTATCGGGAGGGAAGATTTTTTATTGGAAATACAAAAAAAAATACAACACAATCTCACGGCAAAAACTAAACTATTTTACGAGGTGGCTAATTCTTTTAATTTCGTACAATCTCGTTCATATATTTGAGTACGATTTGCTTTGGCGTCAGTGACGTTCAGGGTTGGGGACGAGGCTTCAGTATAGCTTTTTTTTAGTAATCATACGTTTTTGTGAGATTCACAACATACAAATTCATAGGAATGATCCACCAAAATAGTCACGAATTCCTGTGAGATCAGGTAAATATTGTATAGTTTTTGCTTTAAAGTGCATGTTGCTACCAAAAACCGAATGACTTTTGCATGTCCCTTTATTCTGTAAAGAATTATTCTTCTGTTTTATATAATTTTCCAGTTTAATCTTCTTAAAGGCATGGTGGGTGATCCTGTACAAAAAAATGTTTTGCCATGTTGGTGGGAAATCTCTTTACATCCTGATAGCAATCAAGAAGTATGGTGGTCAAATAAAATGTAATGATTATATTTTGTCTGTGAAAAGGTCGAATCAAAAACCGTTCGCCCAATCAAAACATTCTGGCTGAACGCTGTGACTGGTCATGTTTACATTTTCAGCCAATGTATTTTGTCTGTGCACCCTGTTCACGCATACCTCATATGTCATCAGCGCCGCAGCGCGCTCAAGTACGCTGTGTTAATAAAGGGAGAATGACAGACCATCTGCAACAATCAAGCTTCCCTGCAGAACCGACAACAAGTAAATTTACAAAACGAAAGTCAGTTTAATAAAAAGCAGTGACCAAAAAACATCGTGAATGAGGAAAAACTTGATTGGTTCAGTTTTTACACGATGGAGACAGCTTCGAGCAGAATGTAATGGATTTAGTTTGTCATTCAGATTTACAAAATACATTCATGTGTTTGGAGGAGGCGTGGCTTTGGGTGGCGAATCGCATAGAAGGTGGGATTATAATTGAAGTGCTATCAGGCTAAAGTTAGCACCTTTCCAAATCAACCCCTCCACCTTTAACTGACTGGAGTTTAGGACATATAAACAGTGTTGGTTTTCTGCTGTGCCCTCACTGCCCGTTCCTAATGGACCGCATGTGTTAAAGACCTCTCGGCGGGTTATTCTGACATTAGACCGAGTTAATGATGTGTGAACCATCAGTTATTGTGCCCTGTGGTCCAGCCACGCCGCGCTCTCACCATTCTCACAGTAGTAGGTCAGTTTAATCACAAGATGTGTCGCTTGACTAACAGGCTCACATTTCACACCCCACACTGGAATAGTCATACAGCTTCAGACAGATCCACAGACTGTCCTTGCACTCCAAACACTGTGATGTTTTCATTTTACACACACACAGAGACCTAGGCTTTGTCTTTTTTTATAAATGTGCATTTGCGTTTCAACGAAACCTCAGCTGATGGAGTGGCATTCTGAAGTAATAGCTTAATGGCTTTCTATTTGCTAATGTTGGCGGTGCATGTTTTGCTCAGATGAAGCTCAATTATTTGGATGATTCTCTTCTTTCTAGTAGCAGTGATTTCTAGTCATTTTACTTCACTTCCATTATTAGCTCCGACTACCTTCTACTAAACCACACCAGAGCATCAAATGAAGAGAGTAAAGATATTTTCTCAACAAACAACACAAAGTTTTTATTTGAAATGATTACACGGCTTTATGAAATACTTTATTCTGATTGTTCAGTCATGCCATTAAAATAATTTTCTGCTCATAATGTAAGTCAACTTGACTGATACTACTCATGTTTAATATAAAGTCCTGCTATATTTTCTCATACCAAGTTTATATTTTTCATAGAAGAAATTAAAATGTTAAAAGAAAATATTTGTGTCCAATGATTTACTCACCTGTTATTTAGTTTTATTCCGTGTGGGGTAAGTTACTCTTAAAAAGTAATGAATTACTAGTTACTTATTACATATTCAATTAGATTACTGTACAAATGACTCTCCAAAAAATGACTCTCTTTATTACCAATTACTTTCTTTATTTTATATCAACCTTCATTAGTTCAATGTTTCAAGGATGGACATGAAACGGCTCTTTTAAATCATTCAAATAAATAATATAAACCTCATAAAGAAATTATCTCACCAAAGTATTAAAAAGGTCAGAATCATATATTAAAGCACAGATTTTAAAGTTAGACTTTGAATCTTGATGTCAATTTCACCATTGCACACGCATATATTACACAAAATATTTAGTTTAATTACATCAGTAGTAACTAATTAAACTACAGAAAAATGTGAGTAAACCCTTACTTTACTTTTTCAAGGGAAAAGTAATTCAATTTAAGTAACTAATGACTTCGTAACTAGTTACACCCAACTTTTTCACCGATTTTTTCATTTGATTTCAATTAACAGAAATAATTATATTAATTTACTATCATAATATTTCTTTAATAACCCTGGTTTTGGCCAAATAAATCCCTTCAGGCTGATATGATGCTGTCTTCACGTACTCTCGGAAATTCGATAATTCACATTTCAACCCAGAATAATCGCTTTGGTTTAGTAACATTAAAAGTATTTAGTAGCATTAAACCATTACAAGTATCTGACATTAAGCACATGAAGGCACGTTCACCTTCACGTTTTGGTCCCAAGAACCCTGGCAGGATATATTCTGCACTGAGCAGATATTAGAGTTAACTTAAATTATAAAAAACTTTTATTATTTTTTCCCCACATCATTATATAAAATAGGGAAGATCTGGACTTGTTGTGAAGATGCAACCACTATTAGGATTCAGAAGTGTTTGACTTTGTTTCAAACATGTTTGTTTCAATACTCTAGTTCTGTATGTCCTAAAATTTCCAATATCATATTTTTGTACAGTCGCTGTTGGGTAAACATAAATATACAACATAAACACATCAAAGATAGTTCATATTTACGCTTCTTCATTTACTGTGTCTATTTCGGTTGTGTTCTAGTCAAGAATTCAATGAGCAGTATGTGTTTTATAGCCACTCAAAAATAATATCATTAACTCAAGAAAAAACGTGACACCCCCTCCTCCTCTACTTAAATCTAGGAGAAAACATCACAGTGCTGTAGAAATGTGTGTTTATGTAATGCACGATTTGGCCGGGCACAAGGGAAACTATGAAACTCACGCAGCGCTGAAATCTTTCCTCGTGCCACAAAATAATCAACGCTGCTTTAATCCGCCCTCCAGCTTCCACTTGAGCTTCTACTCTTTCCTGTTTGGCAGGAAGCCACATAGACAATTGTGAACTTCCTCAAACAGGCAGCAGGCCATTCCTCGAGCAATGAAAGAAATCTTTCACAACGCATCATCAGGGGGATGGAGGACTGGCTGTTGATATATATTCCTCTGTGTTCATCTATGCAGTAGGACTTCCTTGGTTTCCGGTTCTCTTGTGGAAGATGGGCCAGACAACGTTGTTACTTCCTTCCTGTCATTACTAAATCCTCTGCGGACATGCACATCCATCACATGGGACTCAATGCCTGAGTTTTCTGCGTACTATCTGTCCATAATCCTTCCCAACAGGCATGAAAAGTGATTGCGCAGGAAGTTCATGCATTATTCATGACATTGCCCTTAAAGCAAAGGAAATGAATGTAGCCTGATACAAAGTTTGAGACTAAAGGTTGAAGTTAATTTGTTTTGCGCTGTCTCAGGTGATCTCCATTGCTGTTGTTAATCCAGCTCGCTGAAATTAAAGTTTGATCCATGAAAGCCCAAAGGGCAATGCAATCTGAACTCAAAGCACAAATGATTTACTTCCCGCCCCCTAACGTGGAGGTTTCTCGCCGAGGGAGCGTGGAATAATATCAAAACATGTCATTGTGGAAATGAGCATCAGTCATTTGAGAAGTGCCAATTATGGCATTATGAACTATAATGAGTTGTTGTTTCGTCCCATTGTCACAATCAAGCAATAACCCACAGAAAAGAAGTCTGTATCTTAATTATTTCTCTGGCACACGAATAAGATTAAATGGAAACATTTGCTTAGGTCACCTGTTATTTCTCTTTGAAAAAAGACCCAGAAATCTTTCAATTATTTTAATATCAACTCAAACCATATGCATCAAATATACTCAATTTTATATCACTTTACCTTTACAATCTACACTTATTTTACAGCTCTGTATACCAATTTATTTTTGCAATTCATCTGTTTGTATTTTTTTTTAGCAACTACAAATTTAGCATCTTTATATGTAAGATGATCAACTGGTACAGATGAAGACTTGAAGTCAATTACATTTTGCAAAAGAACAGACAGGAAACAATAAGTAAAGATGTGAAGCTTTATCTTAAGGGCTAATTATACTTGATCTCAAAGGGGAAAACAGCTCTTCGCCACACAATAACAGTTCATAGAGACCACATCCGTGTCCTCCAAGCTCAGAGAAGACCAAAATTAAATGAGCACGCTCTTTATTAACTTTATATTAAAAACTACATCAATATTTACAGAAACATAAATTAAGTGTTGCATCATTTTGGATATGAGCGTGAGTAAATGTTATTCTCCTAATGTACTCAGACTGATTTATATGAGTCACATTAAATGTCATTTTAAAGAAAACAAAAGTGCCAAATACATTCCGAACATAACACACAAAAGAATGATTCATTCACATCTCCGTTAGAAGAGTCGTGTTTAAGAGCATGCCGCGGGCGCAACCCAGCATCATTTAAGCGCACGCTGCAATCATGGCCTAATACTTCACCTCCACCTTCCTGTGTCTGTTGCCATAGTAAACCCATTCCCACATCAACCAAAAAACATGTAAAACACGAGCCCTTTTCACTTTTACCACCAGCTTCATCCGTCTCTATGGCGATGCCTGTTAGAAGTCACCTTTGATACAGCAAGTTTTGTGCGGAGACTGCATGAAACAATGACTGTGTTTAACATTCTAATCAGCAGAAATGGTGCATTGAGCACTCACAAAGAAAGCTTCCATATCTCCCGCAAACACTGAGCCACTGCAAACACAGAGGTGTCAATGCCCGATTAACCGGCTATCACCTCCTCAGGAAACAGAGGTGAGAGAGAGAATTTTGCAACATGTCACCCGTCTGTCAGAATACGCTTGGAGGGGCGAGACTTCAGCATCTGCTAAACAAAGAAGAAGAAGGAGTGGCTGGTACTAATGCGCCTAATCTACAAAAGCTTATTCTTTATATATTATTATAACTGAAAGAGTAAAGCCATCATCCATTTCACCAATTTATCCAAAAGGAATCAAGTTGAATCCAAAATGTAATGAGGCATCATAAATAATAACATTTTCTTTTGGGAGCTAAATTCAACAGTCGCGTTCACAAGTTTGGAAAAGTATTAATCTTTTTTCATTTGTATTTATTTTCTTTCATCGTCTCTTAAATCTTTTACTTTTAAGACATGTGGAAATGTTATTTTCTGCATTTAGGGTGTCACTGTCTGTTTTCCTTTCTTTCTTTGTTTTGTTTTTATTTTTTTATTTAATTTGAGCCATTTATTAACTTGTCTACTATTACTATTAAATGTTAACTATAAACTAGAAATTTATAATAATAATTTCTACCTGTTTCATATCTGATTTCCTGTGATCATGTTGTTGATGATGACAAAAACATGTCTTTAATATTTACCTTGATATTTAAAATAATATAAAATATCTCAACATTTACCAAATCATAGCAACAATACATCAAGGAAAGTCTCATATCTCATATTAAACAGTGATTCACATTTCACTGTTCACATCACATGTCATAAACACTTGGCATTAACAAAATCAACAAATTTTGCTTTACTACAACAGCTATTGTATATATAAGTGTCACAGTGTGGTTCAGTGTTCAGAAACATGTGTAGCCAAGCTGCAGGCACAGTTTAATTTGAAGCAATTTAGTCTGCGAACAGCAGGAACGGTCATGCCGAGAAAGCCTCCAATGCATTACCTAAAAGCAAAGGCGCAGAACTGAACACGGTGACGCAGTGTGTGGTCACACATTCAACGCATTTAAAGAGCTCTGCGCACTTTTGTGAGAATGTCACGTTCCTTAACTGTCAGTAGGTCAAGGACATGCTCGTGAATACAGAAAAGAAACGTTCAAAGGATTGGTTTGGGAGTTCATTCTGTCTTTATTGGTTTTGCACAACCTGAGTGTAAAATCAAACCAACGATATTAGTTTGACCAGCAAGATTGAGAGATATGTCAGCTGACCACGAATTATAAAAGATGTGAAATCCTTACAATCGAAAAATTCAGTTTTCCATTGATCATTTTTGTCAGTGGACATGATTCTTCAGCGAAACATATCATTAAAACTTGTCCTCAGATCAGGGGTGATGTCGATGTGTTGCATTTCAACACACGGGGCTGATTATGCCCTCAATGTCACTATGTTTGAAGAAAGACAAATTATACTCATTCAATGCTATTCATGTTTGACTTTATCATATACAAATTATTGGGACGCCGCCTTCTAATAAACATGTTTATCTATTCCAGTAATTCCAATCGAAAGAAATATTAATTCTATAGCCATACTATACAATAGTCGGCTATATTCAAGAATTTTGTTTCCAACATTGCAACAGTTTTGAAAGGATCGTTTTCTGTTTGTCATTGATGGGTTGATGTGTTTTGAAGTGTTTGACTCAAAGATGTTCAGCTGGGTTCAGGTCTGGGTTTAATGCAGCCAGTCCTGTTCTTCTACACTCGACCGTCTGAATCAATCATTTCTTTTTTGGATCTTGCTTCGTGCACAGGGGATTGTCATGTTGGAATATAAAAGAGCTCTCTAAAAACTGTTGCTATAAAATTGCAAGCACATCATTTTCTAGAAGATCATTATTTGCTGTAGCATTAAGATTTGTCGTAACTGAAATGACCAAAGTAATCAAACCTTTTCATTAGATGCGTCAATCGTATATTTTTATTATGAGATAGAATCTAGAGCCTTATGCACACTTTAAACTATACAGTATACATGTTAAAAGTCTCTGGGTTAACAAGAACTGAAAGAACATGGTACACGAATGGTAAAAATGGTTACCTTCGTTTTGTTTTACATTTACATTTATTCATTTGGCAGACGCTTTTATCCAAAGTGACTTACAAGTAGGGTGCAGGTGTCTTTCTCAAGGGCACTTCAGTCATTTCCTGGTGGCACTGAGAATGGAACCAGCGACCAGCAACTATACAAATATTTTGGATATTATTACATGGTAAGTAACTTACTGTAGTTTAGAGAATACCCACTACATACCGTAGTTCTCAAAACATTATACTACTATTTGGGATGCAACGATATGTACATTTTGGCCAAAAACCAATAGTTCTTGAACATCGGAAGGCGATTACCGATATATTGACCGATATAGGGTACCTTAATATTAAAATAACATATTCTGAGACACAAAATTATTTTGTTCCCCTGAAAATCATCTACCAAGCCTACTTTACACATATTCAAGATTCTTTAACTGTTAAACGTTTCTGGTATATTGTTTATTTAATAGATTTTAGATGTTCTCCCATAGCAAACCAGAATTGGGTTCTCAATAGCCACAAGTCTAACTAGTCTCAAGACAGAAAGCATTCAGACAGCAGTCGGCTTTAAACAATATGCTTATGTTCCTTTAGTTTACATATTAATAAATATCTACATATAAAAGGAACAAAATTAAGCTAATAGCAGTAAGTGAATGATCATGACAGAAAGACGGAGCTGTAATGGATTTTGACTGTGAACAGCGTGCAGCTGAAGTGGTTTAACCAGAGAAAATGATTTATAATATATAGGCGTAAATTTTTATCATCAGCCGATACCGATGACATTACAAATGGCCATTTATCCGCCGAAACCGATATGGCGGATAATTTATAGTGCATTCTAAATACTATGCTTCCAATATAACAATATAATACAATGCTGCTCGATTTACTTAAAACCTATTTTTGAATCAAAGTCTATTAATTCATGTCTAGATAAACAGTGTGGGTGAGATACATTTATACATTGGCAGGTACCTTTAAGTGACTTACAGTACATTTTTAAGTTTGTTTTATCTGTTTGTTCCCTAGGAATCAAAGCCACAACCTTTGCGTTGCTTACGCAATGCTGACCTACAGCACCGAAGTTGAATGACGCTGTGTGTCGCCAGTCTCTTGCTACGAAGTCGTTAGAAGGCATAGATGACATAGCCGGGCTTCTGTTGAAATGAAAAAATGAATGAGATCACGTCGCTCTGCCGCTGATAGCCGCTGGCGGTGTGAACGTACTGTAATACCTGTTGTTAGGGGTTTATTCTAATGTCTAACGGCTTTAAGTGTCACCGATAGAAGTGATGTTGGCCTTTACAAACATAACTCTCATAAATGAACGTTTTGAAGAATATTTTCTAGCATTTTTGTGTTATTATTGTGTTTCCACGGGCAGTGTTTCTCATTTGTGTGCCATAACGAATCATTTAGGAGACATTATATATTATATATTTATATATTTAGTCATTTGGCAGACGCTTTTATCCAAAGCGACTTACAGTGCACTTATAACAGGGAAAATCCCCCTGGAGCAACATGGAGTAAAGTGTCTTGCTCAAGGACTCACTGGTGGTGGCTGCTGGGATCGGACCAGCAACCTTTTGATTACCAGTTCAGTGGTTTAATCCACTAGACCACCATCTCCAATCATTACAGTATGTGAGGGGTTAACCAGGCTCCAGAAACTTCACACTTGCCAAATGTGATTAAAATCTGGCGCGACGTGCTACATTAATAAGTGTGTATTAATTCAAATAATACTTAACAGCAGTCTGCTACTGTGCTTGACCAACACAGTCTGGATGTGTCTATATGCTGTTTGTGTGCGTCTGTAATTGTGTGGGTGTGAAGGACGAGTTGCAGGTTTCTTTTTACGCTTGATAAAGAAAGTGATGGGCGGGAGGAAAATATTTATGTAGTGAATTCTGCGATGAGTATAGGCAGTAAAAAAGCAGTTTGCTCTATAGAGAATGTGAAGCTGACGTCACGCCCTATGTTACATGTTGCAGCCGCCATCTTGGAAGGATAATACGCTACTGATATTACGGGTTTGTTTGTACCGTTACTTGTTTTGTTTTATATATAATCGCAACATTCGACATGGCGTGACGTCAATTAACAAGCTCTTTAGAAACATGTCCTTAAGTTTGATAATGTGATCAATCAAGATCATATCTGGAAAATAATTTAAGTGTTAATAATGTCAGTGGCAGTGTAAAACTTAATGGTACTTCTTAGATAATCTGATGCATATTTTTCTTTAAGTATGTATTTGTTGACTGCAGAAAATCATTAATATAATTATTTATAATATATTTATATATTATAAATTTATAGCTATATAAAATCCTTTTTTTTGGCTTTTATTTTGTTTTACATAAGAATTGGAAGGACAAGTCGCTACGGTTGAGTCGCCATGGTTGCAGCTATTTGCCATTATATATTACTACACAAATACAGCTGAAAGACATACTTAAGATGCATTATAGTGATTTTAAGGTTTAAGCCTTGCATGGTTTATCTCTTTCTAATATCCTCATGAGCCTGTTTTCTTCTTTGGGTTTATGAAGGAAAGGGCAATATGCGGTCCTTAATTGTGTGGGAGGGACTTGTTTATTAATAAAAACCTTGCTTCCTAACCTTAGCGAGTAAAGTACTGAGACAATAAAGATAGAGAAGTAAACTTTGCTTTCGGTTCTTTGTAAAAAGCTCTATGAGGACAGGCAGGCGAGTTATTTGCACATGCAGGGAATACAACTATGGTGAGCAGAGCTCAGCTACGACTGTCAATTACTGCTGAACTTCATTATATGGTTTTATATACACAATTAACAGTCTAATGGCAGCCTAAGCAACAAACATGAACTTCAGTTAATTATCTTCAATAAATAGAAATGACAAGATGGCAGAACCATTACCATACAGCAACCAATGTCATGATGAATATGTGCAGTGGAGATCATGCCAAATATATATGGACGTATTAACTCCTGCACCATACTAGAGCTGGTTATGTACATTTTATTAGATGTGACAGCTTTTCCAGGGTGTCCTTCATCGTGAAGGTCGGTTGTTTGTTTCACATAGACTGCACAGTAATTGATGGAAGCTGTCAAAAGTAGTTCATTATATAAAAAACATCAGTGCAGATAGCTAAATCATTAACAACCGAGTTTCGGCTCAGAAAACTTTTCAGCTGCCTACCAAGGCATAGATATAATTTAATGCATCACTCATGCGCACCTGACATGAAGTCTGTTCCAAAAGGCTGCATGGTTATGACTTTCGAGATTACTAATGATAGTGACATCTAAAGTAAATATAAGCCTAAACAGAATCAGTTTCTGCCTTCAAAGATGAGTCATGTTGACATCTCAAATGTTTTACATCGATTGCAAATTACTCTGGAGCTAAATACCTGTAACTTCATTACGTCAGCATAACTGCGCCAAGCATGTTTCTGAAGAACTACTTTGCTTGGCAAACGAATATTGGAAGAGTTAAAATGCCATACAACCTTTCGTTTAAATTAGCATTTTTTTATCAGGCCCTACATTTACTTTCAGGTTTAGGCTACCACTCAACATCATAATCTCATTTTCGACGGAGGTGACTTTTCGAAAGTTTTGCATAACTCTTTTTAAGTAAAAAAAATGAAGCTTACTACAGTTATTATAGTACTTATTAACATTCAACGTTTGTAAATTTATTAGCTTTATTCACGTGCGTATCATGCCGCTGAAAGATCGCATCTATTTTCACATAACCTCCATAACCGAATATAACAAATAAATCGTAGGCAAACCTATATTTCACTGAAGGAAGTCATCAGTCTGGCAACACAGAGGATCGTTCACTCCTGACCAGAATGCAAATGGACGATTTGCGATTATTTGTGCCTAACCAGCGACAGCTCTAACTGTCCTATCAGAACGCTTTATTGGCCACATGTGCGCGAGCACTCGATGCATTTGTTACGGTTTCCACAAGCGCGGTTACAGCCAACAACACAAGATCATATAAATTATTGAATTAGGTTATAAAATCTACCCAACCAAACAAAAAAATAACGCATTTCCAAAACCCTCAGGAACATTTCACTGCAGTTTATGGGAACTCAAGTCACCATGTCTTTGACGGATCGATTGCAATTTGTATTACTAATATATGACAAATATCATGGTTCAAATATTAGTTATGGTTAAGAGAGGCCCATCTTAACTGTGAAGTGAATATATCAAATACATGATTTTCCGGCATTTATAAAATAGCATTGTACTTGTATTTCTATCATTTGTTCTTTGCCCAGAAACTGCCTATTAAATTTATCTTCCAAAGCAGTCCACTGTCCCTTTAAAAACAGATGATGATAAAAAGCAAAGCTTTCTGATAAATTAAACTATTAACTTAATATATGGCTGCAGTGTCATCACATGAGTAGGAAATGGTAGACTGGAACTGCATTTGTTTATTTGATGCCAGCAATCTCCAGATAAAAGATTGACTTCATAAATTCAGGAGGCATTCAGTGTCGGGATTGATCTCAGTCATAGAGACTCGGAGCCGGTGCTTACACTGCATTACTTAATAACACAAGCATAGACTGTATGTTTCTCCAGTTTACATATGGATTACATCTGCTTTCTAAATTGGGATCACATTTGCATAGCGAGCTCAGTATGTTCAACAGAGCTGACAGCTAACAGCTCAAGGAAGGTTAATAGGAAGAAACAGGAGGGCCGGACGTTACGACCTCTCTCTGTGTGATAGGAACTAAATGCTCCCTGGCACGGTGTAATATATAATTACACTTTTATCTGCCTTTACTTGCCCTCCCATTTATCTCCTGCTTCGGTTCTGCCGAAGTCACATCCTCGTCATTGTTTTTATATTCATGCAGTGTCGTACTTAATAAAATAAACCGCACGTGAAAGTACCCAGAGAGGAAAGCTGGCACAGAGAGGGTTACTGGACGAGCTAAGTGTACTATATAGATGCTCTAGGGACATTTTTCATAATCTGTTTTTAAAGGAACAGTGCACCTAATAATGAAGATTATTTAATTATACCCTCATGTCATGCCAAACCTATATGACTTTTTTTCTTCTGCGGAACTCAAAAAAGATATTTCGGAGAGTGTTGGAAACCAAACATCATTGACCCCATTGACTTCCATTGCATCGACACAAGCCACTGAAATATTTCTCAATATACTGTATCTCCTTTTGTGTTCCCCTTGAGGGTAAATAGATGATAACAGATGTTTTGGGGCTGTATTATACTTCTAAATAGGGACCTGAGTTGGAACTTTGAAAGAGGACGCAAAAGCACCATTAAAGTGTTCAAATGTCTTTGCAATGACCTGAGGTTCTGACCGTATTTGATTTATTTTAAGGAGAGCACCTCTTTTCTCTATACGCGCGGATGTATTGTGATGAAATTGAGGTGCTTCAAGCTTTTGTTAGTGTTAATGTGACATTGTATTGAATCTCATAATCTCTGTATAGATGACCCTTTGGGATAATGTAAAGAGTCCAGTGGACAATGGACATGACATAAGGCTCTAAAGCACAGTCACCTTGATCGTGTGTGTGCGTGCGTATTCAGCTGCGTCAACACTAACAACGCTGCTTTTGTACGTCATAGTGAAGACATCCAACAAAAAGACTTACTAAACTTCCACATGAGATGTTAATAAGCCTAGACGTCTACAACAGCTGTGTTATACCTGGAGCAAAACCTCTGTTGCTATTCTCATTTGTCTTCATTGCAGTTGCTCAGCTGACACTTGATGCTAGAGATATGTGGTTTGAATTGTGTTGGGTGCGGTTGGTTTTTAGCCAATCACCTCAGTCATGTGACCAATCACTTTGCAGTGGCAGGAAAATGACGTCATTATGCTGATTGGCCGGTGGCCATTTAACGATCATCCCATTAATTATGGAGCCTTCATAAAGTTCCGAGTTATTCCGTTTTATTTTAATAGTTTTTCTTTTCTCTCTCTCTCTCTCTCTCTCTCTCTCTCTCTCTCTCAACCTTTACTGGCATGATTTACATCGCCAAAGCACAGTTAAATCAGATACGAATTGCCAAAACACAGGAAAATCAGATACAACAATTCTAATTAGATACGGATTAAGATAAAAATAAAATAAAAGTATCTGTATATATATATCAATAACAGAAAAAGAGCAAAGTATTGATGACAGTTCTCAGTGAGATTGACAGGACCCTGTCATATAGTGTCAGTATGTGTGTGTCGTGTCAGTGTTTTGTTGTGTTGTGCTGCTTGTTCTTTTGTCGTGGCAGGACTTGACACATCTTGGAGCTAGATTTGAGATTGCAGAGTTTTCTCCCAGTATGTGTGAAATTGTGTCCTTTTGTTGAAACTGGTTAAAGTTTTTGTGGAAGATGGTAAAGTGGGGGAAGACGTTCTCATATGTGTGTATAGTTTGTACATGAGATTGCAGCTCTGTCGGAGCTGATGGTCGAGTGGTATGTGCTCCGACATATGACGCAAGTCCGAATACCGGCTCATGGTCCTTTCCCGACCCCACCTGCTTTCTCTCATTCACTTTGCTTCCTGTTCTCTCTGCAAATCACTGTGTAAATAAATGCATAAAACGGCCCAAAAAAAGTGCAGCTCTGTTTCCCATTTGATTCTGTGTGACGTGTGGACATTTTCACTCTTCTCTTGGTATCCATGTCTGTCTGTGTCTGACTGTCTGTGTCTAAGCAATTCACTTTGCTGAGTTGTTGCTTCTGTCCAGTGTTTGAGATATTTCTGTTTTTGTGTTTTATCATTTGATTTAGTCTAGCTGGGGTTTGGTTGGGCACGTTTAGGGTTGTAGAGTTAGTTCTGAGATCAGTTGGGTAAAGGAGCTTCTCCTTGGGTTCAGCTCATGATGGCTTAAGTCTTGTGATGGAGTGTTTCCGTATCGCTGTTCCTGGGGTGAGTGTAGAATTTTGTAGCTGTTTTTGTATTTCATTATAAGAGGATAAAGCCCTAATTGCGGGCGTTGTTTGGATTTTTTTGCTGTAAGACATCTCGTTCTGTTTCTCAACGTCTCTGTAGAGCCCTAGTGAGTCTTCTGTCACTCGAGGAAGCACATTTAAAAATAAAACAATTTGATGCGTTTAGAAGTGTTAAACAACATTCACAAGATGTAACATTAACTTGAATAATATTAAATATTTGTTATCTATATATTAACAGAAATTCCACGTTAGTGGTGCATTTGAAAGCATAATTGATTTTTTTGTCTACTTTTAATGACATCCACCTTTCCATAAATTTATTTTTATATACACATTTGGACAAAGCCTTGCACTCTTATCTGTGTTCCCTGGAAATCGAACCCTCAACCTTGGCAACAATCTTTGGTCTAAAGCTCAGCTGATTGGTCTGATGGGTAGTGAACATTTCAAGAATAAATGCCACGTTTGCCTCCTCAAGATTGTCCTGTTGCTATGAAACCTGGATGTAAAGTACGCCCACAATGCAGTTTTAGTCTTTGTGCACTAAACCACTTCACCATCACATAGAAAAATGCACAATTCGAACACAACACCAGTCACCCGAGTTGTATCTGGTCTGATCTAATAATAACAAGGAAAATAGAATCCACTATGCGTCTGGCAGTTTGAAACAAGCACAGTGAGAAACAGAAGCACTTTAGAGATAAAGCCTATCAGATCATGACATCAGGCATTAAAGCTGATGTACTCAAAGAACACAAGATGTGAAGCCAAAAATAAAACAGTGGTTTTGATTCGTGACTCAACTGAAAAAGGTTTGCCCAGACGAATACAGACTTTCCCTAAATCTCCAGTTCTTCGGTTCTTATTTTCTTTACATATTTGGTTTTCCTACAGGATTCCTTTTTTGTAATTATTATTATTATATTTATTGTACTTTGGTTTCACAGGAATTCGTAACTATTTTACGAGGTGGCTTATTCGTATGAAATCATACGTTGTAAATCGTACAAACCGTACGATTACCAGAAAAAAGCAATCCTGAAGGCGCAACCCTATCCCGAAATAGTACAAATTCAAACGTATGATCCTAAAGTAGCTACGTTTTTATTAAACAGTTACGTTTTAACTGTGATATTGTGATTCGTGGAAGGGTAACAAACAATAAATAAAAAGGCAATTAAATATAAAAGGAATGTAATAAAAAACGAAATAAAAAGATTCTAAAAACAACAACAGCAAAATGTAAATGACACTATAAGAAAGCGATTTGTATTTTATAAAAAGTGTGTTTCACACTCTTACAAAAAGTGTTTACAAAAGGTTCTTTACAGTGATGCCCCATAATAACCAGTTTTGGTTCCCAAAGAACCTTTTACTCAAAGGTTCTTAAACCTTTAACAAGAACAAATTAACCTGTTTTTAACCATTGATCTTAATGATCGAACGAAATTTGTAAAAGACCCAGAAGTCAAAAGATTTTAATGTGAAGTAAAAAAGATTTAGTAAAAATGTTCTCTTTAAAAACACAACATTTTTCTTATCTGACAACAATATTATTATTCAGTCCCGGACTGACATTTGGTTTCGTTACTATGTAAAATTACACAGAAAAACATTTGTATACAGATTGCAAAGAACGAAGGATTAGACCATTTCAACTTACCAAAACTTAGAGAGGAACACAACCTTAGGCCTGAGAGAGGGACGTGATGCATCCTAAGATGAAGAACAGAATGCGGTTGCCATTAACTAGACTTTAAAAGGCAGAGAATCCATTAGTTTCACTTGAAGAAGACGACTAATCAATGCTGAGAAAGAGAGAGAAAAGGAGTGAGAGAAAATCCAGGAAGGTAACTGTGTGTTTTACAACAGATTTACTTATGGCAAAACATGAAGCGTTAGCATTCTTTAAAACATAAAACATAGTTTGAGATGGTGTTGGAAATTTGACGGACGCTTCTGTGACAAGATGCATTTCATTAGCATGTGTGCTTTCTGGGAACTAAACCCTTGATCTTTGTGTTGCAAGCACAATGCTCTACCACTTGACCTACAGCAACATGTGTTGGAGTGTATTTTGCAGGTTGTTTTTTAAAGAGCCACAACTCTTAACATTTGCTTCTCTGACGCCATCTCTGAAACACAAAATTGCCGTTACTTTATGTGCTTATGCTTGAACTTTGTTGAAGTCAAATGATGCCAGATTGTAATTTCCCATTAAATCGTACCAGACAGCTTCAACTACAATTTTAATTAAACATAACATACATTACTATATAAAACCTCACCGTGTGGGGAATCAGGGTAAGAAAACTGGTTTCTTATGTGCTTGCACACACACAACATGTTTGTCACGACATTGTTTCAGCAGATAATTTAGTCGAAACAACATTTGCTTTAAGCATTAATTTTCTGCATTCCTGTGTTTTAAGAGTTTTTTCGCATGAACTTCCTGCTGAAGATAAAATGAACCATTAGGTAAAGAGCTGGAGGCTGCAGGTTGTGGATTATTCTGCACTGTTATCAGCTTTGAGTTGGTTTTTTTCCAATGCAACCATTCTTCATTATACACTACAGGGTTTTAATAGATATAAAAAGGCTCAGCGAGTTCAGTCCTTTCAAAACTCAGAGGTCAATTAAACATCCGAGCAGCACAAATGATCTGCTCCCAATGAACTTTACACGCCGTTGCACACGGACCTCATTGACAGTGTTATGAGTTCATGTCAGAGGAACAGAAGACTTGTCCATATGCACCTTTCATAGTTCAAGGATGCCAGTTATAGAGAAGCACATCAGTGGATTTCATTCTACGAATCCTTGACTCGTGTTTTTAATCCATTAGCTGTAATGTGCAGAGTTTGATGTGTGATCTTTTTTCAACCCATTTTTTCTACTTTCAAGAATGTTTTTCAAAGTTGAATATTTCTGTTATTTTGATGCACATCACACCATTGTTTTTTACCCTTAATTGTTTCATGATTTCATAATTTCAAACATTTTAAATGGATCTGCCAATGCACAAGGATGTCACCTGCACTAAAACTAAATGCTCAAAGAGACCATGATCATGAAACATTCTCTTCGCCACATTTGCTCAAAACATCCTCATTATTCCAATAATCTAAATATACATTTCTATAAAAACATTTTTGTAGCTACGATTGCCAAACAAAGAGATGAAGAGGTTTCACTCTACAAAACACCGAGCTAAAGGACAGATGAGTGGCATTTTGAGATGAACCATGTAGCGCTTCTGTGGGGTTCATGGTAAATTATTTCACTGCTGTGCTTTTCAACTGCAACCCGGCAGAAGAACAAATGGATGATTATTCAATCAAAACTGAGTTTTACTTATTACTGGGTCTGTGAGTGTGGTGTACCGCAAACAAAGTATACATTATTAATTAAAATGTGACACTCTTATTAAAAGAAAATCTATTTCCAAGGTCTCTTGTAAAAGTAAAATATGAAATCATACAACTAGCCTGAGTTGTTTAAAATCAATAGCAATAAATGGAAACGCACACTTTTTGGGCATGTGCGGAAAAAATAAACAAAACGTGGCTTTGAGCGCACCCACCTGCTTCTAAAGGCAAAATGAACAAACACCTTCCAAAGAAAAGAGGCATCAATCACATCTCAATATTCTCCTTATTGCAGTTCTTGACGTTCATTTCCTGTTTGACGGGCATCCTGAGATGAAATCAGGAGATATTTTGAGGCGTGAAATTGCACCGTGACTGGATTTGGAAGGAGAATGTTAATCACATCAAATATCATGATTCTTCGCTCTGATAAGCGTTTATAGTTCTGCTTCATCGACCTCCGGCATCCCGCTGTTCACCCAGCAAACACCCGCGGAGAGGGAGGCAAGACGGCAAAAAACTGTAATTAAATATCCAGAGTAAATCTTCGTGGAATCGAGGCACCATAAATAGGGCTGTTCCTGAACTGAGGATGACTTCTGCCAACTTGTTTTTCTTTGGTTCAAATGAAGCTGACAAGATTACAGTGCTTGTTCCTCTTGCAGTAAGTGGAAATCCGCCGGGCCTGAGCGGTTTCTCCTGTCCTCTAAGATGCAAGCATCAGGTTTTATTGAAGTTCAGATTTGTTATCTCTTCCGCTACAATTACAGGCGCAATTTAAAGATAGGAGACGTGCTCTGTGCGGATAAACAGAACAGTCTGCACCCTGGCCGGGGTCAGGAAATTTCCTGCTGCACTCAAACATCACAACAATCACCCAAACCTTAATACACACCACACAAGTGTGGCAGCAAATGTTGCAGCGACCTGCTCGAGTTCTTCAAACTGTGTGAGAAAATTACAGCTCACAGCTGACTTCTAAAGGATAACAACAAATGAACAGAGTTAGTGTTTATTTTACATTTTGACACTGTCAAAGATTCCCCTAAAAAAACTCCTGCAATGCATTTAGTGCAGGTCGCCGAGTCTGTACGCATGAGGAAACGATCTTTGATTTTCTTGCGCTGAGACCTACATATTGAAGCATTATGTTTATATTACCTTACTACACGGCTTGTTGGAATGCTTGATTCTGATTGGCCCGTTGCAACATTTGCATGTTCGTTATTCCCAGATAACCTCTCAAAACTAATAGCACGGTAACCCAGATGCAGCAAATCATTTTGACAGGCTTTTGTTGACAAATTTAATATAAATATCTCTCGTAATAACATGTATGACATTATGTTTGCAAATGATTAAACCAAATTGCATGTTTGTGACATTTGAACGTCATTTCTAACTTTAAAACCGAATGTATATGGCGTGTCCTCGCAGAAGGTCTGCATTCAGTAAAAATGAGCTAATAAAACATTTCAAATTCACATTTCATGTCCAGCTTTTGTCTTATGTGGCAAGTAGCCGTGTAATAAGCAGGATAATGTGCAAGCAGCTGGTTTTTATCGCAAAATAAGCCCCTTCAGTGTGATTCAAGACCCTCTGCTTCCCGCTGTTGGGGTTTATTTCTGAGATAACAACCGGCTGCCTGTGCATTATCCCTTACTTAGAATGAACAATATCTTCCTACATACACCACAGTTGCCCTCACATGGAATTTGCCGTTTCTACAGAAGCCCTAAACTGACAAACTGTTCTACACAACGTGTTTCGTGAATACATTATATCCTTTGGCAAAGAAGCGAAAACGTACTGATATGTTTGTCCCGTTTCCTTTGCCATAGTGATCCGATAGGGAAGGGAGGAGTGAGCCATTGGGTGCAATTCGCAAACTCACTGTTAGATGCCGCTATATTTCATACACTTGACCTTTAAAGAATTAGTTAACCCACAGGTGACAAATGGATTATTGGCGCGGCTACCGTTAAAGAATTATTCAGGTTGATGAGCATTTACATGCCATTTGAGCTCATGTTGGCCAAAATGTTAAATTTTCAGACACAAACAGAAGGAGATTGATAGATGGATGGATGGATGGATGGATGGATGGATGGATGGACGGACGGACGGACGGACAGACAGACAGACAGACAGACGGATAGATAGACACAGACAGACGGACAGACGGATGGACGGATGCGTAGATGGATGGGTAGATGGGTCAATTGATAGATAGAGCCTGTAGATACTGTAGATAGATTGAAAGATGGATGGGATATATAGGTAGATGGATGGATGGATGGATGGATGGATGGATGGATGGAAGGATGGAAGGATGGAAGGATGGAAGGATGGATGGATAAATGGATGGATAAATAGGTAGATGGATGGATGGATGGATGGATGGATGGATAGATGGATGGATGGATGGGTAGATGGATAGATAGATAGATAGATAGATAGATAGATAGATAGATAGATAGATAGATAGAAGGATGGATGGATTGTAGTTTTGTGATGAGCATTACTCCTCACCGTGCAGTTGCACAGGATGTCTAGCGTGTGTTTGGTCTAATGATGTGATTCACAAAACTCCACAAGGTCAAAGATGAAGTTTACTAGAGGATGCTTCCGTGTGGAGGTCAGTAAATGTCACCATATTTTATTCATGTGTTTTGAGAATATGAGCTGACAGTGTTTATTAACTGGATATTGTATTAATTAGCTCGAGGGAGAGACTCGTGGAGTCACATCATCACCGGCTCGGCTGGACACAGAGTCTTCTACAAGCTCTCAGACGACCAATTAGGGTGTCATTTCTGAGATCATACAAAATGAATTGGTTTTAATTGGCTATTCCAATATCAGTGTGTATGTTTACTCTTGATATTCAAAAGCAAAGGTTGATAATTGCTGATGTATGTAGAATAGCCGTAAATGACCTACTGATAAACTTCTAATAAAGCTTTGAGATATACAGAAATGTCACGAATAAAGAATTTGCATTCATTCATTTGGGAAATTTTTTGTTTCTTCAAGGGAAATACTTCAGACGCAGGAGGCATAAGGGATACAATAAAAATTCTGTTATTATTTATGCTTTTTTCACAAAAGAAGATATTTTGAAGAATGTTGAACAACGGCAGCACCCAATAACTTCAACTGAAAGGATACAAAACCAATGCAAGATTTTTCAAAATATCTTCTTTTGTGTTTAGCAGAAGAAAGAATATCATACAGATACCTAACAACAAGAATTTTAATTTTGGATAGAAATCATTTTTAAAGTTTTGAGAGGACCTTCTCATCTGAAATCATTCCTCCAACCAATCAGCTCGCCCTCTGGGTCTGTCAACCCCTTTATTTAATGCTTAAAATCAACATTCACAGTTAGAGGTTTTCATGAACATCCCAAGTTCCATCATATCACGAAAGTACAACAAATCGCAAATGCAGATGTCATGTTCATGCTGACTTGAATCTAATTGGATTGTTCGGTTCTTTTCAAACTTACATGCTGTCTTGTCCTTGTGCAGAGTGGAATGTAATTGAACAGAATGATGTTGGAATGACACATCTAAATTGTCTACCAATTAGTGTTATCCTGCGCTGGCTCTCTCAGACGTCCTCATCTGACTCCTCTGCTCGCATGAGCGTTTGACATTACAGTAAAAGACAAAGGACGGAGACTATTAACTTTAAAGAACCTGTGTTATTCGCTCCATAAGCAGAACCTGCTTTGTTTAACAGCTCATATTAAAGACACCACCACACATTAGAACCTTCTGTGTGTTTTCTTAAAATCATAAAACTTTTAGCAGATGTAGATGAGATGTTTTTCACACATTGGCGTTGAAGCGTTCAGCGAGGCTAAAAACATCATTTTCACAAGTGCAACAGACAATCATTTGTGTCCGTGTTTGCTAGAATGTTTCTGGCCTAAAACTGAAATCCTGAGGTGTTTCTCAATCAGTGAAGTGAACTCGAATCTTTCAAGTAAACAGAGATATTCACTCAATGCAATCCAAAAACATGCTATTTTCCAAAAACTCAATGAACTTCATGAAATGATTTATAACCTTTGTTGAATTATACGTTTGTACATCGCCAAAAGTGGAGAACTTGACGGGGTAGGCCTACTTCACCCGAAAATGAAAATTCTGTCATCATTTATTCACCTTCAAGTTGTTCCAAATCTATATATATTTGTTTGTTCGCAGAGAAAGATATTTTGCAGAATGCTTATAACCAGACAGATCTTGACCCCCATTGACTCCCATAGTAGGAAAAATTCAATGGTAGTCAAAAGTGCCCCAGAACTGTCTGCTGTCCTACATTCTTCTAAATGTCTTTCCAAATCTGTCTGGTTATAAGCATTCTTCCAAATATCTTTCTTTGTGTTCATCCGAACAAATTCAGAACAAATGTTGACATAATTTAATAAAGGTCATTTTTAGAATAAAATATGTTCCATGTAAATTAAACAGAATGATATTTATTATAATATACTCTAATGTCAAAAACATATCTGCCCTGTCTTGTATTCCTGAATAAAAGTGATGATGTTTGTCCCCAGAAAAGTGGAACCAATATGTAGATAGCCAGACTCACAACGTACCAAGCTTATTGAGTCACACCATTGGTTTCATGCTTTACCCACAATTCAATTCTTTGTGTCCACGTGCCGTGACTAAACCAGCTCTGGTTCCCCTCCTACAACATGTTCCCATGTGCCCTCAACATGTTTCATACGGATGTTGGTCTAATTAGGTTAGTTAGCGTTCGCTTGATTACGTCGTTCCTTGGCAAGAGGATAAAAACACACAGCTGTCTAGTCAATCTGACTCTATGCTTTAGGATTATAAAACGCTGCTTTTCGTTTAAAACACGATCACCAGCATGTGCTGTGCTTTGCTTCACAGCTGGACATACTGATCTCAGGATTCCTAACTATCTCAACCAAAATGATTCCCAGTAGGTCCTTCTGGTTGACCAGCTTTGGTTTAAGTTACGACAGCGAGGAACCTGATAGTGGTTTAGGCTGGGCAAGTGAAAACAACATGACTGCATTTTTGTGATGTCTGCAGCGGATGGATTTTAATCTCCTGTTTAAGTGTAACATTTCTTGGCATTGAACACGGCTGTAGGCTCAATCTAACAAAACCACTTTTAATCAAATCATGACTCACCAGCTGACTTCCTTAAAGATGTTCAGTAGGAGGAATTTAGTCCTGGAGCATGTTCAAACACACACCACCTACTATAGAGAGCAGTCCTGTATTGTGTAACAGAACATTATTTTTCACGCCAAACTGATGCTGGGAGGATGAACACAAGTGTTTTAAGCCTTTAGAAACTATTGGGCACGTAGATTTCAAACCAGAATAATACTCATTAAGCTACAATGTTTATGATAAGATATGAAATATATCACTTATGGATATTTATTACTGGTTATTTACTATACTGACGGTCACACTTTATTTTAATGTCCAGTTCTCGGTTTTGTTAAACTGTTAACTGCGACTTTTGCTTAGTTTACTTTTAATTTGTTTCTTATTAATAGTTAGTAAGGTAGTTGTGTGGTTTAGATGTTGGGTAGGATTAGGGATGTAGAATATGTGCTTTATAAGTGCTAATAAACAGCCAATATGCTAATAATAGGCATGCTATAAGTAAGAATTATGCGGTATGAATTTGTACAATCATTTTTACTACATTTTAGTACAATTTGCTTTCACGCCATTGACAGTTAGGGTGGGGTAAGGGGAGGGGCTTCAGTTCGGCTTTTTTAATAATCGTTTTATTTCGTACATTTATTGAATTCATACAAATTAGCCACCGTGTTGTTCCAGGCTGAAATATTCCTCTGTTTACACCATCAAGGATTCAAACTTTATACAGTTATGGTGCAAAACTCTCCGCCTCAGAATCAAGCTGTTGCTATATGGTTAATGTGTTAGCAAATTGCTTGCAGGTTGTTAAAGGAATAATTCACCCAAATATAAAAATGAATAATTGATTAATAATAAAAATCACTAATAATTTACTCACCCTTATGGCATCTCAGGTGTGTGTACACGATTTCCTTCATTCATTTGAACAGAAACAATAATTGTATATTAAAGGAACAATTCGGCCAAAAATGAAAATTAATTTACTCACCCTCAAGTTGTTCCAAATCTGGATAAATATCTTTGTTCTGATGAATACGGAGAAAGATATTCGTAAACAGCCTTGTTACTAAACAGTTCTGTGCCACCATTGACTATCATAGTAGAAAAAGTGACAACTGTAGTCAAAAGTGCATCAAAACTGATTGCTTTCCAGCCTTCTTTAAAATATCTTCATTTGTGATCAACAGAACAAAGACATTTATAAAGCAACTTTTCCTACTATGGTCGTCAATGGTGATCCAAGAGCTTGTTTGGTTACAAGCATTCTTCCAAATATCTTTCTCTGTGTTTATCAGAACAAAGACATTTATACAGATTTTCGAGCAATTCGAGGACGACTAAATGATGACGAGTAAATTCATTTCAGGGTGAACTGTTCCTTTATATTGCCATCGCTATATCTTCTTCTAAGGAACTTCAAATGTTGTCTATAAAGCACAAACGTCCATCCATAAAGTAATCTGAAAAATTTGAGTAGATCAATAAACGTCTTCTAAAGCAAAAGAATATGTTTGTAAGACAAAACGATTCATATTTTAAGTTCTTTTAACAATTTACTGATCATATTTCCATTGCGACATACAGATCAGTGCAGTAAATTGAAAAATGGCGGCACATTGATAACTTTGAATCTCATTGGTTCTTGCGTGCTTGTTCATCAGACACCCAAGAAAGACCTCAAGGTGGTTCTTTGGCCTAAATAATAAGAGACATCCCCAAGTCTATAAAATTCGGGTCTGAGGTTGGTCCCTTCTGCAATGTAGGTCCATAGGTTTGATTGTCCACCTGCACCTTTTCTCAGCACGCACCCTTAAAAAGAAGAAAGGCTTTGACCTTTTGGGTTGTTAATTGTTTGTTTCATTGCCATTATCTAAACCTCTTGTTCTGTAAGCAATGCCAGTGAC
Organism: Triplophysa tibetana; assembly: GCA_008369825.1. Classification (NCBI taxonomy): domain Eukaryota; kingdom Metazoa; phylum Chordata; class Actinopteri; order Cypriniformes; family Nemacheilidae; genus Triplophysa; species Triplophysa tibetana. The sequence goes on from CM017907.1 coordinate 1,655,902, forward strand.
TCCTTTTCCCGTCGCTTAGAATTCCATTTCCTGTCCTTATTCTCTACCCGACACTGCGGAGCGTGGAGCAGAAAATCAAGTGCTTCTATTGCAACCTCACTTCCTGCCATTCACTGGCACTTCCTCCAGGAAGCATCTGTTGGTGATTTATAAAGCTGCCCATCACAAGGACAGAATAATAACGCATTACTCTGCATTAGTCCCGCGTGAGCCTTTGTAAACACACACTGAGTTCAATCAACACACCTTTAAAAGCGATTGTGTTGAGTGTAAACACGGCTACATATAGCTAGGCTGTCAAATGCATTCCCTTAGTGCTATGAGCAACGCATCCGCCAATTTATTTCACTAAGCTTTGTGTAGCCAACGGGTCCAGATAACAAAGAAATAAACCAAACCCATTTCTTTCAAAGGCATACAGAAGTGGTTATGACATTTTCAAAATAGAGAAACTTCAGATTCAGTTTTGTCCTTAACTCGGTTTAAGGTCATTCATCACACTGCTGTGGGAGTTTCTCGGTGAGATTTTGGAAAAAAAATTGTTTCACGAGCAAAAACCTGCTTTTTCCCCAAGCGTGATTGTTTTCTGAAGCACCACCTCCCAAGAGGAAGTGAATGTCTGTATCAAGGCAGCGCAGGTTTCCTGTGCTTGTTGTCTTGGGAGGACCTCACAGAGGCGGCTAAGAAAGTGAGCGAAAAAAAACATTGTCATTTAGTTTCAGTCTGCAGAACGCGAGAGCATTCAACGGAACGCAATGGAATTGTGGACGGGCTTGTATCTCGTGAGCATTCTGAACATGGCTTTTGGTTCTCCAGAGGCATCTTATAGCATTCACTTGAACAAACTCTCATTCGAGGGCGCTCAGAATCATTGCGAACCCGGTGGTTTTCTCACCAGCCTGACAAGCGAGGCGGAAATCGCAGAGATCCAAAAGGCGATCTGGAAGAAAAACAACAAAACCGCCACCTCGTTCTGGATTGGACTAAAGAAGAAAAAAGGTGAGTGTGGTGATCAAAACAAACCTCTTAAAGGATTCCGCTGGACGGCGGCCGGCGGCGAATATTCACACGATATTAAATGGAAAGAAGACCCCATGATGACTTGCACGGTGGAACGCTGTGGACTGTTGTGGGTAGAATACAGCGACTCGGAGACGAAAAACAGTGAGCTCGGGGATGCCGCATGTAAGCAAAAGAATGCTTTTATCTGCAAACGGAACTTCGAGGTGACCTGTCCCTCGCCATCGATCTTTGACACCCATGACATCGTTACATCTCCAAATGACCCTTACACACGTCAGATCATTTGCAGTTCTGGTGCCAAGTTCACTTTGAAGTGCTCGAACAACCTAGTTTGGAGTGTCGAGGGTGACGAAAACTCGGACGTATCTCAACTTTGCCTGCAGTGTAAAAGCGGCTACAGACGGGATGCTAATGGAAGCTGTGTGGATATTAACGAATGCGAAGCATCCAATCCATGCAAGCACACGTGCCTGAACACAGACGGCTCATACAAGTGTACATGTCCCGACAATGGGGACTCGCATGTCTGCGGTGAATCAACAACACCCACCAAGGATCTGGAAAACAATGATGTACATCCAACATATTTCGATGTGAAGAGGATTCAAGCAGAGGGTGTCAGCGGAAATGAGACGGCAGTAGAGATTGAAGAACAGAATGGAGACATTTCCAATATTGTGGTACCTGTGATTATAGCTCTTTTGATTTTCGTGGTTCTGATGGTGATCGTCGCAGCCATCGTGAAGGGTTGCCTGAGGAGGCGCTCTATGAAACTGGCTCAGAAGAAGTCGGAGGCCGTGGCACTGAATGGGTCCAACTCCACGGAGAATGGGAATGAAAATAAACATCAAAGTGAGAGAGATTGTTAAGTGTAAAACAGAAATTGTTTTGACACATGCAGACTACTGGAAGAGTTTTTCTTATTGGAACATTTCTGTGGGAGGTTGACACACAGGCGTGGAGCGTAGTAACTGCATATTCTTTTTGTTTTTTTCCTTCAGGTTCTTTATGCAAATGTAGATATGAGAATATATTTGGTAAATACATGTATAAAGTTTCCTTGTTTATTATTTGACTGCTTGGATGTAATGTGGACATTTGAGAACTGTAGATTTTTTTGTGTTTAATGTTTTATTTGTATTTCTGATTTTTTTTTTATTAAGTTTCACACAAAAGGTTTATGAGAATCTTTACACCTAGATTTTTTACATGAATAGAAAATTACGTTGAAGCCACTGTACACACCTATGATTGTTCCAACACCGTGTACTGTCCCTATGACCTGACATGTGTCATAAATCCTGGACACTTTAACAAATGCTTTCATAACAAAATAACACATGATTTGGTAGAAAAAGGACAAACCTAACCGCCGGGTTGGTGTTAACCAATGCTGGGTTGTTTGAACCAATTGTTGGATCAGGTTATTAGGTTAATTTGAGCCAATGGTTGGATTTGTCTCTTTTGATCCAGCCATGGTTTGAAAATAACCCAACATTTTTGGAGTGGAGAATCCATTTCACTCTAATTAAATAATCTCTTCAGACAGCAAGAAAAAATAAACTTACCAAGCCATTTTTGTGTTAGCCAATCAAAACACTTGTGGTTGGCTCTCAGCCAATGTATTTGAGGCAGGAGTGGTTGTTTGGGTGACCAATGAAAGACAGGAAAGCGTTTAAAGCCTGTTTGGAAACACTATTGCAATTCCTTTTGATGCTGTTAGGGGCACAGAAATTGCACGGAGACGCTTTGAAGATGCATTCAGTTCAGCAATTTTGAGTAGAATAAAAATAATTTACTGTATAGACTTTTCATTTGAATAAGTTACAAGATTTGTAACAACTTATATTATGCATTTATAGAGGAAAACCTATCTTTTAAAGGAGAAAATAAACAAATTGCACCTTGATCGAATAACTTTTTTTTTCAATAAATTAATTGTGGTTAAAATGCAATAAAATACATTAATCACACCTGTAGACCAGCCTTGAATTAAATCAGATTATAGAGTTCCTGCTCAATATTTCACAGACTTTAGATCAGACTCTATCAAGATCAGACATATAACAAATCAACATTAACGTTACACAATACATTTTAAGCTATTAAGTATTTCAACCCCCATTTGAAACACACACAAAAATGCTTACTTTTACATTTGTGAAATTGAAATTTACCTGACAGCTCAAATTATGAATCATTATTCATGTTTACAGGTGTCTGCCGGTGTTTTAACATAGGCCTAATTAAAAAAATGGGTAGAAGTTTTAAGCAAAAATAACTTTGACCTGCATTGCAGAATACCTGCCCCTCCTTTTTTCACAAATAGCCTCCCGACGAGGTGATTGTCTGCACACGCAATTACAATAGGACTGCTTACTCGTCGTTATTTGCATATTGGATTGTCAATGAGTTTTCTGCTCCCTGCTTACCCAAAACTTTACCGAAATTCTTTCCTTGCATTGCAACCATCGTGCAGGAAATGCAAATCTAGTTTCCTCAAAGCCACGACCAGTGTGTTTGAATTAAACTCAAAACAAGAAGCTGATTTTTTGATATGTTTTAATCTGGACAGTTTTTTTCATATCTTTCAACAACAAAGTCAAATACACCAGTAACACTTTATAATGACTTTTATCGGTAAGTCATTAACAAACACTGTCAGGAGCTCACAACGCATTGAAATATGAAAATATAAAAATAAATAATACTTTCGTGAATGCACATCAATGAATTAAATGACAGATGTTTTAAAGTGTAACCAAAACATATGAACGAAAAAAAAACGATTAAATAGCACATACTTCAATGACAACAGATGACAAAACAAAGCTTCTGTAAATGGCTCTGCGGAGTCCTACAGTGTTGTGGTTCTGGATGTACAGGTGCCGTTCCTGTAAGTGCTGCCCGATTCCAGATTATCCGGCTGAAATTCGTCCACACTGTACCCGCGACTCTTTAGAGCCGTGGCATAGTAATCTATGGGTTCCTCCGTGGCGTTTTCCCACCACCTGAGACATAAGATCCTCTGGAAGGAGCGCCTGAAGTTATCCGAAAGAAATCCGTACAGAATGGGGTTGGCACAGCTGTTCGCATACCCTAAAATCACAGCCAGCTGACTGAGGGTAGCATTGTGTCGTTGAACAAACACACCGACGAGCTGCACGATGTGAAACGGCATCCAGCAGATGACAAAAACAGTTACGACCATCATGACCATGAGTGTGATCTTCCTCTCGGACTTTTTGCGCTGCTGCCAGCCCGCTTTTAACGCCACGACCCTCATTTTCACTATGATGAGGATGTAACACATGCATATGGCGATGACGGGAAACAGAAAGCCCATCAGAAAGGCATAAATCACGAACACAGCCATCCACTGCCTCTCGGGCTTGGGCATCTGCATGTTGCACGCCACGGATCCGTCAGAATTTGGCGCAGTGGTGGAGAAGACGACGATGGGTAAGATGACCACGATGGAGAACATCCAGACGCCCAAGTTGACCATTTTGGCGATGGTGGGTCTCCGGTATCGGGCGGCTTTGATGGGATGCACCACGGAGATGTAGCGGTCGATGCTCAGCACGGTGAGACAATAGATGCTGGTGAACATATTGATCGCGTCGACGCTTAAAACCAAACGACACAGGAGGGACCCGAAGGGCCAGTGGTGAAGTAGCGAAGAGGTCACCAAAAAGGGCACGCTCAACATGAGCAACTCGTCCGCGATCGCCAAGTTCAAAATGTAGATATTTGTCGCCGTTTTCATCTTGGCGTATCTGAAGATGACATAAATCACCATCGAGTTGCCACATAGTCCAACCAAACACACCACGGAATAAATGAAGGAGATGAAAATCGCGCTGCTGCCGTGAGAGTCTCCGGTTTGCGTCTCGTTGGAGGAGTTTAACAGATATAAACCGTCCTCCAGGTTGTTGAAGGTGTCGTTGGGCAGCATTCCGACACTGTTGTGGCTGTGCTACGGATTTAAAGTACACGTAAAAGATCACAGGGTGCTCGCATGCATGCTGCAAGAGTCCCGAAAGCGCATTCCGTGTCACTGTCGCTGCGGCGGTGCGCGGCGCTTTCAGCACCGTGGACAGTTACTCCACATCCACGCGCATCACATTCACAGACGTCAGACGTGCAAAATGACGCTGCTCGGGTCCTAATGGGGTTGGCAGCGTGTCTCAGGAAGAAAAATAGTTTATTGACGCCAACCAGACCGTCTTTTCTCTGTCAGTATAATTAGAAATGATGTAACACGCGTGGTTTGTTTTATATGAAAGACAACTGCGATGTGTTATTCAAACAAGTCGTTCCTGTTGCTTAATAAAAGAAACGTCGTGAAATTGAAAGGTTTTGACTATAGTTAACCTTTGTAAGGAACCTTTTATTTTTTCTTGACTAAAAGGATAACATATGCGTAGTGCATTTACATAAACTCATCGAAGGTCACAGGAGATTTAATGGGGCCCACGTCAGCAACAGCATCACAAGACGGTTTGATAGACTATACAATAATGTAGTATCATTTTTTTGATAACCTTGTCCCTGCTTTTGTTCAGATAAACTTGTGCCATGACAAACCGGTGTCACTCAAAGACCGCATTAAACTATTGAGACTACTATTAATAGGGTTATTTAGATAACAGGTGGGTTACTTTAAAATTCCAGGGGTCCAATGTTAAAGGAGTAGTTCCCCTTCAAAATGATAATTCTGTCATCGTTTATCATTTAAACCTGTATGACGTTCTTTATTCTGCACGACACAAAAGAAGATATTTTGAAGAATGTTGTTACCAGACCCGTTCACTTGCTTTGGTGACAATATAAGTGAATGGGGGGCTGTGCTGTTCTGAACTACTCCTTTAATGTCTTTTCTCTCTACAACCAAATAAAAACCGTGTGTGACACAGCAATACGATTTTCAAAGGCATTACTCAAGAAACACTAAACAAACTCTTGGCTGGTATAAAGAGCCTTGAGGCATTCAAGTGAATGCATATCTTGGCGTCTTTCACCAATGTCTAAAAACAACCACAAATCAACCTTGTGTGGAAACACATCTGTGCTTATTTCTGGCACCACCTAGTGATGGCATCACATCTGAAGAACATAATACTCCTAAAGGATGCATTTCAGCCATAAATCCATATAAAATCAGTTCACTGCAGTAATCTCTTAATGTGTTAAGTAGATTGATCCTTTCTTTTATTTGCTTTCGTACCTAAAATACTTGTTTCAAAGTGAATGTTTAACATTAGGAGAAAACATTGCTATGCATATTTCTAATTTCCAAAAATGGCAATGCTGTGTGTAGCATCTCATTTCTTCAACACCATCTTAGAAGATGTATCTCGTGGTTGGAAAAGATGTTATGTATTTTAAAAGGGTAACTGGCCTGCATCAAATAGACAACAATTAGGCAGATGTTCATTTTCAATGAGAATCTGGCACTTGGTGGAGTTGCTTTCGGTCTCCTGTCATCAATATAAGATCTCAAAAATGAATGTATCTCTGATAGAATGAAATGATGTGATGTTGCCTAACGCCTCCTTCAGGTCGCCAGCGACAAAGTGTGGTGATTTCATTCTTTTCAATAGGGAGCTGGTGACTTCCTGCGACAGGAAGTGGGCGTGTCTAGCAACGCGACAAAGTTGAGATTTGCGACTTTCGGGAGCGACTACCAATAGGAGTAAAGCAGCAGAGCTCACGTCTTCTGTCCCATATCAGTTACCGCAGGGTTTGTTTACAAATGTTACTAGAGCCACCAAAGACCTTGTGGCATCACTAGACACACAGTCGCTGGCGGTCTGAATGCACCTTTAAGCATGTTAAACATTTCCCCCCCAACAAATTTGACTCTCTTCACTCCCAAGCTATTTGCTCAATTTGATAATGCTCACACATTTAAAATAACATTAAAGAATAGCAAAAAGTTGAGCCTCATCTGTCAGAAGTATACAGTGATACCTCACTTTCTCACAGACGGAGACTCGTGCTGTCCTTGAGATGTAATGAGCCCAGTCATCACAGCACAATGTGTGAGAAGCAGATGGCTGAATTCACACTATTCTCTCTCTCTCTCTCTCTCTCTCTCTCTCTCTCTCTCTTTCGACTGGAGAGGATCTAAATCATTCAGCAGGTGTTTCTTTCACTCTTCATCTATTTTAGCCTCTTAAATGACCTCAGCCATTTGGAATTTGATTTCATAAGTCAGTGAACTGAGTTTCTGAACTAACAAGACATTGCTTCACAGATGATCGTTTTAATGTGATAATTTTATGTGCTTGCTAGACACATAAAACTTACTGAAGTGTTGTAATGATATTCCTAAAACACCCGGTTTATGTCTTAACAAATGAATGCAAATAAGTTCAGACTCTCACAATTTGTTTGTACTAACATAACTGCAATTTAAAAAAGAACGACTTTAAACCGTTGACCTGTTTCAAAAGGGATAGTTCACCCAAAAATGAAAAGTCATCCTCATTGATTCACTCTCATGTCGTTCGAAATCATTCCTCTGTGGAAAACGCTAGAAGATATTTTGGTCTCAATGGTTTTGTGCACATACAATTGAAATCAAAGTAGTCCGATGTTATTTAAATACCAACATTCTTAAAAATATCATTCAGTTTTTGGCAAACTATCATTAGAGGGTTTTACACATTTTCTCCTCCTCCTGAACAACTTCATCTCAAGCTCATTGATCATTTCTTTGCTAACCTGCGAGCAAAAACCTGTGACATAAAAAAAACATTAAGACCTGTTGCTAATTAACTGCATCAAAGTGCTTTAATAAGTTACACTTCATTGATTTAAAGAGCCCCCGAGCAGCATCAAGATTCATGCTTCCGAGTCTTCAAGTTCCACTGCGGTCCTGTAGTCCTCCAACGCCTGCTCAGTCCACCCTAAACGTGCCCGAACGTCAGCCCTGAGTTTATAGAGCAGAGCATCGGCCGGCTGGAGCCGCAGAGCTTTAAAACACACACACACAAACACAGATGTTAGTACAAAATGTCCCTCTGTTTACAAGCACCATCACCTTCATCGATCCGTCTGCTGTTTATTTCAAGAGGTGTGAACATGCAATGAAGTCTCCCGCGCTCCTCTAAGAGGTCTGCCATTAATCGCATTGTCTTACGCCATCAGACAGCCTCTCGTATGTGTTTCTATTCTCCTCAAACCGAGACTGACATCACGCACCGCATTACCACAAGCATCTCTAACAGGCTGCGAGAGAAAAAGACTAGGCCGATAAGAGGACATCTACTTTTTACTTCACACGAGGGACAATTTGCAAGCAATTTCCCAGGTGCATTTGCATAAATTACCATGGCTCGGCAGGTACCTTCAACAGACAGTGTTTTGCTAAGGTGCTTTTGATTTAGAGTGCTTGCGTGTGTAAAAGCCTGGGAGTGAGCTAATGTGTAAAAACTCGCAGGATAAGCGTTCAAAGTATCTATGTACAGCTAACAAAATGAGAGCGTTTGGAAATGCGCGCTGGAATGACACGTGATTACTCCATTCACATAGAACAGGGCATGGACTCTCATTAGTTACCGAGGGCCATCTGTTCTCTAATACCCACCTGTCTCAGACTCAGTTTCAGGGGGGATTTAGCCGTGCCGTCTAAAAAAAACTACATTTTTCATATTTGGAATGCTTGTACATCCCTGGGTTTCAACCTTATAAATAAATATGCAGCATGGCAAGAGGAAACCAATAATTGGTTTACACTGTAACCATGGTAACCACCTGACTCTTGTTTTGAATCAGGAGGGACATGGGTACTGCGTTATTTCCCTCTGGGGCTTGTTTTTTCACGGGAGCCATGCGGCTAAAGCCATCACGCTTTTGTCCGTTCGGGTGTAAAGGAGCCTCTTAAAGCCCTCCATCTATCTCACACATACAAACACAAACACACCGAGTAATGATTGCACACATACACAACGACAAAGGTTGTGCGTACTATTCTCGGGGAAAATACAAAAATATACAGCTTGAGCGCACGTGAATCCAAAAGTCAATTGGGATTAGAAAAAGCATTACTGGAATGTAAATGTCAATCATTATTTCAGAATACTGAATCCAGTAAGTTCTGATAGTAAGCTGGCAGTCTACCGATTCAAAAAGCTGCAGTATGTACCAGAAGTTACGTAAAGCCTGCCAAACAGATTGGAATGAACGCTTTCAGCCCGTCATCTTTTTTGCAATATGCATCAAGGATTGAACAGACTATGGGTGGCCTGTGGGTATGACATCTAAGACACAGATTGTCACACACTTGACTGTCTGAATAAAGACAGCTTCGCTATCTCCTCACATCTTCTCCTTTCATCATCTTGACAAAGCCCTTCACAGAGATATCACAAGATGTTATCAGGGTTGTCATGTGCAATTCTCCATGTAAAGTGATATCATTATTGGCATATTTCACAAAAGGATATTTTCAACTGAAGTATAGCTTTTATGTTCATCTCCATGAAATCAAGAAACCCTATTTGCTGCAGTTTCTGCTCACTAATGAAATAAATGTATGATGACTAATGCAGTGTTGTTCTCCCAGAGAGTACAGAGAACGAGAGAGATCTGTATGCTAGCAAGTTGCCCTACGTTATATAGCTTATGTAAGTTGTAGCTGTTGGGACTCTAAATAAATAACAGCGGATAAACAAATATATCATTACCAATAAATGTCCTTCTGAGTCATTTCTATATGAGTGAAATTAAAAACAACGGCTTGAATAAACAAAGCAAGTTATTTTACTTTTTGCCTGTACAAAGGGTTGAAGAAGCGTTATATCTAAAAATATAATATTAAAAGGTTTACAACACTAAATATTAAAGAGGACGTGTTGGAAAAGAATTCAGATTTATTTTTCTAACATTAGTAGACGTTAAAGCAAAGTTATTATAGTTTACTAAAACTAAAACTATTACAGTGGCATTTATTTAGCAGACACTTTTCTCCAGCGACAAAAACGTTTTTGTTAGTTGAAATCTAATAAAATATCGGCCAAAATATTGTTCGAACAATTAAAATGAGATATGTTGCTTCAGTGTAGTTAAGGCCCTTATTTTGTTAACTAAAATAAAAATAAAAACTTATATGAGGAATAAACAAATAAATAATCAAATGACACAACATAAAAAAATTGCTAAAAGAACTAAACTAAAATTAACATAAAACCGAGAAATATAAAAAAATATAATGCAGAATATTAATTAAACTACAAAAAAAAAAACGTCTATAAAAACTAAACAAACCCTACAAAAGGATCTTTCAAAATAACTGATTATTGTAGCCAAAAGAATTTACAGTAAAGATATTAAAAATAAATATAGATAAAGATATTGAAATAAATAATTATACACAACGCTAATTATGATACTATTAATTCATCTGCATTTATTCTGTGTTTTTTCTCTTTTTGTCTGTAATGTATTAATGTCCCTTTAGAGAGCCAGAGAGACTTCTGCTGCTCTTACAGCAACATGTTAAACGGGCACAATATCACCACCTACTATATTGGAGTGTCACACAGATACAAGTGCTGAATTTTTTAACATATTAGTATTAACATGATGTCAATACTCATGTTATTAATATAACGCTTGTTGTCTTAATAAAAGGTGGTGTGTTCAGGCTCACGTCACTCACCTCGTGTAAGGTCCTCCTCGGCTGACTGATGCTGTCTGAGTGAGCAGTAAAGATTGGCTCTGTTAAAGTACACGTGTGCAGAGAGCGGGTTGAGGCGCAGAGTCTCACTGAAATCCTGCAGTGCTTCAGGAATCTTCCGCAGCAGCCCGTGAGTGATGGCTCGGTTCAGGATGGCGGACTCATCTGATGGGTCCAGTTCAAAGGCTCTGCTGTAGAACACACACGCCTGTGTCGCAGAAGAAAAAAAGCTTGAGTGGATTTCTTCCTGAGAATTGTGTGAGAATTGATTCAAGTTTCACCTGCTCAAACTGTCCGTTGTAAAAGAAGAGAGTAGCGGCATTGAAGTGTGCCAGAGCGTATGTGGGATTGAGGCTGATGGCTTTCTGATAGTCCTTCATGGCGCTGACTTTATCCCCCATTAACTGCTGGATCACACCTCGGTTTATAAAAAGCAGCTCGGAGTGAGGGTTATACTGACAGAAGGAAGAAAAAACAAATAATATTTGTCATCATTTTCATGTCATTTCTTTTACATATTATGTAATATGCTCCTTTTCCCTTCAATGAACTGGATTGTTATTCAGAAGGAACAAAATGAATATTTTAGACATTCATCACCTATCATGTGTTGACAAAACTAGAATACACATAACAGCACTGCCATGTTTAGTCCTAATGAGTACATCAAAAGTAATTTTTGATGTATGGAAAGCCACACAGCAACCTCTATAGCGGTGTTTATATCCTGCAGCGCTGCCAACAGGTTTCCCATCTGCACACTGACGACAGCTCTGCCTTCATACGCCGGCCAGCATTTGAGGTTTACCTCCATCGCCACAGTGAACTGATTCCAGGCTCTCAGGAAGAATCCAAAAACCTGCCGTGGAGGACAGAATATCGATCCAGCTCAGCGCCAATCAATAAAGAGCAGAGAGTCAACAGACCGTCTGCAATATATTGTTCCCGCTGAGGGGAAAAAGCTAATAAAATGAAAATGATAATAATCACATAATGGAAGATGTACAGTATCCGCATTTGTTTCCTGTTGATCTATCTCTGAAATCTGTCCATTTCACAATACAGAAACATTCCTTTTTTTTAAGAGAATTGAACATCAAATACATAGACATTGGGTAAAGATAACAGACAGAAAAAGAGATATCGACTGGGTCAAATGAATGTCTTTGTGGGATGGCTGAAATGAAGAGAACCCATGCCTGGTTATCTTCAGGCTTTGAGTAATATTTAGATTTACCAATCAGGTTTTATCGATTCAACGCATTCAGGTTTGTGAAAACATATTAAACCTTGAAAACATGCTTGTCCTTCAAGCTGTGAAAGGTCGACCAAATGTAAACATTTATTTGGTATTTACTCTTCCTTACATCAAGTTCAGTCTTACGAATGAATCAGACGGTTTGTGAGCTTGAGCAAACAATTCATTCAAAAGAACCCAATTTAAATATATGGTTTCTTCAAGGTTTGCTCCTTGTTTCATAAACGTTAATAAAAAAATGAATTTGAACCGACATGGGGGTGAATAAACAAAGACTGAATTTTCATATTTGGCTGAAGCATTTCTTATAAGAAACCCATTGAACATTATTTCATTAATTGTGTAACAGATATCTTGAATGTTATCAGTAAGAGATTTCCAATTTGGAAATATTCAATAACCTGACTTGCCCATGCCAGCTGGAAAATTGTTGAATAAAACATATAGCGCTATAATGAGAAACAAATACCATTTCACAATTCATGAATGAACTCGTTGTATTATGCAAACTTACACCATGCAAATGTTTGTCAGAAACAAGATGATTCTTAGAGTGCTACCTGTAAGTTGTATGCCAGGCCGATGCGGGCATTTAAACAGAGTGGATTGAGGTGCAGAGCAGTGAGAAAGTCTCTCTGGGCGTGCTTCATGCCATGACTGTGGCCATAATCCATCAAAACGTTACCTCGGCCCACATAAGCGTCTTGTGAGAGGGGATCAAGTCTTAGAGCTTTACTGAACCTGTCCAAAGCCTTCTCCAACTGTCCAAGCCTAGAAAGCACACAATGGACATCCATTATTACACACAAAGCTGTGTACTCATTCAGTTTACAAATGAATTATTAATCTGATTTGTATTTACCGACTTCGCTGGAGCATTTGCATTTCAAACGCTAAATTACCCCAGCGGGAGCATTTACCCAACATGCAGTTCAAAACGGGATTAAACGAAAAAAATCTGCAATTACTGTAAAATTAGAGTTGTGATCTTGTGGAAGGCCATTTATTTGAGGTCTAAAAACATTTGTTTTTGTTTTAATGATAGTTCAGTGATCTGTGCGTCACATGAGCAGGGTTATTGAGTTATGGCTTTCATTACAGCTTGTGTAAAGAGATCAAACACCCTGTCTATAATACACTATTAGTCTGATTAAAGTAAGTCTCAACCCATTGGACACCTAGAGCCTTTTGAAGGCGAATCAATAGACGCATTGACAGAATCAGCGATGCCTTGTCTACATTATTTACAGTGCACCCTTTCAAATACAGACCGCATTCACAACTGTGTGATAAAAGAGCATTAAGAACATCATTTATTACAACTTCATAAGTAAAAAAATAGATCTGCATAGCTAGAGTGAAATTAATCAATGTATCAGTCGATCAAGTTCATATAATCTGAATCCTTCATTAAGAAAATGGACTGAATTGATTCTCCAGTTCAATTCATTGACTCAATATTTAAGTTGGTTGAGTGGGAGGTAATAGAAGATTATTGACGATCAAATAATTCACACAAATCACCACACAGATGTATTGTATGGTTTCAGATGACTTTGGAAGATTTGTGGGTGACCTGTTTGTTACATATCATCACAAAAAATACCATAATTAACATGGTTTTGGGTTTCTGGTGTCAGAAATCCACCAATTTTGTGACAAGCCATTTTTCCAGTATTCAATTTGGGATGTACAATATCAGATTCATAATTTTGCGTTTTCACTTTTCCGGCCAATGAATCATACTCAAAATACGAGTTAATACAAATTAGTATCAATCAAACTGCTGTTGGTTTGCTTTGATTTAAGCAATAATTACAAAAAAATACTGCTAACTAACACAATGAAAAAAAGTTTTTATTTATTTGGAAGAAATATTGTTAGTAGTTCATAGATTGAATTTTTTTTTATTTGACCTAGCATGTAACTATAAAGAGTAATTTTAGAAACACTCAAAACAATTTTTTATCCGCTGGTTTATTTCCGTTTGGTCTTTTTAAACTCTTTCTATAAATTCTCAGAAATCCTCCATGAAAAGACACAGACCTGTGATGGATCACGCCCAGTGTATGGTGAATTATTGCATCATCAGGACGCTTGTGAGCTGCAGCGGTAAAATCCTGCAAATAGATACGATTTACACACATTTTTTATTGTACATAATTTACATATATTGCTATTACTACTAAGCTCCATAATATTTAATGTAAAGTAATCAATAATCATAAATTAATCGTATTTACGTTTTATAACATATGTTTGTGGCATTACTGCGATCCATATTAATTCTCCTTTTCTTTCTATAAAAACAGATGGTTCAAACCCTGTTTGTTTTTCACATTTTGTTCTACCCAACACCTTATCTCAAAAAATGCAATGTCTTGACTGGAAAAAACATTAGATTTGTAAAATGGTTCCGTATTATACAAGAAATATATTTTATAAAACCTGAAAAACTCAATATCGACAATTCTACAGCATGTATCAAATGCTTCTGAGTCCTTGAACAAACAGATAACAGAAGCTGCCGTACAATCGATGCTTCACACTTGATAACTCTTGCTTACCTGAAGGGCACTGCTATAATCATTTAACTCCACATACAGAACGCCACGGTTTATCAACACTTTGAGATCAAGCTCCGGCTCTCCATCCAGGAGCAGCACGATGCTGTAGTCCCGGAGCGCCTTGAAAATCAAAGAAAAGTAATGCAAGAGCAAATAAATAAATCTGCATTAAAATGCATGTGCGTAAGCTCAGTGCTTATGAAAATCCATCCCGCTGTTGTATACATATTAACATATACCATCCCTTTGTTACTGAGTGGAAAAAGTAGCCGATACAAAGTCGAGAAATGTAAATGAAAACTGTCACCAGCTCATAATCCTGCAGTTTCTGGTAACAAACACCACGGTTGTAGTAAGCAAATGCACATGCGGGGTCCATCTGGATTGCCACAGATAAATCCTCCACTGCTTTCATGTATCCCTAAAGATTCAACCCATATCATAAAATTTAGCATTTTATTCAAATAGCAAAGTTCTGCTTCGCTTGTCATCGCAGACCATAATCCATAAGTGAGAGGCAAATCTGTTCAAATGGTGTTTTCACACTTACTTTCAGATAGATTTGTAGAGCTCCTTTATATAAGTAGGCTTTGACACTCTTGGGATGGATTCTAATAGCTTCATTACAGTCGAGTACGGCCTTTGCATATCGCCCTTCAGCTCCATAAAGGGCAGCCCGGCTTAAATGTACCTTAAAACAGAAATAACATGTTTTAAACATGAAACGCTCTCTGCATGACATGCACAGAATAAATCAGTCAAGCCAGATAAAACTCAATATATTCGAATAAACATAGAGGTTCAAACTCTGACACCACTAACATTAAAGGCGTCTGTTTTGCATTTCATGCTATCAGCGCTGCAATTTGAACGACAAAAGTAATTGACAAATTTACATTTGTTCATTTAGCAGATGCTTTTATCCACAAGCGACTTATAAAGGAAAGAGCATTTAACATTATTTATAATTTACATGAATATGTTTTCCCCCTTTTGCTTTTGCACAACTATGTGCAAACCATGATTCATGTTTTTCCAGCAGGATTCGATTATGCAACAAAAGAGCATCATGTCTACTTTAATCATGTTGTGCTTTCAGACATTTGGACAGCGTTGGATGCGATGTACCTGATAAAGTTTGGGGTTTATGCGCAGTGCTGTATTAAAGTCCTGCCCGCTCGCTGTATCTCGTAGGCACGTGCGACAAAGTCCTCTCTGATGGTAAGCTTCAGCGAGGTCTGGCTTCATGCTCACAGCGCTGTTGAAAGCATCTAAAGCCTGGAGCAAAAGAGAGTCTTCGCTCTCCTGAATTACAAAATAATCGTGACAGACATCACCATAACAGAATACAGCAAGATTTATGTCTATGTTTCACACTGCAGATGGTTTTGATGATGACGGTTGCTTTGATGTATGAACGTCTCATTTATTACCTGTAACAGAGGCACCTGTGCCATGCAGCAGACGCCAATAAGATGGAAGACTTCTGCAGCTTTTTGTACACTAGAGCGTTTCGCTTTATTGGTTTCCAGCATTTCCAGAGCTTTTCCCAAAGTCTCCACTGCTTCCTGTGTGCGATACGCATCATAAACTCTGACACAGTAATCTAACCATGCAGCAGAATGTTAACAGCGGTATTGATTCTCTATGATACTGTTTGACAGTCAGACCAAAGGCGTGAAAATCAAGAAATCTTCAAAGCAAATCAGAAACAACACACTTTGCAAACAAACTAGCGACTACCTACGAAAAACAGCACATACAGAATATTTCTCTCTTTCTCTTCATACATTTACACTTTACAAATAAAGGGTTTAAAAGGTTCTTCACGGCGATGCCATAGGAGAACCACATATGGTTCCACAAAGAACCATTTAGCCAAAGGTTCTTTGAAGAACCATCTATTTATTCTTTTTAATAATCTGAAGAAGCTTTTTTCGCAACAAAGAACCTTTTGTGAAACAGAAACGTACTTCAGATGTTAAAGGTTCTTTGTGGAACCAAAAGGTTCTTCTATGGCATTCACAAACATTTTGAAGCTTTTTTTAAGATTGTATACACATTAGAAAAAGACAAAAATAAAGCAAAATAAATGGACGGACGGACGGACAGACAGACGGACAGACAGACAGACAGACAGACAGATAGATAGAATTTCAACAATATCAAACCTCAGGTGTGACAAAGTCATCCAACAGCAATGTGAAAGACTGACAGAATGACAAGACAAGAAAACTTCGTTGTATTTGAGAGATAATAAAGATAATAATATTTTTTACATGATGTTTTAATATTTTCCACATATGTATAGATATAGGCTTACAATTAATAGTTTTTCTTTTCAGAATGAACAGACCAACAATTTTTGTGGCTCATCTTCTAAACAGTTGCATATATTATTTTTAAGAAAAAAGAGAATGTCCCTTGTAACGAGGAAGGCGGTACGAGAGCCGTGAGGTGGTGCCGGTGGCGTGAGTAATAGTGGGAATCAGTTGTGCGCAGAGCCGATTCCCACTATCACTCACGCCACCGGCCCCGCCTCGTTGCCTCACGGCTCTCTTGAGTGTTCTTTTAAAACTTTTTGATGAAACCACTACCAGCATTTGTGTTTACTGATGTTTTTGGAAAGGCTGGTCCTTTGCTGGTTTAGTTTTGCTACCCATCATGTGAGCCATGCAGGCTAAGCTTGACTAAGATGTTCCCTTCATGGATCTCAGACTCACTGTGAACCTGCGTTCCCTCATCAGCGTCTTTCCCAAAAGAATGAGGGCTGGAAGTAAAGGTCGTGTATCGACCGCATCCTGCAGGCAGGCGATGGCTTCGGCTTCGTTCCCCAGGAACGATTGAACGGTTGCTTGCTGGACCGCCGATAAACCCAGAGCTGTAACGGACCACAGGAGAGCTCTTCAGTTTGTTCTTGTTGTTGTTATGGCAACAAACACCACATTGACCTGCAAGGTTCACTTCACCCTCAGTTACACCAGGTGGCCTAATATGATTTAATGACGCTCATTAAATTATGGCCTGCGATAAGGGTTGATATATTTCGAGAGCTAAAAATACGTTTGCAATTTATTTTGGATAGACAGTGAACTGAAATGACCATTACCTGTCTTCATTTCAGCTGCATATCTTATGGAGAGATGAGCCAGGTCAAACCGTCCCATTTCATACAAGTACTGCCCCCTAAAAACAACACAACACTTTAAAATACGTTTATCTGCGTAAGCTAAACATTCAAATATAGAGATTACAAATAGAAAGAAAATAATTTTGCCCACAGTTGAAATATGGGAAGATGCTGTCTTTACATGAATTGGACTGTTTTAAGAGAAACTTATGGATTTTAAGAACTTCATATGTACACAACTCTAAAACACAACCTGGTTTTCATTTGTATCAAATGAAATACAGCATAAAATCTGCCTACAGTTCATAAAAGCACATTTGTAAGATACACAAAAGCGTTTCATAAGAAAAGCATCAACGAACAGATGCTTTAAACAGCGAAATTGAGCTGAAAAGCATATAAGGTCAATATCGTTATTTTTCTTTTCTTTTTCCATACACCCTCAATTCACGAACCCTATAGAGCTGAAGAGGCTTCTGGATAAGAGGCGGCTCTTTGAAAACAAAATCCTATTATGTTTTGAAACCATGTACTGTTTGCTCAAGCTCAAGAGTGGGGATTGTTGAGAACAATAAAAACAAAAAATAAAATCTCGGTTGTATGTCCAGATAACCTCATGATGTGCAGGTCATGGGCATCTGGGTTCACGTGTATCGCTCGACTCAAATCCTTTACGGCTGGACTCAGATTATTCACCTGTGAATAACACAAGAGCACACGCTTTACAACAGACTAATAAAAATTCTATAACAATGATTATAACAACATGAACCTATAAATAACACGAGTGCCTCTTAAAACAGGCACTTACTGTTTAATCGGTTGAACAGTCCAATGACATTAAATATATTTTATAATCTCTGTAATAGACTGTGTTTTGTCTCAGTCCGCTCAGTTACATCCGGTACATTATATATAGTTACTTTGCAAATATCTAACCAATACAAAGTAGTAAAAAGTGCTTGTCAACATTGAATACATAATATTTGTTCATTTAAAACGTACAGTGTTTTTCAATTTCCTGAAAATATGTGGATATCAGAGGTAATGTAGGGACAGCTATGATATTTACATTTTTTTGCAAAGTAAATTTCTTATGACTTAATTTTTCTCAATGTTCACTTTAAAAATAAACTTTGACAATCGCATTTTTCAAATCTAATAGCCGCTTCCATGCCTTCATCCTCTTACGTTATAGTAAGCTCTGGCCCTGCACACGCATGCTCTTACACAGCTGGGATCCGCTTTCATCGCATCACTGAACCTTTTGATGGCTTCATAATTTCGATTCATTTTCAACATGCTGATGAGTCCCAAACTGACATAAGCAACAGCCACTGACCTGCGGAGGAAAAAAGACGCTTTTAATATTTGACTCAAACACTTCCAGTCACATTCTACAATGAAGATACTTTCAAAGAACTTCAAGATTCAGTAAACTTAAATTCACTTTGGACTGCTTGTGTAAGAGAAGACACACGGCTGAGGGGGCAGAGGGTCACCTGTCAAGTTTGATCACAGCTTCAAAGTCAGCCGTGGCCTGTCGCCAGAGCTGCAACTGAGCATAGAGTAAGCCGCGGTGCAGGAAAGATCTCAGGTTTTCAGAGCTGTCATTGATGAGAACTAGAATAAGAGAGAGAAATACAGATTTCAGAAGCAAGCAATGCACAATGTAATGGCATTTTTCCACAGACAAACTCTCATTGGCTGTCCAGTGCGCCACTTTTTTATCTCTCAAAGCGTGTGCCAATAAAACAAAGTGAAGTTATTGTAATATAGTAGCTCGGTGCCACATCTAAGCCTATGACTTTACTGTTGAATCTGTTCGGTTTACGGCAGTCGGCGTTGAAAAAATTATCCAAGCTGAAGAGATCAAAGACGCAGATTACAGCGGCCGACATCACATAGCTCTTGGATAGCTCTTATTTGTTCTGCTGGATGAATAAAAACATTACGATTCTCATATGACCTGATTCAATAGATTACCGTGATAAGATTATGATGTGGTTCCAATAATGAGATTAATTCTGTGCAAAACAGCCTAATTGAAAGATTTAGACCAAATACTCGTGAAGGGAATATTTTATAGAAAAAGAGATTTTCTTTTGCGGTGTGAAGATCCTGCATCAGTCCATTTACGAAATCTAAGCTGCAAAAATAGTTCATTCAAGGAGCTATCTAGGAGAAACTCAAGGTGTAGTAAAAAAATGTATTAACCTTTGAATAAATCGAGTAGCGAGCACGACGGTTCCAGCTACATGTGTCCAAAAATAATAAAATGAAACATCTCACCCGGTTGTATGAAACAGGCATATTTTAACACTGAGGAACATTTGCATCACTCTTCCTCATGTGCATACACCAAATCAGATATGTGACCTTATATCACATTATAACAAAAGATGAAAATTGTGCATCTTGAATGCGTTTTATACAGCATGTGTGTGTGTGTGTGTGTGTGTGTGTCTGTGTGTCTGTGTGTGTGTGTGTGTGCGTGCGTGCGTGCGTGTGTGTAAGTGTGTGTTACCAGACGTGCTGAGGTCTCTCAAGGCCATCTGAGGCTTTATCTTCCTCAGCAAGAAGCCTCTGTGGTAAAATGCCAACCAGTCACTGGGATTTAAGTGCATAGCCAATGAAAGGTCCTCGATAGCCTCCTCAAAGCGGCCCAGCTTAATGTAGATCCTTCCTCTGTATGTCCTGGAATAAGCACTTTCATTAAAACCTATATTTAAACTTACTGAATACAAACCACAGTTAAAATTGTCTCTGTGATCAATCGCATCCAGAATAAAACTTTGTGTTTACATATTATTTGTCTGTGTCCTGTGCATAATAATTTTGTATTTATAAACACATTCACATACATAGTTATTTAACAAATTATTAACATTAATAAACATTTACAGTACATTTAATTTAAATAATTGTAAATATATATATGCGTGTATGTGTTTATAAATACAAAAGAAATATGCAAAAGACACAGACATATATGTGAGCCTGGACAACAAACCAGTCTTACGGGTCAATTTTTAAAAATTGAGATTTTTACATAATCTGAAAGCTGAATACATAAGATTTTATTGATGTGTGAGTTTTTAGAATAGGACAATATCTGACTGAGATACAAAAGTTTAAAACTCTGGAATCTAAGAGTGCAGAAAAATCTAAATGTTGAGAAAATTGCCTTTGAAGTTGTGAATCATGGGCACTGTGGCAGGCCATCCACTCACAAGAATAAAGTTTTTATATATTTAAGGAAGGAAATTTAAAAAAATCTTCATGGAACATGATCTTAACTCAATATCCTAACGATTTTTGGCATAAAAGAAAAATCTATATTTTTGACCCATACAAAGTATTTTCGTCTTTTACTAAAAATGTTCCTGTGCTCTTTAAGACCTGTTTTGTGATCCAGGGTCATATTATGTTAACACAAACTTTTATTCTGGATGCAATTAATCGCGATTAATAGTTTGACAGCCTTATACCAAATTATGTTATCAGCTTGACATGATATGATGATATCTGTTTTTATTTTTCTTCAAAATCCTCAAACATTTTCTTTAAATTAGACACGATGTTTTGATTTCGTATCTAAGATTTTCAAGTGGTCTCAGACTTCTTGGACGCACTCCTTTTATTGGAAAATCGAATAGGTAAGCCCCGTAAATTAAGATTATCATCTTCAAATTACACCCCAGCACACATACATACACATAAGCTATCCAAATGTGGACCTTTAATCGATTTTTTTATTGTTAATATTCTATATACTGTTAATATTGACCTAGCAACAGCATTCCTCGGCTCCTGCTGCAACAGTAAGGAGAAATCATCCAGAGCCATCGTCCATTGAGAGTTGTTGAAATGCTGCACTCCACAAATCATCATAGCATCTGTCCTTGTCGAGTCAACAGCGAACGTCTGGTGGTCAAATACAGGATGTTCGTATTAAAATCTTCAATACATTTTATGTGCAAAAACACCATTCATAATAATTGACAATTCTCAAAATTCTGACAAACAAACTGTAGATTACATTGTGAGAGGATCATAAAAACAATCTACCCACTTTAGCATAGTCTTCCATGGCCAGCAGTATCTCATCTGTCTTCTCATACACCTGTGCTCTTCTGAAGTAAATGTCCGCTTTATCTGGCTTGGCTTTGATGGCTTGTGTGTAGCTGATTATAGCTGCTGTAGCTTCTCCTCTTTGTTTGAAGATTTCTGCTCTAGACATAAAGGCGTCTGGAACACATTTGGCATCAGTCAGAATCTTCCAAACTGTGTATCTATGATTCTAAAAGGCTAAAACTTGAGATAACATGTTCACCTAAATAGAGTCCAACTAATGTGACATTTTATATATATTTTATATCTTAGCTTAAGAATTTTACAAGCTATTTTTGCGAATGCAACTGTAAGATTTCCATATGCAAATTATATCTGATTAATGATCCGCTTGGCTAATCTTTGCTCAATGCAAATTTGTACAACTTGTTTCACTCTGAGCAGACTAAAGAGGAAGCTTTGCATTATACCTTATGGCGTTCATTTCAGAAAAGCAAGGACAATCTGGTTTTCATTTAAATATTGTCCAGCACTCTACAGCACAGGTGTAGGTTATAGTTTACATGTCTCCCTGTCACGGCTAATGAAAGTGGACTTATGCACACACCTGAATGCATCTTGTTGTTCATAATGATGATGTCGAGATCATCCAGGGCTCGACTGGGGTCGTTTCTCAGCAGGTAGACTTTGTGTCTGTGCCAGTAGGCATCCAGTAAATAGGGCTCCAGAGAGATGGCCTTTAAAAATAGAAAAACAACAGATCGATCTTTAATACCAAATAAACAGCTCGCATCTGTAGAACATTCTGTTCTTGTATAATTTCTGTCCATAGATCAAATATGCAATGAAACATATTATGATGTCTTAGGAAGCGTCGCTTCTGGGTGTGTTTGCTTGACTTAAAAAAGCTCATCCAGTATATGATATTCTGATCTATTGATATTACTCGAGTCCTTCAATGCAAGGTTGTGTTTTATTTAAAGCCAATATCTAAAAATCAAGATGCCAGCCTTATCAAACATCACTTTAAAAAAAATCTTACGCCATTCAGATCTTCCAGGGCCTGGTTGAGATAACCAAGTTTGATTTGAAGTGCTCCACGCCGACACAAGTCAAAGGCACTGCGAGTCGCACGTTCGGTCATAACTTGAGTTAGTTTGGCTATCTCACGCTCTAAATCCGCTTTAGTGAGACTTTCTTCCAGAACTTCACACAGATCCACTCTATCCAGCTCCTGTGGGGGCTTGCTTTCTTTCAGACCACCCGAATCTGTACTCTGGATCTTCTCCAGAGGTGGAAAGATCTCGTCGAACCAGGCTTCCCACAAGTCTCGAACCCACTCTCTGGGTGTCGCTGTGTCAGGTATGCCACCACGATCTACAGCAAAGCTCTCAAAATCGAGTAGCAGAGGCACACTGAGGCGGTTGAAGGGTGTAGACGGACCTTCAGATGGTTTGGGCTTCCATGGTAACTGACACAAAGACTCACTCCTTTTGGGAATAAAAATAAACCCAATAGTATTGCATGCAGCACAAAAGAATGAATGAGTTTAAAGTGGTCCCTTTAACACGAAACCACTTCAACGTCCCACTTCAAAAGAAGAACTAACAACCACCACTGCATTGTGCTAAAAAAATATCAATGTATATGTTTCTTTTAATATTAATAACCAGAATAAACTATATTTTATCTTCTACGACGTCTACGTCTTGTTGCATTAATATGTATCAGTGTATTATGTTTTATGTACTGTATAATTCAATTATGTCCATTTCGAAGTAGTTACTAAAGTTAAATTCGATGTTTTTACATTTCAGTTCTGTATGCTGTGGATATAAAGATGATCTGGTAACAAAAGTTAACAAACCTTTCGAGTGTTCGCGACGGCTCGTTCAGTGTTTTGCGAACGTAGGCCATCTTAACAGAGCTCAGTTTCTTTCCCCTTTTAACAGCATAAAGTTTATAACAGGGGACACTTGTCCTGTCAGTGCATTTGCGTGTATTTCTCCTGTGATTTGGGGACTGGCAGGGCCCCTCTGATGAGCTGGGGCCAGCGCGATCATCCCGGAGCTCAGCCTGTCTGGTATTGGAGAGCGATTCTCCAGCCAGAGCGGCACAGGCTGACTTCTGCTGCTGTAAGCGCACATGTTCCAACTCCTGCGAGAGGCTGGTAAAGTCAGACCGCAGCTGAAGAAGGGGCTCAGGATCCGGGGTTAAGTGCGGGGCAGAGCAGGGCCGTCTGCCCTGGAAGCCCGAGGGGAAAAAGGATATTATTAAAGGTGAAATCTGGTTGCAATGACTGTTCCAGTACAACAGTCTAGATTTATATAACAGACAATATTATATCAGTATAGTTGGAAGCTGACAGAAGTTTTTGAATAAGTTCTCTAATTAACACTGAAATACTGTACGTGTATGACCTGTTCAGTTGCGCCAAACCCAAAAGAAGGAAATGAGGCCTCATCCATCGTTTTCAACTCTGGCAAAGATGTGCACTGACAAGACGAGACATTTTTCTGTGGACAAGGCCAGACATTCAGATGTGTTAAACTCACAACAGCACAAATTGATATGTGTTTTGAAGAAACTGTCACAAGTATAATTACACAGCCACGGAAATAACTAGGATTTCATTTCAAAGACCGTTTTCAGTTTTTCTGAATTCACTATTTACTATGTTGTTAAATTCTGTGAACTAATAACAATATTATTCCCAAATTTCATCCTAAAAAGTTGTTTCAATTTGCATTCATTTTAAACAGGTCAAAATAACAGGAAAGATGTTCATATTCACTTTTAAGCAATCCAGCAGTAATATTTGAAGAGTTTGATTCCAAATTGATTTTTTTTTCTTAAAAAAGTTATCAAGTTTTATTGCGTTTTATATGTTTTATTGTCCAAGTTAGCTGTATTTTTTGTTATTATGGCTTAAAGGAAAACAAACCACCTGCAGATATTGATTATTTTGGTACGAAACTCTTCATTTGGACATGTATTCAGGAAAAGTTCAAATACGATTTCTTATGCGATGCTGTCAGTCTTTCACATGGATGACATTATCACTCCTGAGGTTTGATTTTGATGAAATTCAAACCGGACTGAAATGACCACAATGCATCTAGAAATGCTGATTTGAAAAGAAAATTTGGAATGGTCTCTTACTTTTTCCACGGTTAAATAGTAATATTGAGATTCTAATATTGGAAAACGAAATTCATTTGGATTACTTAAAACAAGAGTAGATTAAGTAAAATGACCTTTTTCGCCACAGTCTCACGGCTAACTGAGCCCACCACATCATCCATCATGTTCTCTTCGTACTGGTCAGGCAGGGTAATCTGAGAATGTAAAGAATATATGAACTCCAGTTCCATAAAAATGGTTCCACCTAAATGTTTCAGCATCAGTCAAGTTCAAAGGAAATATCACAGGGGCATATTAAGAGCTGTAATTTGAGATAATTAAAAGCATTAATATTCAAGTGCATTTTTTATTTAAATTCTTGGCAGAAACTATACTTGACTGCTTTATCCATTTGTCTTCTATTATGCAGTTGGAGGATAATTGCAGTCAAAATCAAAATAAGTTTAAACAAGTGCGCATCAATATTGGTCACAAATAAAACGATTTTATTTTATTGTGGGGGGGTGTTTGCAGGGTAAAAATCAGAGAGCAGATGGACAAAACAGCTAGTGGTTTCTGCAGTAAATGTTGCTGTTAAAGTCCAAGAGAGCTTAGAGGAGATAAGGGTCCATCTGTTAATGCTGCTGCTGTACCTGATATTCAGGAAAGAGTTTTTCTTTCAACACGCATGGAGCACAAATGAATTTAGGAGGTGCTGGATTCCAGAACATTCTGAGCTCGCTGGCACACAGTGTTGCCTAGGGAATAGAGATCATTAAACTGATGGAAGTTTCAAATAATATGAATGTGAGAAGTCTATCCTAACCGGAAACCTATTTTGAAATGAAGCCACATATTGTAAATTTAAACTGTGTGATTCTGTAGGGAAAAGCACTGCACGTGTGTCTAATGCCACCTAATGATGTTATATCATCAGTATCCTGAAACATACAAAATAACAATCTGCTTCCATTTCTCATATAGGTACAATAAACAAATCCATCTGCTTGGAAACCATTTTAGAAGCTGGTGAAGGAGATAGAATATTTAAAGGCTTCGTTTTAAATAAACAACTACTACAAATGTATCTTTTTTTTCAGTAAATTATAACAAATGTTTCTTACAGCTCGTCCACACATTACAATCCGTGGTCTTTCCACATAAAACTCTGCTATTCTCTGCCAATCCGCCAGAGTATTTGAGGGCTGTTTGGGTATGTGTGAAATACAGTCTGTGTGTTCCCAGACTACAGCAGATTCAGCAGCTACACCTTCACACACCAGCCTACAATAAACAAATTATTAAATATATTATTCTTACAACGACCATCATAATTTATTCACCCTCACTTTGTTCAAAATCTGTTTATGACTCTGTCATCTGTGAAACACAAAAGTACATATTCGGGGAAATGTCCATAGAATGGAAGTCGATAGGGTCTCAAATTGTTTGTTCACTGACATTCTTTAAAATATCTTTTGTGTTCTGCAGAAAAAAGTCATGTGGTTTTGAAATGACTTGAGGGTAAGCCAATGGCTTTTGGGTGAACTATTACTAAAAACACATATTGGCTCCCATGTGAGCAAGAGATAAGAAGATTGTACATGAAATACCTCTTTAGGTCTGGATGAGACAGCTGTCCAGGTGCTGCCATCTGCTGGTCTAACGGAGGTGTTGCAGCGATCAGATTTTGAGTGTGGCAGAACCTGGATGCCAGTCGTAGCTCCACAGGCACAATTTGACTGACAGGTGTGGTGCAAAAATGATGGATGGTTTTATAGCACTTAGCACTGTAGACAGAACAAATACTTAGAAATTTAATATGGAATCGCACATGGTGTAGAAGGGATAGTTCATCCAAAAACAAAAAATGACGTCACACATTTTTTAACCCTTGCGACATTCAAAACCTGAAGACATGTATGACTGTTCCATGGAACAAAATTTTTTTTTGAGAAAAGTCTCAGTGGTTTTGTGTCCATACAATGGAGGTCAATTGGGCCAAAATTGTTTATTTTGTGTTTTGCAGAAGAAAGAAAGTCGTGTAGGTTTGCAATGACATGTGGGTGAGCAAAGAAGTACTTTTCATTTTTGGCTGAAGGTTTTGCTGTGTTTTCTTCGCATGAATTTTGGACCCCGTGTACAAACCAAAGTTTTTACACAAAGATTTTCACATCCAGTAAACACCAGAACTCTCGTGTTCTGCTCCCAAAGCAGATAAACATTTTCCCGGTTTCAGTGTCTCACAGGAACACTTCATTGACCTTTATCGTAAACCATTTTGGTGCCAACTGATATGGGCCCTAAAATCCAGCGTAAAAAGATCATGACTCAGTCTGTTTGCACAGATCATCTCTGCCATAACTTCACACCACTGTTTGAACCCTAGACAGAAGAGAGAGAGAAACTCTGAGCCGACTGTGTGTGTGGGCCCTTTGTGTTCCTCAGACCTCCGCCACCCACGTCCCCGCGGCTCCACTGACAGCGCCAATTTATTGCATAAGACTCGTTCACTCTAGCCTGTGACAAGCTAGATTTATCACCCTACTCTGGCACGGCCAAGCCACGCCAAAAAAACCTGGAAGGTCACACCAAAGTCATCAGCCCTGCCTTTACTGAAAAGAAACATTCTTGAACCTTGAAGAGAAACCTTCAACCTGCCCAGCTATCCATCTGCCCTGCAGGCAGGCGGCTCTCATATAAACCCTCTCAACCGCATCCAACACAAACCTTTCAGTGACCCTCGTGCCTGGAAAAAGGTAGTAATTAAAAGCCTCTTTCTCCTGAGTGTTTTTCTGGGAGGGAGTGGCTGCGCTCCAGCCGCGCAGGTAGTAAATCTTGCGTTATCAGTTCTCAGGTGAGTGGCGGAGAGGTCGGGAAGAGGTATGCGTGGGTGCGCTGGCTCCAGTCGGACCCGCAGCACGGTTGAGTGGGGTAAGTGACGGGTAATTACTCGCTGCGTTACTGCCCCCTTAATAGGGCTGAGGGAGGGGCTGATGACAGCCTTGAACGCTCTTCTCAGGTACCGTGAAACAAGATCATTTGCGTCCAAGGCCACCCTCTGAGCCCTTCCGCTAGAGAGACGCTTCGAGAGATTGACATGCTGATAGCAATGTGAATGTGCCATAACATATTATTAACATTTAAAACAGTCACTCTTGTTGTCATAATGCACATGTGAAGTACTGTGGATATACACAACAACTATGTATTTAAGTCAAATAAACTAAAACTATTATAGTTAATAAAAGGAAGAGCACACTTTTAAAGCAACCTCGATGAACTTAAAAAAAAGACTTCACTTTAAAAAAATGTTGGGTTATTTATTTCAACCTAGCATTGGGTCAAAAATGGACAAACTCGACTTTGAGTTATGAATTGACATGTTTGGTTGTTTCGACCCAAAATACTGTGTTGTTTTAACTCATTGTTGGGTCAAAAATAAACCATTTGCCGGATAAATTGAACCCAACTGTTGGGTTTGTCCATTTTTTACCCAATTCTGGTAGTGTGTACATACTGCGACTATCACCTTGACCCCATTTTCTTACAAGAAATCCTAAATGGCTCGAAGAAGAATCTAGTTTTAGAAAACATCTAGAAATGATTTGTTTCTTTACCTTCTATAATCTTTTTTAGGTTTCCACGTTGCTACAAATGAAAGACTGCTGGAATGGTTTTTGTCTGATGTGACGTCCTCTCTGCTCTCTGACTTAGGCTGTGTCCTCGAGCCATTATTACATCTTCATTAGTCACCTTAAAAATATAAAGCGTGGAAAGACAATTTGAGAAATCCAATAACAACCAATGATACTTTGGTTGCTTATATTTTTCAAAATACATTATACCTCAAACCATACAGTCTGAGAGATGAGCCAGTACTACAATTCATCAGACTTGTTGCACATGCACACAATAAAATGTAGAAAAAAAATCACACTGATTTTACATGTGTGCATTTGCCAGACATCCAAAACTATGTGTTTAATCTACATTTTTTTTATCAGATTATTTTGTATTTGTTCTCTGGGGTTTGAACCCAAGACCATTGGTAATGCAATGCTCGACCAATCTAGATAAAAGATTTATATTAGAATGTATGAGTTTACTGGGGAGAAGACATTCTTTATTATCACAGCCAACCTGACAATCAACTGACACTGCCATCCTATAACCAGATGATACGGGTGGAGGGCACACTGGTCTTGAACATCTTCCTTCTGATGTATACACATTTAACTGTGGTACAGAGGAGTCCCTTCGAGTTGGCCCCTGAAAGAAAATATACATGAGCATTCTACCAAGAAGTTTTCATTCCAAGCATGTGACTCTACACATCTCAACCTACAAACAAGAAATACTACAGATTTTCCACTGCTTTAAGAAACATGACATTTTTCGATTCTGTCGCTTTGTATGTCCTCAAGTGTAAATAAAAATATTACATTAAACAGCAAAACAAACATGTTTTGTTCTTGTCTCTGTGGTTCCTGAAACAGGCTTTAGCTTTCCTGTAGCTCAGTGGTAAGAGCATTGCGTTAACAATGCAAGGTGGTGGGTTTGATCCCAGGGGATTGCAAATACCTATGTGAAATGTATAGGATAAAGCAATGTAAGTCGCTTTGGATAAAAGCATCTGCCAAATGCCTAAATGTAAATGTAATGTTTACCAAAGAAGGAATTGATGTTATACTTTTACTGTAGATTACTGTAGAGAAAGATTTAAGCCATGTAGGGTCATTCAACAGTTTCACACACAAAGTGTGTATTCAAAATGAAACAAAAAAATTGGTTATAGTTATGAAATGTTAGCGAAACATACAACAGTGTTGTAATACTTATGTGTTGACCTTCTGTATTCTACATCTTTCTGAACCTGACGGGAACTGACTTCATACAACCACAAAAAAACGATATTAAATGAATTGCAATTAAAATAAAGAATAAAAATGTTTGGCAGGATGGCAAAGTTAGTTTGGAGGATAAGTGAGATTTTTTAGAATCACTGTAGAAGCAAAAGTATGAAACCTTTTAAACATTTTAAGAAAGAAAAAAAATTATAGCAAGAAACAAATAGTTATGGCAGACCTCATCATCAGTACATCTATGTCCAGATTCACTTTCCATGCACTTCTTGGCAGTTTGCTTACAGTTGGGGAGAGTTTCAATTCTTACTTCCCTTCGCAGGGTACCAATAATCTCATCTCCTGTGAGTCTACTCTCCTTCACTAATGTGTCTCGCAGGGTCTCCTCTGTCGCCCTCTGCTGGCCGGATTCATCTGGCTCCTTCAGTCCTGCAATAAGTCTAGCTTCCATCAGGAGTTCAGAGGTGGACTTGACACTTTGTGTTCTGCTGGAACCAGAACTGCTGGTGTGACTCTGGTTTGAGAGAGCTTGACGTGTACCAGCTTCCCAAAATGATTCTGTTGTTCCCCCTCCAAATCCATTCTGTTCTCGATCCTCAAAGTTTTCAGAACACTCCGGGCCACAGAATAGGGAATGGTGAGCTTTCTTCGACCGACCTTCACCCTGTTGAGTAAGTGTGCTAGGTTTATAAGATCCACCTGCTGACAGATTCTTCTCTGATCTGGGCTTAATGGGAGGTTGAGGCCTCTGGGACATGGATACAGCTTTGGTGGTCCCAACGAGAGAGGCAATGACCGGCTTTTGGACAATCTCATGTCCTGGTTTAGGTTTTCGAAGAGGCATTGTGTTCACTGAAGTGTCTGTGGAGGAAATCTTTGGTCTTGCTTTATGAGCCCCATTCACATTATTCGTCTTTAAAACGTGGGTTTGTGGGACAGTTAGCTAAAAAGAGAAGAGAAAAAGTTAAACTTGTGTTTGGAGCTTAACAAAGCAAGGCAGGGCACTGTAGGCTGTGGGACACAGTCCGATTCAATATGTTTTCATACTCAAGTTAAGTGCACTTCAGTATCCATGGATCGATTGCCAATTTTTAGTTCAATTATTTACAGCCACTTGAAATACAAATAATTGAAATATCGTTTACAATCAACTACAAAAAATAGCATGTTTAATTTTACATTGCTTGTTCGTGCAGTAATGCATAAAATAAAACGTTACCGTGTCTAGATAAAATATGTAAAAAAAAGTACTTCGTTCACGCTTGTGTAACATTAAAAGATCATATCTGAGCTAGCCTGCTAGCTGAGCTCGATTGCACAAAAGTTGTTCTTTCCAATCCTGCCATTCAAACGTTTAAAGAAAACTTTTTTATAAACTTTCTTACCTTTTCAGGGATGCATCCCCTCGAACTTTAAGTTTTCTCAAACATACAAAATGAATTTGACGAGTTTGCTAAATTGCTCAAATGTGTCTGCAGCTTTTACCTCAGAAACTCAAACAGAGAAACGCCAGCAGCGTCTCCTAGCAACCGGGCTGTCCCTCTGCGCGTGCCAGAGCTGCCGAGCACATCTAAAATAGGCTAATAATTCATTAACTAGCTGTGATTCATTGTTTTTATGATCATTTTTTGTTTATTCATGTTTTATCTCTGTATACGCTACCGTTTTTTTTAAAAAAGCAATTATGCATCTTCGCATGGCATTTGTTTATTTAGCAAAAATGTTGGAAATAGGCTACTAATAAAAATTCAGCCTATTTGTCGATTTAATGCATATGTGGACGTGACTATTTACAATGCACAATAAAATAATATAAATAAACGAACATTAAAATAATAATGTAGGCCT
Organism: Triplophysa tibetana; assembly: GCA_008369825.1. Lineage (NCBI taxonomy): Eukaryota > Metazoa > Chordata > Actinopteri > Cypriniformes > Nemacheilidae > Triplophysa > Triplophysa tibetana. Next base: position 1,687,478 of record CM017907.1, read on the forward strand.
ACACAGCGACTTTACATTATGGATATGAAACCATTTATTTAATGCATTAAAATGGTTAGGCAGTCAAAGTCTTGCCTGATATTAATGCTCTATCAACCTCCCTCGTGGGAGCTTTGACACGGTCTGATGTTCTTCTGCTTCAAGGGCCATTTCATTGCGTCCTGTGAGAGATCGATCTGTTCTGTAATGGTCTCATAGATCACTGGTGATAATCCCGTGTAAGTGGATGATCAGCGCTGTCATTCGCTCATTAGCAGGTGTACAGTGAGATGTGGGAGCTTATCTGAGCATTAACGGGAGGGAGATGATGGGGTTTCCAGTTCCGTTGTAAACGATATAGTCACAAAATCAAAATTAATTGTTTAGTTAAATTTAAGTTATTGCCACTTAAGTAATAAGTGGAAATAACGTATTAACAATACGGTAATTATTATTATTTTTTTAAATAATACGGTAGTTTTTTAAAATAAACTAACTAATAAAATTCTTAAAAATAATAGTGCATTGCGTATTTCCGTAGGCCCTGTTAGATCTATTCATATCTTCTGTAATACTTCACATTTTCTATTCATATTTAGGCTTTATCTGAATGTGCATTTTTTTTATTTAAGCTATATGCTTCATAAAGACTTTTATTATAAACCCAAGAGGTCCAACGTATGTCTTGAAGGATATTACAACGTGAATCGTTTAGTTTCAATAAATACAAAAATAAAGCTTCCTTTTTCATTGCGTTATGCATATACTATAAGAGGACATTATGTGGCACAACGTGATTATCATTGCAGAAAAACATAATCGAAATAAAGTAAATAAAGCGTTTTACTTTAATGTAGCCACATGTGCTTTCAAAACACACATGTTTTTCCTAATTAAATACAGTAAAGGGTGTTCCTGGAATAAGAGAGAGATCCGGCAAATGAGACTTGGAAAGTGGGCTGTACCGTATACGTAACAGGCAGGGCAAGATCTCCAATGCGGTCCCAACATTTCCACACTTTACTCAAAGCCGAGCGCGACATCCCGTCAGTGATTGCGCGCACTCAACACACGCACACACACGCGCCGCGGGTCTGCGAACTGCATGTGGACGAGCTGCGGATTTCCTCTATTATGTTGGGCGCAGTGAAAATGGAAGGACACGAAACTTCAGACTGGAGCAGCTACTATAACGATGCACAAGAGGTAAGAGAAAACGACCATTTCATGAATCTGAGCTTTTGGAACACACAAAACTTTGTATAAGTGAACGAATATTTAGCCTTTATGCATCATCGAAGCATTGTTTTAAAAACGAGCCTTCCAGGACTAACACAGAAATGATGATAAGAAAGAATTCAATGTTCTGTTTAAAGCCTGCATAACTTTTTTATTCCTGTCAAAAGCAGAGAACATTTTTGATAATCGATCAACCCACTTGGTGGCAGCAGTGATCCCATTGGAAGTGGTTCAATATAATATATTATTGTAAGAGTTGAACAAATTAAATTTGCGGATGAAACTATTTAAAATTATTAGCTATAAAAATAAATTATTTCTTCTATTTATTATTTAGGTGCATATGTAAAAGGAGTAATTAAATGACACGAGTCATGCCCGGTACAATCGAGTTATTTTTGACATTTGACAATTAGGCTACATTAAATAGTGCTTTCACTTTCAAACGTACCATTCGTTTCTACAATTAATTGTAGAATTGTTTGTCAATGTTTATGCAATCGTACGTGCAACATTGTGAATTTATCCAGATTGCATCAAAATACTAAAATAAAGAAATCCTATTTTATTTGTGCTTGTGCATAACGATTGCGTTAATTGTTTGGCAATCCCGTTTTATATTCTGTGGGGAAATTGTAAAGTGTAAAAATGCCAAACGCATATTTACAAAAACATTGTCGAATGGTAAAATACAAGGATTAAAATCCTTAACAAGAAAAGGCTGTTAAACCAAAATAACAGTAATAAAACGCACGATTTATTCCCTTTCAGGTGTATTCTCCCATGGCGAACAGCGGTATGAACGCTGGGCTGGGCTCCATGAACAATATGAACGGCTACATGAGCATGTCGACCAGTGGAAATATGACTTCAAGCTCTTTCAACATGTCCTACGCGAACACAGCTCTCGGTGCCGGACTGAGCCCGGGCACTATGGCGGGGATGACCGCGGGCGCCGCCGGTGCCATGAACGGGATGGGCGGCGGGGTGTCCACCATGGGCACCGCTCTCAGCCCATCAAACCTAAACGCCATGACGGCTCAGCACAGCTCCATGAACACCCTGAACCCTTATTCCAACATGAGTCCCACTATGAGCACCATGGCATACACGCAGACCAACCTGAACAGGGCCAGAGACAACAAGACCTTCAGAAGAAGTTACCCGCATGCCAAGCCACCCTACTCGTATATCTCTCTCATTACGATGGCTATCCAACAGGCACCGAGCAAAATGCTTACTTTGAGTGAGATTTATCAGTGGATAATGGATCTGTTTCCCTACTACCGTCAGAATCAACAAAGGTGGCAAAACTCCATCAGGCATTCGCTGTCTTTCAATGACTGTTTCATCAAAGTGTCCAGGTCGCCGGACAAACCGGGAAAAGGCTCTTATTGGGCCCTGCATCCTGACTCTGGGAATATGTTCGAGAACGGCTGTTATCTGCGCCGACAAAAACGCTTTAAATGCGATAAGAAGTTGGGGCCGGGTAAGGGCTCCGATGGAAAGAGGGACCAGACCAGTGGCTCGGGTTCGCCATCGAGCGACAGTGCCAGCACCAAACCCGCACACATGGATTCCAGCTCTTTAACCTCATCGAACCACTCGTCCAGTCCTCACAGTTTGGACCACAGGAGCGGCACCACCAACTCCGAACTGAAAAACCCCGGCCCACTGATCCACCCCTTGTCCAGTTCGGCCACATCTCTGTCCTCTATACCTTTGCCCCCTCACGCAATGGCTCACGAGTCGCAGCTGCACCTCAAGGGAGACCCCCATTACTCCTTCAATCACCCGTTTTCCATTAATAATTTAATGTCCTCCTCAGAGCAACAGCATAAACTGGAATTGAAAGCTTACGAACAAGCGTTGCAATATTCCTCGTACGGCTCAGGGATGTCGTCCAGTTTGCCCATGGCCGGGAGAGCCAGCATGGACCCATCGGCTATAGAGGCCTCGTACTATCAAGGTGTGTATTCCAGGCCGGTTCTTAATACGTCTTAGTTTTCATTTTCACCAGCTGTCGACGAAAAAACTTTATTTTATTTTTTTGCATGCACCTGGTGCATAAAGAACTGTTACTTTAAAGTATAAAGAAATGTGTATGTGTATAATAAAATATTGTAAAGTGTTCCCATTGAATGATTGTATATCCCAGTTATAAATCATTGCTAGTGTATTTAAAATCATTTTGAGCTTGTAAAAATACTTGTTGTAATCCCCAAAACTTGTAGTTCCCCATCATATGTTCATGTGTTTCAACGTGCACGAAAGAAGGTCAACTTTGGTCCTGTAGAATAAAAATCTTGTCGCTGGTTAAAAAGCCATGCCCCTGTATGTTCCAGATGTATTTGAATGTTGTCATTTTACTCATTGTTTTGGGGTTTATTTACCTCGTTTTGACAAAAACACTTTAAATCCCAATCTTGTACTGAAATAAATTAATCCAAGGTGGAAATGCATTCTGAATAAAATATGTATTTCTTAATCAAGCAAAAAATGACAGTGTTTTGTGACGTTTTTATGAAAAAAATACAAAGGTATCAAGGAGCGCGACTTGCAATTTTTCCTTGATAGAATTTAATTTGACATTTATTTAAATGTATTGAAACTATGATTTATTAAATAATAAATATCAGGCTTCATTTATTTGAATGAATTTGTTAAAAAAATAGCATTTCAGATTAGCATTGTTAAAAAGCATTTGGTCTTTTTTTCTTTATTAATTATTTTTTTCTTTTATTTCTTCTATTTGCGCTTCTGTCCCTGTTATAATGACGCACTTAAACACAAAATACAATCATAAGATAGCCTAGTCGAATTTTAAACAAAATGGTAATATATGCTATTTTTTATTTATTTCATATGCCGTCTTCTGTTGGAGCAGATTTTGGCTGGGCTCGTCTGGTTTAGGACACGATGTTGGTAAAAGACCAAGAGAAAATCCAAGTCTAACACAAGCGCAAGCTGAAAGACTCGCATCATAAAAGATCCGATCGCGTTTTAAATGGGATTTTAAACAATATCATAAAGAGGCCAAATCATCTTTTTGTGAAGCGTAACCTACATGATGGGCACGTGAACCTGAACAGATTTGACTTTGATCATGGTATTTTGTACACACGCATTTTGGCTGAGTAGCCGTGAAATTCATTTAATTATCGTGTAATTCCCCCCCGATGCGTAAATAAAATGGATAATTGACTTCAGGCTACAGAAATCTTTTCACGTTAAAGATGAAGATGCTCTGATACTTCCCATCGCATTCATTTATGACTTATACTAGTCAGATTTAATTTATATCTTTTTTCTTTTCGAATTTAAAATACAGATAAAGATCAAAATTTCCTAAAGACAACCTGCTGCGGACATCAAATTAGGCACGAGGACGGAAAAAGAAAATCTAGTGAAGTTAATTGCACAGATTGATAGACTACTAAAACCATCATTATAATGCATTTAAAAATTGTAAAGATACAAGAATATAGGAAATAAAATACATTTAATGGCTTGTTTGGAATTATCAAAATGTCTCTAGCGTCCCTGCACACGCATGATAAGAAATACGAAGCGCTTAGAAACAATAAAAGTAAATTGTTAAAAATATTTCACTGTTATTTTACTATGTAAAATTGTGTTTCCTGTTCACACAATCTAACTAATTAAATAAAATGGCATCAGAACATCAACTTTTATGATATTTTTTTTATTTAATATGATTTTGTTTGGCGATGCGCACATTCATAAAATACACATCGTAAATGGTCATTATCAAGTTCATAAATCACACAGCAAACTATGCCACTGTGGTCAGATCATGTTTATTTGCCTTACATGTAATAAAACCTCGTCTTTATTATATTATGTTTAGAGAATGTTTGTCGGCTCTCCAGAATGCCAGTCAAAACGCATTATATGATTTTTATTTTTTGTCAGACATTACCGTGCGGTTCTATTAAAAGTTGTTTCATTGGGTAGTGCAGGAATATTCGATTTTTTTTAAGGAAACTTCTTTAGAGGAGAGCTTTTCCTAATAAATGTATATAGGATATATGTATTTGGAAACGTGAATGATAATATAATAATGCAATTTCGAATATGATTTCTAGAAAACTTCCCAGATTCGACACTTGTCCCATTCATGCATCTCGTCCCCATCTTAACTCCTATATATATTTAAATGGCCAGACGTTATTAAGGCATAACATATGTTATCAGCGGGCAGTGTCCAAGGCGGAGGTTTCAGAAGCGCCTTGTTTTCAAACGTATGTGGCATTTCTCGTTACCCCATCAAAAGCTCTGGCGCTTTCTCCAGCCTTATGGACAAAAATTTCGACAACAATACACATGGCCCTTTAGTTCAAAGCGACCATCAGCGGGCCTACCCGTAGACCTTTCTTCTCCCTCTTTTCATTCGCAGTTTGGAAAAGCACTACAGGGCCAAGGCGCTCCTAATACCTTCTGATGGGGATTGAATTAATTATCTCCAATAACACAATTGTGCCTGGCCAACGAAAAGAGCAAAGCAATACCCCTTCAAAATCACACGCACGAAAGAAAGGAGCTTTCAAAGGACCAGTGAGAAGAGGGAGAGATCTCTATCCGAAATCAGCTTTAGAAGCAGCTGGTTTTCCATTAAAAATGATACGGGAGAAGTTTATTAGGGCTTTGTGTCTCCCTAATATGCATCGACCATGTCAGGTTGGTGGTCCCTCACTCCCCTCGCGCTGTTCCGTGTTTTGTGTCTTCATTATTCTAGAGAGAGCCAGTTGGTTTTTGTTGGAGTTTCACTGGACGATTAATTAAGAGTTTTGTGTTTTTCTCAATATCTGTATTTATTAACAGCAGCTAGATATTTTGGAGATCAATGTTAAGTGTTAATTTTGTAAAATGAAGTTGAAAACTATAGTGCGCAAAAGCCAAAAAGTCTATGAAACTATATCATTTAGTTTAAAAAAGATTAGGTCGAGCTTAGAAAATGTTTGCGATCCTGCAAACCTGTAAAATGAACGAAATGCAACCTAAATTCGTTTTATTAACCACACATTTAGAATTATAGTTACAGTTGATCAACCTCCCCTCAAAAATGTATAAAATAATGCGCAATAACACGTTTCTGCAGTATAAATTGGAAAAAATAAATGCTTCAAGAAAATCGAGTTGTAGAAAATACATGCAAAAACTATTTACTATTTGTATGAAGTAGCAACTATGAAAAGCATGGAAAGAGAAAGCGAGAGATGGGAGGATTTGAAATATTTGGTGTCGTTATAGCAACAGGATCAGTAGCGCTTTTCATTGGGGGTCATTCAATATGTGCAGCCGAAACACGGTTTTAATTAAAGCGTATAAAAGTTTTTTTGTAAGCCGATGATCACGCACACTGAATTTGGGGGGCGATAATCGGGCGTTTCACTCCACATGCCCCAACAAACACAGCCTCGAGCCCTCACACCCACTTTGAGCATGCATCTCAAACAAATCTTTAAAAACATGCACACCTCAAACAAATCATTTACGAATGCACGTCTCGAACAAATAACGTTTCTCGTCTGGTGGAAGAAAGTTGGAGCACTATCAAAGGACGACACTTTTCTTTAGGGACGTGTGGGGACACCCAGGTTGCGCCATCTCCACGGTAACCTATAGGAGAAAAATCGACAAGCTTGTCTTGGTGTAGGGGCATTTATTTGAGGGGAGGGCAACTCAGCAGCACGTCTCGCCTAAACAGCCTTTTCTTTATTCACCGGTGCATCTAACATAATTCGGAGTACATAATCGATCAGGCCGAAGAACAGCAGTCACCATTCGAGCTCCGCTGAAGGACGGACAGGCAAAGGAAACAAACCGTAATCACACAGGCCTGATCGTTTGGCGTATATGGGGCGGTAAAGGTCGACAGATCTCTTTGGCCCGTTTTATAAAAGTAAATTATCAGCATGCAAAGCTCGCTATTAAACTATTCATTTTTTAGTAATTGAAAATGACTATCAGCGCTAGTCTGCTCAGCAAATTTACGCGTTTTTATAGTTTATATTTTAAACGCACATACGTTTCAGAAGTTTAACACCAATTTCGTTGACTAAATAGTTTTTCATATTTACAAAATAGTTAAATGTAGGAACGACGAAGGTATCGAAAGAAGAGATTTTTTCGTACATTTCTTAAACTAATTAACTCTCAATTAAAATAAACATAATTTACGCCTTTAAGGGATTTAAATTTGTGTAATTTAAGCAAGCATGCCTCATGAATATTAGTAAATCAGAAATAATAATTCCACTCATTTTTAAGGTAGATGTTGTACTCTGAAAGACCCGTGATTCAGTGAACTCAATTAGAAAATAAAATCTTAAATAAATAATAGCCTCAGGTATTAAATGGATATTCTCTAGAATATTAATAGGGCTCATCATATTTCGGGTCCATTTCATGTGTGAACAAAGACATTTAAAAATGTACATTTATATACCTTTTTTATGTATGCCAGAACATATATATCATAAAACTATGGTGATTTTATAGTGAGAAAAAAACGTAATCAAGAGCACAAAAACCTTTTTTTAATTAATAGTAAATACTGAACAAGATTTAATGAGAAATACTGATTGGGTTTGCTCCTGCATTGTGGATTTTCCCTTCAGTAATTAAGAAGAACAGGATCATGAAAAATCCCTGAAAATAAGTTTGTCATCTTTTAAACAAACTGTACAAAAATATCCACCCTGCTCCACCAAATAGCTGGATTTAAAAGGAAACTGACCAAGTAATTGTCCATTTAAATATCCCATGCTTAACCTGACCTAACATCATATTATAAAAACGACCCAAGGAGCATAAAGTGTGTGTTAAATGTGTTAAAGGGATGACAGAGGAATGTTCATTGGTGGCTGAAGAGTGAATGAGGTTAAACATTTACGATCCAGTTTTCTGCAATGAGAACAGGACTGAGAGGCAGAACGCCACTTCTCAGCCTGTGTTTGCGCAGGCCGGGCTTCGGCTGTTTGCTCAGAGTTAAACGCTGCAGCCTGGTCACCAGATGTGGCCGTCTGCTCGGGTCGCCCGACGGCCAGTCAGTCAGATCACCTTCCGGACGCTGCCGGTTCCAACTTTCTTCCTTAACACCTCCACCAGCCGTTCCAATCTGAGAAAGAAACACACAGCGAGAGAGAGAAAGCAGAAATAAGTGATCGAGTCAAGTGCAAGACAAACGCGGGCCAGCTCTTTGCTGTTCTCTCCTGACACGAGGGCGCTCCTGGAGGAGCGGAGAAAGGCAGAGAAGGGATGTAGATGCTTCTAAAGTGGGTGAGACGACCATGCTGGTGTCAATGCCCAAATCCTCAGAATATCCGCCCGCCTTTACTCTGGCAAACAGAAGCCGGTGCGTGGTGTCATGTGATTGGTCGGGGTGAGTAAACCTGTGCTTATGAGGGCGATGATCCCAAAGACTGTGGAAAGGGAGGAAGCTCTGGCTGGGCGAAGGGATTCTTTTGGAGCAAATGAAGAATGGGCATGAAAACAGGCCTGTCTCTCTCTCCCTGCTAACAAATGCTGATTCCAGCCCCCCAAAAAAGAGACCGCATGCATCTTCACAAACCTCACATCTGACAGTTGTGTACATGCAGGTTTCAGACGATGCTCTTAATAATATTCAAATCACAAAGTCAGCACCACTCCATTTATAACTGATCTCAAATGTTTCAGGTTTTAAGTACTTTGGATTAAGAATTGGGACTTTATAGAGCGAGTTGTTGATATACCCAACCAATGTTTTCTAATCGGTTTCATAATAAACAATGACGTCATCAATCTAGTTATCTTTCTAGTTTTTTTGCAGTTAGTATCACTAATGTTATCTTAAGAGAAACTAAAGAGACATTTTCTTACTAGTACTACACTCAAAAAAATAATTTTGGTTATCTTTAACCCAGCATTTCTGGGTTGTTTTAACATTGCTGGTTCAAATATAATAATTTTCTTGGTTAATATAACCCAGTGGCTGGATTTGTTCCTTTTTGACCCAAAGCTGGGTTGAGTGTAGAAATAAAAAACATTAAAATTACAACATATAATTAATTTCAGTTAGTTTCGTCAATTTTCATCAAACGGAAAAACATGTATAGAGACGGTTTTATCGGTCACACATGCTGGCCTGAAGTTAACTTCCGGTCTCTGTTTGGTTATATTACACCCAAGTATTTAATATTGAATTTGAAGGAATATTTAATTGTATTAAAAACTACTCAACAGATATTGATTCTTTGCGGAGGTCTAATGGAAGTTGAGTTTGGGCCATAATGTTTGTTTATGTTCTTGCTTCTGACAACTCCTAAAGATTTCATAATTATGATTTTGCCACTACTTTATGTTAATAATATGTATTAACTGGAAATCTGCTTTGCAACAATGCAAACCGCTATAGAAACAAAAGCTAATTTTTCCCTAGCTTGTTCAGATCAGGTCAGTATGAGTTACGCACTAGGTCAATGCTACAAAGTGAGGTTAGATGAAAACTATAACCTTTAGAGGTTTGTTTAAAGAATAGTAGCACAGTTTGCATAGAAAGTCCTCTATAAACATTTCAAAGAGTGGACAATTATCAGAATATGTAGCACTGTTTCTCTGGTCCAGAAATCAGAACTGAAAATAAACCAGAACACTTTAAAGGCTTTGAATATGAGCATAGGTTGGTTGTCATAAAAAAAAGTTTTTTAGATGCAAAGAGCCAGGTAATGAAAATAAAATTATAGTAGACAATTGTTCTGCGCTAAAAAGAACCGAGCTTTCACCATCACAGATTTCATAGCAAAGCCACTGCTGATATTGTCCATTGAGGTTTCTCTCTTATCAAGTGAGCATATGGGAGTGGTTTGACCCAAGCCCTGCTCCCTCTGTAGTCTTCACCTGTTTTCTCCTACAAGGTCTTTGGAAAGAAGCCGCAAGACCGCATGCATTTTCTTCTCCAGAAGAACTACGCATCAGAGAAGGGGAAGGGAACACGAAACAACAGGCTAATATTTATGAAAGGTCAGCGCTGTTAAATGAACGGGGCACGCGCGAGCATATATACATAAATAAGCAAACAGCCTTCGTATAGGAAACACACGATCCTCTCCCCCCAAAACATACAAACAGGCAGACAGATACCTTAAAACTGTCTCTCTCTCTCGCCGCACGTCCGTACAGCTTTCATAAACATGCACAGAAACCTCTCTCCCCTCGTGTGCAAATTTTGAGCGTTTTAAATATATTCATTAGCCTCTCTGTCATGTTTGCACAATTAACAGGTCTGCGATTCTGTGGCAGGATCTCCGAGGTGTGTCTGCGGGCTGGGGAGGATTTGGCGAACACTGTTTGAAGAAAGCGGCCGTAAACTCAAACATACACGCGAGGGAAGAGCCGGCGAACGCCTAAATCCCGATTAAGAATTCACAGAGTCGCAAAACCAACAATCCCAGCTCCGAGTAAACAGCGGCTGTGCATAAATTCTAAACAACGGCATGTTTTATGTACGGCGTGAAAACATATTCATGTTTCAATGCAAAAATATGATCCTTTTTATTGTGTTTTGTGTACACACGAGTTATAATTATGCCACTACAATGTCTGGCAAAAACCCTTCATGGGGTCAAACAATGAGGAACTCAAGACTTCATTGTACTACGAAACATACTGTAACTGTAACAAACAAACTTTCTCTACCAAAAGTTGAAAATATATAAATCCGGAAACAAACGTTTCCATGAATGACAGCCACTAAGCAGCAGAATTTCTCATTTCATATCAGTTTCTTAAAGGACAGGGGAAATGGACCAGCAGTTCAGGTCAAAAAGTAAATTGCCACAAAAAGTAAATTATGATTTTTTGTTGCAAAACGCTTTAGAAATGAACCTCACATTATAATTGATCATTTCAAATAAAATGGAAAAAGAGAAAGAAAAAAATGAAGATTATGAAAAATGACAAGCAATCTTTAACTGCACCACTTCTTTATCTGACTTCAGCAACAGTGACATGTTTCCCGCTGGACAGAGAAATCAGAATCAGTAATAAAACATGGCGGTTAGGAGGGTAAGCCCTCGCCGTGCCAGACAGAAGCCGCCCCACACGGGAGTCTGCAAGACTGAAGTATGCCGGGACACACCAGCCACGGCCCATTTGTGGGCCAATGAAAAGACCTTTTGTGCGTTTCTCACGGCCAAGTTTGATTCAGCGGGTCATTAGACATTCAGCTCAGCTCCACCGTCAATGAGCTACCGCGCTACACTCAGGTGCCACATTCTGGGCATGTGCCGGGCTCGTCCACCCTAGCGTGCCCTACTGCCGGAGCCCGGAGGCTTAGCGCATCACCCCTGCATTCTTCTCACCACGGTGTGACGAGGCCCACGTCACAGCGGCTTCCCACATTCGCCCGGGGCCCGGTGAGCAGGGGGCATCCGTCTGATTGTCAGCTAACGGTCAGGTGTGACCGGCGTGGCTGCCCTCTCATCCTGGGCCTGACCCCGGTCTCGAACCGAAATATACGCTCATGTTCAGTGCGTTTTTACACAAAATAAACCTTACACTAGAGTAAGGAATCTTTCCATAATAAGTCATTTATGTTATTAAATAAAAAAAAACTGGAACCAAATGATTTGAATAATGCCTCGCTCTAGATTGGTTGGCATTCTGCATTATTTAACAAATGCAGACAGAATACTGTGATACGCAATTAAATATAAATAGTTGTATCTGTAATAAATAAAATAGCTTGTTGTATTACGTAAAGGTTCAAAACACACGGTACAGAGCTCCTCCCCAGGAGATGGTTAGTCATTAAAGTTTTGTAGCTCTTTTACCCAAAGACGGGACTTTCTTTGCATTTCTTTTCTAGTAACTATTGTCTTTCACTGTATTTAAACATGAAAATAGGGTGATCAAAAATAAGTATACAATTCTTAACGGTTCACATCTGTAACAGTCACAAAGTGCACAAAAGAAATGTGGAGTCGCACTCAACCCCAGGCAGCAACTTTGAATCTAGGGTAAAGAATAACATGATTCTCAGAAATTCGGGAATGTCCTGTTTAACTACACAGAAACAACTGCAGACGTGAGGCGGAGAATTTCTCATCAGAGTTCAGCTGAACGCTGTACACAGTATTGACCCACATGGCTGAACCCTGTACTGCGGACGATGCCGGGTATAATGTACACAAACAAGCTACTGTGACACACACCGGCTCTTTACAAACCCAGTGAACTGACTTACTGTCTACGGCTAACAATCTTGATCAGTGTTTCTTATCTCTAGTACCGAGCACTACACTTCTAGTACTACATTTTGCATTGCAGTGCTGGAGGTGTTTCTGTGTGGTTTTACTAGAAGTCAAATTCCCAATGTTCTGAGAATCATCATGTTATTATAATTTTTTTAAGACAACCCCAACCCATAATTTTTACCATATTTTCATCGTTTTTTGCCAAGCAGTATAGTGTAGAAAGACAGGGAATGATGGAGACATTGGGGTACAGGAGACGGCAAAGGACCACGAGCTGTGATTCGAGCTCAGGCCGCCCACATCGCTTTGACGCAACATGTCGCCCTATCTGTAATTTGGTGAAAGGTCTCATCTCAAATACAGACACGTTGCAGTTTCGGGGGCTGGATATGATTCACCATGTTTTGCACATTGTGACGGTTAAACTGAAGATTTGGATGAATCGAATGATTCTTGTTCTGCTAACAAATGATTTTGGTAACACTTTCCTTGAAGGGTCTATTAGAATGCATTATAAAAGTGGTTTTAAAGCATTGTAATGCATCTTTTAATGCATTGTACGGTCTTATAAATAATTGTTATTACAGTTGATACATTATAACACTTAATCACAGTGTAGATATCAGCAGTGGCTTTGCTATGAAATCTGTGATGGTGAAAGCAATTCATTGTTACACTACACATTTTAAATTGGTTAAACTGCTTTACAGCTACATATGATGCATTAAAACACACATTATGAAGAATTATATTGCATTTTACCCTTTAATAACTCCTTGTAATGCATTACGCATACATGCTTTAAGGAAAGTGTTACCTTGATTTCTTTACTGGTACATATCCTCGTCAATAATTGCTTGCTTTGTTTCAACAATGGTACGGAATAAACGTATACTTTGGTAAAGACTGCACATGCATTTAATGCATGACTTTTTACTTTTAGATTTGTGTATTTGGCAGATGCTTTTATCAAAATTGTCTTACTCATTCAAGCTAAACATTTGTATTGGTGTGTATGTTCCCTGGGCATCCAATCCACAACGCTTGGGATGTTAACACAAGAACTCATGAATTGAGATAAAAGAACAACTGAACTGAGCTTTTCAAAACCAGAAGCATGCTAGTAAATAAAAACTCCTCGCTCACGATCATGCACTTTGGTGTGACCCAAAAAAGGAAAACAAACACCAAGATATTACTATTGTAGTCTTGCAATGCAATGATATGTGCCAGTGTTTCAGAAATGACAGAAGGATGGCACAGACAGTACACTATCAGTGTTTCACACAGTAGCACAAGGAGCTGCATGTCAGCCGGCAGGGACTGTGTGATCTTACCACTGAAGACGGAAGCCCTTCAGAACGTCATGTGCAAACAGTCCACCAAAGTTCTCGCTTTTATTCTGTGGTCTCATTGTGCCGGGGTGGTGGGGGGTTCGCTCTGTGTTTTGAGCACCCCCTCAGCTTGGCATCTCCACCCCCTTTGGTTAATTCATCATGTAAATAGATCAGCAGGCCGGCCTGTGTTTGCTTTACGTGGGGAGCCCCCCATCTGAGCGAGACGAGAGCGAGAGAAGATCTCTCAGCCAACCGGCTTTCATAAGCGTAGACAACAGCTCAGTGAACTAGGTTTAGGGAAGCTGAGGATGTCATTTAAAGAATGACGACAAGAGCTGTAATCTCAACTATATCAAAGACAATTATACCCTAAAAAATCGTCATCGGGTCACACGGTATGCTCAAGACAGTGATTTGATCTTGTCCATGAATCAGCGGAGGTAAAGAAACATTACATACAAGTCACATTTAAGTCCTACGAAACTCTTTTTGACCGCACGTGGACATGTTTGTACTGACCTCTGAACTTTCTCGCTGGCCTCTCTCTCTCTTTCCTGGGCCAGACAGAGTTGAGTCTGAGCGCGCTGGTGTTCTGATGTCACCTGGTGCAGATGACGCTGCAGTGACTGAATCTGACTTTGGTTCGGGGTGGCGGGCCTTTCAAGAGCGCTCTCGTCAGCTTTACTCTGCAGCAGACTGAAAAAGCACATGAACACAGCGACGCCTTTTATTCAATTGTGAAAGAGAATGCAATGACCAAGGAAAGCTGTGAACAAAAATATATACGTTTTTCTAAAATACATGTAAAACATTATTATCGGGGGTTTTTTAAAATGATTATCGTCGCTGTCCTTCCAAAACCACAGATGTTCAAATTTGCCTTTTTTTAGGAAATGGAAGAAACGCTGTACTTTCTAAATGCTTAAAAACTGGGTTGTCAAAAGAACCTAAGGGTGAGGAAATGATGACAGAGTTTACATTTTTGGGTGAAGTATCCCTTCCTAATAATGATTTATTGCAAAAAATAAAAATCACACAATAATGATGATACATGGTTTCGGAAGGACATCAGCAATGTGGACGCAGTATTCAAGATCTAAAAATGTAGCTTTTCAATGTTGCTTTAAATGTTTGTCAATTTTCATTTTCTACAAAAACACTAACTGGTAGAAAATGTTCATTTCACTTAAACACATTCCTATAAATAGTAAAAAAAAGCAAAAATAATTTTGGAGTTGTCTCCGTACTTTTCCAGGAAAAAATTCTAATCATTCTTGTTGATTATTGGTCACATTTAGCAGTTTATTGAAATAGCATTTTGCCGTTTTCTCCAACAATCAGCACAGAAACCGTACAAAACAGATTTGGCAAATGCTTCTATCCAAAATAACTCAAGCTACACATGTGTATCAGTATGTGTGTGTGTAATTTTCCTGAAATGTGGCCAATAATTATTTATCAGATATATACAGATAAGCATCTACAACAACAATCCTCAAAATGACAGGAACGAAATATAACTGTCAGGGGTTAAGCATCAGACAGTAACGTATCGTTCTTCAAAAGCCAAAAGCACAAATGTCAATGGTCAAATGTCTTACACAAACATGAAACTTGACCCAGTGCATGCTTACAGTTTACCTGGAGGTGGAGAATCATGACTCTCGATCAACAGATACATCTAATATAAAAACGAAATGTCAGTACAAGGAACAATATCTGAGGCTAATAATTCCAGGGAATGTCAGTGGAATACATTACAGCTCGCACGGCACCTTCAAACTTGCAAAGCTGTTTTTCCAGCTAGATGCGAGATTATTAAGGTCGTGATAAAATGAGGGGGGTTGAGAGATACATATCAGTCTAACGGAAAGAGACTGTAGATTGTGCCAAGAAAAACCAAGACAGCATCACGTAGACTAAACAGGCTGCTTGAGTGTTGACAAAAAAACTTTGATTACATGACCACCGGTGGTCAGTTCAAGCAAATGAAGGGATAATTCACACAAAAATGAAAGTTCCTTTTGTCAGTTCAAAACCTTATGACTTTCTTTCTTCTGCAGAATACAAAAGAAGATATTTAGAAGAATTTTCACTGAACACTGGTCCCCATTGACTTCCATTCTACGGACGAAAAACCACCGAGACATTCCATGCAATATCTACTTTTGTGTTTAACATGAGAAATAGTCATAAATACGTTTTGAATGGCATGAGGATGAACGTTTTTTGGGAGGTGAACTGTCCCTTTAAGAGAAATTCAGTGTGAACATCTCAGCCCTTACTAGTCGTCCACCTATATGTGGAGGAACAATACACTTTAATATGACACCACCGACATAGTTATCAAAAACAATGATGACACCTGCTCTCCTCGGCTGCATTAATAACACATATACAGGAAGACCGCTCTCACCTGTGACCACAGACGCACACAAAACCAGTACGCTATTAAGTTAAGTGGGTATTCATATTAGGAAACAATGCACATGGGACAATGGCAAGATTAGTCAACAATGCTACTCGGGCTCGTGTGTCATCTGTGACAGAGAAATCTTGATCGATTGGCACCGGCTTTTATCTTTAAGCGTGCGTGCGTGTGTGAGTGTGTATGTGTGTTTTCGCCCTAAAGTCATAGTACTCATTGAATCCCGCTCATTAGTTGACGAGCGCTCCTCATTTATGTTCTTTTTTAAAGCAAGAGGTAATCAATTCTGATGCGATATTGATGCTGGAGAAAGTGATGTAAAGTTGTGTGCTTTGTTTAATTAAATGCAAACATATTGGGTACAAAGGTCCGATGACGGTGACAAACAAGGCCAGTAGCATTGCCACACTATGGATTATCTTATCTAAGCCTGCCCACCCCCCAACGAACAACCGGTTCTCTGCGACCAGGCTCTCCATCCCGGTCCCCGCTACGAGCACATTATGAGAAATTGTGGAAGAATATACGATGCAAACAAGTCATAGTTAACCCAAAAATAAAAACTCGACTCTTTGTTTTTTGTGAAATACAAAAGAAGATATTTTGAGAAATGTGTCCATACAAATGGAAGTCAATGTGACCCAATGTTGTTTGGTTACCAACGTTTTTAAAAATGTCTTTAGTGTTCATCAGAAGAGACAAAGTCATACAGGTTTGAAATGACATGTGGGTGAATAAATCTGAACTTTCCTGCAGCTCAGTGGTTAGAGTGGGCGCTAGCAACACCAAGGTCATGGATGCGATCCCAGGGATCATACATACCTTGATACAAATGTATTTTATAATGTAATGCTAGTCGCTTTGGATAAAAGTTCCTGCCAAATGCTTAAATGTAAATGAACTTTTCAGTGTATATGACTAACAGCAAGTCAAACACGCAACGCTCGTGTTCAACATGGCCTTTATATTAGTGTCTGACTTGCTTTACCTTTAATAAGAAAACAGCAGACAGCCGATCGGCGCAGCGTGTTAAACATTAACCAGAACGCAAGATACCTGATCGCAGAGGCGGGACCCCGACAAACCTGCCCTCCACAGGCCAGTTAAACATTAACACCCCCACAAAATGCTATCAGATGGAAAATGTAAAATAACCTTTTAATAGAGAGCCCTTATCTGCAGGCAAAAGTACATAGAGACGGCAAGAAGAAAGAAACAAGACAGGCGTTCCAGACAGGTGGACAAAACGTGACCTAAAAACGACTGACCACATCCCAGCGTCCACCATTACTACACCAATCACTCACGCTGACAGCTCCTGATAAAAGCCGCGCTAGATTCGATACGTCTCTTTCTCTCTAGAGAACAGATGTTTGAGAACCCAACCCAACCGTGCAGAAAAACAGCACAGTTTTGATCACTCGTTTCTGAAAACTACAGACAATGTCTTACGCTTGTGGAGGAACGCTGCTGTGTGCTTGGATAAGAAGATGTTGCTGACAGTGACGGGGTTCCAGGCAATCTACAAAATGTATTTTGCTGCACAGAATGGGGACGACGGCTAATGCAGAGGATGCGGTTTGTGTCGTTTTGGGCTAAAGCTGCTTAATGCCACAGAAGTTATAAACATCACATAAAGTTTCCGAGAGCAACACGCCATCTCTGATGGTGTGATCAAAGGAAATGCATTTCTAATTATAATATATTATTCAGCCCAAACTGTGAGGACTTTAAAAGTGAGAAAAATTAAAATAATATAAAAAATTGTAATATACTTCACCGATGTTATAAACGATCTATTGTGGAAAAAGACACAATGTAACGTGTTGAAAGTTAACCTTATAAATGTATAGTAACAAGAATATACAGTATATAGACCGTTTCAACATAAACGTTATGTGGCACAAGAATATACAACTGTTTTCAATTAATTGGATGCAATTAAAATACTATAAAATATTAATATTCATAAATATTAAACATAAAATGAATTGTTAACTTTGGACCAGGCGGGTACGACCGATGAAACCGTGCACATTGCTGTTATTTTGCAGCAGGTTTGCCAAAACCTTACTGTAGCTTTAATTACTACTATCCTATAACTACTGTTTTCAATTTGAGTTCAACTTTACTTAAATCAAAATTAAAACACTTCACAGTGTCACAGCAAGAACAGACTGGTATTATAACTGGCATGAGCAGAGCAACACTGCAAAAAAAATGACATTCTTCATAAGCATTTTTGTCCCTATTTTCTAGTAAAAATATTTGAAAATTCTAAAGATCTATTTTAATAACAAGAAAAGTGACCCAAGATATTTAGTCTTGTTTCATGAAAGAAGGTTTAATAACTAGGCAACTTTATGTTTAAAACAAAATAGTAAATTAAACCTACAGTAAGTTGCTGGCAAACCTGCTGCTCAAATACAGCAAAATGTTACAGTGTGTATATGTAATTGGATAAAAGAGAGTATTATTTATGAAATAATAAAGTTTTTTGACAGTTAAAGGCAAAAAAAAGTGATGTCGAGATCCATTTTTTAAATTTTTGTTGAATTTAAACTCCAGGAAAATTTGGACTTGAATGTTTAAATTCTATTTATATTAAATAGAAACAACGTTTTTTACGAAAGCTAATGCAGAAACGTAATGTAGATGTACCGCGACGTACCCGGCCAAATGGCATTAAAAAATGTTACGTTTCACAGATTCCTCCTACAGTATCAGGTGAATGTTAGCGGTTACCTTCTCCAGGTATTTGAGAATAACACGTTTAATACTAGCGTTTAAAAATGAGAACAAAGGTATGAGAAACACCTAATGCCCTTCAAGCGTTTTAGCATGAGAAGGAGACGCTAACGTAGGAAACAGATTTCTGAAGAAAAGCCTACGTGTCTGACTTTTAAGTATCTGCTAATGACTATTGAGCCGAGAGTGTTGACAGATCAAGATGTTGGTGTGGGAAATGATGAGCGATCGCTTGGGAGATGGAGACCCCCGGCGTTAATAAGCGTCAATCCAACGTCACCTCCCTCTGCTCCTGGCTGATGGTCAAACAAAGCACCTTAAACTCAGTCTAACCTCTCCTTCACTGCCCGGCCAATGATAACCTATTAATACAACTCGCTCTCGGAGTACAAGTGTTGCTCTTTATCAGCGGGGAGCTCGTGTACACCGTTCCGCTCTGACGCTTCTATCAAAACCCGAGCTTGAGGAAGCAGACATTTTATTCCCGCCCTATTCTCTCCATCATCTGTTCTGTGCCCTTTCATCAGACACAGACTGTCCGTTATCCTGAAAGACACAATGGAGGTGGTCGGGAATCCTGAAAGCAAACACACACAGCCATACTCTGGCCTTTGTTGTTCCTGGAGGATTCTCCTTTTAAAGGTTCAGCGCCGCGGCCGAGCCGGCAGGGGCCGGGGACCAGCGACGGACACTGTGTTGCTCACACAATGCAGATTGTCTGGGGGAATACAATGTGGTCTGTCTCCTCCTTCGGCAGAAAACATCTAGACTACAAGAGTGGTTTTGGATTGAAACATGACAACCAGGGTACTAACATGTGTTTTGGACATAACACAAAGACTTTGTATAAACCAAAAACTTTTTGTTGTTACGTTAAAGGTTGCTCAGCTCAAAATGATTTGTTGAACTTACAAAGGTTCCTTTATGGAAGAAGTTTATGTATTGTAGCGCCCCTTTTGTGTAGAGTGCATCGTCACTTAAACTTAGAATTTAAACTTAGAAACAATACTGGAACATCAATTCTTTTGGTTGGTGGTCTTATTATTCTGATGTTTGATTGCATAAAACATATTGCACATTTCTACATTTTATAAAATGCCACCAAATTCTGTGCGTCCCCCTAGGATCCATGTTGGTTTTAGCCCCCAGTTTTAGAACCACTGCTCTATGGTACCAGGTGGGAACCATGTTTTTGGGACTGTTATTTTTAAAAGTGAACAACGAACGCAGTCAAGCACGACAAGATCTACAGAGACCTAAAAAGGAAATATAAAAGTCCTTAATACACGCGGATGCTCATCACAATGAAACCGGATGCACCTCACTTAACCAGCTCGACCAGTTTATGAGCCAAATGTATTTACTTCATATTATCTATTAATCCGATCCTCGCTGACAGTTAAACCCCAGTTAAAGCAAACAGCCTCTGGCAGGGAGACCAGACCTGGGCAGGGCGAGTCTGCAGTAGTCAATCACCACCACCTAAGGTTTGGTTATTTAACACCCCGACAATAATTTGAATAAAAAACTTAAATGAACTCAGGGGCCAAAACAATCAGATGTAAGGGGGTGCTGAAACAATTGCGGTCGATACCACTGGAGGTTTATACACTTTGGCAAAACAACTAGGAGACTCTCGTGACTTTAAAGCCGGTGTAGACAGACCTCCAACAGAGAACACAGAGGGGGGTGTGTCTGCACAAAATGTGGATTGAGATCATTTTGAATGCTTCAAATCACCACATCATGAATTTGTGTTACGAGTCATTTATTGTTACCAGAGCAAAACAAAGGAAAAGTCTAAGGAAAGAGCTTTCTCAAAGCAAAAGGTTCCAAATCTAACCTACCCTTAGAGAGGCGTGGCTTTGGCTTTGCTCCAGTTTGATGACAGTGTAAGGTTAGGTGGTTGATGTGTAATACCTGCGTAAGGTTTGTAACTCCTCTTCAAGTGTGCGACTGAGCTCCAGGGCTTTATCTCGTTCTCTTCGGGCTTCCACCAGCTCCTCTTCAAGCTGTAGAGATAAATGCAAGTCACATTGATATTTCAATGACAAACCTCTGGTGCTCCACATTTAAGGGTCATACTTCTCTCGGTCAAAAGTGAGAGAAAACCTCAAATCTAACTTGTATTTCATTTCTGTGGAGTCAGTGTCGTATATACAGTGTCGTATAAACAATAATATATTTCAGATTTTTTGGGAACGTTATGGTTGTTTGTAATATTTATGCAACAAATATGACCAAATTTCTATTGAATATAATACTAATATTATATAATAATTTTCCATTTTTTAATCTTTTAAAATCAAATGCAAGTTTTTTTGTGTTTACGAGTGGCACAAGCGTCGAAAAGTTCCGTACCTTTCTGATGATGTAAAAGTAGGTAGAATAGGTTAGTCAAGTGTAACATTTTCAAATCAGAAGTGACCAAAGATTAAGAATGGGTTAAGGTGTTGGCACATACAGTCCAAAATTTTTCCGTATTTGGTTCTCGTTTGTACGGTGTCTCTGAATTGTTAAAAAGGCCACTCAAAATGCTTGACGCATGCAAAAAACGCAGAAAATTGAAAATGTTAGATGTAAATGTGAATGACACAACGACAGGTGGTATTTACTTTTTAACTTGCGGACATTTCGGACAGTACAATGGGCTTTAAGTTGACCAATACATCATTTCGTAAAATCGTAACACTTTTTCTAATGTACAATTTTATCATTATAGCCATTCATTTTGGACAGAGAACCACAAGTATGAATGTGTTTAGGACCATTTAGCCTCTTAAAACCACATCCCTGAATTTTTTGTGTTCACACAGTAATAGTGACAGAAGTCAACAAGTTTCGTTTTATTCTGGTAAAGTGAAAAAGTTGTAATTTTCAGTCAACAAAATGTTGACAAAATGTTTTATGCCCTCCTACTTATAAGTCGCTTTGGATAAAAGCCTCTGCCAAATAAATAGCTTTAAATGTTGGTCAAAAGTGACCAAAGACCAATAAGTCATTTCCAATAGTTGATGCTATTAGGATCTACAAATCAGAAAAGACAACTTGCAGAAAATACGTGAAAACAAGTCACGAAAAATGCAAACAAACGCAAAAACGTTTCTGGTCTTATGAAGAGCAATCAAACAATACGTGTACTAACATCAAGATTTCAGATCTTCATCTGAACTGCATTCATTTATACATTGGCCTACACACACACGTTGGGTTGGAGAAGGATCCAATGTATTGTCTTCCATCTCAGCACCTTCTCTTCTGTGAGAGCGAGGGAACCCTGAGCTGTTGGGTGCAGGGCAGGTGCGGGACCTCAATAAAGCTCCTACTAATGACCAGCCGTTGAAACAGATGTATTGATGAATTCATCCTCTCAACAGCTGGGTGAGCAGACAGACACAATAGAGACTGTCTAAACAAACACGACAACCCGCCCTACTGTAAAGTCCTCCAATATACTCCCATGGACACGGGGGGGGGGCTGTTAGAGAGTTTAAAGTTGTTTTTTGTCTCGCTAATAAAAATTCGTATAACATTTTAAATCTGTTGTCATGTATACTTTTAAATTGAACTACACGTTCTAGTTTCAAATCAGACAAAGAAAAGAAACTATGCAGTATTGTTTGAGTCAGTTTATCTTACGGCTCCTAAACGATTTGGAACATAGCACACACGTCTATTGACTAGTTTTATGGTTCTTTTCTTGCTTTGGGGAGCTTGAAAAGTTGCACAGCAAAAAGCCACAAGGGTTTGGAATGACATGAAAGAAAAAGATGACAGAAGTTTCTTTTTTTGATGAACTTATCTTCATCTTAAGGATTTGAGTAACTGATAGTAAGTTAGCGCTTTGTTAAATGGAGGTTAGTCATTGATAGCTTTGACATTTCAACAGTTTTCTTAAAGAAAAAGAAAACATAAACTGTGCCTTATCTTTTGCCTGAGGGTGGTGTATATACTGTATTTACCTTACAACCTACTGCATTCACAGACTTCAAAACATCGAAAAACAAACTGTTGCTAAGAGGACGCCGTTTGTCACACAGCGATATCTTATCTGAACACAGCAGATGAAACTTTTTTTAAAGCTGCAATTCAAACTTTTTGGGTTAAAAAAAGTTTAAAAAAAATGTCTCCTTACCTTGATTTAATAATGATTTTTAAGTTAAAATGTTGTGATTGATTTCGAGATAAACGTTAGTTTGATGTCATTTTACTCTAACTTTACTCAAAGTGAGCTGCAATTTGTATATTTTACAGAGGTGAAGACTGAGAGGCAAAAAGAAAATTTTGCAATTCTAAAATATAACGTCTCCTGCAAAACACATGTTACGGCTGCAATCCAGTTTGTGATTAAAAACTTTAACTCTAAATCGAACAACGTTAAAAAGTTAACATGTGCAACTACAACAAAAACAGGCCTGTGACTGTGGCTTGTCGCATCTAAATCCCTTATCCAGTGCTACAAACACTTTTACCCATAAGCACTTGCAGCCTCCGATGGCGCGCTCCCAATCATTCTAATTACCGGAGTGTAGGTCTCGCCAGTCAAAGAGAACATCAAAAAGCCTCAAACCCCTAAAGTCAATATGTACTTTTCTCCAACAGGGAAGGGAGCTCGACTTCAAAGCTCACTTCTTTTAATCTTATGTATTTTATCAGCGTTCATTACAATATTATCCAAATTAGGTTCCCAGAGTAACGTGTTAACCTGTAGAGATTAAGGCCGGCAAAGGAGGGTCTCAGCCTTGACCTTTACGAGCGAGCGTTTGTTGGGGCAGAGGTGGGCTGGTCGTGGCCTTTCTGAACCAGTGGGGAGAGGAGGATGTGATGGGGGTTATCAGCTGTGTCGCACGCTCCGTCGCCGACTGCGGCACAATTAAAGCAGAGCGGCCCGTATCACGTCAGAGGTCAGCGAACAGCGCGCTGGCACTTCTGATGTTAAACACAAGGTTAAATGAGGAAAACAGGACTTTTTTGAGATAGATAAACTCCAATGTTCAATGCAAAAGAGAGTTAAAAACGGCTATTTGAGATCAGGTGGAGATAAGCCGATCATAACAGAGGTCACATATTGCTTTATTGTGATGGTCAAAGTGAATAAAGCAAAGATTTAAAGGAACAGTTCACCCAATAATGAAAATTCTGTCATCATTTAAACACCCTCTAGTTATTCCAAATCTGACGAAATGTCTTTGTTCTGATGAACACAAACAAAGATATTTGGAAGAATGCTTATAACCAAACAGTTTTTGGTCACCATTCACTACCATAGTAGGAAGAATTGTGTTGTAAGTTACTAACAAATAGTTCTGGGGCACTTTTGACTATGATTGTTATTTTTCCTACTAGAGTAGTCAATGGTGATCAAGAACTGTTTCCAAGCATTCTTCCAAATATCTTTCTCTGCGTTCATCAGAGACGGCTGCGCCATATATCGAAATTAAGGAAATATCGCACATGTGCACATCTCAATATGCATATATTAGCGCTATATAGCAATAACCAAAATGTTACGCTTAGATAATTTAGGAAGGCATAAACAACGTTGGTCCACTACACAATTGTTGAACAAAATGCAACTAACAGCACATTTTTAACTAAATCAAAACATGAAATGAATATCTTAAAAGTTTTAATAATTTTTGTGAGATTAAAAAAAATTATAAATAAAACTGAAACTGGGAGTGTTTGGACAAATGTTTGCGAAGTGGTCTATAGTCTAAGTTTTAGGTTGATGCAGATATCAGAGAGACTGTGTCTAATGTGTGGAAGATGATCAAAAATATTATACATATTCAGTTAAATTTATACAGTATTTTTCAAACTTGAAACATTGTACTATCGCACATCGCATTATTTAGTACATCACATTTTTCATTTTTCTTTGATAGCATGCAGCCCATTTGGTTAACAATTATTTCCAATATATTTCAACCAAGTCACATTTATTTTAGAAAACGAAATATTGTATTGCATGTTGATTATTGCATTATTTAGCATGCTATCGCGTATAGAATTTTTCTTTAATATCGCACAGCCCTTATGAGAACAAAGACATTTCTACAGATTTGGAACAACTCAAGTTGTAATCAAATGATGACAAAACGTTAATTTTTTAATGTGCTGTCCCTTTAAGTGCATTATGGAAGTGTACTTTAATAAAGTGTACTGGGTCGGCCCATTGTTGACTTCCACTGTGTGGACGCAAATCCACCAAGACATTTTTCAAAACATCTTTTTCACAGATGAAAAGTCAGATACAAGTTTTGACGAACATAAGAACGAGTTAATGATGAGAGAATTTTGAATGAACCATTGCACCTCTTCATTCCAACTGTGTCACCTGATGGTGAAGGCGCCAGCTTACATCCGTGTCTGACAACAACACGTTCAGCTTATAAGGGATCTCTTGTACTAGAGCAAGCTCGTAAATGTCTCTTGTAACATTTAGGCAAACTTCATGAGCAGCCAGGATCTTTTATTTGGGACTTTTGTCCATTTTTACTGACAGGCAGAGCAGAGACGAGACCGATATTAACTGGACGAGAGAGAAGAGGAATAGAATCAGAACATGGCGCATGCTGGCATCTGCCGCGTGAAAACAATCTATGCATCCAAAGCGTAGACGCTAACCACCAGGATACGGTTCAGACAAGACCCAAATCGATATATCGAATGTTGAATAAGTCAAATCATATATTCACCTACATTTGTACATGACTCTTTCTTCTGAGGAACACAAAAGAAGATATTTTGAGAAATGTCCACACAACGAAAGTCAATGGGTTACGATCACAATTTATATTTTTGTGCTCTGCAGAGGATAGAAAGTCACACGGGTTCAAAATGACTTGAGGATGATTACGTGAACTACTCCTTTAAACTTCAACAGCGAATCATCCATCCATGATCACAATATAAGAAACCATGCTGTTCAGATGCTCAGCTAATTGTTGAATAAAAAAACAATAGTCTTGAAACAACATGAGAGCAAGTAAATTAAAACGAATTTGTCATTTTTGTTTAAACTGAGTTACGGATTGACCTCAGCGTGAGAATGTGATGGGGGCAGGAGATATCACTTTGCTGTTCAGAGAGTCAAGCTGTAGAGCAAACACAGGTGCTTTTGCGTGAGGACAGAGTCCTTCACAATGGCCCTCCACCCCCATCCCGGCACAGACATCCACCCGTACACTTAAATCTAACACCAACCCAAATATCAACCACTTTAACCCTTTGTGTTTTTCTCTTGATCCAACAAACACATCTGTACACAAACTCACCCTCGCCTAACCACATCTTAACCTGCAATAAATCTTTACTAAGTTTATTCTATTAAAAAATGCTCTCCTTAATCATACTACAAACTGACTTATGCTTTTTTGTTTGTTCAGATCAAACTCTACCATGTTTGCCTTTCATTGTATTTCTAATATAATTTGATTGTGTTTTATTAGTAATTATTTTACTATTCATTTTATTTTTGTTTCAGATAATATAAGACGGTTTTATAAATTGAGATATCCCATTCACATCATGTTTGTAAATAATTCAAATGAACCCACACCACAAACCATACAAACACCTGGTGTTTCCTGACTTTAATGAAAACATTTAAAGTTGTTTTGTGGGGAAATCCCAAATATCATGTTCAGAAATCCCAAATATCACGTTCAGATTTTACTGCCTTTGTGGGGGTAACTGGTCTTTAAAAGGACGGTAAAACCGGCCCACGCACACATATAAAGCTTTTAGATCAATTTGGTGCAATGGCTTCCAGATGGCTGCCGAACAGGTTTGTTTCCAGGTGAAAAACAGACCGGTCGAGGAGATAAGACAAGGAACTGCCCCAGGTTTTATCAACCGCCAAATGTCACGAGCCAAAAAAAACATTTCTTTCTGGAGAATCACGATGATGAACATGAACAGCTGAACACGGCCGTTATTTCAGTCTTAATTGAAAAAAGCTTTCGTTATTATTTTTCATAATGAGAAAGAACATTGGTCTCTCGCTTCTGAAAGAGACTTGTGATTAAAATCAGAGAAATTAATCAACCAAGTCCCTGAACGTTGTTACTGTCAACTAAAAGTTAAATATAAAGATTTCGCGAAGAAAACTCTTTCCTTGAACTCGGCTCTTTTTTCACACCCCTGCAGATTTTCTTGGGCTTTCTTTAAAGTAAAATGTCAATCGATAAGTGGAAGTCCTGTTCATTTTTAAATTGTTTTGTGGATATGTTCCCGGCACTGTTGACTAATTTTACGACAGCTGTTCCCATTTCGTTTTTAAATTAAAAACCCCGCTCTGTAATCCCAGGAGTCAATCTATAATTAAGGGGATTTATAGAAAAACCAAGTGCTACATTAATAACAAAATTTAATATATTTCTTAATAAGCCATCAGCCGAACCGTCTTAAATGGGAATACCATTATTTTTTTCAAAAATCTTCAAAAAAGCTTTGCCTGGAAACACAGACCGGACTTTTTACCAGATTATAACTAATTATAATTCTTTATCTGATGATAATCGTCACCATGTGGCACAGTTGTGTCTTAGCATTTCCAGTCCATATCTTCACATCCAAACACAAACATTATCCATCTAATACTTAATCTAGTTTTATATCACATCACGGTTTTGATGATTAACGTAAAATGAAACAATAACTGAGCAAATGTTCATCATACGGCTTCAACATCAAAACATGTATTAACCACAGAAGGTCGATTTGGAAAACCCGAATTATTGGGTTGTTTATTATTGTATTTTGCAACCCAAATTTTTCTTAAAGGAAAACTTTATGTATAAAAAATTATTTATAACTGTCTACAAACACATGGAAGGCGGCATTATCCGAAACATTTGTGTTAACCTGCCTCCCATCATGGAATAAAAGCATTTAATATTTGAACACTTTTTTGAGTGCGAATCATTGTAGATAAAGAACTGTCTGCAAACCAACATAGAAAAAAGAGATAATTTACAGACATTTTTTCTGAATAGATGTTTTTAGGTAAAATGGTCATTTTTATTTCATCTAAGAACTACTGTCAATATTTCTCCCAAATTTCAAATACAAATATCGTTTCTATTTGCATTCCTTTGCAGAAAACGAAAACTGGAAAACCAGGTCAAAATAACAGGCAAGATGCTCTGAAATACCTGAAATACAGCAAAGAAAATAAGTTCACATTCACTTTTAAGAAATACAACCGTAATATGTTACCCTGGTTCATAAAACTCGTCTTATGTAGCACGGGAACAATTTTTTGTAAAAGAAAAAAATTCTTTGTATGGGTCAAAATTATTGATTTTTCTTTTATGATAAAAATCATTAAGATATTAAGTAAAGATCCATGAAAGTTCCATGAAGATATTTTTTAAGTTTCCCACCTTCAATATATTAAAACTTTATTCTTGTGAGTGGATGGCCTGCCACAGTGCGTCTGATTAACAACTTCAATCGCAATTTTCTCGTTATTTTGTTTTTTTACTCTCTCAGATTCCTGAGTTTCAAACGGTTGTATCTCAGACAGATATTGACATATCTTTTTTTGTCTAACAACTCATACATCAATAAACATCGTATTTATTCTCAATTTCGGAAAATTGACCCATAAGACTGGTTTTGTTGTCCAGGGTCACATATTCGTTCATGTATTTTGGTCTATGTGATAACCTTGAATTTTTTCACAGTTTACACGTGTCTTGTCATGCCGTAAGATTTTCACGTTGATGTTGACTGACTGTGTGTCACTCCTGATGTTTGACTGGTTTGGAATGGTCTCCTAATTTTTTCCACGGCTGATAAAATGTACATGTACTCTATTTGCATAACAAACAGCCAGCCTATGTATTTATTTATCCTTTCCAATAGGTCTACTTTGTACACCTACACCTGCACTATGCATACTTACTTCCCTTAAAAATCCCATACTATTTCCTCGACACAATTGTGTTTACAAACACAGCTATGCATATTTACTTTTATGAAATTGCACAGTATACAAAAAATTCCTTGGCATTGCACCGATGTGTACACAACCGGTCCAAAACACGCGTGACCTGCATTCCACATCAGATCTGTTTCATCAAAAAAATGTGATATCACCATAAATACTGGTAACACAATGTCCCCTGTAGCTGTGCTGCGAGGTTACATCATCAAAAGCAGTCATTATATCCAACATAAGGGTTCACCCCTGCTGAAATCCCACACACCCGAATCTCTCTCAGCGCACGTTGACCCATCTCTACCTAATGATGGCTGTTTTACAGTACTGTGCATTAAACAACAAGGCTTTAGCTGCAGCAGATAAATACATAAATCAAATAGCTCCCTGTTTGCCCTGCGTTACCCCGAAATTGCCACGGCACACGGTCGGCCCCTGTCAACCAGATGCCCGGGTCTATCTTTGCAGATCGCTGGAAGACAAGAGCAGGAGAGAGCAAATAGGAGTTAATGAGTGATACAGTGGAGAGGGTAATGACGGGCTGATAAAGGGTCCGAGGGCATCCCTTTGTGTGTGGAGGACCGCACGCACGATGAAGGTCACGCTCGGGGATGGTGTTGTTGGCAAACAGACTCTGCGTGTTTGGGCGAGCTCGTGCACTTTTTGCGAAAGCTAGCGAGGGGGACTTTTGTTTTCATAGGAACCTTCTCATGTGGGAGGTGTACGCTTTACCTTGCTCGATCGTTCCCGATTGTTTTGGGGGGCCAGGTGGCGGGTGCTGTTTGCAGTATTGTGGCTTGGCTCTTTTGCACGAAGAAGCTCTTGTTCCAGACGTTTGCACTGAGAGAGAAAGTGAGAGAGAGAGAGAGAGATATCGGCATTACAATATGAACCAAAGGACACTTTTGTTTTGATGTTTTAGGTCTGAACCAAAATTTGATTCCGGTTTCATTCCGAGTTTGATTCCTCATTGTACTTTAGTGACAGAGTACTAAAAAACAGTTCATCATTGTTTACTAATAACTTCACATCAACTAAACAAACAATGCACGTTAATTCAGAAAAGCCACTCTCTTTCTCTTAGTTCGCTATTTAGGTCTCTATCCCCTATTGCCATATTCACAGTTGCAGTGACAGTTTCTGTGTGTTGCGATCAAAGCAAATCTCCTCTGAATGGTTCAGAAATGTCCTTTGTGCGTTAAATTATTTATATAATAAATATATTTGGTGTATAATCTCGCGTCGAGGGGCAGGGGTCAGTTGCTTGACAAAATAAATGAAACCGCAGAAATCAGTACACAGACACATTAAAGTTGGCTTAAAGAATCTGCAAAAACTTGTTACGTCGCCAAGTGGAAAAATAATGTGTATCTAAGCCCGTTCTATGAGAGGTGAAATCTCTGAAGGGTAAAAAACCTACATTCTCAGTTATTACTACATTTACTGTAAGAACTTTGGCACACACGGCTGATATTACTCCCCGTGTGAGTCTGTGATGCCTGTAGGGACAGACTCATTTGCGGTGGAGTTGAAAATAAAATATGGTTTTATTAAGAAAAATAGAAACCAAATTCAGGCCCTAAAAGGGACAGTTTACCCCAAAATTAAAAATCATGTTATTTCGAACCTGATTGACTTTCTTTCTTCTGCAGAACACAAAAGAAGATATTTGGGTCAACGCAAGTAACCAAACAACACTGAAACCTATTGACTTCCACTGTACGGACACAAAAACAATCAGACATTTCTCAAAATATCTTCTTCTGTGATCCGCAGATGAGCGTGAAGAATTTCTATCCCTTTAAATTAGTCCTTGCTTGCTTTCCATACAACACAAGACCTTCGTCTGGCTGTCTGACAGACACATTGAGAGACGCACACTTAAACATACAACAAGTTTTTCCTCTGAGTATTATTGTAAGGGTCTTGTTTTATATCCGTCCATATGTGCACCTCTCCATGTGAACATTCCACGGCCAACAGACACTTACCAGGAATGTAAACCATCCTCACGGCCCGACAAGCCTCAACATTCAGCCATCTCAAAGAGCAGCGGCCGCAAAAACAAGCCTCACAGTACAGACCCGCTCTCGTCTCTTTCCTCTGCAGACTAAAATAATACCGCTGCCATCCAGACCAAACACACGGCTCCTCTTTAGTGTCAGCCTGAGTTATGATTCTCGGGCAGCAGATGTCTTTAAGAGGGAAACGTATTTGAATCAGAATGGACCTCTGAGATGACGCAAAAGACCAGCACTGCTGTCAGCTAACCAAAAATAGCCACGGTCGGGGGAAATGGGGCGTAGGAACAGACACATTAAAGTTTTTTTACTTTCTTTAACTATCGTATGAAGTCTAAGAGAAATCTGTCAATCCAGGTGACAAATACTCTTACTAAACAAACAAAATAAATGACACGCCTTAACAGAGGAAAAACAAATATCCGCATATCAATATTTGATAGCCAAAATGTAGATGAATCAAAGAAAACACATGAATACGAGAGATGAGTAAAGCAGTGAATTAGCAATAAAAATAGCTGTGGAAATCAAAATATAATCAGTTTTACTGGTCATCATTTCTGGGACGTTTCAATGCACTGTGACATTTTTACAATATTAAAGAAAACTGTAAATGTGTTAATCCACTTAGCAATGCAATAATACATTTTACAGTTTCCAGTAAAAATATTAGGGCTGTTAAACGATTAATCGTGATTAATCGCATCCAAAATAAAGGTTTGTTTTTACATAATATGTGTCTGTGTATTTATAAACACAAAAACATACACATAAATGTATATATATTTTGGAAATATTTATATTTATTTATTTATATTTCGCATAAACAAATTATATAAACTATCATTTTTTTTATTTTATATTTTATATTTTAATTACATTTATGCATGTTTGCATTTATAATACAAGATAAAAATGTAGTATATGTAAATACAAACTTTTATTCTGGACGAGATTAATCGTGATTAATCGTTTGACAGTCCTCAACTATTTAAAAAAAAGTTTAAGAAACTATTTTAAAATACACACAACCATCCAAGTTTTTAAACACCTGAAATGTTTCAATTTTTTCAATGGTGATTTTAATATTTTTTTTCTTTCATATACAGTTTATATAAACAAATAATATTCTTAAAAATGTAATATTTGTCAAATGTTAATAATTTCAAATAATTCGACAACCTCTGAAATAATATTAAACTAGTCACACTTCAGATGAAGAGTTTGAGCCACGTGACCGCGCATTGTGCCAGGGAAAAAATTCCTGCGGAATAAGATCTCAAGACAATCATCCAGCCCTAATTCACCGAGAGATGCGACTTCATTTCCCCTCTCACTTTATCATCAGCACTCTATCAAGATCAAGAGAAATTCAATAAGCACCCGGCGCCGACACATAACGAAGCCGCTCTTATTCTCCGCGCTAACTGCGAGGAGAGGAAAGAAGTGAGAATAAGATTAATTTCTTCCAGCACTTATCCAGCTTTTCATATTCCGGCAGGCCAAAAGGATGCATCGGCCCTCCGCCTGCAGCCGGGCTCTAATCCCTGCGAGATGAGGCTCAAGATGGGCGGAACGGCAGGGGAGGGAGAGATCCGTGAGGATAGAGAACCGACCCATTCCTGTCTCGGAGAGATTAGGCCTGGGGTTTGAAACTTACTACTGAAATTGCCCGACAGATTCAGGTTTTTGGCCTCGACGATAAAGAGGGAGATGTTTTGGCGGAGTTAGAAGAGTGACACCCGGCCCTATGTTCATATCGGAGAGGTTGACACAGGTTTTCTCGATCTAACTGCATTTACCTGCACGCCGGGAATTATTTTATGAAGTTGGCCTCATTAAATAAAGGACACATGTGATCGGATGGTCCGGAGCGATACGCTCTCAAAAAGGAAATATAACACATTATGGGCTTTTTAAACATTAGGATTCATTTGGTTTATTGTGTTTTAAATAAATAACAGGCACATCACTAGTTGAGTTCAAAGTAACACAAAATGTGTCGTCCCAGAAATAACACCGAGATGAGTCTAGTTAAGGACAGTACATTTTGTGAGTTGTACCAGAAATAACACAGATTTTTTTCAACAAACATTTTTTTGGAGTGTAGTAGTTTATTTAACCCTAATTATGAACCGTACGCTGTATTTATCAACAAAGAAATCCCGGCAAACGCCTCCACTGCCCCACACTTGAACTCCATCATGAAGCTGAATATCTGGATGTCAATATTTAGCTACCTGCTTGTTTGTTTTCATTTGATCGAATTATGTGTGTAGGAACGATATACCAAATATTTGAGGTTATGCGGCAATATTTGTCCCAACACGTGAATTAGCTTTTAGCTAGCTGCCGTGTTGATTCTTAAATCAGAGCAGGATCTGAGAATAAACACAGATGTATGTGCTTTAATAGACCAATAATCAAAGACATCTTGCCGAGGAGTTAAAACGCAGGAGGAGGAGAGATAGTCAATATTTAGAGAGTAGTATTTGATTTTTTTTGATGGTGTGAAGGTGTCTGGCTTGGTACACAACTACTGTAAGTGGAGTGTTTGGGCCTGTGTGTGTTAGGATTGACCCGTAGTGGAGTGTGTGTGATGGTGTGTGCATGTGCTGGGGTGCGAGGATGTGTGTCGTAAGGTCTCACCCGGGATAAAGCGGTATCTCGCTCCTCTATGACGGCTTTCATCTCCTCTGAGGTGATCTGCGAGCGGCGCTCTCGGGCCCTCTGGATCTGTTGGATGATGGCCGCTCCGCTCTCCTCGATATCGAGGGCAGACTCGGCGCTGTTGACTCTGTTCAACAACTCTTCCAGGTCCTGAACACAAGAGCGTACGGACAATGCCATCATAGTTTATCAACACTGAAATATTTATTTGGAAATATTTTGTAGCTATTACGTTCCCAAAGACAATTCATTTTACTGTTTACAGTTTTACATAAAAGTTCTCATTTGGTGAAAATAAACCAAAGTGACTGAGTGACTATACATTAAAAAAAAAAGTTTAATGGTCCAGTGTATGAAATTTAGCGACATCTAGCAGTGAGGTTGAGAACTGCAACAAACGGCTCCTCCCCCCTCCCCTTCAACGCACTCCAGCGGCTGACACAAGGACTAAGATGTCATCATTGATTTAATGTTTCAAACAAAGATAGCGATAGAGAGGCAAAAGTTACTAATAACAGTCCAATCAAACGTGTGCCCTATGAAAAATGACAATGATACTATAAAAAAAATAAAGAATTAAATAAAAATAAATAAATAAATAAAACAAATAAATTAAATAAAATGTTTAAAATATTAATATAATATTTAACGTGTCTCTGCCGTAACGGCTTGGATCAATTCAGTCTTATTAGTTACCATATGGTTGCTAGGGTGCTCAATTGGTTGCTATGTGGTTATTTTCTTGCCTAGGCTATGGAATCTGTTGCTTGTTTTCCGTCTGTCAAAATCGTACAGATGATTATGTGGTGAAGTAAGAGCGTACCTTTCCATAAGAGCCATGGTTATATTTATCATTTATGTGAGCATCCCAAACAATCCCGGCTAAATTTGAATACATTGGGCAATAGTAAAACTGATGACAGACAGCACCAGAAATATTGAAGTCTTTCATCACAATAAGCGACTCAAACCCTTTGTTTCTCGTGGTCGTTCTTTCATTTAAGAGAGTGGAACAAAAAGGGTACGCAGGAGACCCAAAGATGAGATCCTCCAGCGAGGACGGCTTACCACATTACTGTCCTCGGGTTTAATATTCTCCAGCCTGCAGAGAGATGAAAGGAGAGAGAAAAGAGAGAGATGAAATGTAGTGAGCTTCCTTCAGTTTCCATTCTGTCATTCGTGCAAAATGAAAGCACTTCCCAAATCCAGTAATTGCATTCTGTGAGTCTGGGCATGGAGGGAGAAGACACACTCGGAGATATTAAAAGTGCCGCCCGGCTCGAGCGGTTATTTCACCGTAATGCCCGTTCTGCTCGGAACTGACAGCGATTGTTAAGTTATTAATGTTTACTGCTTCATATGACTATTGGGATCAATTGTTCATATGTGTGGGGAAAGCCAGAAAGAGATTAGGGCCAATCTTTCGTGCCACACCTGCCGAGAGCATCTTTATAGAGGCAAAGACAACAGTAATTACGGAGCAAGACGCCTGGAGAGTCGTGGGTCGAGTGCTTGGAACTATTTATGACTTCTGCGCTTTTTCATTTAGACCTCAAAGAGGACAAACGTTCATTCACAAAGATTTGTTCGTGGCTAGTGTAGATCAGCGCCTTGGAAAGAAAAATCGAAGGGTTTTGTTAATGCACGTAATATATAGTTTGTACTAAATATACACAATATACCGTATATCTACACACATTTTCACTACATTCTCTTGGAAAAACAGATTGCTTGGGGTAAATTTGCTATTCATTTGGGTCACATTTTTGCATGCACCTCTGCTTCACGCCAATTTATCAGATAAATCGCAGAAATCCAACATGCATGCTTTCACACACCCCGCTGTGCGATTCTCCTTTAAGAGCAAATCGAATTTCTCCTTCAACCAGCAGGCAGAAAAAACAACAACCCCTGCACTCATTTACAAAGGCATTACACAGATCTCCATCCATTATAAAGGTACATACTCATTCACACGCCGGACTCGAGAGTGACCTCTGAAAATAAGGGCTTAGAACACCGGCAACCATATTCCCCCAAAGATAATAGGATTTCACTTGGCTATCAATTATCATTTTGAGAGAGAGGGCCAGAATGGGCGCTGGAACACAGCTAAGAGAGGAATACGGCTTTATAATTAGATTTCGAAGGGATCTCGCACTCATTGGACGATTGGAAAATGCGCTCCATGCCTCTGGGTAATTGCAGTTCGTTTGAGTGACTTGAGTAACTATCAATAAATCATGAGATCTAAATGAAATATTAAACAGGGCGTAAGGTGACAAAAACTTCTGAGAAAGGACGTAAAGCAATGAAGAACGCAGAAAGTCGAAGGGAAATTACGTTTAAAACATTTCCAAAAAGATGTAAACATGCATACTACTATGTGAGTTTGTTGTTTTAAACAGGCAATAACTGCTTTATATAAATATATCTACACACCATTCATAAGTTAAGGGTCACTTACATGCTTTTTCCCCCAAAATTACGATAATAGTAAACTCTTAAAAAACATAACACAACACAAATGTGACTATGGTGATAGTTTATTATAGCGTTTTTAACACTTAAACTATTAAAACAATGCTGTTAAAGGGATAGTTCATCCAAAAATAAAAATTCTGCAATCATTTACTCACCTCCAAGTTGTTACAAATCTTTATACATTTCTTTGTTCTGATGAACAGAGAGAAAGATATATGGAAGAATGTTGATAATCAAACAGATGGTTACAAGCATTCCTCCAAATATCTTTCTCTGTGTTCAAAAAAATCAAATAAAATATAGGCCTAAATATTACTAAATGAAAGTTCAAAATTATGTCTTTCGGATAAAACTGAAGAAGAAAAAATTAGGCACTAAAGTATTCAAAAATTCATTAAAAAATGAATGAAAATTCACATACAACATAATTAAATTGCAAAAGCACATAAAAATGGCAAAATATTTAATTGAAATAAACATAAAAACTAAATACAAAAGCTTTTAAAAATATTAATAAAAACAGATATTTTTTTTTTAACACTATTTAAGTAGTTCCAATCAACACTGGGCTTTACCATTATTCGTCAGTCATCTATTTGAAACAAAATCTTACTAAGTGCAATTTTAGCTGTGTACTGAAAGACACAAACCAAAAACATTAAAACGCATGCCTTTGGATCAAAAGATCAAGAGAAACATTTCAGTTGTAAGTGACTGAATGGTTGTGTATGTAAATAGCATCTATTCCCTGGAGGTCACAGGGCAATATGTTTGAAAAAAACATCTGCGTTTTCCACCAACACCTGCATTATCGCCAAATTAAACATCCAATGAAGAAGTTCATATTAATGAGGAAGCAGCAGATGAGGGGGGAGATGGTAAACAGACCTAAAGCACATGATTGATTTCCTATACAGTGGAACTTTTGACTGACAACCCAGCACAGCTGTGAGTGGATTCTTAAGATACTGTACGTCACATCGCTCTGATATATGTCCAGCCAATCGATATTTGATTTCCCCTTCAAACTCTTAAAACTAGAGACTTTCAACTTATCAATTCATGCGCTAAGAAAGCAAGGTCCTCAAAAATGTTAGGTTTTAATCTACAGTATTTATGAATGTCATGCGTGTCATCAAACTGCTATCAGACAAATTACTTTGTCACTACTGTCATGTCAAAACTT
This sequence comes from Triplophysa tibetana, assembly GCA_008369825.1. Taxonomy (NCBI): domain Eukaryota; kingdom Metazoa; phylum Chordata; class Actinopteri; order Cypriniformes; family Nemacheilidae; genus Triplophysa; species Triplophysa tibetana. Next base: position 1,724,783 of record CM017907.1, read on the forward strand.
TTAGACATCACAACAACATCTTAATAACATCAGAATGTTTATCTTGCTTTATGACAACAGACAGTAATAAGAGGAAAACTCATTTTTGGCAAAATATGGTTTTACAAACAAACTCGTTGTGCGTATTTCTCAGTGAGAATAACTTAAGACAGGGTTCCAGCTCTAACACAAATGTCAAATTCCCTGACTTTCACTGACTAAAAAGCCTAATTTCCATGACCTACACTGAACGGAAAAACAGGCCGCTCAGCTGAGCACTGAGTAGACAAGTCGGAAAACGTAAGAAAAAACGCACGCCCCCTACCATTTAAAAAAAAATCTAAAAGAATTAAACTGATTTAACAGACCAGACTAATTACAAATACAACACAAGAAATAGAAAATATGAGGTGTGTTCATATTAAAATGTTACCTCAATTGTAAAGAAACAAAATCATTTAAGCAACTATTTTCCAGAAATAAATATTTTTCAATTGGCCACACAATATACAAAAATTTATAATATTATAATGTCCCACTTCTGACTGCCAATTTAAGTCTCATATTTTTTTTTAGCAGTTTAATACCCAGATAGCAAATGTTAGTCAGTAAGAGAGGTTTTACATACATTCGCAATAATAAAGATCTTACAGACATCTTCTACATGTTTATATGACGTCTCAGATGTAGAGATGTATTGCAGATAAGCAAACAATCAAAAAATATGATTTGCAGATGTAAATGCAGACATAAAATAGATAATGTCTGCCAGATATCTATACGTGTATATGTGCGATTAGGGTAGACATACACGCTGTATAATTAAATAGCTTGATACTTTGTGCAAATCTGTTTTATGCTGGTGTTAAATAGGATTAACAGATGGTATATCAATTCAATCCATTACATTACTTTTAAATTTATTTTCATAAAAAAAATTAATAAATGCAATAACTTGTACACATAAAAACTGTATAATACTGTGGACTCGGGAGAGCTCTACTTATAGCCGCTAGATGGCGCAGCGATGTCATTCATAAAGCGCTGTTAGCATTGATCTGCACTTAATAATGGTATTTGCAAACACAACAGTTTTAGTCCATTAAAATATTTGTATCTAAAAGCGCCTTCTTTCCAACGCGAGGACGAGTACTTACTCAATCGTTAGTACGGTTTTAAACCCTAAAATTGCTTTTTAAAATTTTTATTATATATTGTTGCTTAAATGGGTATAATGTGTAGGATAGCTCTGTATACACGGATATAAATTTGACTTAAGGAGATACTGTACACTCTAAAAAGATCTGTAAAAGAGTGAACATATTGCGTTAATATGAATGAATTATCCTTATTCATTTCTACAGTTGTTTTACCTGTTTTTAACATTTTGCACTGCATTAAATTGCATTTTAGCATTAACGGAAATGTCTGTAAAAAAAGGTAAAATGTACTGGTAATGCTCTGCCAGTACTTTATCTGTTTTTAACGTTTTTCTTTCTAAGTGTAGGCTACATTTCAGAATCACGCTGAATGGAGCGCCCACACGTTCTTTACGTCCCAGTAAATAAAACAATTAAAATGGCTATTTTTTCATGAAATATTGCAGCGTTTATTGTAAAATTTGAGGGCCCTCATAATCCTTAGCTAATCTGAAAATGCACTTTCTTCCTTTAGTGACTTTCCATCTTTCATGACGCTGTATGTTAGATGGCTTCGGGAGGAGCATCTTTTAACTCCTCCTCTTCAGTCTGGTGGCAGTTCCATGTCAAAATGCAACGGCTGTTTTTATACTTTAAATCAAATCGCAGAGAAAGACGAAAGTCACGCCCACAATTCTACTCATTAGAAATTCCATTTCGCTCGGAAATGCGTCTAAATACGGAATTAATAACGATCAAAATTTACGGTTCAAGGGGACTTTAACAAGCATGCATGGCATATAACATAAAAAGGATGCAGTTGGCTAGTTGCATGATGACAAGCGGGAAGGGAATTTAATTGTGCTAAAAATTTGCTAAAAATACGCAAAACGCTTGAAACAACGCAACAAAAAAATACGCTACAGAATAATTACATTTTGGTAGATGGAAACTAAATTTTTAAGTGACAAACAAAAATCCCTGACTCTCCATGACTTTTTAGAACCTTTTAGACTTCCATGATATTCCAGAAATTCTGTGACCCTTGGGAACCTAATTTCAGTGTGACAAGCATGAATGAGTGAAAATTGCAAGTTGATCAATTTTCATTTCGTGAAGCCTTCCTTTGAGACTACAGATATGAGACAGCAGAACATTGTGTGGTAGCACAGTCTGAACTACATGGCTCTGGAGAGAGAGAGAGAGAGAGAGAGAGAGAGAGAGAGAGAGAGCAGCACATACTCAATCGACGCCTCCTGAAGCTTCTTGGCCCGGAGTAAAGCTTCATCTCTCTCCTCGTTAGCCAAACGCAGTCTGGCCATCACAGCCTGATCTCTCTCCCTCTGAGCCTTATAGATCTCCTCTACTAACACTGAGAGAGAGAGAGGAGAGAGAGAGGGTTATTATTCTGGTATTGCACACTCCAGAGCTCCAGCTGCACAATAACAAGGCTAAGCTCTTCGGGAAAGAGGTTATTGCAGTTGAAACACTATGGCATAAGTATTAATAACTTTAAGTGAGCCTTATTTTGAAAAGACAGTTTCCCCCAGTGTGTGTGTGTGTGTGTGTGTGTGTGTGCGCACGCCCCGAGCAATAAAATAGCAGCAACACCCCGAAGTCGGAGTTCCATGCACTTGGAGACTGGGAAGATATTTTATTTATGCAATTTCAGCACGGCAATGCTCTGGTTTATAAACATTGTAAGAGAACAGCGAGCCATTACACCCAGTGCATGGATATCAGAAAGTAAAGAAAACACAACTGCGTTTGACCCTTGGAAGGTCGGCGGGCACGATGACGACTGAATTGCCACTGCAATCTTGGAAACAAAGGGTCCAAGCAAATACGAATGAATGAACACGGAACGAATAAGCAGATAAATGAAAAACCAGGTTGGGTTGAATATACTGTTAATCGCTTTGGATGGAAGCGTCTGCCAAAGGCATTAACGTAAATATAATGTAAATGTAACTCAATATGATAAACTTGACGTACACTAAGAAACAGGAATCTATACAACGAGAACCCGACCATTACAGACAGTTTGGTGAAATCCAGAAGATTTTGGGATTACCACACTGTCCTCGGCTCCATCTGTGATGCCACTGAAAGCGTCTCGGTTCTCCATCATTGCGTCAATTCACTCCTGCATGTTACGCCGGCTTCACGATAAACAGTCATTCCTGCGCTAAGCCATGACAAAGTTCACAAAGCAAATCAATATTGCATTTTAGCTGGAATTTGCTGATTAAACATCGCCACCCCGAACCATGCAAATCATATTGAAATGAGGGCGGCAAATACATGCGCGATCATCGTCTTATTAAACGAACAATTGGCTGCTTAATTGTATTCCCTATATGTCACACGCCACGTATCTTCGTTTAATTACCGAGGCGCGAACTGACGCTTTTTAGCAAGTTAAGACGAAACGGAAAGTGAATATCGGCTGAATTTAAATATTTGTTCATGGAAGGTGAGAGCGTGTAAATGCCATTGATAAAATAATCAGTTACAAAGTGGAGCGACGGCTGCTGATGAGAGCGCTTTATGTTAAACATACAGGTTGTTGTTTACAAACGTGGAAGTGTGCTTTCTCGGGTTCTCTTGACACATAGTGACTAATTAATTTAAAGTTGTTTATCTTTCGAACAGCGCTGGAAGGTCAGACGTCTTAATTTAGAAATCTTTGAAACGCTAAACATCACGCAAAAGTGCTCAGATTGTCCGAGGGGTTAAAGGGGGAAACATCTGTCTCTTTGTCTCTGCTTGTGTTTGTTTTTTATATCATCCATCCTGTCGTACCTGATGCTCTCTCGCTGGCCTGGGCCTCAAGCTCGGCCTCCTGCAGCTGACAGTCCAGAAGTTTGGTTTCCAACTCCTTCTCCTTCAATGCCAACTTGTCTTGCAGCTACAGACACACAGACATACATGTAAATAGAGAGACCGACACACGGAGAGACAGACACCCGAAGAGATACGCAAAGAGATAAATGTAAATAAAGACAAGCATAGAGATAGACAGACAGAAACATAAAGACAGACACACAGGGAGACAGAAATGCACACAGAGACAGACGGATGCAGTAAACATAAAAACACACAGACACAGAAAGAGACAAACAGATAAACACAAAAACACACAAAAATACAGATAAGACAGACAGATAAAAAGATAAACATAAAGAGACAAAGAGAGACAGACACAAAGAAAGATAGACAGACAGAATAACATAAAGAGACAAAGAGAGACAGACACACAGAAAGACAGACAGACAGGCCAGCACAAAGACAGACAGACAGGCACAAAGACAGAGAGATAGACACACAGGCACACAGAGAGACACAGACAGACAAACAGACAGACCAAAGAAACACAGAAAAAACAAATATTTTTGACTGAACCTTTGTAAACATTGAGTAAAACACACTGGATAAAACACACTGGGAAAACCACACCGGATAAAATACACTGTGTAAAATACACTGGTCCAGACTCATCATACTGCATGCCAGTGTCCAAATAATGTTCTTTGTTTGATTCAACCTCTTGTTCATTTAGTTTCTGCTTGGCTTCTTCAGAAAATTCACACACTTGGTTTCATACAGCTGCCCTTGATTCATACTTTTTGTATATCATGTGCCACCATTAAGTAATACCATATATTTACATAATTGCTGCTTTACGGATATTACATTATTGGTCGAGTACTGCAGAGTCATGTCAAACTTTCCTATCTGGACCAATCTCTTGCATAATTCAGAGCTTCTAATAAAGAAGAGGCACTTTAATGTCTCATCCATAAATCTTGTTTGGGATGATCCTCTTCAGCCCGTCAATGACAGATTTAACCCTTTTTTTGTTATTGTCCTGCTGGACTTTGAAAGGAGCTGGGCTTTAAGATCACTGCCAGCACAAACACATTCTCAGGACATGTTCCTGCTCTTCTGTCAGGAGTCACAGCTACTTGCAAACCTGGGACATCAATTGCAGTAATTCCAGAGGGCCGTCCCCTTCCCAGACCTTCAAACAGAGACACGGCACATACAAACAGCAGCTGCACACGCATCTGTATCAAACTGATGACCCGGTGCTAAATGGTAATGAATTTTTCAAAGCTCGAATTATTTTGCTAATGTCTCTGAATGGGTTTTGGACTATAATGCAGTAAGACATGAGCAGCATTCTTGTAAAATATGGGAAAAGAAGTTTATAAGGCAAACTAATCACAATAAAGCAAGAGAGAAGTTGCGTTACCACGGAAACGAGAATTATTGCAATCAATTGCAATGTAATGGAGGTTAGCCAGACTGACAGCAGACTCGACAGCATCTTTCATGGAACGACTAAATGATTTTTAAAGAGTCATAGACCGTATAAAACATGGATGTAGTGTCTGCAATGTCACCCGTAGGTTTGTGAAGAGCAATTTTGAAGCCATAAGTGAGCGGAGCCAGTCGTTGCCATCCTGGCAGCGCGACACGACACCGTGCGTCACTCCAGGATAATAAAAAAAACACACAAAAAGGCGAAGCTTGGTTGGTTCTGCTTTGATTTGGACACAATCTCTAGTGGCCAGTCAATGAATTTCCGTTTAAGTCACTTCCGTGTTGGTGTTAGAATGCAATATAGAGTGAATTTGCTATCCCAAAAGGCCAGAGGAGACCCAACCCATGAGATTCAAAAAAGTTTGGTACAGAAAAAAGTAACCTGAGCGGTGATACCTCACGGATGAATTATACCTCAAAGTCTACAATTCAAACCCTGAAAAAGCGTGAAGATTAACAAACTTACTGAAGAAGTTCTGAATTTACCTTCTTATTGAGGTCTCGAAGGGAATCCAGCTCCTTTAGGAGAAACGCAATGTTCTTCTCTTTATCCAGAGCTGGGATTTGCTTTCTGGAGCCGCCGACAACTTTGGAATTCTCTTGGTCCTCCTGAGCTTTCCTTAAGATAAAAGACAAAAGTTGATTAGAAAATCTCTTATATTAGACTCCCGATCGGGCAACAAAAAAGAAGCACATTCACATTCTGACATGCAATTATCAAATACACAAGGGATGCCGTCTCCCACTTTCAAGAATATTACTGTGACTTATTTACTTTGAGATATTAGTCAAATCATACAGTTGACCTTTAAGGTAATATTAAAGTATCACTGCACTGTATCGTGCGATAAATTACTTCCCCTCTTGTAGCCAGGAATCGGATTCGCTTCTTATTAAGATGGCACAAAAAATGCATCGGAATCTATATTTATCAGATGATGATTCTCGCTGATATAATTAAAATAACCTCACAATGGACAGAGTTGCTATAAACGAGTATAAAAGTAACTTTCGTACCCTACCAGGGCCTTCTCGATAGTACTCGAGATCAAATTGAAAAGGTCACGGAAAGGAAACGAACAACTGTTGCATTGAACGGAAGATATTTAAAAATGACACACTGTCAATCAATGATCGATATGAAGATAATACACACATGATCAATTTCACAATTTTGAAATTACAACAGGGATAGTTCATCCAAAAATGAAAATTCTTTCATTTTACTAATTTCTATGTCATTCCAAACCTCTGTGACTTTCTTTGTTCTCCAGAACACAAACGAAGATATTTTGAAAAACGTTCGCCCCATTGACTTCTATTGTAGGCACAAACACATTAATATTTCTCTTAATATCTTCTTCGGATAAAAGTCATATACTACAGGCTTTATACAACTGTCGTAATTACCATAATTATAATTTACTAATTTTAATAAATATCAAGATGATTTTATATGCCCACGATGAGCATGTCGTGGAAATCTGATATCATGGCTGCCCTACTTTTTTTGGAAAAAATAGTATCCAGTATGTACGGTAAAAAGAGTATGCAGTATGTAAGTTGCTCAATGACAATGTTTGACAGAATGTAGAATACAAGCAGAAAATAGTGTGCAAAACACTGTATCCCACAATGCAATGCAACTTCACCTATACAATGAACCGGATGAAGAGTGAGCCAAAATTCCCAAAATCTTCCAATTTACTTATTTTATTAGTCTATCTAAAAAACACAAAGAAAGATATTTGGAATAATGTCAGGTACCAAACAGATCTCATCCCCCATTTACTGCCAAACTTGGGAAAATAAATACTAGGAGTATTAGTATCTATTTGGTAACTGACATTCTCCCAAACAACTTTCTTTGTGTTTACCAAAACAAAGACATTTATACAGGTTTGGAAAAATCTAAGGGTGAGTAAATGGTGAGAGAATTTTCATTTTTGGGTGAACTATCACTTTGGACCAATGCTTGTAAACAAACACTTCTTGGCAACCACTGACTACCATAGTATGAAAAATGACAAAGGAAGTAAAAAGTGCCCCAGAATTGTTTGCTGTCCTACATTCCTTAAAATATCTTATTTTATATTCAAATTATAAAGGGAAAAAAATCCCTACTATGGTAGTCCAAGAACTGTTTGGCTACAAGCATTCTTCTAAATATCTTTCGGTGTTCATCAGAACAAACAATTTTATATAGAATTGGAACAAATCAAAGGTGAGTAAATGATGACAGAACTTTCATATTTGGGAGAACTATTCCTTTAAAGAAATATAAAGTGTACCAACAAAATCAGAAGCTGACAATTGTACAGCACAACATCAGACCGATCACATAATCCTGATGCTTTATGCTAAGATGAAAGTGTGATCGAGCACTGAAGTGAATGTGTTAACATGATGGATGAGATTCTCTCTCTTCTCCTGACCTGAGCGTGGTGGATGCAGATCTGCTGACGTGAGGTGTGTGGACCGGACTCCCGGCCGTCTCATTTTTGTTCTGTTCCTGCTGTGCTGTGGTTCTCTGCGGACACGCTTTCTCCTCCATTTTTCTCACTTCAGATGCAGTCAGGCCTGGTGCGGGTGGGGGCGGCGGGGGTTTGAGCGCCAAACCTTCACCGGGACGAGGAGGTTTGGGTACTTTGCAAAATAAAATTTGAAACACGAGGAGATTGAGAAACAATGAGAAAGCAAACATAAGATTTACTTTGACAAGTTTGATTCTTGTATGCATGGACCGATTTTAATAATATCTTTATGATGTTCGCTGTTGTCGTCCTTCATTTGCTTTTATATTTTGTAAGGCAAAAAAACGGCCCAAACATTCTTTGGTGGTCTACAGAAGTCAAACGGGTTTGGAACGCCATGAGGTTGAGTAAACATTGACACAACGTTCATTTTGACAATCCTATAAACTCAGATAGGAGACAGCATTAGTACGTTCCAAAAAGATTGAGAGGCTCTTTTTAAAACCAGAAACAAAACCATATTACAGTATATATGACCTCCATTCTTCTGGTGTGAGAACACAGTCTGAGGTTTAAAAAGCGGCTCTGTTGGGTTGGTTCACGTCAGCTCTCTGAAAAGGAAACTAGGTCTGGCTGTCTTTCATGAGAGAATGTGGCGAGCTGTGCCGAGTGACTGGCAGGAGGGGGAAGCGAGGTCTTCTGTCAATGTTTCTGTAGCGCTCACGGCCAGAGACGCAGGCGAGGAGGCAAACACAGAGGCCTGTCTCTCTGGCAGCCTTTCTGACAACAAGCTCCGCTCCTCAGGGAAACCTGGATGTATCCACGAACATTCGCGATGAGAAGGTGGTCTTTACATCAGAGGCGTTTTCAAGGAGTACAAATTTCTGATGTTAAGACTTTTATAATATAACAAAGGCAGACACTATATTGCAAGACACTATAATAGTGTTACGTCAAATAACCGTCTCACGTAAATATATGTCTTAATTCCTTTCCTTCCTTTTCTTCCTAGCTTCTCTCTCTCTTGGTCTCATCTCTTGCTTTTGTTTACTGTCTCTTTTTCTCTCTCTAAAACCAGCTTCAATATGTTTATGGAGCCAACTATTATCAGACATAAAACCAAATAAGTGTCCATATATTTTCTAAACTCCTAAAAAAATTTGGCTTCACTTGCTTAAGAACATTTTCGCAAATATTAAAACAATAAACAAGTTCCTCAAGGTGGGCGAAGTATAACTCTCCTCTAATAAAATCATACAAAGTTTGACTAGTTTCACCAAATATAAAAAATGTAACTGTACCATTTTCATCCAGAAACCCAAAACCGGTCAAACAAATAGACGGGCCGACTTAAGAGTAAACCATTAAAAATAAAGGTTCTTAAAGGTTTCTTCACAGTGATGCCATAGAAGAACCATTTTTGGTTCTTCAAAAAACTTTCAAAGAACAATTTATTTCTGTATAATCTTTATCTACTATATTAAAACATTTTATAACAAAAATGGTTCTGTGGCTGAAAAGAGGTTCATTATATGGAACCATTGTGTCACACCTTTATTTTTAAGAGCGAATGCTTCAATGTTGATTTTGATTCTTTCTTTAAAACGATTATATGGATCACTTATTTATTGTTTTCTCTTTATGTTAAATACCCAAAGACAAAAGTATTTTAACCTAAAAAAATGACACTTCACCTTTACGTCTGCAAGCAAATCAAACAGAAAGCATCACTAAGCACTTTGGAGAGGGCCAAGTGCTACACTATGAAAGCGGTCAGGCTGTCCTGCGATTATAAAATATACATAAATCACTTGAACATCAATGCAATTCAAATTCAGCAGAACTCCAACACGGCTGCCTTACATCGGCGTAGCATCAAAAGCTGGAGAATCATTCCGCGTTAATAAATGCGACGTGATGCTCCACTCGCAGCCTTGTGACCGCCATGTCCAAAAAGCGCCAGCTTAGCAGCCACAATTATTTAGCGAAAGGTCAGGTTTTGAAGTCGAGATCAGGGAGGTCTGCCTCATGGCTTTGTTGCTAGGGCTCGGCTCTCAGGATCGCTGGAGATAGTTATTAGTATTCCCCGTAAGAGACACCAGAGCAAACAGCAAATTCAAACCATGAATAATAACGCCAAACACACTTATAGAAGCCCTTTGTCACACTGCAAATATGAGACTTTTAGATACATTGTTCCCTAACCTGGGTTACTTCTTTAATTTTATCTCTCTCCGTGGGTGTCTCTCACAAAGGTAACTGCCCCAGAGAATGTTTTTAAAGTGCCATTTCCCTCACAAATGGGGTGAGCGGGGATTTTAATTTAAGCGTCCTATGGGAACCGATTCTCTCGCAAGTTTAAGAGCGGAAGAGCTGGACATCTTTTAGGATTTAGGTACATCCTCACTTTTTATTTTGTGAGCGTGAATTTGAATTAAATTGGCCACACCCACAAGATTATTCTTTAAAAAAAATTAACAGTCACACAAACACAGGATATTTAGTAGTCTAACACAACAAGCAAATAGGGAAAACCATGCTTTAGATATTCTGTTTTGTATTTTCATTTTGCCATTCTGTGTTCAATTACAGCATTCTGAAAAATTATTGCCATAAAGTAATTGAATTGATTCAATTTTCCCCAGAAATTAAAATTCATTACTTACTCACACTCATGTCATTTCAAACCTGTATGACTTCAGAAGACATTAGAAGAGATTTTGAAACGTGTTGGTAACCAAACAACGATGATCCACTTTGACTATTATGGACACAAAACCACTTTTCTCAAAATATCTTCTGTCATGTTCCACAGAAAAAAAAGAGTCAGATAAAGGTTTTAAAAATATGAGGTTGAAGACAGATGACAGAATTTTCATTGTTAGGTGAACTATCCCTTAAAATATAAGGATATGTACATACAACAAATACATATTTCTATATTAAAACCTCTGAATTCCCTTGCATTGAATGCCTTTTCCTTTCATTCCATTCAAATTTTACATTGTTAAATTCGTATTACAATGCACTTTTATCCGGATAGCGCACAAACAAAAAGGCCGTTTTACATGCTAAACGGGGCAAAAAAATCAATTAAGCAACAAAACTCATGTGTGCATCTCTTCTCTCGGTCTGATAAAGAGAGCACAATACTATCACGTGCCGTCTGACTAATGTCAGTCACTAATAACCAAACACATGCTGATTAACCCGCCGCGAAAAGATTCAAGTGTTTCTGCGACAGCCTAAATGTATATTTGAGCAGTCAGCCAGAATAAATTTGCATATCAGGAGCGTTTGGTGAAGGGTTGGTAAATACTCTGTTTATCTCTCTTTGTCATTCCAACCGGTCTATCTAAATAGTGGCTCTTCCGTAGCGTTACGGCCTAGGTGACGTTATTATGCGGCATGCGGGCTGCTGTAATGCAGGAAAGTAATTTACACATGTAAATAAATGTAGGCATTGTCTCGGACATTTTTAGACAACAGGAAGCTGGAGAGAAATAGGAGCAAGCATCAAACAAATAACGGCCAAACATTGTAATTTAAATAGACATGATCAACGTTATTATGCAATTGCTTTTGCTCATCATTTATTACCTGGTATGAGCTTTTCCTCCAAAGCTTTGGATAAACTCTTAGTGTGGGATGTAGAATCTCCTTCAGTGGATCTGAAAAACATAAATGCAAAATAAGTTTTTCTTTTTTTCTCTGGTCTTTGTGTCACATCATCCCCTTCGATATCTAACAGCAGTGCAATAAAAGTGATGCTGTAGCTGACACGAACAGGTAAAGGATACGAGATATTGACAAACTGTACATCAATGACAGCGCTTTGATGGACTAGCTGTCGTTTTTTCTCTAAAGCGATGTATAAAGGCAGGACATGACACAAATATCAAAGACCTTCAAGTGTCCGCACCCAAAGAGAACAGTGTCAACTCTTTCACAGCATGTACGCCGTACGTCTACACAAACGAACACAACAATCTCATTGTGTATGTGCTTATAAATAAATTTGTATAAACATAAATATATCGAATCCTAGTTTGACTGTCAAATACTCATAACAATATCCCGAATGTCATTTAAATTGTACACGAATACAGTTTTTTAGTTGACAAATTGTTGTTTACGTTTATTGAAAGTAAATAAAAATAAATAATAATTAGCATATGCCTACCTTGCTTTTGAATGCATGTAAAAATACAAGTGAAATGTAATTTACGGGAGTTTTATATCATAACTCGGTGTCGAATCGTACTGAAATAACCAACAAACCGCAGTTCAGGGCCTGATAAAAGTGCATCCCGTGCACACAAAAAAATGCGCTCGCATCCAATTTACACTTGCATTTCACTAAAGATGAACAAACCAAACTAGCTGATTTTCAAACATTGTAACAGGGTTTTGGATTTAGAAAACATATCTCTGCAAAGATATCATTACAGCGTGTAATCATCGCCGGCGATGTACACCGATAAACATTTCGCACATATTAAAAAACCGTCCTTAATTGTAACATGTGGAAGAAAGCCATTGACAAACAGTGTAAAATGAGCGGAGGAAAGCATCTTTACCCAAGTTGTGGTGTGGTCTCTGAACAATGGTGCCTTACGGGGGACGGAAACCTTTGTTTCAGTTCTTCATTGACTTTAGGATTAGCTGGAAATATATAGAAGGGATATGATTAATTTCGGCGCGGGAAAAAATGCTTCTCGTCTCAGCCTCTTCCTCGCTCCTTTTCCATTAGACGTAGAAAGGTTAGTATTAATTAAAGCCTGTCAATATGATCTCGGGGTGCTTGGTGGAGAGCGATCTTTAATAACCTCTGGAGTACAGGCAGCAAAACAAGGCAGGCGCCTTTTAATTTGCCCGTGTGAAATTATGCTTTAAGACTTTGTCTTCATCTCATCCACTGTGTACCGCCGCTTTACCTCGCAGTTTATGGAGGGCTAATGAACGGCGCCAATTAACCATCCGTAATCCCTCCATGCCATCGATTTAATGCTTTTAGCTATCAGAAAAGTAAACAGCTATTTAATACAGCTCAAGGCATATCAGATCCCAGTCAGGAATCGCCGATTAAAGCATCATCTACTCAGGTGTAATTAAATAATGGCGGATAATTCCGTTCGGTGAACGGAAAGCTAATTCATTAGCAAGCAACAAACAGACAGGAGGCAATTAGCAGGAGCGCTGACATTCACGCGCCGGAGAGCCTGATGCTGGATGACGGTTCCTGTTGTGGTGGAGAGCTTCCCTCTAGTGGTGGAGCTTCTGAGGGAGAGATAGATCAGAATCCATCACGACAGACTTTCACAGAACATGTGCTTCATAAGAAAGCAAAAAAGACATCTTTACAGTTCTGTCAACTGTAGGTTGAATCAAATGAATGCAATTCTTCAAAACAGATTGGAGATGAATCAGTGAACCATGCTGGACAAAACCGTCACAAGTACCATGGAATGAAAATGGTTTTGTTTCTGCACTCTGAAGGTGATGAACGTACAACATGATGCCATAAAAGAACCCTTGGCGGTCGCACAAAGGGTCCTACAGACTACAAAAGCCAAGAAAAGCATTTTTTTCCAAAACTTGTTCTCATGCCATCACTGTGAAGAACCTTTTAAAACACCTTTATTTGAAAGAGTCTGAGGCATAGTGAAAAGCTTGTTCCTTGTTTATGGCCAACGGGGTTTATTTGACAGCCGTGAATCATGATTCAATACTTTTTTTAGAAGGGATAAGCACTTCGGCATTTTTTGGATGAACGTATAGTCCATGTCAGTGTGGGGTAAGTTACTCTGAAAAAGTAACAAATTACTAGTTACTTATTACATATTCAATAGTGTAATTAGATTATTGTACCAATGACTTTCTTCAAAAAGTATTTAGTTACTTATTACTTTATATATTCTACAATAACCTTGATTAGTGAAGTGATTCAAGGATGGACATGAAACTGTTTATTTAATTCATTCAAATAAATAATATTAAACTACATAAAGTATTCTTATTTACTGATCAAAGTATTACAAATGTGAGAATAATAAATTAATATACAGATTTTAAAGTCAGCCTTTAAATTTTGATGTAAATTCCACTATTCCACATGAATATATTACACAAAGTATTTCGTTTAATTCATCAAAATTAGCTGTGATTAAATTACCGAAAAATAAGAGTAATCCCTTACTTTACTTTTTCAAGGGAACAGTTATTAAAATACACTAATTAATTAATTATTTAGTAACTAGTTACACCCAACAATGTTGTGCATCAATTGGCAATACTATGCATTTATAATTAACACATTTTTATAATTTTTTTCCCTATTTATTTGTGCAAAAATATGCTCATAGTAAAGCTGCTTCGCAACGTTGTTGAAATCATGAAGATATTTAGACATGAATGTAAATTTGATAGTTACAATACTAAGTGGTAAAACACTTTTATTATGTTTAAACGAAACAGAATTTGATGTCACCAAGACAAAAAAAATTGTAAGTGCTTTCTACTTAAAAAAATGGATCGATCGATTTTACTAGCTTTGCCAAAATATTAGTTGCATTTTTTTATTTGCGTTATCATATTTTACACTTTTTCTTCCCCCGGTCTCTTCCACAAAAGCCACAACGACATTTTCGATTTCATGGGCTTTTTCAGAGGCTCTATGTAAATACGTAAATCACAGGACAAATTAGGATCAATTTCATGGGAAAGGAAACCGAGGTCAGGAAGAGGATCTAAAGGTCTAGGGGCATCATGGGAGAAAGAGGAAGAAAGAGGTGAGAATACATTTTAAAAGAAGTGAGAAAAAGAGAGTGAAAGAGCGAGAGCGCTCTTGGGAGGTTGCGGCTCGGCGGGTGGGTTTGACCCCTGGGGCAGATGCCAGTGGAACGTTATCCCTGCGCTGTTAGCCAGCACACACGGCTCACACACCCTCACACGCTATTCAGCTCAGGCGTGAACGGACAACTGGCTTTTTGTGCCAAACACCACGGGGCTCCATTAATCTCAGTGATAGACTCCGAGCAGGAGCCGGCCCCGCACGCCGCCCTCTCCCAGAGAGGAAGACGAGGATGGAGAAAGAGTTTCAAGATATTAGGTATGGCTAAGACGCCTGGTAATCCTTGAACGCTAACAGGAGAAAGCAGCTTTAGAAAGACAGAAAGGAAAAGAAACAAGGCAAAGCATACAAACGTGACCTTTTGATGTTCTCCTCATTTCGGGCGAGACGAACGAAACGGTTCCCCAAAAGGAGCGGTTTACCAAATAAATTTGGGCCGATTCAGTGATTTCCTGGGAGAATCACCTCCCAAAAACCTAATGAAATTGATACCATCCAATAATCCGATATTGAAAAACAGAGAAGCGCTCGTTCTGGTTTAATGAAAGTTGGAATTGTGCGGGGTGCAATAGAGGAGGCCCGTTTCTGTTCGGCTGCCGCTCCAGATGGTGAATTTGCATCGCATCTACATTTTCTACATAATCTGCAGGAGTTTCATGATAGATTAATGAGCTATTAGCCTTAGTGCTCACAGGACAGGACTGAAAACTACATTCACGCAAAAGTAATGGGGATAACCTATGATTGCGCATTCAAATCACATACAAATTAATTTACCATATACACAACAATAAGGCAATTGCATAGGATAAAATCATATTCCTGCAAAGCCAAACATTTAAAGTAACTTTGGGTCATTTTACATAACAAAAATGAAAAAAAAACACAAAGTGTTTTCTTGACATTTCTGAAAAGTTGTGCGTGCATACACTGTAAAAATGGTTTCATAGTCTGGTTGTTATAATGTTATTTTTTTCACGTGTTGCAGTGTCTGAATTTCTTCATTCACTTGAATATGTTAACATGCAACTGCAGGTTTGGTCAACTTAAAAAACTACACTGAAACAACAAAACTGAAAAAGAAAATGTGACAACTACACTGTCAAATCGACTAAAACACGACCATATTACGCCATTTGCTAGGGATGTCACAACATATACATGCGCATGTCATCGTTTTCACAAATGCACATTTTTGTAGGTTACACTCCATAAAAGTATTGTTTTAAAAACTTGCACTTTGAAAACACCTTTCAAAAATTTGCATTTTCTAAATGCCCCTCCCCAATAAATAAATGACCAAAATGCATATGAAGGTGTCCGTTTTTTGTTGAAAACAGTGTAGTGAGATACAGGGGAACAAATGAATATTTAAAGAGAAAAATTATTTATACAAAACACAGATGTACAAATGCAACTTTTTGAAGTATACCATGTGAAACAATATCAACATGTATGAAGCCATCCACACAACAAGGTCTGTGAAAGTCACTGCTGATTAAATAAACTTGTAATGCAATTCAGAGTGAGTGGTCACGTCTTTAGATAACATTTCACAAGGGTTCTCTCACAATAATGAAACATCGGTACATAAAGAAATATTAATGGGTTATAAACCGACATCAAACGTAAAAGACGCCCCGAATTCTTACAAAGCAGCGTTTGCCACTTAAAACCACTTTATCCTTCCTTCAAACTTTTCTCATTTCAATTTGTCCTTTGCTGTCACTCAGTGATCTTCATTTTCTCATCTTGTAGACTTTAAGCTAATTGCCTCGGCGGGCCACTTATTATTCATGTACAATTATTGCAGTGTAATGTCTTTAAATCCTTTTAAATGACCATTCATGCGTCGCATTCATTGAAAACGCCTTTGATGTCTGTCAAAGATGGAATTCTTCAAAAAGAAATGTCTAAGCCCAATTTCAATCGCTCGGTGAGGGGGGCGCGGCGTTTCCCTCTAAAATAAACTCAATTCCATTAATTTTTTAAGCTGCATTTAAACGCGTTTCCTCTGTAAAAAAGTTTCCGGATTCCTCGGCCTGTCATTTGTATTCCAGCTGGCTTTATGAATATTAATAACAGTGTTATCCTGATTAAACGAGCTTCGTGCGAAATCCCCGTGAATCTAGCAGCTCAGGATTCTCATCTTACCGATTCTTTATGAATTTTGATATGGACATTAAAGTGGAGAGAGTCTTAAATCAGCTTTAATTGTACAGCATGCTTGGGGCTGGAAAGGAAAAGGCAGATATGAGCCGATTTGATAAGGATAAACAAGATCTTTTCTAAAGGGGAGGTGGGAAGGGCCTCGTAGGGTGCCCCAGCGTGTAATTTGATTGTCACGGGATGTCGTGAAGCTCTGAACGGTCTTAACTTTTTCGGGATCAAACGATTTTATTGACTTATATTCACAATAGAAACTGTTTCGTCAATCGGTGACAGAGGAGATTGCTGATGCTATTTATTTTTCATTTTTAAACAGCTAATGATGATAACGATATGGCTTTTTCAGCCGGACTGTGAAACTGAATGAGACAGAACGGGGAAAAAAATCTACCTTCATTAACATTAACTATTTTCACGAAGCCAACATGACCCGTTGAAATAGACATTTAAACAAAAAATTTATGTTTTTATTGTGTGTAGAAATAAAATATCTGGATTTTGGATTTTAACATGAACACAAAGTTTGCAGACAACTCACATTTTACTGAACTACAAAAAACAATGTATTAGAACAAAAAAATCACTTTGAAGAAGTTCAATCCCATTCAATTAAACAAAAATATTTAAGTAAAATCAAACAAAAAGATTTGGTTACACTTGTAAATGTTAGTCACATTCAGCAACAAAACTCACAAATATCGTACGGATCACAGATCAATCATTATTGACTGTCCGATCTGTTTAAAGATAAACTAATCAGTCCTTATGATTTATGCATCAAGATAAACTACAAAACGAACTATTCACACACAAAAAATGATTGACTCCAAGGAAGTCAATGTCACTTTAAGGTCTTCAGATACGCAGTCTCTCAAATGAAACCATAATTCCTGGCATTACTTGACAATTCTCAGGGAGACTTTATGTTTCATAGACGGTGGAGATATCTAATAGTGAGAATAGTACAGGATCTGTGAGGCAGGGCCGCATGTCTTATTGGCATAAAGCTCATAGTCGGAGCAGGCGCGGTGATAATTGAATTGAGCCTGTGGGAAATGAGCTCGCGCTTGCATCTCGGATCTCTCTGATGGATCCATCTTTGGTGGCGTCTATCAGGCCACGATTCGCTGATCCTCTTGTATTAACGGGGGAGGAGAAATGACCCTCCAAATCTACCAGGATGAGTGCCTCAATTTCCCCAGATCCAACTCATTTGGGTGCGAGGGAAGCGCGAGTCGAGAAACTGCTCCCTCACCCCACAACCGAATGAATAAAATGCAGGAAAACTGCCCCTCGAGATGTCTGATAAATAAACCTTGAACACTCTGTTTGGGGTATTTGATATTGCGATGACATAAATTCAGTTTGTGTTCAAACAATACAAATACTGTTGGATATTATTGGATGGGCTGAATAAATTGGAGTCTGAATGCGTATGACCTTTGTCAGAAATGTTTAATCTTACAATACAGATAAATCATTGAATAAATCATTTCAATTTATTAATTTTAAACTAGTTATCCCCTAATCTGATTAATAATTAATATTTCTTATTGAAATTATGCCATATGTTTTGTTACAATGCACTACCTAATCAATATATAATAAAAGTCAATTAAAGAATGTAAACAACGATTTTTTAAAACCAGAAATTTAAGTAAACCAAACCGTTAAACTTTCAATTGTTAATACACATTTATATTTCAGATAAAACCTAGAAATGATTAATACAGTATTTTAAAGCAGCCTGATTTTATACTGTAGCAAATAAACCTGTTGCGATATTACTTTTTTATTTCTTAATAATTTATTACTTAAAGTCGAGCATAATTCAAGCAAAATACTCACGGTGAACAATTTCAAATATATATTTTTCTGGCAAAGTGGTGTTTTAACAATTGCACATTGATTTAATTTCTCCCGTAGCAAAGGTTTGCAGTGTCATGCGACGACTGTATTTGTCAAAGTGAGGTTGTCACAGTCATCAAATTTTGATTTTAAAAGGTCTGTATTTGTAAGCACTTAGCCAAACAGCACGTTTCATATGAATTCTGCAATGGGTTGTCAAGAGTGAATATTACAGCGATTGGATAATTCATCTGCAGACTGTAACCTCAAAATTGGCTGTGTAAATATGGACTAAGCTGAGATTTGCATTGGCTAACATTTGGGAGGGTGAAGAGAGTTATTTAAAGATGAGCTTAATGCAGTCGAAACAAGAGGAAAGAAGGTTTCAATCATATTTCAAATACTGTAACACTTCTGCAACACAAAAAGACAGATATCATCATTCGCATGAAAGAAATGATTTCTTGAAATATGTTCGAATTTTTCTAAAATGTAAACAAGAATTCAAAAGTTACATTTGACTTGATTTTTGTTTTTGTTTCGACTTGTATAATGCATGAAATTAGAAAAATATAAATGATGCATTTACAAAGACATCCCATGCTGTACCTCACCAGGAGAGAGAATGCTCGGAGCACTCCTGTAAGCGGCTCTTTTAAAGAATCAAAAATAAGACGTGGCCCAAACGTTTGACTGGTAGTCAAAGACCTGAAGAAATCCTATTGTGTCTACTCAATTTCCAGCAAAGACGTTCTAACAATTGTTATAGTAGCGTGATAAAAACAAATGCTTTTATTTCTGACCACCCTTGCTCTTTTGCCGATCAAAACAAAATACTTCAAGTACATTCCTTTCGACATTTAACCCGGGCACAGAGAAAACAAAGCCTTATTGTGTCCAGAGAGATTGTGAAACTAGTGCAAGGTGGCGTCACCGGCCGTGAGACTGTTATTACTCATCGAAGAGACGCCAAACAGGAGAGGTGGGGCTCGCCGAGAGAGTCAACGCAAGGTCAGTCGCTTTATGAAAGACATTCCGGCCAAGAGTTTCGCCTTCTCGACTCCGTGCTGTTTTTACAGAAAGCCGTACAAGTTTCGACACATCTATCTTCTATGTAGAAATAGTACTACTCTTAAATGTTTTGTACAATTACGTGCCAGTCCTCGGTTTGTAAATCACTTTGAATTAAAGCGTCTGCTAAATGAATAGTTTACAAATGTCAATCACAAGTTTGATCTTCTCTTGGAATGTTCTTACAATAAAATAACTGCATATCCTATATTTGCATTTACTGTTAAAGCGTTATACTAAAATATTAATTATCTATTGATTTGACTGTTTTTTTTAATAGAAGTAGAAAAATATTTGCCATAAGAACCACTACTTCAAAATCTGAAACTGAAAAAAAATATTTTTATTATGTTTTAAATTGTCTGAATTTTGCATATATTATATGCAATATTTATATCATATGAAAATATAAATCAGCATTTTATCAGCCATAAACCATCTTAGGGGCCCATGGCAACCCATAGCAAAGCCCCTGCCATTCATTTATTGTTATTAAACTTAAGAAAATGACAAACAGAACTTACAGTAACAATAGTAAGAAAATGAAGCAGAAGAAAAACATTCTGAAACAATAGAAGCTTAAGGCAGAAACCATTGTTAACACTGTCAATTTTCATAGCAAAGAGCAAAGAAATAAACTATTTTCATTGTCCTTAGATCTTTCTTATGATAATGCAAATATTCCTACAGGTATGATATCCCTCGGCATCCACAAAACATAAAACTTTTATATCAAGTCAACATTTAACCCGCTTTCCAGAGCAACATTTAAAGAGCTGCATGTCACCTCAACGCCCGGCGCTAAAACACACACATAGCTAGTGGTGCGAGGATCCTCGACAAACACGACTTCCTTTGTTCAGGAAATCCTTTCTCTAACACGACCTGCAAAGCTCAACTACGAGCAACGCAGAGGCGTCAAAACCAAACAGACCTTTTCTCTTTCTTCCAGCGTTAATAATGACAGACGCTTGTGCCTCGACCTGTCCTTCAAACAGACTGATTTAAATAGCACTGTGTTTTTTTTACTACAGAACATTTGGGAACAAACAAAGTTTGTATTAATGTGTGATATTGGTGTAGTATGGGCACTTGGGCGACATAGGCACAATTGCGGGACACACGCAGAGAGACTTGCGGGAGGTATTGTGTGTGCAAGGATGTACATCACCGCAAATATTTACAGAGCAGCTATTGTACAATAGTGGTCACATGACCATCTCTCAAACACATGATGCTTTACTCTATAGAACGATCAAGTTATTAAAACCTTTGCATCAGAGGACAATACAATGGACCCAGACTAAATCGGTAAGCTTGGAGTTCAGCTTGTTCAATGGCTTTAAAATGGAGAACTACACTTTTATGAGCAGCTGAGAATTTTTCAAATAGGCCAAAACATTAATACACAAATATGCGTAATGCAATTAGAACGAATGCACAAATCCGTCAAATTTTGGCGGTGCAGGTTCACACAGGTCTGCTCATTTGTTCACAAAAGGACCTGCAATTTTTTAACCTCAGGACAAAGCATTTCTATCCAATGTTTCTCAACAGGACTCTTCAGGCCGCTCAATAAATTCCCCAACTCAAGTGTCAACTGTCTGGGCAATGAGCATTTCTGGTGGTTCTGAGTTTGACAAACATTCCCCGAATACAAGTAGGTAAAAAGGCAGTAAAACTGCCACTCTGTGAAAGTGGCCCGTCATTGTTGGTCCTGCCTCCTTTGGGAGCGTGAATGTGTTGAAAAGCGAAGGGGAGGCCGGGGGCCACAGGATCGGGCCCTTCGTCCTCATTACCACTCGATGTTTGAAGACCGGCCACAGGAGTGACTGTTTAAATTGCTACCTGTTCAAACAGTTCCCAAGCATCTGTGGTTCACAGCGAAGCAAGCCGTGTTTGTTTTCCTGCCTGTTTCATGGGCCATCACTAGGTCGTCTGGAATCCCTGCTCGCAACTGGGTGGCAAGAGAGACGTAAGAGAACATAGCAGCGCCGGTTTGATTCTTAAGAGACGGACGATGGAACAGAACCTCTGTGACTCTGACCTGATACAATATGTTTAGTCCATCATTGAGAGCTACAAGAGTCTAATTTAAAGAAATAGTTCACCCATTCTGACATTCATTTACACTTACATTGTTCAAAATGAAAATATTATGAGAAATGTTTTTGTTTTTATTAAATGGAAGTCAATGGGGTTCAATGTTGTTTGGTTACAAACATTCTTCAAACTATCCTTTGTGGTCTGTTGAACAGATTTGACAGGTTTGAAATGACAAGAGGGGCAGTTAACCAGGACAGAAATTTCATTTTTAGGTGAACTATTCCTTTAAGGGGTTAAATAATTATATCAATTACGAAAAAGGCCCACATTTTCTTATTGATATTTCATGCAAAGGTTAGCTGACCCATTTGCATTAAAAAAAATTGTGGTGAGATTTAACACAAACACACACACAAACACACAGTCTCACAAAACCTGTTAAGAACTTATCCCGTTATATTACACCCCAAAAATTCAAAAGAAACAAGTAATGCTATTTTGTTAAAAAGAATAAAGCCTATTGTATGGCAATATTTTCTGTAACACATTCCAAAGAACATTATTAAAGCGCAAACAAATCTAACTTTTATAAGAATAAAACCGAAAATAATATATTAATCTAAACTGTTCTTATGATTTGGTGACCATTATGATCTTCCACCCAAAAAATGAAATTTCCATCATGAAAGTTGTTCCAAACCGGTATAAATTTCATGTTCGGTTAGATGCAAAGATAGATATGGAAAAATGTTAGCAACTGACAACTCTGTGTCAACATTGACTACTTTGTTGAACTCAAAATGAGATATTTTGAAGAATTTAGAAAGCAAACAGTTCTGGGGGACCATTTACTACACCTTAATTTTTCCTACTATGGCAGTCAATGATGTCTTAAAAAAATCAGTTGCAAACTTTTTTCCAAATATCTTTCTTTATGTTCAACAGAACAAACAAATATTTGAGGTGGGGGTAAATGGTGACAAAATTTTCATTTTAGGGTGGAGTATCCCTTTAATTTACGCTCATTTTGAGCAAAACAATGCTATTACATTAACCATTAAATGGAAATAATGGAAATGACAAGAAAACCCAAAACTCAATCGTCCAGACCAAAGAGAATTTAAAGGAAAATGATTTTTACCTTCATACAAATTCATGTCAATTCAAAAAGATGGTACCGGTTTAATGCCTTTTTAAATTTTGATCAAGGGGTGAAATATGATCGAATGAAGAGATTTACCCAAACATCCAGCAAAATTCTTGGTTTCAAAACCCTTCGGAGTGATGCCAACCTCTGCCTGGGTGTTAAAGCCCGAGTCTTTGTGTGTTTGTGAGTGTGCAGGCTTTTCAACTAGGTTTGTTTGGTTTCAGATCACAGTAACCAGGCTTAAACAGTTAAGCAGTGCCCTTCCTAGGTCTATTCCTTAAACCAACACAGAGACACAAAAGATGGTACAGAGCCCTGTGGAATCCCACTGTCACTGGTGGACCACCCACTTAGGGAGTTAGGCCCGCTGGGCCACACGGCACTCTATCCCAGGGATTTTGAACTTCAATAGGACCCACAAAGAAGGCGCGAAGGGGTCGCCGACGCTTCTCTTGCCCTTCATGAAGCGACGAAGAGAGAGTGAGACGCAGGATCGGAGTGGGTGGCTGTCGGAAAGCCAAGGAGGGACCACACCGTACCAGGGGTGATGGGTCCGAACAGCACGTTTTCCTGCCGGCCGGCTCGCGCAGGGGGAGGGGGCGCGAGGGGTTACGTCAAAGGTCGATTCACCTGCTAAGAACAAAGCTTGTTGAGACTGTAGCCCCATTCCTGCTCTTGTCGGGAAGGCCAATTCAACTCCGTAGGAAACTTTACATGTTTGTTATGATGGACGTGGTGTGTGTGCTTTGAATTTGCACCGCGAAAGGACAGTTTACCCACGCAGGAAAACAATCCGGCGGGTCAGTTGTAATAACACGACCCAGCCTACAGCAGCGAGCTTATCCCAAACCACGTGAGACAAATAAAAACAGCAGGGACCAAACGTGTGAGGAAACCGCTCAAACCCGGACGCCGTTTGATTTTGGTTCAAAAATGTGATTTTCTTTCTCACCGCTCTTTGCCATTTAGTGAGTATTTTTGTTTTAATTATGTTAGAAGTACAGAAAATAAATGTAACATGTAAGTAGCGTGGTAAATAAACAATTCAACATCATTATAAAAGTGATGCACTACCAAACCAGAGAGGCATTTACAAAGAAATACAAGCCACAAAAGTTCATTTACTTTCAAAACGAGTTAATTAGCTATTAGTTTAATGAACAATAGATAATGTAAAACCACTTGCAAAATCCCATATTGTAAATCATCCTGTGATTGTATTCTAGGGTTTGATTTGACAAGCGCATTGATGTTTTGTACAACAGTTTTCTATCCCTTTAAACTGAACAATTCGATATGAATACACCCTTCACACAGTTTGACAACACGATGACAACACATGCGCTTGTGTTTACGTACGTCTGCGCTTCATACGCAAACAAAGCTATAAAAATGGGCATCCAGCCATATGCCGGCAGGCACAAAGGCATATGCACACACACATACACGCCTGCCATCTAAGATATCAGGATACATGCTAAGTAGATCCTGTTTCAGGTCTAAGCCTCCACCCGTCTCAAGACTGAAATGCTTTGGGTTGGGCTGCTCCGCTGCAGAATGTATCAGCATATAGAGAAACAGCGAGCCTGACAATATATCCCAAACACAAACAGACGAGACGGTATAAAGTATCGAACCTTATCTGTGTTCTTTACGGTGCACATCCCTGTGACTAAAGCTCAGATGGATCTTCTTTAAAGCTCTCCAACATATACATACACATTGATTACATGGGCCTGCAGTGCCAACTCAACATCTAGATATACCCAACGCATTATTTACATTTTTATCAAAAAGCATTACCGTACTACCATTTCTTTGGACGTGATAAAGTGGTGATAAAAATGTAAATGCATTGGTGCTTGAATATGGTAATCTTTCAATATTATGGTCTTATCATCAGATACCATCACTACATCATTGCACCCCTTCAGTGCTTTTGTAAATGGTATTATACTCTATTAGCAGGGTTTGTAAATCCTTTCGGATCATTCATTTCTATTGGATTATTTTCTCAAACACTTTGGTGTCTGACATGTTTGAAAAATCAATAAATTTTAATTTCCTTTCCTGGGATTAACATGATTAAATTAGTTCGTCTTATAGTTTTGCCTTTCCTAGCAACACAGAGCATTAAGGCGATGCAGAGCGTCTCACAATCATTTGATGTGATAAGAGCGACATCTTGTGTCCAGAATCTAGAATGCATCCTTTTACAAGCGATTTATTTACTTAACCAAGTTTTGGTTCTTCTTAGGGCTGCTCGATTATGACAAAAATCATAATCACGATTATGTTGGCCAATAATGAGATCACGATTATTTAACAGGGTTACTCATAACCATTGAGAACAACATAGAAAATTGAAAAAACTTGCCTTTTAAAATGTGAATTCAACTGAAAAAATATATATAAATGTAAAAATAGCACAGCTGAACCACGTGAAAAGGGGTGCGCTTTATATGCTGTTACATACAATTTATAAATATATATAATCCGGTGGATTTATACCACAAGGAAAGTGGAATCATGTGCAACAATTGTTTTACCTCGATTTTGATTTTGTAATTGTTGAAGGCCAAAGTTGACGATTACGATTAGTTCCACAGCTCTAGTTCTCATGAAAGCAACGTTATCAACAAATTGGTTTAAATAAAACTAACATATTACATTTCAAGCTAAAACATAAACATGATCCTTCCTCAAATCAGCTTGGCTCTTAAACTTACATCATTCTGATTATTCAGAATTTTAATTTGAAATGTAAATTTGTCTAGAGTACACTATACTGTGTTCAGTTTGCCATTTAAATACTATACAATCAGTGTACGCTGTGTCAGAAAGTATGCATTAAAATCTAAAAAAAAGTCTACTATAGCTCTGTATAGAAATCTAAAAGTACAGTAAATCTAAAGTACACAATTTCTTGATAGATAAAAATGTAAAAAAATGATACGCATGACCAAGCAGATCAAAATCCGGCATGCATTTAACATGACATGCATTCAACAACTTCACCTTTGTCACTTTTTAAGTTAACTCTAACAATCACAAAACGTTCAGACTCACCTTTGTACATATCAAAGAGTGAATCCCTCAGTTCCTGTTTGTGCGTCCACGACAGCTGATCATCTTCACCCTCAGAGCAGCTGTCCCTTTAAACAGACAGACAGAACACCAGCATTAATAACTCGCTTCCGTAATGCATCTAGATGCTCAGACTCTTTGTGTTGGGTTTCTGGTCATGTTTACTAGCGCCCAGTGTGGGTCAGACTAATCTCTTTAGCAATGTTTTCAGGAGCTCACAGGCTACACATCAAATCCTCTGTGTGTGTGTGTGTGTGTGTGTGTGTGTGTGTGTGTGTGTGTGTGTGTGAGAAAGAAAAATAATGCTACATATATAATGAATAGGTTCTCTTATGTTCCTTGTAATCCCAAACCATGAGTATGTAACCTTATAATGAGAAATGTAAGTCCATGTTAGAATGCAATTAATCAAACGTGAAAAAACTAATTAATTAATCTAATTTAAGGCATGAGAAAGTTACAAATTCAGTAAAAATGGTATAAAAGCGACACTGTTAGACCTATTCAAGTTTAGTTAAATCAAGTATACCAGCCCCAAATATGATTTTGTACACTTATGGCACACTTTAAAATGTATGATTTAGAAAATAAAATAAAAAAGACAAAGTAAGCTTTTTTACAAGACATATGTCAAAAAGCAAAGGAGGAATAAACATGTGGTCACTCTGATAACACACGAGAACATGAGAAGAAGAAATTACTTCAAGCACCCACCAAAAATCACAAGATTGTTATAAAGACCTTTAAAAAAAGGCTTGAAAGAGTGAAGTCAGTTCTGAGAGTTTAACATTCTCGCTTGCTAAATGCAAAGACATTTGTATCTTTTTTTCTTCTGTGACAGGCGTCCAAATACATTTAAGACCAAACTAATTGAATCCCTTATAGGACTTTCTTCAAATTTAAAGATGGGATGAATCAAACAGTTTCTGCCAATCACATATCAAACTATATCTTCACATTACACGTGACCTGACAGAATTTACACACATCCCTATATGGAATCAGCTGACAGTAATGAAGTATGGCATCTCATCATCCATGCAGTTTACAAAACAAAATCCAATACACATCAAAAGTTGTTTTTGCCGGTCAACCGATACCTGCCCATGCAATGTTCAATTGCTCACTCCTATCTTGCAGGTGAATAACTGACATTATACTCACTTCGATGACAGCTCATTCTCCAATGTCGATATCTTGTTTTTTGCCCTCTGAAGTGCACATTTAACATCCCTTGCCATGCTTGTGATATTCATGTATGTGTTCAGAAAGCCGGGCTTTTCTGACTGGACACAGTATACTTCATCTCACCTTGCACATATGCATGCAACATGATACATGTGAGGAGACAATGTTCGTGTCTCAAACCCTAGTGAGCTGAGAATATACACTTACAAGACAGCACAACAGTATTACAAGATCTGTCTGTTTAACATACACGGTTGTGTAATCATCCATGTATTGCAACTCTTTTTTTGTATGCATAAATAATGCTATTTAGTCTGATGTCTACAAATCTTCCAAGGGACTCAGACTAGATAGGGAGCTCACGTGCTGTTGACAACACAGCTAACGTGTCCGCGAGACGTGCGTTTGTATCAAAGTATACATTGTATCGAGTGTACATTGTAGCAGAAATGTAACAAGTGGGTTTAACATGTTACTTGTTGCAGTTTTCTTAGAAAAACTAACACAGTTCAGAAGTTCCTTCAGCTCCAATCCACTCGAGAACCACATATCTGATCTCAACCCGATTAAGATCAAAACACAAGCATCGCTTTTTTCGAATAATGAAGTCATGACTGAACTTTTGTTATGATAACATCGATAGGCTTGGTGATATGGAAATAAAGGCTTTAGGCTTACCATAAAAAGGCTGGAGGTTAAGGGACTGCTGTTCATTTTGGGCTGGCCGGACAGGATTGTTTCCTTAAAGTTTCGCAGGTCAGCTTCCTATTCCAGCGTTCGACGCCAAGCGCCATTCTGGTCCCGGTGAGGGAAAACCGGAAAGAAATGTGACTTTTTGTCCACTAGAGGGCAGTACGCACTGCCCCATTTAAGAGAACCAGATAAAACAAAAACATGTTTAAGACATTTCATAGCGTTTGGATACTTTCAACGAATATACACCTTTGTAGCTGTGCCAAGCTCTAAAATATTTTGACTGTTTAAAAAAAGAGGGAGGGCTTCAAAATTGTTGTTGACTATATTTAAAACAAGTAATAATTCGAATAATTCCTTTTACAAATAGTATAATGAACCATCTAAATACTATTAAAACCATTACACATTTGTAAAATGTACATGTGTGTTTTGGGCCTTGATAAACATATACCACCTACCATTTACAGAACCAAACACTAGATTCTAGTGTTTTCTTCTAGTGACTAGAAGAAAACAGTAGAACTCCTTTTATATTATAATCCAATTGGCTTTTCTGTGGAGCTTTCTCTAAAATGTTTTTGTGTTTTTTCTCAGCATGGATTGCGATACATGCCAATTTAAGTGAAATCCTTCCTGGAAGTCTCGGCAGTCATTAATGCTGTGTGTAAATGTTGAGATCACCCACAACAGTGACGTAAACCTATTTAGCTTAACCGGAACCTTTACTTTAAAGCTGTTTTGTATTGAGATTATCTTGGCTATACCATAACGATTGAAACTGTGTAATTATCTTAAAATTAGCAACATTTTCTCTAAACAACAGGTTTGTGTGACTACTGCTCTGCTGGCGATGTGTAGATACCCCGTATGATCTTAAGGGGGCGCTAATGCATAGTTTCTAATACTCGGATGTTTGCACACTTTTCTGATCGGACGAGTTTACTTCACCTCACTGTCTTCTGAGCAACTCTTTAAGGGTTTTTAAACTACCGAGCATTGTATTTTACCCGTTTAATTACAGTAAACGGTATGATTTAACGCAGCAGAAGGATGTTGAAGTTGCGTTGAAGTCTGTCTGTAAGTGTCGTGCTATGGAATTGCGAGCGAGCGCTCAGTTAATACATTAATCACTGCTGTTCGTATTGATCTCAAGTGGAGGACAAACACGTCTTTTTCACAGAAGATGTTATAATGGGGACTTGTCTCTGGATACTGCTGCTTTTACTGCACTACAATGAGGGGATTGCTGGTAAGTCTTTCAATATTCGCGGAGTGTCGACACGTTTCATTAAAATCAGTGCTTTTACCCGAGGAAGGTTTCACATAAACATCAGTGTTTGCGACTAAATATACGGGCTCACATAATATTAACACGTGGAAAAATGTTCAACCTTGTTCTGTAACTTTTTGAAACAATGAATTTTCTGTACCAAAGGTTGAGGGGTTGATCTGATTTGTCATCAAGGAGTATAAACAAAACGAGTTCAGGCGGATTCAGCATCTCGATACATTTTGCTACACTGAAACCGTTTTTCACACTTAATATAATCACTGTTTATATGAGAAATAATGTTTTCTGTTAGATTATAATTACATTAATGTTAGAATATCGATCATTGTATTGATTTTAATGGAACCTTAGGGTTTTATGTTCTGTTGATGAGATGTTATGTAGCGAATGGGAACATAATGGACACGGAAAATAAAATACTATAAAGGAATTTTGTAATGTTAAAGGGATAGTTCATACCAAAACTCAAATTTGCCGTCTATTTACTCACCCTCAGGCCTTCCGAGATGTAGGTGACATTCTTTCTTGAGTAGAACCATAAATAAGATGGTTTTGTCAATCCTCAGCCCTCTCTGCTTCATATAATGGGAGTCTATGGGGTCCACCCGTCTATGAGTTCCTAAAGCACATAATTCCAAAAAAGTGTCTCCTAGTGACATGTTGACTTTTGGTGAAGTGACTCGCTCGATATTTTCATAAATTTGAACGTCATTTTTAATAATATTAGCCATACTGCTCAGCCTCAACACTCCCTTTCTATAGGTGGCGCTAAACGTACCAGGCAGGTGCCGGTATGCCATCCGCCACCAAACACTTCAGGATGAAGATTGCGCCAGAGGCTGCACATTATGGCTTATATTATTAAAAGCGACGTTCAGTTTTATGAAAATCTCAAACGATTCGCTTCACGAAACGTTAACATGTCGCCAGTAGTCGCTTTTAGGAATTATCTGCTTTAGGAACCTTTAGACAGGTGGAACCTATAGACTCCCCTTATATGAGGCAGAGAGGGCTGCGGATTTACAAAACAATCTTTTTATGGTTCTACTCAAGAAAAAATGTCACCTACGTCTCAGATGACCAGAGGGTGATTAAATAAATGGCAAATTTAAGTTTTTGGCTGAACTATCCCTTTAACGACGAACAGATGATGGTTCATAATATTATTTCTGTTTGCAACGAAAAACATTCAAATGTGTGTTGTTTTTTTCAGCAGGGTGAAAAAGTGATATAAAAGTAGTTTAGAAGCTAAAACACACTTAGACCTACTTTGAATGTTTAACTTTAAGTTATTAATTTAAAGTTTATTGTAGGCGGTCAGTGCTGTAGTTAAAAGTTTCTCATTAGTGAATGTGGGCATGTTTTGGCCCGCTGTGATGTTTTGTTATTGTAGATCCTTCATCCATCTGCAGGCTTCATGAACATGCACACTGGCAATGATGTCAGAAATGATGTACACAAACACAATAGATGTCTCAGAAAGAATAGGACACAAAAGACCCCTTGAAGAAAATATGAAAATTCTTGACATGAACAGACCGAGCAAAACATTTCACATGAATTCATGTGTTTAGTGGAATTATTAATATTTTGTGGAAGTTAACTTACATTGTTCTGATCTATGTTATTTTTGCATGTATACATTTTATGTTATTTTCAGTATTTGGTGAGACGATTCAATTTTATTAATACAGTACTTTTCACATTGTGCATTGTTCCGAAGCCGCTTTACAGGAGAATAAAAAACTCAAAAAGGTCCAAATTTTTTTTTTTCAACTTTCAATGGTTGATTTAGCATATTATGCAATAACTGAAAGCTTGGCTGAAAACATGTGTCTTTAATCTAGATTTACATTTGGAGAGTGTGTCTGACCCTCGAATAGTATCGGGAAGGCTATTCCAGAGTTAAGGTATTACCTATGAGAAAACTTGACCGCCTTTGGTGGATTTAGTTATTCTAGGTGAGTAGGTGTCATCAAAAGTCCAGAGTTTTGAGATCTAAGATAGCGTGATGGGTTGTAATGTGATAGAAGCACTTTTTTCTGGACATGGTTAGAACTCTGGCAGCTGCATTCTGAACTAACTGTAGTTTGTTTATTGAGGATGCCAGACGACCACTTAATAGTACATTACAGCAGTCAAGTCTTGAGGTCACAAATGCATGAATAAGCTTCTGTACGTCAGCAACACATCAAATATTTCGTAATTTGGCATCATTTTTAAGGTGGAAGAAGACTTTTTTTGTTACATCTGAGATGTGATTTTCAAATGACAGGTTGATGTCTAATATAACACATTGGTCTTTAACTTTATTTGTTGGAGTAACAGTGCAGCCTTCAATTTGCAGGTTATAATCCGAAATATTCTGTTGACGTGTCTTTGGTCCAATAAGTATTATTTCTGTTTTATTAGAATGTAAAAGAAGGAAATTACTTGTCATCCAATGTTTTATATCTTCGATGCACTCTGCCAATTTGGATAGCTGGAAGGAATCATCTGGTCTTGATGAGATATATGGCAGAGTATCATCTGCATAACAGTGGAAGCTAATTCCATGTTTTCTAATAATGTTGCCAAGGGGCAGCATGCATATGGAGAATAGCAAGGGTCCTAAATCCGATCCCTGAGGTAATCCAAAATTGACTTGCGTTAGATTTGACTAGTTACCAGGTAATTGGTTACTGTAATTTAATTACTTTTTCAGAGTAATCTACCCAACACTGATTATTGTACACAGAGGAAGAAGTGCTTCACAAGATAAAAATACACTTGATATTTTAGCATTTTGAGGTTCGGACTTCTGTCAATAGATACTAGACAAATACTATTATTTAAAAAAATAGTAAAGTATGGGATTACTCTTATTTTTTCAGTAATTAAATTGTGCTAAATTCTGTGCAAAATATATAAATAACATAACAATTATAAGTCTAACTTTAAAATGAAAGGTTTTATGTATCCTTCCCACATTTGTAATACTTTATTCAGTTAATAAGACTAACTTATGTAATTATTAATTATTTATTTGAAAGAATTAAGTAAACCGTTTCGTGTCAATCCTTGAATCAATTCTAATCAAGGTTGATGAAGTATAATGTATGTTTAAAGACATTATATTACTTGTGTTGTAAATTTGCAATAGCAACATATCAAACTTGTGTGTTTTCTCAGGTCAACGGTTCACCAAAAATCCCTCGAACATCACAGTCACTCAGGGTAACATGGCCCGTCTGGGCTGTGCCTTTGAAGGGTTGAGCGAACCAGAGATTACATTTTTGAAAGATGGAGAAAAGATATACAGCTCCGATCAAATGTACATCACGTTGGATGCGCACCATTTGGAGACCTTTCACAGGTAGGGTTGAATGTAATCTTAACTAAAATATTATGGTCTAAACCAGTGGTTTTCAACTGGTTTTGTGCCAGGGACCACCATTATGACTAACAAGTAATTGGCGGCCCACTATTGTGTGTGTGTATGTACGTATATGACGTTGGGGACGCAAAACACAACGTTAGCAAAGCATAAGATAGACCTGATAGGTGCAAAGCTAGCCTATCCGGTGTCAGTTTGAATCTCAACTCAAACTCAAATTATTTTAAATATTTTCATCAAATTCACACCAATGCGCGAATATTCTGGAAATGTTTGGAAAAATAAATTATGGAAAAAAAAGGATTTTAAGAGTGAAATTAGGTAGGCTGGAATGCATGTCACGGACCACCTGGGGGCCGCGGACCACCGGTTGAAAACCCCTGGTCTAAACTGAGAATTGAAACATCAGAAATAGATAAAAGGGATGTTGGAATATGTGTTGATCTCAAGTTTGTCTAGAAGAGAGTGTATTTAGTTGTCATTCAACCATGGCCATGGGATTGTATCTCTGTAGTCTCTTGTTTTATTATTATCAGAAAAACCAGAGCTACTATTTGTTCTTCATTCATTAAATAACAAAGTAACTCCAAGTGATGATGTTTGCACATTCATTGCTGCCCATTATGTTGTAGAGAAGATCATATCTATCAAGGACTTCTTGTTTTTCTCAGCAGATAATTTGTTTCTGTGTTCAGCCTCTGACCTTCAAAGTTATACAAACTTAAATTTGAGAATTCTGTCATAAATTACTCACTCTCTCACTGTTCTAAGCCTGTATACATTTCTTTGTTTGGCTGAACACAAAGGAAAGATATTTCGACGAAACGGTTTTGAGCCACCATTGACTACCATAGTAGGATACATGGTAGTCAATAGTGCCCCAGAACTGTTTGATGTTCAAAATTCTTCAAAATATCTTCTTTTGTGTTCAACAGAACAAAAGAAATTAAGTAATTTTCCTACTATGGTAGTCAACGTTGTCCAAGAACTGTTTTGTTATAAGCTTTCTTCCAAATATCTTTCTCTGTGCTCATCAAAACGAAGGCATTTATACAGATTTGGAACAACGTGAGGGTGGTTAAATGAAAACATAATCGTTTTTTGGGGGTTGAACTATCCCGTTAACTTAGCTCTTCGTGTGAACAGATATGCGCATGTAATGCACATAAGGGCTGCACGATTTGAAGAAAAAATCGAATTGTGATTTTTCTGACCAAAATTGCGATTTGCGATTTAAAATGAGATTTGACTACTATTTAAAAAAAAAGGGCTATTTAGGTTTGTTGTGTTGGTTTTAACAGCATGCATCAAAGAAAGACCAAGCAAAATCAAAAACTATTGTTACATTATCCCACTGTTTAGCCTATTTAAAACCACTAACACTGTGGCCATTTTTTTTTAAATAAAGTTGTCATGCAAAAATGTCATGACAAATTAAGAGAAGAACAGTAGTATCTTAAATAGTTAAATTAACAAGTATAAACAAAACCTTAAACTTTTAAGATCCCAAACACACTGTAAACAATTACAATTATGTATGGCGTCTGTTATTTTGCTGTACCTTTGTGACAATTTGTCGTAGGGTGTGCTTATTTCAAACGCGTGAGCAATTGATGTTTGCTTGGATGTCAGTTGTGGTGGTTGTTGTGACGAAGGGGGTTTATCTGTGGACTTTTTGGCCTTGAATTCATCATAGAATAGTCTTTGATACCTCTGCAGGTGTTGATAGAGATTGGTTGTGTTGCCTCGCGAGGTCGACACAGACTTCCAAAATAATTCCAAACATAAGCGTTGCTGTTTCATTTAAGTACCAATTCATCTGCTGCTGCAGGACTTTGCGCTTCAGCAGACATGACGTTACTCTGTTGCGAATCTGAACTGCTGCTCCAGGTCGCGCTCATCTTTAACAAATGACGTTCTTTGCTTATTCAAAAGCATGTACAGTATGCGCGGATAAGATAAAATGTCAACCGCATCCGCCGCTTCAAATAAATTATCCGCCCGCACGTATAATTTTCTTTGATATATATATTCTCCCTTTTTAAATTGCTCTCGGATCTGTTTTGCCTCCATTTCCATCCTCTTCCGCCGCCACGCGCACATTTCTTTTAAATTACTACAAATTAGCGCCTGATTAAAAATGCATTTAAAACATATTCGTATTTTTTGAGAAATTGTGTTTATATTGTATATGATATCATCCACCCGCGACCCACCCGCAATTAATCTGAATGTATTTTTTATTACCCGACCCGCGGATCATCCGCAGTGCCCGCGGATTTAACTGCCATCCGCGCATCACTAAAGTGTTAAAATTCTCCCTATTGGTTTAACGTAAAATTGCAGAAGCAAACTGTCATATAATACGTAGCTGCATTTTATCATATTTAAAGCCCTTTTAATCGAAATAATCGCAGTTTTTGCGATTTGAACATCGCACTCGTTCAAATTGCGATTTCGGTTTAAAAACGATTAATCGTGCAGGCCTAAGCATAAGTAACATGAGCTTGCTGCACTTAATGCTGTTTTGGCCGGTAAATCCCTTGCACGAGCACTGACGTGGTGTGATTCAGATGCTGACCTAGACTGGGCAAAAAACTGTTTGGGTGGGAATTGGCTTTCAAAGGGTTTGTCTCCTGTAAGATTAGGGGTAAGAGGATAACAAACAGGGAAACATGGCCAGAGAAAGTCAGATTTCCTGGGTAAAGTGTTGCCAGCCTAATCTATAAATGTCTTTAACCGTTTCTCTTGCTTGCAGTCTTAACTGTAAAAACAAATGTAAATCGCACACATTTCTTCAGCGTAAATGCAGTTGCTTTGTCCAACTAAAGTAAAAATAGGTTGTTGCTGTTTGATGAAAATGTGTGCATTTGTCAAGTTATCAGTTAATTTGTGGATGAAGTAGCCATTTTTTTCTCTTCAGCGTTAAATCCGTGCAACAGCAGGACGCTGGGAAGTACTGGTGCGAGGTGGAATATCAGGGCACAATCATTTCCTCTGAGCCTGCTTGGATCACAGTTGAAGGTTTGTCAATGGCTTCTAACACCGCTCACCTGGGTCATATCTTGTTCCTTGAGTACAAAACTGTCCTTTATGTTAGAAAACAATCGGTTACTAAACATTATTCTATTTTCCGCTGTGTTACCAGGTGTGCCTCACTTTTTGCTGGAGCCCAGCGATGTGGCTTCTTTTGCTGGAGAGCCCTTTAACATTACGTGTGCCGCACGAGGTCCTCCAGACCCTGTGGAGGTGTTGTGGTGGCTGGGAGGTGAACAGAAGAGTGACTTCATGCCCTCCCCTTCAGTTCTCTCGGTTAAAGGTGAGATTCATCAAAGCTTAAATCAGGTTTGTCCAGTATGTTGTAGGCCTTGTCCACAAGAAAAAGGTTTTGTTGGGACACTTTTTCTCGTTTTGTTTTTTATTTAATTTTTCTCTGTTTTGCTCTTTTGATCCACACTCGGACTAAATAGGTTTGAGAACTTTCTCTAAAGCAAATAGATTTGAAAATGCTGTTTTGGCATTGAAATGTGCTTTATGAAAATAATTTTCCCTTGTTGCTTGGGCAGCTCTTCAGTTTGGTGATGGCAATGTCAGTTTTAGATCCTTCAGATTGCATTTCTAATAAGGAAACAAAAATCTGACGCAAAGACATTCATTTGCGTAACTAGGGATATTAAAATTACTCACTTTATATATTTTCTTCACTACAATATAACATCTTATTACACTGCTCATTTGAATGCTTGATTCTGATTGGCCAGTCGCAACATTCCAATGGTGGTCATTTTCAAATAACAACCGCTCAAAACTAATAACACCATGTAACCCGGATGCTGTAAATAATTTTGAGAGGGGTAGTTTAATATTACACAAAAATGTATTATAAATATGTATTTTAATAACATATATGACTTTATATTTACAAATGATTAAATCAATTTGCCTGTTTGTGATGTTTGAAAGTCGTTTCTTACTTATAAACTAAACGTCTTTTCCACGCGGAAGGTCTGCATTCGGTAAAAATTAGCTAATTAAATATTTCAAATTAACATTTTATGTCCAGTTTTTTTCTCATTTGGCAAGTAGCCGTGTAATAAGCAAGATTATATGCAAGCAGCCGGCTGTTATCTGTAGCTCAGTGGTAAGAGCATTGGGTTCGATCCCATGGGATTGCAAATACCAATGTATAAATGTATAAGTTAATGCAATGTAAGTCGCTTTGGATAAAAGCGTCTGCCAAATGCATAAATGTAAATGTTGTAGTTATCGTTATTTCTGCGATAACAACCGGCTGCCTGTACACTATCCCTTACTTATAGTGACTTCCAGGGAGTTTCAAAAACAACAAATCAAGTTTGTGAACCAGTTAAAAACAACAATCCAAAAGAACTGATTTAGAGAGTGAGTGAGAGAGAGAGAGAGAGAGAGAGAGAGATTTTACATTTAGTCATTTAGCAGACACTTTAATCCAACGCGATTTACTGAAAGTTCATGGAGCAACAAGTGATTTGTCAGACAGGAGCAATAATACAATATGTGCTAATACAAAGGTACCTATTGAGGGAAAGAGAGAGGGTTTTTTTAGTAGTGGAATGTGTTTGACTTTTTCTTGATCACAAGGCCCATGTGACATAAAAACAGTAATGCTATGTTTTTTCACACTGTGAGATTACAAATAAGGTGTTTCTGGAAAACACAACAATTACATTATGAAACATTATATGAAATGTTGTTGTTTCAAAAATCCTCTTTCAGGTCTTTGATACTAAACACTGGGCAGTTAAGTTGAAGAACTGAATCAATGGGTGTTCATGCTGGGTGGGGCAACTTTAGGCTTTGGTCTTTGTAGAAGTTTTAACTTTGAAACTGAAGCAGGTATTGAAATTATAGGCTGTAAAAGACTGTCGTGAGATTTTTGTATTGCAACCATGAAATGACTCTTAATACTTATTTTGGTTTAATGAATATGTATTGGTTTCATTTCTACTGTCTTTATGGTGTAAAAGATTCTGTTGGTGTATGTTAAGGTTGAGCTCACGTCCTCCCTTTACATTCTGTAACTGGATCCTATAGCTCTGAGTGAATGCATTAAAGTGATCAATACTAAAGCCCAGCTAAGTTAACTTTCCATTTTTAGCAGCCCATGCTGAGATAGCATTGAGTCACGATTTCCATGTACAGTAAGTCTATATCATGTTTAATTTCCACATTATCAGCTACCTTCACACTGTGAATAAATGGGTTTGTGAGACAAACTCTCTCACTGCTGGCTAGAGAGATCTGTCAGAATACCAGAACTGTCATTGCAATGTTCATAAGGCAAGCTGAGACATGAAAAACTGTCCGTACGAGAAAAGTGAGGAAAACATGTGATCAGCGATGTGTTTTTCATGTGTTTGACAGGTGTTAATGTGAGTGTAAAGTTTTACTGTGAAGCCAGGAACACACGAGGCATCTCTGTGTCCCGCACAGGCACGGTGCACATTAAAGGTGAGACACACCACACGCACAACCACTGGACAGATCTATATGTCTGTAGTTAAATACAAACGTTTTTTGGGGGGTTTGTAACAAATGCAATAAACTGTGAACTACACAAATACAATCAGCAAAAGGTTGAAGATTAAAACCCATGCATTTTGTCAATACGCTCTCAAAAGGGCGTTTAAAAATAAAAACGATCACATTAAAGAATTTTTACACATTGGGCCCTTTTTCAACGATTAAAGCACATGGCCTAAAGCGCATGGTCCAAGTCCACTTAAAGGCATAGTTCACCCAAAAATGAAAAATCTCTCAACATTACTCACCCTCTTGTCATGTCAAACCTGCCTGACTTTCTTTCTTCCGCAGAACACAAAAGAAGGTATTTTGAAAAATGCTGTTGACTGAACAGCGATGGCAGCCGTTCCTTTGCATTGGTTTTGTGTCCATACAATAGAAGACAATTCTTTTGTGCTCTGCGGAAGAAAGTCATACCGGTTAGAAATGACAAGAGCGTGAGTAATGATGACAGAAATTTCATTTTTGGGTGAGCTGTCCTTTAACTCAGTTCTGCATTATATCGTAACAAAAGATCGTACTGACACGACACATGCATGGATGTACGTTTCACATGTCAATTAAAAAAATACTGTAGATGAGCATCCAGCTTGAGTTTTTTAGTTCACCCAAAAATGAAATTTCTCTCATTTACTCACGCTCAAGTTGTCTTAAAATTTTGTACAAAAAAACTGTTCGTTGGAACTATTGACTTTCACAGTAGGAACAAAACTCAAAACAGTTTAGTTTCCCACATTCTTCTAAAACTACAGTAGGGAAGAAAACACTTGCGTCCCACCTGGTGTCGCATTGTGACGGGTCTATGATAGGACCCAGTATTTGTTTTTTAACACATCATGAGTCATTTCGTGTTGATTTTTTGTGTTAAATAAATGAAAGGGACATTAAGGAAGTTAAGGATAGATTGTTTTGTTTTCAACACAAAAGTATTAATAGTGTATGTTTCTCTTTATGTGTGATTTTTGTGAACAGTCCGTCCAGATTCCCCTCAGGGTATCAGGGTGCATCAGGCATCTAATAGTAACGTTACACTATCATGGAGCCCAGGTTTCACCGGACATTCACTTCTTTCCACCTGCACTATACAGGTAGAGTATTTCTACATGGTGTCATCGAGTTTCAAATGATGGAAGCCCATGTCTTCTGTTCTTATTTCTGTCATGGTTGTGGTCATTTAAAGAGTTAAAGTGGACAAACGAGCTTGAGTGATGTTGAGCATCAAAATGGCAACATAAAAGTTGTATATACAACATAATCCAGGTCTTCTGAAGTCACACAGTGGCTTTGTCAAATAAATTACTATTTACTTGGTAATCGCTGTTATCTCCTCAAATCTGATGTGGCATATTTCAATGTACGTAAATGAGATCTTAATGGTCCGGTGCGTGAACTTTGGCGGCATCTAGCGGTGAGATCGTGAATTGCAACCAATGACTCACCCAACCCCTCCCTTTCGAAGCACTACGGTGGCTGACACAGGGCTAAGATGTTGTCACGTTTTGCTTTCTTTGCCGAACGGAGAAAATGTATTTACAAAACGCGTACTGCAGAGCAGTTTGTCCGTTTAGGGCTATTGTAGAAACAACTTGGCGAATTCTATGCAAGGGGACCTGCGTGCATGTTGATAGAGATATCTCATTCTAAGGTCACAAAAACATAACGCTTCATTATGTGAGGTCTTTATACACCTCTAAAGACAGAGTATTATAATGCATATCTGTCAATAGATCCTCAAAAAAATTACACATTAGACCTTCAAGAGTTACAGTGAAAGAAAGTTCATTCTTTTAATCAAAAATGTAATGATTTACCAGATAATCTGCCTTCAGAAGACTTGGAATATAGTGCACAGGTCTTCATTTTCTACATTCAAACCTATAAGCAAATATTTGTGTTTTAGATGAAAATAATCTGTCTCTACTCCATCTGCAGATGTCCAGGGGAGCTGGAAGAAAGGTGAAACTTCCTGACATAGACATGCATGTTCCGCCATTCCAGCACATGTTTGATTCACTCCGCAGTCATTCAAACTACAGCGTGAGAATCCGCTGTGATAATGAAGTGGGGTCTTCACCCTTCTCACAATGGGTGGACTTTTATACTCCAGAGGCCGGTATGTAACAGGAGATAAGATAGTGACCCCCTGCAGTGATGTGTAGGGTTGTGTAAATATAAGTGACTGCTCTACCAAGACAAAAAACAGTCCACATTCACATGCCAGTATTTGTCTCTGTATATGAATGAGTGTTAGGGTTCCTCAAAAGAAGGAAGGAAGAAAATTGTGTTTGTAGATCTCAGACATCTTAAAAGATGCTTATAGCTTTCTGCTACATGCATTTAGTGCATACATCTCTAAACAAACTGTTTAGATCAAGACCAGCTGTATAAGAAGTGATGATTTAATTCTCAACCATGGTGGGCCAATTTCTCAAGTTCTGAAAAGCACGATTCTGTACGCCGCACATTTTTAACATTCCACTGAGCCTGAAATTATTAGCCATTCCGACCAACGTTTTGGTGGGTTGGAAGTAAACAAACAGCCCAGAGAGCCGGTTCTGGCCTGATGCCTGGGGCGAGGGTACTGGAAGAGCACAAGGGATTTCTGATGTTGACCCTATTTGCATGTTTGTAAACTGGTAGCACTGGCCACAGTCCAGTAGATTCCAGGCTGAGTGGTACAATGTGCTATTGTGTGTGTCCCCAATCCATTTCAATGCACGGCTGCATGTACAGAGTCTAATGTGCTGCCATCTAGAGTCAGAGGGGGGCATTGCAACCTGCCGCTGAAATTAATTTCTGCATTGATCAGCTGTGACTTTGTTTATTGTTCTGGAGAGTCATTCTCGCCTCTTGACCCAATACTGTTTTCTGCAGATTGGCAGTTGACTCAGGCATAATGTTTATATCTTTTATACACAGCACCATTAGCTGCTCCAAAGAACTTGACCTTTGAACTCAAAGATCAGCAGCTGACTCTGTCCTGGGCGTTGCTGGAGGGGGCGGAGCTACGGGGACGATTACTAGCTTATAAAGTACAATGGAGCCAGGGAGGAGAGAGTCAGGTACAATATTATTCAGTGATAACATGAGCAACACGAAGAGAATACATTCAGGAATATGAAGATAAACAAATATTTCCTGTTTTTTTATAGTACAAATCTGGTAGTCTATTAAGATTTCTTTTTCCCAGATCAATGACCAGAAATGTATTCTTACGTTTATCTTATGTCCTCACAATGTGATCAAGTTCCAGTCGATGACTCTACAATGACTCACCGTAATGACCAAACATGAGCTCTGGAGTCAGATGTGAACCTTGTTTTTATCATAGCATCGAACTGTAATGTGGAGATTTATATTTAAAAGGTGGTTAAGTTGTTTAAACCTGACAATCCAGATTGACAACTGTTTTTGAACTTTCTGGAAATAGATGACTCGGTAGTTTGATGATGGCGTGACAGCATTTTGGTGACTCACAACTTGTATCATCACAACAGATCATTTTACACTGGAAATAATTCCCCCAAAAGTAAAAATCGTTTGCTCATCCTCATATTCTGTGTTAGACTTTATCTTTTGTCAAAAACAAGAGGAGAAGATTAGAATGTTTAGAACAACATTAGAAGGCTTGGAACCTTCAAACAAAATAAACAAAAAACATTTTGATCGATTTTTTATTATGTTCATTTTTAAAAATGGTGTTCGTTTTACCCGTTTAATTTTATTCAGTTAATTTTTTTGATCACATGGGGTTCTGGAATACTTGATTCAGATTGGTCAGTCACACATTTTATAGACGGTTTCATAGGACGCGATCGTTAATGATCGTTGTTGATCGGTCTGGCTAGAGGCAAATAATATAACTATTTATATTTAATTTATATTAATGTGGATTTATATTAATATTTTAAAATTAAACAATTTGTTGAATGAGTCGCGTGTAACTTTGTCACATTTAAATTTAGTCAAGTAACCTTTTTTTTTGGTAACCCAAAATAAATACTTTTAACTTGCTAGTTAGTGTGATTTACTTGTTTTGTCAGAAATAATCTGGAGTGGATTCTTTGCGGGCCTTAATTCTTTAATTCTCTTTAACTCTTTGCAGACATGTACCCGAAGTTAAGATTGGAACACAAAAGCGTGCATGCGTGCTTTGAAACCGTCTA
The DNA here is from genome assembly GCA_008369825.1 of Triplophysa tibetana. Lineage (NCBI taxonomy): Eukaryota > Metazoa > Chordata > Actinopteri > Cypriniformes > Nemacheilidae > Triplophysa > Triplophysa tibetana. The sequence goes on from CM017907.1 coordinate 1,767,204, forward strand.
CAGTCATATATGTTTGTGAAATGACTGTCATAGTCAACAATCGTGTTGGTTTTCATGTCTCTTGTGTCACTGACAAACAAGTCTTGTTCGGTTTACAGGACCCCTTACTGTTCAAGGTGAACTACGCTCACCTTTCAGGTGCCGGGCGATTCCTTAACTCCACTTTTCAGGTTTCGGCCTGCACGGCGGTAGGATGTGGTCCATGGAGTCAGCCGATTCTTGTGATGCCTGCATCAGGTCTGTCCATTTACATGTCATACTGCATTATGTAACGGCGTTTGAGATAATACATACAATATATTGTGAGGATAATGTGTGGTTCACGATACAGAACTGAAGTCATGCCGCATAAACTCAACGCCCTTTTGTGCTGAAGTAGCTTTCAATGCCGTTGTGTCATTTCAGCTACAAAAGCTCAGACCCAGAGGGGCCACATTTGGGTCGGTCTGCTTTTCGCACTTCTTTTGGCCACCATGGTGGGGCTCCTGTTGACTGTTCTGTTACGGAAAAGGGGGAAAGAGACACAGTTCGGGTGTGTTTTTCAGAATGAAAGAAATATTACAAGTTATGTTATGGTTTATTTAAGACATATTTAAATTGCAAATTTTCTTGAAAAGTGTGCCATTTGGTTGTCTTTGAAATCGTTTTTTAGGTCTGCATTCACAGCTCCAGGAACAGAAGCCCAAGTCACTTTTACTGCTGCCAGGTCCTACAACAGGCAATACCCTGAACTCCCAGAATGCACTTGTAAGTGTGTACTATTATTGACATGTTACATGGTGATAGACACTTTTGCTGTGGTGTAAATGGTGAAATTGGACTGTGTTTCCCTCTAGTGGACAGTCTTGGAATCAGTTGTGACTTGAAGGCCAAGCTACAGGATGTTCTCATCTCTGAAAGGCTCTTAACGCTGGGACGCATGCTTGGCAAAGGTTGGCTTAGTCTCATGTGGTCGAAAATCTGATAAATTGGTTAATATTCTGAGTAGTTGAGACTTTTGCTTATTATTGGAAGAATAACCGTACTCACTGGAAATGGATAAAAGCGTCTGCTGAATGTAAATGTAAGTGTATGAATACCTCATGGGTTTGGTTTTCTAGGTGAGTTTGGTTCCGTGAGAGAAGCGTTTCTCAAAACCGAGAATAACTCCGGGCAGAAGGTTGCTGTGAAGGTCCTCAAAAGTAAGGAAACGCTGTGAGCAGTGGAATGTGCACAGTCCATTTCCTCAAGTCTTTACATGTCAAGTCTTTACTAGGTGTCATTGTAACTGTATTGTAAATCATGTTTCTCTGTCACACAGCTGATATTAACTCAACCAGTGACATTGAACAGTGTCTTAAAGAGGCGGCATATATGAAGGACTTCCACCATCCCAATGTCATAAAGCTTATTGGTTAGTGGACACATTTCTCCTATAATTCAATTTTACTCTAGGGTCATTTTCATTATTTCTCTTATGATACTTTTTACTTAAACCAAATGTTATCTTGGCCAGTGTTCTTCTCCAAACAGTTTGTGATTAATACTGTTTTATTTAACTTAACTATTTTATGGACCAATGTGTAGATTTAGCGGCATCTAGGGGTGAGGTTGCTAATTGCACCCAACGGCTCACTCATCCCCTCCCTTTCGCAGCACTTCGGCGGCTGAAACAGAACTAAGATGTTGTCACGTTCCCGCTTCTTTGTCATAGGAGATAATATATTTATGAAATATATATTTATGTAGAGCAGCTGGTCCGTTTAAAGCTTCTGTAGAAACAACATGGTGAATTCCATGCAAGGGGACAAGTGCGGTGCATGTTGATAGAAATAGCTCATTGTGAGCTCATAAAAACATAACGCTTCATTATGTAAGGTCTTTATACACCTCTGAATGCATTATAATATACATAACTGTCTTGAATGTCAAGATCTCCGCCAAAAGATTACACGCAGCATTCACATGAAACCGGATGTTGTGATCATGGGTTTTTCACTGGGAATTGATTGGATGTATAAAAATAGGCGTTGTATTTTGAAATGATCATTGGCAGCAGACTGATAGATGAAGGAGAGGGGTTAACGCATGCTCCGCCCAATCCGTCTAACTCACGTCATTGGAGAAGTTTATGAGAGTACATGAATTTTACCAAGTAAATAACCCACATTGATAAGCTATTTACTATAAACGCAGCAATATTTCACGAATAAGAATACAATTTTTTTTTTTTACAGTTAGGAATGCGTGAAGGTAGCTAAAGTTTCATATTGCTTTTATAGGGAAATCTCAGTCCTTTCTCAAGTTTCGGGCATTTATTAAAAATGTTCTTGATATATAAACATTAAACTAGATTTTATGGAGATGATATATTCTTGTGAATTTGTGCAGGTGTGAGTCTACACAGAAGAGCTCAGCAGCGGCTGCCTGTTCCCATGGTGATCCTACCCTTCATGAAACATGGAGATCTTCACACTTTTCTTCTTATGTCTAGACTTGGAGATGAACCATTTGTAAGTTTGTCCCGATACCTTTCATCTTCCTTACACATTTATTCATTTGAAAGAAGCTTTTATTCAAGCAGGTATACGTATTATCAGTTTGTGTTATCTTGGAATCGAACCCATCATTAAAGCGTTACACTATGATTTATCAGAATACATTGTGTCTGTTGCTACTTCATCTACAGTATATTCATTTAAATAAACAACCACATTGGATAACATTTCATGCATTGTATCAGTTGTTGAAGAATTGATTTAATCCCATTTTAATAGCATTGTATTTTACTGTATTTTGTAATGTTGTTGTCTCTTGTGTTTGTAGACTCTCTCTCAGCAAATGCTGATTCAGTTCTTGCTGGATATCGCTCGAGGGATGGAGTATCTTAGCAGCAAAAACATCATCCACCGGGATTTGGCTGCCCGCAACTGCATGTGAGTTTTTCCATGTGTGTTTGTGTTATATAAAAAGCTGCTGGTCGTCATGTTTAAATGACAATCTGCATTGATATCTTATAACACTAAACAAAATATCTCTATTCCCCTGCATCTTTGATTTAAGGTTGAATGAAAATATGACAGTATGCGTAGCAGATTTTGGTCTCTCGAAGAAAATCTACAGTGGAGACTATTACAGACAAGGGTCTGTCTCAAAGTTGCCTGTCAAGTGGATCGCTCTGGAAAGCTTAGCAGACAATGTCTACACAACACAGAGTGACGTGGTATGAATACAGGACCTTTGTTTTCACTACTAGTACTGGATGGTTTCCTCTTGTTCTTTTGAAAGAATGTTTATCGTTTCTTTACCTAGTATACCAGATGTTTAGTCTTTGTTAGTCTAAATTGATGTTTTTGTACTAGTGGGCATTTGGTGTGACCATGTGGGAGATCATGACCAAAGGCCAGACACCTTATCCAGGAATAGAGAACTCAGAAATTTATGAGTTTCTTATCAAGGGAGAAAGACTCAAACAGCCTCCAGACTGCCCTGTTGACATGTAAGTTTTAGTTCTGTAAAATACTTATTTTTGTATTATATATATATATACAGTATAAATGAACAGATAACTGAGGCGAGACCCTTGAGCAAGGCAGCGATCCCCCTGACTGCTACCCGGGCGCCACAGCAACGTCTGCTCATGGGTTAAATACAGAGCACAAATTTAGAGTATGGAACACCACACTTGGCCTCACATCACTTTCACTTTTTTTATTACAATGTCAGATTTTCACTTCAAAGTATTATCATAACGTCATCGGAATATCAGCAGAAATAGATCGCTTTTTAAAATAAATAAATAATCAGTCAATATATAACCAATGATCAATAATTATATTTATTTATCAAAATATCAGATTTTTACCTCATAGTATAATTGTGATATCAGCAACAATATGTCGATTTTCTAAGTAAATAAACAATCAGTCAATATATGACCAATGGTCAATAATGAAAATATTTCTTTATCACATTTATCAGACTTTCACTTCATGGCATTATCATGTTATTCCCAGAAATAGATATAATATTAAAATTAGTAATCTGTCAATATATTACCAGTGGTCAATAATTATAATATTTATTTATTACAATATCAGATATTCACTTCACGTGATATTACAGCGATATCCACAGAAATAGAAAGAATTTCTAAATTAATATTTAGTCAATGTATGACCAATGAATGGCACTCTGTGGCTCTTAAAATCAAACTTGAAACAGGTGCTAAATTATGTACAATATTATATGTTTATAGATAAAACAATATCAACAATTGAGGTTAATTTAACCAAATTTAACATTGTAAATGCTATATATATATATGTTATGGTACTTATTTTTCATTTTTCCTTTACCTCCAGTTATGAGATCATGCACAGCTGTTGGTCTCCTGTTTCAAAGTGTCGCCCTAGTTTCCAAAACCTGATCGATCAGCTGGAGGTACAGTGGGCAAAGCTGAATCCAGCTCCTGAAAAAGAGCCAATGCTGTATGTGAACCTGGAGGATGATGAAGAGCAGGCCTCAGGGCCAGGGTTTGATATAGGGACGCGTAGTAGCGATGAGCCCCCGTGGGGGGTGCCCTGGTTGTGCGAAGGTATGGAGGACGATGAGAAGAACTGGCTAATGGTGCCATCAGGTGCTGCACTTGCTATTGATGGAGACTATCGGTACATCATCGGTCCACACGGCACAGAAAATGAGACCAGACACTCTGACGATGGCCAATCGGAAGACATCAGAGACGAAGAAGAGGATGTCATCATAAATGTCTGATCTTTTGCGTTCCCTTTGTGTCCGTTGCACAAGTGGAGAAACTTTGGTAAAAGAATAATAATACTATAAAGATACTAAGCCTTCCTACAAAGTCGCACTGGGAAATGCCCAGGAATAATGCTAAGAACTTTTCTCCATGCTAACTCTAGGGGCATGAAGTACCTTGTGGACAATCATCTGCTAATACGTTTTAGAAAAATGATTTGTGGACATGTAATTGCAATGCTAATTGATATTCACTTATTAATTCTGACTGTAGAAATGCTGTCATTTTTAGAGTAAAATCTGTGATTTATGAAGTGTTTTGTACAGTACATTCTTGTTAGAAATTAAGTGTGGTTTGTGCTGGCACTGTCAATTTTTTTGTATGTTTTGTACTTGTTACTTCCCAGCTGCTTGGGTTCTCAGATTACCTGCCCTCATTTAAACGTTTTTACAAAAACAGATTTTTTTGTATTTATATCCTGAAGTGAGTTAAAGGGATGGCTCATCAGAAATAAAGCCTCCCATCATTTATATACTCTCATCCCATTCAAAACCTGTATATGACTCTTTCTTTCTGTGGACCACAACAGAAGATATTTCGAGAAATGTCTTGGTGGTTTTGTGGCAATTAATTGAGGTCAGTGGGGGCAAATCTGTTTGTTCATCAAACTAGTTGTTTAATTAATCTTTTGTGTTCTGCGAAATACATTAAGTCATTAAGATTGGACATGACATGAGGGTGAGTAAATGAAGAATTTTCATTTTTGGGTGAACTGTCCCTTTAGGGTCTGTCAAACTCTTGTTGTGATTGGTTAACCTTTATGGCAAACCCTCATTGGAGCATTCTGAGAACGGGATATCAAGGGACTAATGGTTTACTTTTGTTAATGCTATGTTGAATGATTATTCCGCGGATCCGAGCATAACGACAGCTTGTTTAGTGTTTTTTAGCTTTTATTCTATTGTAGTTCATCACCACACAGCTAAAACTCAAAACTGATTTTAGAGTGTTAAATCATTTGTAAATGCAGGATAAAGACAACTGCTAAATGATTACATGTAAATGATGTACATTTTGTTGTAGATCTTATTAAAAGGTGAAGTGTTATTAATTATTAAAGCTGAACTCTGTTCGCTCATCTACAGGCATTTTTGCACCTGCTATCAACATGTCATATCCATGCGTTACATTTTTATTTCAAAATAAAGCTTTTTACAGTTAAACCAAGACATATTTAACATGTATTTAGAATGCAGTCAGTAAAAATATTGCAGAGATTGTTGGGCATTTGAATGGTGTTTACAAACTGAACAAATATGTAAATAAAACAATTCATCCTCAAAATATTCTGCATTGATTTTTTTATTGGGCGTGGCTTCAAACCTAACAAATATAAAGCAAAGATCAAGGATTTGGAGATAGTCAAGTACCACAACAGATCATACAATTATGTCGAATTAACTTTACATAGAATCCTTTGTAAATTTGTTAAGTACAAAATGAGGCAGTATTATTGCAATTGTGTATAAGGTTTACCTCTGCAATGCGTCGTATTCATACTTTACTCCGGTGCGTTTCCTCCCATATAAAACATAACCCCTCCCCCAACCCTTCACTTACAGTTGGTGTAAGGAGGAGCACAAAATGTCACAACGCTTTACATTAAATATTCAATCAAATGGTATACACATCTCCCCAAACTTTTTCCGCTTTACCATTGTTAAAGCCCTTCCGTTTTTTGCACGTGACGTTTCCTCAGAATTGCGTTGTGCTGATCAGACGATTGATAGCCTTTAAAGTATATTGGTCCTTAAGTCAATATATATTCAAAACACCTCGATATCAACCTTAAGCACGCATATTTGTCCCGTTGCGTCACACAGGAAATACTATATTCTGTGTTTCCAAGCGATCAAATCGACTCACAGAGCATCGAGGCAACCATGACGTAAACAAAGGCGTTAAGTAAACGCATGCGCGATACAACCAACGAGTCTCTTTGCGCAGCGGTTGCGCTTGCGCGAGCAGCACGAGGACCAACGTGCGCCGCTTTGAGCAGCGACGTCATGACGTCACATCACGCATGGTAACCTCAGAGGGTGAGACGCACGGTGTGTTAATGTGAGAGGGGGAGTTCGTAAAACAACATAAACGTAGCCAGGACAGAGAGTATGCAAAATATGCATTTCATATTGACAAAAGGTAACGGTCCAGTCCGGAATATATCAGCGTGGTTCAAAAGAAATCCTTAAAGTTGGCTGAACAGGGGTGTTTTTTTTCGGTGGTACTTCGTGGTCAGAGCAGATCGTCTGCCTCAGATTCGCCCGCCATTCGAGATGGTTCGACGTGCACGCGCTCTCAGCGACAACTTTTAGTTCTTGGGCCTAATAGAGACGCGTCGTCGACGAAAATAACCACGCTCATTACACAAAAGGTGACTGAAACTCCATTTCTTGACGTTTAGTGTCAAATAACGTTTATGTACGTCTATAACTGCCCGTTTTGGCACGTTAACTCACCTGATAATGAAAATGCGTAGTCTTGTTGTGGTGTTGCGTCACTAATCGGTGTAGTGTATCGTTTTCGGACACACCTCGCGGTTTAAACGTTATGCATCTTCTACATAGAATAATTAAATAGTCAATAAGTGAGCTTTGAAGATGGAACTTCGACGCAATTCTGATGCTAAATTATTGCTAGGTTGTAGTAGCCATTGCGATGTCATGAGTTGGATTTGAAGAATAAGTTAACATTGACAGTTTACATATTTACTTTTGAGATTTCGTTACCACTGAAATATGTTAAATTTCGGTCTTGATAGTAATGTATTAAATATCTCCACGAATAGCAGACATTTGGTCCACTTTTAAAGGTGCACTCAGTTTTAAAGGCGGGCAATGTTAAAGGTGTACTCAGTAATTTTCCATTAATAGAAACACATGAAAAATTGGATTGTGAAAACAGAAAATTTTTCACCATCCTGTACACTCACATTATATGCCTGTCAGTTATGTAAAAATAAAGGCTGTTATATTTTGATACACATTAAAAACACATGAAAAATTGGATTGTGAAAACAGAAAATTGTTCACCATCCTGTACACTCACATTATATGCCTGTCAGTTATGTAAAAATAAAGGCTGTTATATTTTGCGTTGAGTGGGCTGCCTCACGAGGGACGCCATTTTGAGATCACATGACCTGCTGAACACAACACCCTCGGTATCCTCCCTAGTATTGAGCAGTTACCAATAAATGGATAATGGATTGCTGTGAAAAGTGCATTGGTAACCATAAACCTTTGCTCTTGTGTGATGCTTTATCCACACCACTAGGTAATAGTGTTGTTCAAAGACGACTCGTATCAGCCAAGCACAATCTAAACAATTATTGATTGATTGTAATTTTAATAAAAGGGCTGTATCCACCGAGGCGCTTTTAGGGGATGTATCCACTGACGTTTACGCCTGCGGACGACGTGTTTCAATTGTTTTCGACGGAAAAGCCATCAGTTGACTTTTTTGTGCTCCGCGCTGGTGCTGTGCGTTTTTCCCACGATCAGCGGCGGTGTTTGTCTGGGCGCCCAGAGTTGAAAAATGCTCAACTTTGGGCAGAAGCTGCACCTGCATCCGGCATATTCAGCCATGTAAATGCACCTCAGTGGACCCCTTATGCGGCTGAAAGCGTTTTGACCCAAAATGATTATTTTTTAACTGTGGGCCCCCGGTCAAAAGCAGGCGCTGAGCGTAGGAAAAATGCAGTGCGCCGGTGCTGAGCACGGGAAACAACGCCAGTTGCTCGCGTTTTCAAAAAAATGTGCCGTTTCCTTTGGAAGTAATTGAAAAAACAAGCCGCCAGAAACGCCTTGGTGGACACAGCCCTTAAAGCGGCCATTAACTGCCAATCTCATATTAATCTTGAGAACCCATAGATTAGTATTGCATACGTTGTATCTTCGAAGAGAATTAAGTTTGATCAGATTTATAAAAGAAAGATATAGCTTTACAATTACTTCCGAAATCATACAGCGCGTGCGGGGGGGAGGGGTAGGCTGAACTAAAGCACATTGTCAACAAAACAAAGACATCAGTTTCACTCACAACATGCGGTTCATGTCCGGCATCTTTTAGCGCTGGGACGGCTCCATATATCAGTTTCAAACGATCTCCAAATCCAGCGTTATATCCACCGTTATATAACATTCATCACCCAAATGCAGTGAACAAACAAACACCTGAACTTCGCGAACATAAGATCTCTCTCTCCTGCACACAAATGAAAGTGACGTCTGTGCATGCCCCTTCTCCTGCTCTCTATGTTGCAGCGTGCTTTTCCGGGAGGATTGTCCGATAAGGGACTAAGAAAAATTGTTACAAAAACTTTATTTTTTGTGAAAACTTTAAGAAACCTGTACGATCGCTGGGGGAAGTTTATTGAGCATAGAAATACTAAGTAATACGCCCAACCACGTTATTTGAAAAGTTGACCATGTTAAGTAAAGACAGCACGTTTAACATTGTAAAGGAATGTTAGAATGCATGAAACATCGTTGTAGCACCCATTTAAGTGTATCAAAGGTTCTCACTAAAGGTCTAACTGGAACCAAACGTCTTTTGGAGTTTTTTCGGGGGGTTTTTTGGAGTTATTTCGTAAGAATTTGTTATACCAAATTTAAGATCGATAGTTCTAGTTTTTGAAGTCAGTGCTTCATGATGTCATTTGTAACTTTATTTGCAAAGACAGCATTTTTACAAAGTGGTTGTTCAGATTAATACTTTTGTTGATTACATTTTGGCTATTCTTCTTCCATTTGCTTTTATTCAAATGGACTTACAACTTTTTTTTTAATGTGTGTTACCTGAGAATCAAACACATGAACTTATGATGCTAAGGCAATTCCCAACCAATTGAGCCACTGGAGCCAACCTCAAGATGTGCACTTTTTGTTAATTCTTTCAGTTTATCACTGTGTTCATGTTCCGTTGACAAGCCTGTTAAGTTTACCAAGTTCAGATGGCGTATTTTTAGCCCAATGCTAAATTTTAGACATGCTTTTGTAAGCAATTCATGCAAACTATCTTTGTACTTGTTGGAAGACCAATATTGATTGTTTTCATATTTTCTTAAATGGTAATTACAGGAGAGCTTTTCTGTTGCTGAGTGGTTATGGCATAGCCATGCTAAGATCCTGGGTTCGATTGCACATACTTAGAAACAAATGTATAGTATAAAGCAATGTAAGCTGCTGTGGATAAAAGCGTCTGCCAAATGCATAATTAAAAAAAAATGTTAAGTAAAATAGTTAAAAGCGGTATTTGTGCTTTCCACTTCCACAACAATTCATCTTACTGTTAACGTCAGGATGACAGCTAACCACTAAAGCAAGCTAAAATAATGATTTTCTCCGAACAGGTTTCCTTGTTTATTACAATCCCACCTGTTGTGCCTAGTCTTCTTACTTCCCCACTCAAACACTGTCTGTGCAGTGTATTTGTATAAAAAGCATCCATAGACATCTAAAAGTAAGCCTGTTTCTTCTTTTATATATTACTTTAGATAATAACCGACATTCTGCTATCTCCTGCTATCATTTTTTGAATTAGAGCATTAAGACTGTCAGTTACTGTGCAGCATTTTATAAGTGTGTGTACATGAGCACATTATTGAACTTCCTGTTTAGTTTTTTAAAACGGAATCAGTTCTTTAATGTTTTTTCGGGAATCAGAAGTGCACTAGAACATAAATACTCTACCCTGCTTTTCTGCCAAGTTTGTTCTTATAGGTACCAATGTGAATGCAAGTTACTTAAGAATGTGTAAAAGCAATGTGAAAAATATTTAAACACATTTTCAAAGATCATGCTTGCATGAATACACATTTTTACAATGTCTTAGTCCCCCATAGATAATCATTGTGCAATGCTATTTAAACCATATTAGACATTTTCACTTCAACAAGGTCATACACTAGTGTAAAATAATTGTACCCAAACAGGGGTTCAACTTCCATTTACATTGGGTTTGAAAGTAGCTTTCTCTTGCTGATTACCAAACATGCTTTGACCATTATGTGCCATGTATGTTTTGTTTTTTAAGGATGTAGACCTGAAATACACTGAGGTGAGAGGGTCTGAAGTTATCCAGATGACTTCTTGTCTCCCATGGCAAATACCGAGAAGCAGGGTGCCATGGTGCTGCATGAGGAGGGCATGACTGCCCCTACACTGGCACCTTCACCTACCTCTGGACCTTCTCTCTTTGTTGTCCTTAAACAGGTCCATCCTGGTGATGTTCTGAAAGACAAGGGTAGTTTATTAGCTATTAGCGAGGCAAATAGTATAATGAAGTCTGCAGCCAGTACAGCTGCAACAGGCTTACATTCAACATCATCCATGTCACTTTCAGACGCCACCACACATGTGGAGAACATGCCAGCAGATGCTCGATATAAGGGCATCACAGTTACACTGGACAACAACAGTATGTGGAATGAATTTAGTAGGTGCCGGACTGAGATGATTCTGACAAAGCAGGGTCGTAGGATGTTCCCCTACTGCCGCTTTCGTCTCTCCGGTATGGAACCTTTTCAGAGTTATTTGCTGGCGATGGATATCGTTCCAGTTGATAACCACAGATACAAATGGAGTGGCAAAGGTTGGGAGACCAATGCAAAGGCGGACCCTCACGTTTCACGCTTGTTTGTACACCCAGAATCCCCTGCTACAGGCCTGCACTGGATGCAGTACCCTGTTTCTTTTTACCGACTCAAGCTTTGCAACAACACCTTGGACCAAGAGGGCCACATCATTTTACACTCAATGCACCGGTACCTTCCTCGACTTCATATCATACCTGCAGACAAAGACAGTGAGGACATTCGGATAGACAGGCCTGAGGTTATAACGTTAAGTTTTTCTCAGACAGAGTTCTTTGCCGTCACAGCCTATCAAAACCTGAGTATCACCCAGCTCAAAATTGACTACAACCCCTTCGCCAAAGGCTTCAGGGAGGATGCGGTCAACGCCCGATCAACGAAGGCCAAGAATGGAGTATTGGGTGAAGAAACGGAGAAGGAGCTCAAGCTAAGCAAAGAGTCAACAACCTTAAATAATTTGAAGACTTTGTTCATGAAGAGAAATGCTGCTGCAAAGGTCAATAAGGATCAGAATGTCCCCAGCCCAACAAATGGGGAGAAGAAAGTTGTTAATGGTGATGCTCCTGTTGAGGATGGAGAGAAGAGGTAAGTCTCCTTTATAAATATAGATCATCATATGTCAATCAGTTAAGCAAAAACAAATTAAATGCTTTATTTTGAAACATGTTTAGGTCAAAAAGATGTGCTATACCAAGGTCGCAAATCTATATTTGGCTAATTCTAAGCGCACAGTACCCTGCTAATGTGGGGCAGTGACAAGCCATAAGTTGTCAAGATGGTCATAGTTACCTTAAAATGTCTGTGCCGTTTGATGTATTAGGGGCTGTGTCCACCGAGGCATTTCCGCTGGCGTATTTTTTCAATTGTTTCCAATGGAAACACCTTATAAAGCTAAACTATATTACTCATCAAACTTTACCGTTCAAGGATGACATTATTTGTAGGCAAACCTGGAAGCTAGCAGTGCACTGGTTTCCTTGACAAAAAGTCGAAAAGTTGGAATAAAAAAATAAATAACTTGGTGGTCAACAAATGTTCTTACTTACTTACATTTGTTTTGAGCACATGAACACACAATTTAGGAAATTGGAAGCCTAAATGTAATCGACAGAAATGAATTCTAGCAAGTGGCTATAAAATGCTACACCACAGTTGCGCAACATCACCACCACCAATACTCCAACAACTCTGTTGAACTTTAAGTAACTACTCCTAGATTATATCATTCATGTTTTTTACATTTCAGCCCATGTTGCAATTATTTGTGAGATTTCTGTGTGTGGTGATGTTTAATGACCCAGGCTACTTCTGTAGTCACATTTAGCAACTTGTTAGCGACCCACATCATGGGGGGGTATTATTAATGTGTCGTAGAATAGAACATGAAAGTATTTAAAGCTTGCGTTAACCACAGACTTTATTTCAGGCATTTTACCAAAAACGAATTAAAAACTTATTGACTTTGATACAATGGAACCAGAAGTGATAAAATGCTAACTCGCTTTCGGTCTGTTATGGCACTCTATTGCTGCAATGCGCATCATAAACGCATTACTTGTGTTGTGAATTGAGTTTGGGACGCAACAGTGTGTAACTAGCATTTTGTAGAGTATGGTGGTTTGCATGCAAAATGTTTTTATACATATTTAAATAAGATTTGTCAATTTTGGCAATCTTTTTTTCTCTCCTTTATTCTGAATGCAGCGCTAAGAAGCGTCCATTGTCAGGAGCATTTTCGGACTTCCTTAAAGGTGCACATGTGAAAGTCAAAAGGTTATCGCTGGACAATATCGAGAAAAATTGTGTTCTCCTGCAAAGCAACACAGGTGGCACAAGTGGAAAACAAGCGGTGGAAGCAATATCATCCAAACTAGAGACCGTAATGGAGGACATTCACAAATGTAACAACACAGACACAACCTCAAAAAAAGAGTTGATAAAACTAGATGAAATTAAAATGGTAATAGATGAACATAAAGATAATAAGATTACATCGTTATCCAGTGATAAAAAAGGACAAATTTCAGATGAGAAGAAAATGGAGAACATTTCTTCTCCGGACACTGAGGCTGAGCCTGAAGGAAAGACAAAGAAAACATTACCACACAAACGACCAGAACCTGTACCCCTACCTCTCCTCGCTCAGTTTCTTAAACGGAGAAAGTTTCAATCAAAATCTAATACCCCAGCACCTGAAGAAGCTCCTTGCTTAGCCGTGGACTGTAAACCTCAGTTAACATCTGAAAGCTCACCTGCCCTCATCTCTTCCACCATTTTGGCGAACACTCAAATTGATTCACAACCACCGCTAACCTCATCATCTCAAACAGTCATATCATCCTCAACAGAAGATGCCAGTAACATGACATCTACATCCACTGCTTCATTATCATCTCCCTCTTTAACTACAGATCCCTTAATACAAGAAGAAGAAGAAGAAGAAGAACCACCTCTTAGGTTTTCACCTTCTCCATCTGATAGTGAATCTTTACTTTCCCCCAACAATTCATCTACCACTAAATCTAATCTTGACCCTTCATTTGACAGTGTCTTGGATGTATTTAGTAATGCTGAAAATGTTTCTGTGCAAGGTTTTGTCAACACACTCATGTCTCAGTCAGACTTTTCATCTGTTTTTACTTGTAATGTTTTGGATGATACTGATTCGCCCACTACACCTGCAGTTAAGACCAATGTTGTCATTGACCACACTGTGACCATATCACCAAACTCTGCTTTTGATGTTCCATCAAATAAGAACAATGAGATCCTTCCCAACCTGGAACTGTCCTCATTGCCTCAAGTTGAAATTGAATCTTTTTCTGATTGTCTCTTGGAAAACTCCAATGGCTTGTGTTCTGATCTTTTTACCGAGGAGGTTCTGGACACAAATGATGAGTCCCTTTCCTTGCCATTGGATGGCCCATCTTCCCCAACCTTTTCAATACCCAGCCCAGTTCTTTCCTCACCTGACCCATTTCCTCCAGATCTATTCAGTGACCGACCTCTACCTCCCCGAAAGGCTCTTGATTCTTGCCCAGAGAGGCTGTTGGATTGCACAGGCATATCCTCATCTGACATTTTTACATTATTATGTGACATACCCGCAGCTCCTATAAACCACCTGGATTCATTTCAAGGAAGGATATGTAATGGGCCGTTAGATTCAGTGTCGTCAAGTCTAAGCAGATCAGGACTTTTCAATCGATCCATTGATTTGATTTCTCAAAAAACGTCAAATAAACAAGTTCCTGTTAAAGACATTCAATCAACTGTTAATTGTGTGAGCAATGAGACCGCTCCTTCTGATCATTCTGTTCCTGAGCCAACCAAACAGTCCACTAATGGAAGCACTTTAAAGAAATCCGACAAAAAGCTGAAAAAAGTAGGGAAGTTGAAGCACGGTGATGATGATGAGGTGTTTGAAGGACCCGTACCTGCTCCAATGCAGCCTAGCCTGGAGGATGTAGATGGACAATTATTTGCCTCGTTCATGTCTAAGGTAAATCGAACAACGGCTTTAGTATTTGGCATAGAAAGATAAAGGTTTTATAAATTTCAATCTTGTTTATGGTTGCCATAATGATCACATATTTTGGTGTGGTCAATTTTTTTTTCCATAAACTTTTTACTACTTTTTGATCTTTATGTGGTGTATAGCATTCAGTACGTTTTTCAAACTTTATTTTGTGTTTTTTGTGTGCCATGAATCATTCTTACTTGTCAACCTTTGTTTGTCTCTGGGTTTTGCAAATATTTAACCAATAAATGTATTAAAAAGTGCTTGTCAACTTTGACAACACGATTTTTATTCATTTTAAAAATAGTGTTTTATAATTCCCGGAAAATAGCGAATTTGGACATCCAAGGTTTGGAAAGGACAGTGATGATATGTCACATTTCTTAACTACTTTAACTCCACTTAAATGTATAAATTGTATATTTAAAAATGTACAATATCTTTATATTATTTGCAGAGCGCACTGTCTATATAGTCAAGGAAGTTTATATCTCTATACACATTATTGATTGGTCTGACACATTATTAAATATATGTATTTTAAAATAGACTGCTCTTGAGATTCACCTTGGAGATGATGCCAAAACGGAGGTGGCCCAGAAAACATTGGAGACCTCAGATAGTAAGAGTTGAACCAACATGATTACAGCCAAAATGAATGAAGTCATGAGTCTAAACCGTTTCTGTTTTCCTACATCAGGTGACAACCGTGGAAGTATAGAGGAAAAGATTAAGGTGCTTGAGAAAAACCTTTTACATGATCTGAAGTTGATGAAGCACAGACAGGTTATTCATCCGGTGCTGCAAGAAGGTTCATGAACTTTCATTTTGGACTTATCTTGATCCCACACAACTTGTAGTCAACAAAAGTCATAATCTTTGTTTTTTCTTTTGTAGTTGGACTGAAACTGCATCTGCTAGATGTCAACCTGCCGATTGACCTGCAATATTTGGGTGTGCAGGTACCCATACCTGTTCTCTTACCTGAAGAGAGTCCAGAATCATCACAGGGTAACAGGCTTTTAATCAATTCTGTCATCAATATACAATCAATATTTCACGCTGATGATTCAGGTTTTCATCGTCATAATTGCCATTTGTTTTTCTGTACTTTCTAGTCCAGTTTGTTTCCAGGACAGGGAAAACCACTGACGTCACCAAAATTAAAGGTTGGAGGGATAAATTTGCTGGTTCAGGATCTCAGAGTGAAGGTATGCAAATAATATGTTGACTCCCAGTTACAATTTGCAGGTGATTATTGGATCCTGAAGGACATGAAGCTTTCCCTCACTGATTACATTGTTCTGCAGGCGTACCAAGCGTTGAAACAGGGCAGAATAACCTCTCAGCATTCTGCAGTGATATGTTGGATGAATATCTGGCCAGTGAGGGCAAACTGATTGATGAACGAGCTGCAAACTTGTCCCAGACCGACACAACGACTGTGGCATACCAGCTTCCCACTAAGAGCACCAGCTATGTCCGCACCTTGGATAGCGTGCTTAAGAAACAAGTACCTCCCGCTTTATCCTCCTCATCCAAACATTCATCTTCAACATCCAGTAAATCCAAGCCAATGTTCAAGTCCAAATTAGGTAATACACCAAAAAAAAATCTGAAATCTGCCAAAGGAAACCAGGTTCTTAGTACCACTAAACCAACCATACCAGTCAGCGGAGGGGACAAATTGATGAGCTTAAACAAGGTCCAACAAAGCAAAAGGTTGGAAAGGAACAACATTAGGAAGGCATCGAAGAGTTTAAGCACTGAAAAGGTTCTGGCAGAAATACCTGCCGTGGTAGCTTTTGATAAGACTCCCAGGCTTGAGGAATCAGGATCAACAGCAGCGTGCAGCACAGGTGGACGAAGTCCAGGTTTGCCGAAGACTCTGGTGAAGCTGATGGATGTGGAAGA
The DNA here is from genome assembly GCA_008369825.1 of Triplophysa tibetana. Taxonomy (NCBI): domain Eukaryota; kingdom Metazoa; phylum Chordata; class Actinopteri; order Cypriniformes; family Nemacheilidae; genus Triplophysa; species Triplophysa tibetana. The sequence continues at coordinate 1,784,034 of CM017907.1, forward strand.
TGGAGCAGTATGGGAAGGCAAACGTCGTACTTGTATCACAGAAGAAAGAGCAGCCATTGCGCTAACTGCTCTCTTCACTGCTGAAGTAAGTTAAATTGAGGTTACTACATCAGATGTAGTTAGTGATAGAATTGAAATCCGACACTTGGTGTCAAACACGTGTTTCCGGTCTTCTGTTAGATTGCATCTGATGTGTGGTTTGTTTTTCTTTATCTTTTAAGAGTGCAACAAAGGCAAACCCTGACGCCATGAGAATTATAAAGCGACGAGCGCCACCCTGCCTTAACGTCTTCTGCAGGCTCGGCTGCCTGTGTGCCAGTCTGCTTCATCAGAGGCGACATCATCACTGTGGCAAACCGGAGTGCATGTTGGGATGCAGCTGTCTGCGACGCAAAGTTATAGCGCTGAAACGCCCTAAAGAGGAAGACAGTATAACGAAGGAGCCTGAACCTCAGGGTCTGTCAGAGGATAACAAGACCAAATGGAAGAAGAACAAAAATAGAAAAACTTACGGTGAGTCACAAAAGGTGTGACAAATTGTGTACATATTTGAATGCACGGCAGGTCACCTCAGATAGAAACGTTTGCCAAATGGGTGAATATAAATGTGCCTTTATTAATATTAATAATATGACTGGTCTTCCACTGTTGTACGAGTGAATGAGAAGTGTTTGCGTTCATGGTTTTTAATGTCCTTGTGTCCTGCAGTTCTAACAGATCCTGAGGCAGCACCAGAGCCGGCCAAGCGTGTCAATACTTTATGGGATTCGAAAAGCGATGAATCCGATTCAGAAATCTTCTGCCCGCCTCCTCCGAGAGTCACCCCTGCACAACTACTGTCAAAAGATCTACAACATGACCTGGAACGTTTTTTTAGTCCTCCGAAACCGAAGAGGGTACGACTTATATTGCCTCTTTAATTCCTTAATACTTTCTATGTTAGCAATGTTTTAGAGGTTCTTCGCAATCTACACTTAATCTTATTCTGAATAACTGGATATCTTAAATTTCATTTTTATACATAGGTGGGAGAGAGAAATCTGAATATGATGGAGGAGAGCAGCGATATGGAGAATCATTTGACTTGCGCTCGTGTTCGACCGTTTCGACCGTGTCGTAATAAACAAAAGAAGGTAAGACTTATTCATAAAGGGTTTTATCTTTTTGTTTTCAAAGACTGAAAATCTGTACTCTTCATGATACTAATGAAAGCTTTGTTTTATTTAGCCGGTTGACCAACAGCACATCCCACAGATCCCTAAACAAGGTCAGTATTTACTTTACTGTTATTGAGTTAATAGCTGATGTGAACATGGTTTATAGCAAAAAATGGTTTCAATGATTAGAGGGCCTTAAAATATCTTAAGTGGAATCTGAAATAATGGTTCTCCCTGTATTTTCTACATTCCTGCTCGCAGATATCGAGGAGGGAGAGCTTGTACCTCTGAATTTGTCCGGCCCTATCAAGCGACTCGAGATCATATCCGAGTGCAGTTGGTCAAGTACAGACAGCAGAAATGACGTTATGGGTGTGGTGTGCAAGAACATGGCTCAAGATCGTTTGAAGAACCCTTTCTGGGTTGGCAAGTATTACATTCAGCAGGTTTCTAAGACTGTACAGGAGACAGAAGAAGGTTCTGTCCACACCTACAAAGTCAAGATATCAGAGCCTGTGGAGAAGAAGAAAGAAGTTAAGAATGTTTCGCAGAATGATGTCCAAACAGAGTCCATCCAGCCTGTAGAGAAGATTGAGGTGAAAGGTTTGCCCTTCCTTGCCAGGTGTTCCTCTGCTGGCTTGCTCAAGGCGGAGAAAAAAGCTCCTAATGCCCCGGGACAGATAATGGTATGCATGCACAACCATATGGAAGAAATAAACATTTGAGAAAAGTCATTTGGATTTAAACATTGACTCTTACCCAAAGCACTTTAGACAAATGAGGAGAATAAAAGAAGTGACTCATCCAAATGATGCTAAGATACATCTCAAGAAATTAAAATAAAAATGTATATATTTAGCATGCGCTTCTATCTAAACCGACTTACAAAGAAGTGTACATTTATCATTTTGTGTTAATAATACAATGCACATCCTGGTTTTTGTAAACCAGAAGTTGGGCTTGTGTGACCTTAAGATTTATTTGATCAAAGTCACTAAGGTTAAAGTTTTAAAATGTATTATTACAATTTTATCTTTAAGAAGTTTTTAACCTTTTGGTTTGGGTTTTGAAATCGTGTTTACAGGTCAATGGAAAGCCATACCCACAAGCCAAGCTGGAACTGGGCAAGATGGGGGCACTGCACCCTGCCAATCGCTTGGCAGCTTACATCACAGGAAGAATATGTCCAGTCGGTCAGTCTGTGGCTACTTATGCAACAACATCGACCACTGCAAAGGCCTCTACAACCGTTCCGGTCACCAATGTTGCCGCAGTAACCTCAGTGACCAGCACATGTGCTTCTACAATCCCATCACCCATCAAGACTGCTGGTAAGTCAACAATGTTAACAGTTACTTTCTACTGCATCTAGTTTTGTAAAAAATTACACCGGAAGAGAATACAAATCTTGTGTTCTTAAGGGTATTGACAAAACTTTTAGAGTAGTGCAGTGTCAACTTCATTTGAGGTATGGATGGTTTCAATGCAACAACATGAACAAACGTTACTGCACATGCATGCTTTTGTGGCCCAAACCTAACTTCCGGTACACGTCCACAAAGAAAGGAGTCCGTGTAGATTATTTCTGAAAACAAGCAAAAGAAATACCATGTAAATTACATTACCTAGCAAGTTAAAAGTATGTCTAGCCAGCATTATTTGGGTTTACCAGTAGAAGAACCAACTTAAATGTGACAGTTACACAACCCATATAATAAATGGTTTATTTAATACAATTTATAAAGAATCAAATTCAACATATTGTTTAATACAATTGTTGTACAATAAAAAATAAATTAAATGATTAAATATAAATAGTTATATTAATGGCCACTAGCCAGACTGATAAACAAACAAACACAGACTGGAAGTTAGCTTAAGGCTAGGCATTTGCGTGCAATAAAATAGTCAATGAAGAAACGGCTGAAATACACTTCATATCCGGCACTTCAATTCTGCAGATCAAATCTGAAGTTATACGTTGAAGTCAATACATTTTCAATAAATAAATGTAAGTGGGAAACAAGTTTAGCAATGTTTTGGCTAGGGTTGTGATCATTTATCCTGCAATTCTAATGGTCAGTTTCTCAATAAATTAGGGTTTAATTTCACCACATTCAATAGCCAGAGGGCGCTCTCGCAGAGAAATTCCGATATATGACACAGAAGAAGAACAATTTACGCATGTAGTTCCAGGAAACAGCAATGGTCATGTTCTTTTGCTTTTCTTCAAACATTTTCGGGTATATTTATTATAATAAAGTATAATTATGATGTTCGATAAGTGAGTGTTGCTTTTTCAAATGCACGTTATAAACGACTCAACCGCGTAGTGATTTTAGATCGAGCAGTACTTCCTACTGATCAAAGAGGCGTAGTACATGGAAGAGCTGTGCATACAACACATAATCGGAGCCTTTGCGATTTCAGGTTCGACCTAGACAGGTATAGTTTGTGTGAATCACGATATATCGTCCCAGCCCTACGTTCGCTGGAGTTTATGTTAGAAAGAACTTGACTGTTTGCTGTTGCTCAATTTTTTCTGGTGCTTTTACTATGCCTGGTATTTTTGTTTTTAAAAGTTGTGTAGTGTAATCCAGCCTGGCAGATTTAACCTGCTTCTTAATTTGTTTCTGCACAGTGACCAACCCCCCAGCGGGACAGGTCTTCACCCAGTTTGTGGTCAACCACATCAACTCTCAAAATCAGGCCAGCACTAGCGCCCCACACTTACAGTCTACTCCTCCAAAAATTGTCATCCCCACCTCCTTGCTAATGGTTAGCAGAGAGGCTGGGGTTCCTGGTGTTGCTCTGTCTTCTCTAAAAACAGACCTGCCTACCCAGGTGTCTAAGGCCGCAGTCTCCACAGGTAGCATCAGTTTTCCCAATGTATCAAATATTCAAGCCCCTACCATCACCATCCTCAATAAACCACCCAGCCTGCCATTGGGTAAGCCTGGCTTTTTTGGTTTCCCATTATGTTCTTGTGCTTCCCTCTCCATCCAACCCTTAACCTTCTTTGAGAATTCAACATATTGGCCCAATATGTGTTCATGCGGGTCTGATCTTGTGATGTAGAGCTTTGTAGAAAGATTCTGGTGTAAATCTGTGTTTATTTGATTTAATTTCCCCATGATCTCCTATTGCTGCCATTTGTGATTGTGGCTGTGTTTACATTGTAAATCTTTCACAAAGGGTGTCATAAAGCAGTAAGCCCCAAGAAGCAGTGTGTTGCAGTGCATTTTATAGGGGCTAAGGGCATTGTGGCATGATGCGAAGCGGAGTGGAGTGTTAATCCATATACGTAGCTAGGTTTCATAAAGTAACGTAAATAAAATGATATTAAGTCTATGTAATGCGGTCAGCAGTTATATGTAGGTGTATTTTATGCCGGTTTAGAACTCGGCTCAGCCAATCAGAATCGAGGACCAGAACTGACCGTTTTATAATATTAACCGTTTGGCACACCTGCCAATGGCACTGGGAAAATGTTCTTGACAAAAATACTTACTGAAATTTGTAAAAAAAAAAAAATTAGCATTTGCCGATTTTACATTTTGTACCCTGCATTCACAAGCTTGACGCAAGACCCCCCACCCTCAGAATTATTTTTATTTATTATATCTTGCTGTTGCATGTTTCATTTATGCTGATTTGTGCAATATGTTGGTGATGGTAGGGATGCTAAGATGTGTGAAAGTAAATGATGTCTGTCATAATCCCCCTTTAAAGTTCACTATTGTAAATCTTGTTGTTTAATTTAACTGTATAGTTCAAGATTTTTATTGTTTAACCTTTTCACGTTTTCAGGTGGAACTAATGTAACTCCATCCCCCTCATCTGGATCTCCCACGTCTGGAAAGAAGACCGTTTTGATTACAGTTGTGTCCCGTAAATCAGGGATCACTAGTAGTGGACCTCCGGTAGAAAAACCCGTCACACATAATCGCCCTCAACAGACCGCAGGCCAAAAGATGACACTTCAAGTGGTGAAAACAGCCGATGGCAACACGCTGTACCGTAATCCCAGTGGTCAACTCATTCGGCTGGTGCCTCTTAGTCAAATCAAATCCATGATGCCCAACAGCCTCCCCAAGGGTCCAAGTAAGTGCTTTTACGCAAATCGGTACAGAAAATCTTTATAGGAGCAGTGGGCCCCATCAAAACGTCAAAATTTTACTTCAAATTATATAATAAGGTAAATGGTAAAATAAAATAAACAATATGTCAAAAAGTTGCACATGCTTTTTAGATATGATTTGTGCTGCTTATTGAAATCTTGTTTTGTATAATGGTAAGCAGAATTATTAATTGTGCAATTTCTTTTTTGCAGCAACCCTGTTTCGCTTGCCAGCACCTAATGTGGTTTCTCCGAATAAGCCTCAGAGCGGCGGTACTACCACAGTCACGCCGTCCAGCTCGACAAGCCAAACACAACCAAAATATACATACACTGTACCAGCCCCAGGTTTTTTGAGTGGCAAGCCGGGCACTCTCACTACATCCAAGTCCGTCTCATTCAACAGTCTTCCTTCCACCATTAAAGTTACCCCGACGTTTCTGGGACAGTCTGGCACTTGCACGCTAAGAATTTTCCCTCCAAATACTCTCAAAGACACTGCAAGTAGCACTCCGACCTCTTCCGCTAGCCTCTCACAGGGCGGTTTCACATTACTCAAACCGTCAACTTCAACTTTACAGAATCAAGACTCCACAAAGTCTGAAACCATCGCTTCTGTTAGCTCAGGTTCAACAGAGGGTCCAGTCAGTCAGGTCCAACGTAAACAGGGTCGAGCACACGATTCAAAAACGTCTGAAAGTACAGCCGTAAACACGTCACAGATTTCATCCTCTATCGCCACTTCTCCAAAACCCACACGGTCTTCTTCATTTAGCTTCTCACATAGGGAGCTGGGAGAACTGGAAGGTTCAGATTTAGCTGCTAATCCCTATGAGAAGGAAGGAGAATGTGACACGGATCAGCAAGAGGAAGGGAACGGATCGGACGGATCAGAGTTAACAGACGACTCCGACTTGTACAGTGAAGATGACCAAGATGATACTTACAGTGTAAGAGCTGTGGCATGGTGATTGTGTCTGTTTCATCATTTGACTGTATAAGTTTAGACTAATTGTATTTCTGCTGTTGTGCAGGATTCTGATAACGATGAGCTGGGGCCGGTTGAGGATGATGATGAGGACGAGTTGGGTTCAGAGATGAAAGATCCTGCAGAAGTGGTGGTTGATATTGAGTCCTTTGAAGAGTCTGTGGAGAAAATTAAGATTGCGCTACTGAAGGAATCTGCCAAAAAGAAAAATCTGCTTCGCAGGTAGCAAAGTAACATCATGTGATCTAAATATAATGTAGAGACAGACATGTTACTTAAGACCCCCATTAATTGCGCACATTTTTTCCTTTTCACAATAGTATAACCTCTTTTGTTACATTTTGTAGACAGCAGCAGAAGACGGATGATCAGAAGATCAAGGTAAGTTTAGCCTTCCTGTTCTAAATTCCCCAAACTTTATAAAGTCAAGTTTTTAATGTTGTAAATATGTCTATTTTTTAATATGTGTTTTTAACATACATTAAGATAAACTATGTGCAAATTCATCATTTTTAAACCATTGCGTAGTATTTTCTTTATAAGACTGCAGTTTACCAATGACAGTTTAAAATATGAAGTTTGAAACTGCCTCCTCTTACGACATCACAAGGGTTTATTGTTAGTTTATGTGCATTAACTTATGCTTACAACTTTGTTAAAGGTCCAGTGTGTAATTTTTGGCATGATCTTTTGATAGAAATGCTATGTAATATACATAGCTATGCCTTCAGAGGTGTATAAAGAGCTTACATAGTGAAGCATTATGCTTTTATTACCTGAGAAAGAGCTATTTCGGTCTACATACACCGCTTGTCCCCTTGCATGTAATTCCCCATGTTCTGTCAGCTGTCGTAGTGTTTTGAACGGGAGGGGTAGGAGTGATTGGTTGGTTGCAATTCGCAACCTTGCAGCTAGATTTCACTGACTGGACCTATGATATCTAAAGATAAGTACATAAGGTGACAATTTAATGTTTCAAACACTGCGGATTGCAGATTTTACTTCTGCATTCATTGCTCATGTTAGCTAATGTCGTGCCGCGACAAAAGACAATAGAACGCATTAAAACCCATAATAATTTAACGTTTTGTCCACATTGGATGCGGCGCGACGGTCCCACAAGCAGTTTGTCGCGTCCGGAGTAGACACGGTGTTAGTGTATTATTGATTACTTTCTGATGTATAAATGTGACATATCTTTATTTTATTTGTTGTATAATGAAACGTTTTATCTTTCAACAGAGGGTTCACAATGAGAGAGTGAGGCGCTGCACGTTAAGAGAACGCTTTCTGAAACTTCAGTTGACCCTCAAGAAATCTTTGAAGAACATCTCCAAAAATAGAATCCTTACACTGGTCTGTTTGGGCTTTCATAGTTGATCATGATCACAATTCTGAAAATTGTTGGTTGTACTGTTTTTTAAAATGCTCATATTTTCATATTTAAAGGCAAAAGAAGAGATTGTGTCCCTAGTGCAGCAGGAAAGCCGTTTAGTGACGAACAGCCAGAAGTTAAGAATTGAAAGAGAGCGTTATCTACAGAAGCTTTCCATGATGTCTGGTAAGAAGCTCTCTTGGTCCAGAATCTTTTTTGTAAATGTAGTCAAATATGAGGGCTCACTTTGTGTTGTGCCTGATAACATCACAGTTGTCAATCACAATTTACTGTAGTACTCCCTATCATACTTCATTGCTTAATTTGTTTCATTTCGTCTGACTTATAGTTGCGAAATTCTTTCGTTTCACAGACAAGAGTGAAGAGTCCATCAGCCAGAAGCTTAAAGAAATTGTTGCCAAACAAAAAACCCTGGAGTCCCAGAACGAAGCAAGAGCAAAGACGTCCAAGATTAAGCAGACAAAATCCAAGCATTTTTCTAAATCAACTAATCGCAGTAGTAATCCCAAAAGTTCAGGATTGCAAAAAGAAAAGGATGTTGTTTCCGAACTCGCGCAGTCTCCTTCCAAGCCAATAGACTTGAGTCTTAAAAAACAAAGAAGTCTGGATAAACCAGAAAGTATAAAAGAAGATTCAACCTCAAAACTTAAAGAGCTCGAAAGCAACAGAAGCACTCCTACATCTCCGGTTAAAGACAAGAGCAGCGTGTCCTCACCTTTTCAGCCAATCGCGAGTTCCATTCATTCTAAATATGCACCTGTGACCATTCCTATAACGCGCGAGAGGCCTAACATCCTGTCATCCTCACAGACCACACCAGCATCTCCAGTCAAAGAGCCTCTTGTAACTAACAGTAAGTCTTGGAGAAAAGATATAGATAGAGTATTCCAATGACTTTAAGCTGTAAAGCTTTAATATCTCTTTTAAATGTCTTTTCAGAAGTAATTCCTCTGATGACTCTTCAGCCCATTGGCATCACCGCACTTGGGCCCCAGCAGTCAACCACACCAGGTTGGTCTCCGAAACTTATCATTAATGTTTTTTTAAACCTAAGCTAGTGATTTAGTAAACTTAGAGAATTGCTGTGTGTTTTCACCAAGGTGTAGCATCTGTGTCCATATCAGTTGCGGCAATGCCACAGCCACTCGGAGTGGAAAAACCTCTTCCGATGTTGCAGCCTCAGTTTACCCAAATCTCAGACAGCCCTGTTAAGATTAACACCCAAGGTACGTTTATACATCTGCTGATTGCTTGATATAGATTCAATGGAATTTTTATTTAAGATATACAATTTTCTTAATGCAGTGGAACCCATCAACCTTTCAAACGTCTCCAACGTCATTTCCCTGGTTCCACCACTTAAGAATCTGGTAGTTCCACAGCAGGTTGTACTTGAAAAGACAGTTACTACACCAGCTGTCCAGGCACAGACCATCTCTATCCAGTCTCATTTGGAAGAAAGAGAGGCTGTTGATGGTATTCCCAAGGAAGCACCAAAGCATTCTACAGGAGGAGATGTACTGACAACATCCGTGACGTCCCGCAACCAGGATGGATTGGACAAGAATGGTCAAGAGAACAGCAATGATGCAGACGATGAAAATCTGATGTCTTTGCTAGACGAACTTGTTCTTCTCAGTCAGCAGTTGAGTAACGACTCCCCCGAACCAACGAATGAAGATCAGAGCGATGTTGTGCCCAATAAAGAAAGCTCACAGTCCGACCATCAGGAAGATACAGAACGGGATGATGATCGTGAGCTCAGCCCCTTATTTCTAACTCTCGATGAAGATCTGATGTCTCCAGAGAGCTCCAAAGATGAAATGGATGATATTCCACCTAAAGTCGACGATTTGGTTAAAGTCATCTTCGGGTCAGATTCACCAACCACTTCGTCTGAATCTGGGATCGCGACATCAACAGACGCTCCTAGTCCACAACCTCCGACAGGCAGCGTTACAGGTGATCCTCTTACTCCACCTCCTCTGTTGCACATGAAAGCAACGTGTGGGGCCGTTTCGAGTCACCCCGCCAGCGAAGGGGCTAATGTGACATGGCGGCCGATGCCTAAACTGGTTCCTTTAGGGTTAAAGGATGCTGTTCCGAATAAGGTGAACGGTTCGTCTGTTCTCAAATCGGACTCAAAGGCGGAGGATGTTTAGAAACCACACACGTGATCCGATCAGTCAATAAATCAGGTATAGCTGCTGCTCACTTTATGGACAGTGTAGGAATTTCTATGTATTTATTTTTTCATAAGTCCTGCTGCAGTCCTGTTGGGCCTCTGGAATCTCCAAAGTTTATTTTGTAGGTTAAATACTTCAGTACTAACTACTTGATCAGCAGATTGCCTGTAAGATTCCTTGTTGGGTTTTCGGTGTCCATTTAATAAAAGGCTGTTCTGCAGTTTTTACTTCTCCTGGCAGTTGTTAACTTAGAAGCTTTTCATGTAGATTTCGAAGAAAAATAAACCGATCTTTAAACATTGGAAAATAGATGTGTCCCTCTTTAGCTCATGGTTAAAGAAAACCAAAGGAGAATCTGACTTCAATTGTTTGTACTGGGAATATTGTGGGATCACTAGGTGGATTTATGCGTGACCTATTTCAGATTTAATTGAATTTGCCTACTGACATTTAACATAAGAACTGTTTCACCCATGACTGCATCTTCTAATGAGATACAAAAATGTCATACGCATCTAGCTGAATCAGGTATCTTTTGTTGCTCGTAAAAATAGTGCTTGTCTTCTAACACTGGCAATAATGTTGAATTAAGTCTGTTCTTGTTACAGAAAATCTAGCCTACATATGAAACATACATTGTGTGCCTTTAAGAAGGTCCTTTAATTTGCACACTTGGTCAAACAAGTAAAGATATCATTACCCACATAAGAAAAACAGATACAGTGTTTATCTTTAATTTCGACCGTTATGCCGTCGTACTCCAGTTTTCCTCTGTTTTGTTTGTGTCCGATGATGCACTTAAAACATTTAGTTTTGTTGTGGATTTACAGCTTCCCTAAAACAAAAACCTCAACTTTTATTTGTGCATAAGCAACTTGGATGCCTGGAGGTTATGAAGGGATTGTAAAGCTGTTGAAGTACACTACAAGTCTCTAATAATGTGGTTGACTGCAGGGAATCCCGAAGGGGTTAGGGTGAGAAATGTAATAATCACTATGCAAATTTTCGCTTTAGATGACATATCTGGAGGAAACACTACAGCTCCGTAGGAAAACAGGCTTGATAACACGAAGCAATGTTGTTTATTGTTCTTAAAAAGTGTTATTGTGTATTTTATGCTACTCTGTTTTTTTGTATATAAGGTCAATATGTTGTCTGTATATTAGTCAAAGTATAAAGGATTTCTTAAGTGTTGTAAATATGTAAGATGTACTACTTTTTGTAGACTGCTAAACTGTCTTGTTTAAAATACTTATTTTTTATAAATCAGTGCTCTTATCTTATTTTGTGAAAGAGAACTGATTGTCCATTGAAGTCAATAAAAATGTGCAAGGAAACGCGATTCGATTTTTTTTTACTATCGAAATACATGTTTTTGCTCGTCATGCTTCATGATCCAAATATGTAATTTTGCTGAATTTGTTTTAAAGCCGAATGTGTGATTTCAGTTCAATTTCTGATATCCAGGTCACAGTTTGACTTAATTGGAAGATTTTTTGCTTATCATTTTTATTCTTCCCACATTGCGCTTGGTAACATATAATACCACAAAGACCAGCTATAGATGTTTGATTTAACTCGAGAGGTTTACACACGGTAACTGACTCTCGGGGGAAAATAGGCTCAGGGTTTAAATAGAGCAGCTGTTGAATGGGTCGACTCGTACATCATTCGGCTTTGTCAAGGTAAGATTCACACATTTTTCCATTAACACTCAGTGCATAAATGTGTCAAATGCTAAAAATATAGAAACAATCAGCATGATTTAGAACACGTGTAACTCATTTTGCCCTTATTCCGTGTCCAAAATAACATAGATCTCCGTGAGAAATGTCTGCGTTCAACACCAGTGCACAGAACTGCACTTCTTCCCAAGATCTCGCTTTTCCTTTGGTCCCATACATGGACTGTCCCTTCAATCGCAAGTATGCCATAAACATCATACCAAATGTCTTTTACATACTGTCCTTTCTTGGAATAAATGGTAATCTCTGGAGCCTGTGGACTTGCCTGCGACCATCCCAGCCTTTGACTATCGGATCCATAGGTGTCCTGAACCTAGCTCTGTGTGACCTGATCTACATGGCCTCTATAGGACCCTGGGCCTTCTACATCAACTCTGACTACCACTGGAAAATGGGACGTTCCCTTTGCATCGTAGTGAAAATCCTATACTTTGCCGGTTTGACGTCTAGCACCATGTTCGTCTGTGCCATCAGCATTGACCGTTTCCTTGCCATCGTCTTTCCTCTGAAGTCCAGAATGATACGCACGCCGAGGAACATCATGCTGGTTTCGCTTCTGCTCTGGGCTATCGTCGGCTTACTCACCTATTTCAGATATCTCAACATTTTATACTCTGTGAGAAACGATGGCCATCAAATATGCGGAGCTGTGCTGATATCTAGGTTCAGAACCCCGAAAGCCTCCTACGATCTTCTGTCCTACTACTCCATTCAGGTTTCTGTCCCTCTGCTTGTCATCATTCCATCCTACGTGAAGATCCTTGCCCGGATAAAGCAGTTACGACAGCAGTGGGGTCAGGGGAACATGCAAGGCCGGGATAAGACCATCTGGCTGATAGCCTTGTTCATTGCCAATTTCTTGGTGTGTTGGGTGCCGGGACAGCTGCTTTACATCGTCGCCTTTATCATTTTCTACATTTTGGATAACTGCAACAATACTTGCTGGGTTGCATGGGTGGTCAACCTGCTCACCGAAGTCTCGCAAATATTGTATTCTATGAATGCCTGTCTGGATCCCTTCATTTTCTACATGCAGCAGAGACATGCAGAGCTGCTTCCAAAAGTACTGTTGACAAACTGCTGTAGGAAGTTATTAAAGCTGGATGAAAAACAAGAGTCGTGATTAAAAAAACACAATGGTAAACAAGCAAAATAGCATATATATAAAATAGTGGGCATCCACAATATCTGTTTTGTCATTTGCAGAATTGTGAATTGATGCATTCAACTGTCTTTATGTTCTTCCAAGTATTTTCAAGTTTCTTGTGCTGTATTGAAACATAGTCTCGTGTCCCTGTTTGTGTGTTTTATCTTGCATATTTTGTTTTAATAAATGTAAAGTGTGTACTTTTCAAATTCATTGTTAATACAAAACATTTTATATCATGTCCTACACTGTAAAAAGGAGAAGTTATGGCGACATATGTTTTTACATTTCTTTATATAAAATACGACTCGATTTTGAAGTCAGTTTCAAATATTTGCAACTAAATCACTTGTAAAGTCAATTATATTTAACTTAGTTTTGTTTTTAAATGTATTTTTTCTTTTAATAAACATCTAAAAATCGATATACTTTTTTGTTTTTTAAAATTCACGTGGTGTGAGCTTGCCAATAGTTGCATTTAATAAAGGCTGGAAAGATTCTTTGTAGTATCACTAGAGGGCAGAATTGAATCATTAAACAGCAGCGTGTGCCATAAATAAACCCAAACTAATAAATGTAAACTAAGCCATCCTTTAGGAGTAAACAACCGAACATTATCAAGAAACAAAGGAGTTAGATGTGAAGTGATAAATCCACTTATCTAGAGACACTTGCTTTTGTTATTCAGTTACTGCCGTTTTAAATCTGAATAGCACAACGTGAATTTGCCAAAATTAAACTAAGTATGCCAGTCATAAATACCCAACATTAACGACCCCGGGCCTTACAGGGGTCTTTCCTTTATTAGTCCTGCAAAAATATATGTGTGTCGATCTGTCTAAACCAGAGAGTTGTATTCGTGATGCTCATAAAAGCTGCTTGTTTTCTTCCTTTTGTTATTTAATTCAGCATTATCACACATAAACACGCACATAAATGAACTCTATACACCTTAAGAAACACCGCAGTATCTCAAACCCTCCCATACGTTCCTTGTAATCTGTCTAACGTGCGTGTACTATGGATAAGGCTACGTTTTAAATATTAATTTCAGCGTCCTCACGTTCTCCTGGAGCGCTCTCACGTAATCTTGTTAATATTCATTACAAAATAGAAGTCGTTAATTGGCCAGCGGTCTTGCGCCCGCCTCCCGTCGTCGTCCTTTCAGCCAATAAGAACATGTTACACCACACATGACGGATTTGTTCATTCATATTCATGAGGTCTGTCTTCAACGTAGTGGTATTCGTAAATACACACGGTACCGGTGAAGGAGGTGTTTCGCGGAGCTCCGGGACCGGCTCGCCGTCAAACTGCTGACTAAAAATGGTCCATTTTAACAAATGCACGTTAGCGAGGAGCGCGAATGCCACAGTTACAGCGGACGGCGGGACTACGGATTTAAAGCTCCGCGATGACGGTTCCGGTGCAATGGTTTAGTATATGACATAAAGGACCGTGAAGAGATGATGGTTTACGTTAATCGTCTGCAGTTTATTTGACTCGGTTGTGATTGTCGAGCGAAGGCTTTCGTCTCTGTCGCCGTCTCTGGTTGATACATTGTTGCAAACGTTGATTTATCGGCACATCAAAGCAAGATGACAGTGGAAAACACAACTATTAAAAGTCGGATTAAAAATCTCCTTCGACAGCCGTCCATCAAATTAAGAAGAAGCAAAGCTGTCAACAACAAGGCGAATCTCAGCAGTAAGGTACAGTACATGAGTGTATATAACGCTGAACAAATGTTCTCTGTGAGTTGAATGTGAATATGTCACGTCATGTATCGCTGTGATATTCTGCAGGTTAATGCTAAACGACGTTGAATTGACAGTAATGTGTCACATTCTTTATAGGGGTTTCTTATGCGAGATCTGAACATCTAAGCTCTGTCCTTGCAACAATAATAAGGCTGTTTAATGCACTGACCTATATCTTGCCATGTGATGACACACATTATTATAATACATTGAAGAAAGCATGCTGAGCTAAAATAATTGTAGATTTGGACAAGTGTGATGCAGAAACTACCGTCAACTGTGTCTTCTTTAAGTTCGGTTAAGGCAAGAAACATGTGTGTCAACTCAAAGTTGTGCTGTAAATCTCAATGCTTGATGTGAAAATCTTTCTTTGGTGTTGTTATTGTGACTGTATCTATTATTGTATTTGTGCAGTCAGCTCTGACTATTGCATTCCACTGTGATCGCCTGTTTACTGCCGCAAACCCTTGGGTGACTGTACTTCCCTTCCACCATCAGAATGTATCTGAGACTTTTTGCAAAACACTGAAGTCTGAATCACGCTTAACATGCAGCTTCATATGATGTTTGCCATAAAATACTCACTGTTGTTAAGCAAATGTATGACACCTGTCAATCACCATGAACTGTTTGTGCTATAGACAGAAAAGATATGCAATTGCATGCCTTTATTTTTAGAAAATGAGGATGTCTAATGTATTTTATAACTTTGATGGTTTGGTCGAGTTAGAGAATGATTGCACAACACCATAATAATAAAAAGCTAAATGCATGACACGTAAGTAACCTTAATAGCATTTCGTGCATTTAAAGTAGCAGAATCAATCATCTAATGATCACTGCTCTTGAAACAATGTCAAATATGTATTACCATTTAAGCGCTCTGAAAAAACGCGGACAACAACAAGGGATCCTTTGTTTCGTACAGAAAAGATCAGATCTCCCTTTCTTTTCTTTCTTATCTTTTTCTGCCCGAAGCAGATGAGGAATCTCTTGTGTGCACCGTCAGAAAAAGGATCCGTGCTTTCTGAAAGTCAATATATGTGCTGTTTCCCGAGGTTCACATGCTATGTAGCCATCCCTCTGGGTCCATTGATTTCGAGCTCAAGGTCTTGGCGTTCCTCAGGGAAATCTCCATGCAGGGGTTGGAAAAAGTTTCTGGAGTAGTGCAAAAACGGCCTTTAGCTCAGAAATTCCCATCAGAGATGCTGAAATGGGTCTCTTTTTCTGGTGTTTTACCACTTTAAGATTTTAAAGACAGTGCATACTGTATACATGGTGTCTGTATGTCAAAACATTTGTGGACCGATACAATTTCGCCAGTGACTACAATTATAGTTTTTCTTGCCTAAATCAGTGTCTTAGGCCTGAATCGTGTTAATAGATTGAGGATGTGTTCAACTTAAATGCTCGTTGGATAATAAATACATATAAAAATGGTGTATGTTTTTTTATTGTGACAAGTCATAATACACACATACAGTGAGGAACTGATATGACAGGGTTGAAAGATCATTTGACAAACCAGATGTTGTTCTTCTCAGTTCCCTGTCGGGCTGTATTTAAAGTGCTTGTGATTGATGTGAGAGAGTCATCTCAGCTTGGATGTGGCCATACTTGCTTTGAAGACATGCGCGAGATTGTGAGAGATTGTGGAGCTTTGATGGGTTGAAAAAGGGCATGGCTGCAGATGTTGAGCAGACAGATTCAGATGTTCAGTAAGCAGGTTATTTGTGCTGTCATGCAAACATACATGTTATTTTTTTATAGATTGATGTCATTATTCATGACGTAAGCCAGCATTACAAGCATTATCTGTTCATTTTACTCATTTAAGTTAATAATCATTAAAACGATGCTTAATTATTTGTCGTTCATTACTGTTGCTCAGAATTAAAACAATGAGAGTGTTTTGGAAAATGTGACCAGCAGAGATTTTCTCTTTAAGCTATTGACTCCGTTTAGCCTCTGCTAATGTTTGCTGTCTTATTCTGTGTTTTATGTTTGAGTTTGTGTGTATGACTCGACCTGCTTTATGTCACTGCAGTTCAGCCCCAGCAAAAGCTTATGGAAAATTTCGAACTCATAATTCCATGTAAGAAGACAGTCTGTGCTTGGGCCATTTGAAGCGTCTCTCTCAGGTCCTTTAAACAAAGTCTTAAACAATGTTTTAAATTGGGAAATTAGGTGATGTAATTTACAAAACTGAGTTGCTCATCATGTATAAACCAAAGTGACATGATGTTTCTTGGATAATCTCATAATTTATAAACTTTGTCAGACTAAAGAATTTACAAACAGTTACACAATATATGTGTTTATAAATTAGCTTAAACCAGCATTGTTTTCTCTAAATTGCTTTTTTGGGCAGAATTAGAATATTTTCCGCATTAAAAATTCGTTAAGTGGCCGATCACTCAGAAGGCCTTTTTTATGTTTGAGAACGTGATACGCGTTAGTTTGGTTTTTGAGAAGAGCACCACACCGTGTATCTTTTTTGCGTCTTTTCATTGACTGTTTATGTAATTTAATCGAGCAAATCACTTAATCCGCGTTTGGTGTGCACCCAGCATAACAGCGAAAAACGTGTTCTGTCTGATCGCCCCTGCAGGCGGCAAAAACGCGAAACGCGAAGCACATCTCTGCTAACTGAAAACAATTCAAAAGAGGCCCGACCAACAGGAAAATTTTTGTAAAATGTTCTCTAATTTGTTCTAGTACACAGTCTTGTGTCCACATTGACAAATGTGTTTTGACTGGTGGTGATGTGATAATATTTCACATCGCATTACATGAATTGTCTTTTATGGTTGTTTGTATTAAACTGTAACGCTCTCATAGTTCCCATAATAACATGGTTCTACTCTTTTTTCTATTTACTTCCACAGGTGACATTGGAGAAAGTATTAGGCATCACCTCTGCTGGGAACCGGGCTCTGGCATGTGATCCGCACTCGGGGCTGGTGGCCTACCCTGCCGGGTAAGTTTATTTTTTACATGAAAAAAATTCATAACCTTTAGGAGTCATTGGGAGTATCATACATGACAGTGAGTCAGTGGTTCTCACTCTGCAGGAAGTTTTTCTTTCCTTCGAATTTAATTTCAATGGCGAAACTTCTATTACATTGTTAGCTTTGCAGCGCGTGACTACAGACAGAGCATAAGAGTCAACGGTATGCTAAACTGATAGAGACATTTCCTTCGGAGGAAATGAGAGATAGACCGTTGACTGATCTCAGTATGATCTACAAACAGGAAAAGCTGGATCTGAAGGAGGAATGAGATTATTCCACATTTTTTAGCAGTTTTAAAACATATACCATAGTTAGACTACGGTTACTGAAGTAAGGCCATGGATATTTGATGGAACTATGTTCACTATATTTCATTCATGGATACGATTCTTCAGATATGCATATCAAGATGCTGCATATCAACTGTGTGTTATCCAGAGGGTTAGACTGGCATGTTAAAGATTGAATCTGGCTGATAAAACATCCTGTGGGTGCTCGATGCTCTCCCCAGAGACGAAATTTGGATGAATTTAGTTATTTGTTCGAATTCGGGCAGTGACCAAAGTTAAAAAAATGTGTTGCATATATATTTATAGCTCAACACATCTCCATTTGTTCATTTTTAGTTTTTTAGTGGTAATGCTATATTTCATATATATCCGAATATGCATATAATATAAAATATCCTGAGGCTCAGTGTAAATACCATGGAATAAATCTATGGAATAGCTCCGTAAGCCCTTCATAAAAACACCTTCCTTTCCTCATCACTTGGTGCTTGTAATCTGATTTTCTAGTTAAGCTTAAGTATTCCATGTGTTTGTGAAGAACATTTCTAACTCTGTCGCCGATAACACCATAACTCACCAGCCAGTTGTACTGTAGCAAACCTGTTTTGCGATTGTTTGGTTTTTCACACCTCTGCAAAACATGACATGTGACTTTTCACCTTAAGACGGTGTAACATAGAAGTATTAAGGTCTTTTGCTTCAATACTTCATCGTATCCTATCACAGCTTCCATGATGAACTCCACCCTGAGCTCAGTCAGCTGTTTGACTGAGCCAAGCGCACATTTGGTGCAGATGTCTTTGCTCGCGGTAGGCAGGGAAATTAGCGCAGGCATACGCAGCTGTCACAGTGGGAGCCGGTTCTTTACAAGGACAAGGAGATGCTGTTTAACGTCTGTCACTTTTCATGGGGTTATCTAAGGTTGAGTTTTAAGTTACTATGTTTAAATGAATCATACTCGCATGCTTATGCTCAGGGTTTTTCCTGCATTGAGAAATTGGAAGCGGCCGCCTCCGTCAAATGATGTGCCGCCTCGACTCTCGACAAACTTATGTCAGTTGTCTTCACAAAAAATGTTGCTTGCATTAAACAGACTGTCATTTGTAACTGCAGTTGCGGCATAACGCCACAGTGGAGAGTTGCAGAACAACAGGTAGCAGTGTTTCACGGCTGTATGTTTTGCATCAAAGTACGTTTAAAAAATAAACATATTGTAGATCATTGCAATGTCTCCAGCTGTGCAGTAGGATCGTTGAATCAGTGATACTGTACACATCGAGTTCGCCAGTATGAACGCACATTGCATTCATAACGACTGCAACACGAATGACTCATTTGAACCAATTCATTTAAACTATTGAACTTTTCAGTCACATGCGAATATAATCATTGAATCATATAAAGTGAACCAAAGAGAATGCAAAATGTGAATGTGCTTTGTTCATTTACTAAGACGGCTTAATTGAGTTGGCTATTTTGGGCTGAAAAGTTAGTTGAAAAGGATGGAAACGCTTAATTTGATAAAAAAACATTTCTGTTTGGTTGAATAAAACATAATATTTTTAGTAGATTTATATAACTGTTATAATTGTCATTTTCATCTTATTTTCGATATGTCACTTTGGTTAAGCCACTTAAAGGTACGGTATGTGTGCCAAGTGGTTGATGTCCTCAGGGCAACATATTTTGTTGACCTAGGGACAACATTCTTATAAATAAAACCTAAACCCACATCAAACCCCAACTCTAACCATAACTTACCCCTAAAATCAGAGGGAAATGATGAATGAAAAACAATGTTCTAGAATCTAGATCAACGAGCATTTTCATACAGACCAAATCAACTCTTGCTTTCTTGTAAAAGTGTCTAAGTAGTGATACTGTCGTGTTATTAATGCCATCTGGACTGATCTGTTTTATTAAAGGAAAAGTTCATCTCAAAATCATAATTGTGTTCAACATGTTTTAAGACCTCCCAGCGTCTTCAGAACACAAATAAAGATATTTAAGGTGACACGGGAGCACTTTGATGCATGCGCATTCGGTTTGTACGTTTAGGTTCAAGTCTTCCTCAATATCAAAATCATCAGACATTTTGCTAAAATCAGCTTATATACAGCGTGCGTAACCTACATGAGTTTGATTCTATGCAGGGACTTGGTTTGAAAGGTCTCAGAAGGTGTTTATCATGAATTTAACAATGCATTTTTTTTGTAGACACCGCAGATTTGTGGACAACATCTCATTTTTTAATAAACGGATCCAATTTTTGATTGTCTGTCAATTCAAACTTGACCAGTAAGATATGAGCTTTGGATCAGAGACAACAAAATGGAACAAGTGTTGCTTTACTTTGTTGTTGTGTAGCGTTTTATATATATATATATATATATATATATAGAAATTAAATAAATGTCCTGCATTATTTTGAATCTGCCAAGTTATGATTCTTTCTCGAGCCTTTTAAACACAATTAAACTTTCCAAACAACTTTTTACAATGTTTTCGTCTTGAGCTGAATTGCTGTAAAAGTCCATATTAGGCTGTGTTGTGCCGTATTGTTTAAGTGTCATTGTTAGGGCTGGACAGTTTATTTTAGCTTGTTTAAAGACACAGTATTCAGGAAATACAGGAAAAACCTGATGCAGGTTCTCAAAGTCGACTGACACATTCTCGTGTTTTGACTTTTATTGTTTTTTGTGGGTTACATTGTGCAAGTTTAAGAATCCCAGTAACTTTCTATACTGTGTCTAACAAATTCGCCAAATAATAATGGCTCATTCCCATAATTCCCAGTCAAGGTCATTAAAGCGTAAATAATATATTTAACAAACCTATATATTTTGAAAATATCCAAAGTTGACATTTCTCCAGAGTACTTATTACTCCAGAGTACTTCTTCAGAGCACTAATCTCTTCGTTTCTCCCTGCAGCCACATCAGTTAACTGTAGCGAGTGTTTGAATGATGAATGAGTCCTGCTGTAACGCACAGTAGAATAGTTATGAGTGTTATGAATAATCGGCTCTCTGTGTTAATCAAATATGCACGAAAATGTGTGTCAGTCTGTCTGTCTCTCTGTCTCACAGTGCTGCAGTAAGTGGGTCAGTAGACCTGAATGTATGATTGCAGTGGGGAAAGAGAGATAGCAGTGAAATGAAATGAGATGGAGATGATGGATGAAGGAAGGAAGGATGACAAGGGGACAGAGAGGTGCAGAAAGAGAGAATGGTCCACAGAGAGGATGATTTAACAGCGTTGCTGTAGTGTGTATGCGTGCGTGGGGTCTTTCTCTTTGCTGCATTGCAGTATTCTACACACACACACACACACACACACACTAATGACATCTAGCAGTCCAGGCATAAAGTGGAGAGGTGAAATCTAAATGCACCCACAGGAACGTCTCCGTAGGACTCACTTGTGTTTTATATCATGTTAAGATGAATGCAGTGTGTTTATACTGATTTAGCAATTTGAAAAAAAAATTGTCATTTCAAACCTGTTAAACTTTCTTTCCTTTGGGTAACACAAAAGAAGATATTTTGAAGAATGTTGGAAACCCAACAACCTCGGGACCCATTGGCTTCCATTGTATGGAATCGAAACCTTTGAGACGTTTCTCAAAATATCTTCTTTTTGTTCCAGAGATAAAAGAGGCTTATACATGTTTTGAATGACATGAGGGTGAATAAATGACAGAATCGTTATGTATTGTTCACATAATGTTGTTAATGAAATGTCTACTTGGAAGTGCATCTCTGATTTCTGTCAATATGGATCACGCGTCCATGCACGAATACAAAGATTAAACACAAAACAGAGAGCTAACACATTCCCTCAGAGAGATCCAAACATCAATGTAATGCCCTTGAAGGGTACTTGCGGGAGGTGAGTCAGTTCAAATGAATGTGAGCCATTAGCAGTGTGTACAGATGATCGTCACTGGAAAGCTGCTGTAAGTGACTGTTTCCAAATAGAGTTCACAAATAATCCATTTGGCAGTTAACTCTTTTTAACAGTTTACAGAGCGAGTCTATATATAAATGTCTATATATAAATAAAAAGATTGAGGATCAAGGTCTAACTTTAAAACGTGAATTAGGGGGAGAGTAGGGAATGACGTCTCATGTTCCTAAACATTTACATTTATATATTTGGCAGACGCTAGACATGCTGTTATCCAAAGCTACTTGCATTGCATTACACTATACATTTGTTTCTGAGTATGTGGAATCCCAGGATCAAACCCATGACCTTGGCGCTGCTAGTGCAGCGCACTTACCGCTAAGCCACAGGTGTCCTAAAGACACCAGGTATGCATTTAAGAGTTAAGAAAGAAATTTTGTCTGACACGATCACATAATTTGGCTATTAGTATGCATTCGAGTCAAAAACTTTTTGCTGCAGCAATCTGTATTTAAACTTTTCCGCAAAATTGCACTCTTTAATCAAAACGATAGTAGACAATGAAATATGAGTTTGGATGTTAGCTGACTTTATTTTCTCACTTTTGAAGGAGTAAAGCCTCGTTCACATTACAAGCGACATGATCCCATTGATTTCAATGGAGAGGTGGCGACTTCTGGCTACACGAACAGTCGCAACCGTTGGCGACCGGATGGGACGAGTCTAGCGACGCGACAAAGTTGAGAAATCTTCAACTTCATGCAAATAAAGAGCGACTTTCAGAAGCGACAGCCATAGGAAGATGGTAGAGCTAACGTGATCAGTGGATGTCGTCACTCAGACAACCACTATAGGGAACACCCACTAGGTCTTGCAGCGACAAAGTCGCTTATAATCTGAACGCATCTTAAGGCATAGTGGTGCTTTCTTTTATACAGAATTTGCTATTAAACACTTATCGTACTAAAGCGAGCATTTACGTCAACATACAACGTCTGCTCTCCAAGCGCACTGCTGGGCTCCGTCTTTCTGGATTAGGGTGTTGTGATAACCATCTGCCTGAGGAGAGAGCAGTGGGGGATCAGTGGGGTCTTCTGCTAATAGCGGTCTTACGGATGGACTCAACCTTGGAAAGCAATACCCCTGGAGGTCTCTGTGTGTAGAAGCAGCCTGACCACCTGTCTCTGTTTTATCCCACTCACCAGATGGAGCGAAGCGGCAACTAGCCCGGTTTACTGGCCACAACACTTGATCCAGTCCATCTCAAACCCTTACACACACACACTCACAGACAACACACGGTCTACACACACAACAGTCGTGAAACCTGAGAGATCATAGCACAAGCTGTTTAACATCCAAGAGCCTCTGTTGTACAACAGCTTTTAGCTTGTTAAGTCTCTTAAGGACATTCTCTCGCTGTTCTGTTTCACGCTTGATGCCGTTTGCAGACTCGAGAACACGGGAACCTGTCAGTATCATTTCAACTACCGGGTACTTGAACTATGTGTCAAACCATTAACTAAAGTTAAATTGTTAACTAGTTTTAAGCATCTCTGTTCCTATCTTAACTCATTTTTTTTTCAAAGCAACTGACAGTGCATTCAATCTTTACATTGTTTTATCCATATTTTGTCTTTGGGGATCGAACCCTGTACCTTAGCGCGACTAATGCAGTGCTCCGTTTCTTTGAGATGGTTTGTAGTGTGATGAAGGACAGTATTTGGGTGCTGGTTGCCTGATCATTGAAGCCTGCAGTCATTTATTTGATCCATGCACCGGTACGCTTGACTTGACTCATTCGATTCCCTGCTAGGTGAGATAATGAGCTGGATCGGCTTTTACCCGCCACATGGCAAATGTGACCCGGCTGAGTGTTTGAAAAAAACCAATAGCTTACATGTGGACTTAAGACCTGCTGTTTCATATGTTATAGTTCATGTCAACTTCCTCATTGCTGAAGTTTTTCTCTTTTTTTAGAATGACATGCACATGGACGAATGCTAAAATGATAGTCATGCAATATCAGTCAAAGCCTTTACAACTAATGCTACCTCATTTGTGACTGATAGGAGTTTAGTTCTCTGATGTGAGTTTACCAGATATACAACCATACGTGACTCTGGACCACAAAACATGTCGCTCCGGTATAGTAGCAATTGCCAACGATACATTTGATGTTTTTCTTTTATGCCAAAAATCATTAGGATATTGAGCAAAGATCATGTTCCATGAAGATATTTTGTAAATTTTCTACGGTACATATATAAAAAACTTTATTTTTGTGAGTGCATGAGCAAAATCGCGAAGAAAAATGGCCGGAAATATGCTTACAAACATCGCTGTGCCCGCTCTTAAGGAGTTACCCGCTCAAGTTTGGTGTCTATGTAAAACTCAGAATGTCTGCTTTTGGGTTCATCTGCTCTCCACAACGTCATTACAGCGTTAAGCCAATAGTTAGTGTTAAAGGGATAGTGTAGCCAAAAATTCAGTCATCATTTACTCACTCTCAGATACATTTCTCTGTTCTGCTGAACACAAATAAATATATCTGGAAGAATGTCAGGAACCAACCAGATCTCATCCCCCATTGATAGTTTTTATTTTCCCTACTATGGCAGTAAATGGGTAAGAATTCTGTTTAGTTCAGTTGATCTTTGGTCAGCTCACGTTGGCTGTACGTCTGGTGCATAAGGCACACTTTTCTGCAAACACTTCAGCATGTTCGAAGTCGTCATCAGATTGGTTGAATTTCCGGGAGACTTGCGAGTCGCGTTCTTTAACTGTCCGACTGGAAACAACAGGAAGCCGTCTCAACTAAGCTGTCGTGTTGCGACATCGGTTGCTTTAAGAAATCATCACGATTGACTATACGCTTAATTCTTTAAAGGTTCACGGCATTAACTTAAAATCATTTTGTTGCGGTTAACTTTTGACACGTTCGTGAAAATGCTTCTTTCATTCCGACCTTCCCATAACAAAAGCGATGAATTATTTTTAGAGCTTTTCATCTGTTATCTGTATTACAAAATAAATTGTTCTTTGCCTTTGTTTTTTAAATCATCGAATCACGTCTCAGACCTTGTTACTGTAGGCGTAATTCAGTGACACGATCGACTAAACGCTTAATTCTTTAAAGTTTCACGGCATTAACTTATAATCTTTTTGTTGCGTTAACTTTTGACACGTTCATGAATGTACAGCGGTCAGTTACTGCAGGGAAATTTTCACGCCTTAAACATGACGCAGCACAAAACAAAACGTGATTGGTTGCTTTACCTGTCAGTCATATGGCCTCTTGGGTTTGACCTTGGCAACAGTAAGAAGCGATTGGTTCTAGACCTTAAGTATGAAGGTCTGGCTGCACGAGACTACACTCGAAGTAGATCTCTGAGGGCTTGGTCGTTCTGCCCTTATTTCTCCTCCACCTCTGCCCCCCAGAGAGAAACAAATGTATTATCTGTGTTCAGATTCTCCTAACGAAGAAAGGTTTCAAATGTACTGAGAGAACGGTCTTATCGGAGGAGAACTTGAGGACAAGTTAAAAATAATCCTTTAAAATTGTGTTCCTGTAGTTCATTTGTTAAGTCAATGCGTTAGCAGTACAAAGGTCATGGGTTCGATTCTCAGGGGATACACATACTGATAAAATCTTTTGCTTGAATGCACTGGAAGTTACTTTGGATGAGAACATTTTCCAAATGCATTACTGCAAAAGATAGACGGCTGTCAATTTGTTTGTCGATTCTTGTGGTGTTAATGTTCAGTGACAGTGTGTAAGATGTGAGCCCTTTTTTCTATAGAATGTTTGTTCGTAAACATATTAAGTTCATCCATCATTAGGACCATTGCTGTTCAGTATTAATCTGAGTTTGAGAAAATAAAAATGGACAAAAAGGCTTGTTTCATTCAGACCTTTCCCATAACAAAAGCGAGGAATATTTTTAGAGCTTTTCATCTGTTATCTATGTTACAAAATAAATTGTTCTTTGCCTTCGTTTTTTAAATCATCGAATCACGTCTCAGACCTTGTTACTGTAGGCGTAATTCAGCGACTCGGCGTGAAAGCCGGAAAAATCTGATGTTCTCTTATTTGTGTAGACGAGCTGACTCCACTTAATGTAACCTTGTTTATCAAGGTGCATTTAGTGAGAAAAAATATCCGGTTTACGCCGTGGAAAAGTGTTCAGAAAGAGGCTCGACGTCACAAGATTGATGCTCTTTTAAAGCTCATTGGTGAACAATATGTTCGTAATCTTCGTCCGTTCAAAACTTCGAATTATTATACAGATTTAACTCTGAATATACTTGTCACAAAGAGTGCATGAAAGAAGAAATATAGCTACATTTTAAAGAACCAAACCTCAGAGACGGCCAGATCCGAGCTAGCCAGCATTGGATTGACTTGTGATTTGTGAATGGTGGGCAGCCACGTGTAAACGCATGGTCACATGTTTTTTTTTGCTGAGTGTGCACTGATTATCATATCAGCTTATGTTTGTAATGGGATGAGCTATAGACATTCTTACAATGCTCTTGTATAGTCATTGATCCAAGTCCTGTCAATCCCATCAGGAGCTCAGAGCAGGAAATCCATTAATGGTATTACTTCCCAACAATGAAGGTCTTGTCTGCTTCTCATGCATCAGTTGTCTCACTGACTGCTTCGTTTTTCTCTTCTCTTTGTGTGATATTTGAACTGAATGAATGAAATGACCAACTCAAGCCACAAACACACAACATGGACATATGCATTGTTGTGCTGTATTCGTTCTCAAAAGGGTTGGAGTTTGACTCGTCTCCTTTGGGTGGTGGAAATGCATAGTAGACTGTTTCTATATCAGCGTTTTTCCTGTTTTGCTTCAGTATTTCATTAGGTATTGGCAAATTTGTGCCGTAGCAGATTTACATGGGGTCTTTTTTTATCCCTGTGAGCTGAAAAGCGCTGGCGCGGATGTTGTTGATGGACGTGTTACTATCTATAAAAGAAAAAGAAATTTGCGGAAATCATTGACGTATTTCCACTGTATTATGTTTGTCTAGCTGCCTTCCTTTTCTTTGGCTGGCCTGCAGGACGTTTCCACACCCGACATTGTCTCAAACAATCTTTATAATAGCCAATTGACTGTACTTCCATTTAAACATGTTTAAAAGGCTTTTATTTGCTCTTTGAGCCTTTTAAAAGGTTTAAGTTTGATTCCTGTATTTGGGAGATGAAAGACAGCAGATGAGCCGAAACACAAAGCATACTAACCATCAGCATTCAAAATGATCTGGTGGTATCATGGTACGGGTAAAAAAAATGTATACATCAAGTATACTTGGGTTAAGTTATATTTTAAGTAACCTTTATGGATTATGTCTACTTATCAATGCACTAGTATACTTGTAATTACCATTTTATGAGTACTTGGGGATAAATTGTTCTACCTTTTAGTATACACTATATACTTTTTCTATTGTATCAGCTTTAAACTACAGTACATGTGAACTAGTGCAGTAGTTCAATGAGGTATATGCACACAGAGCCAGTGTGCAAATCTCACCCAGCTCTGTTATATGTAGCGAACGTAGTGTCCATTGGAAACAATGTTTTTTTTTCACTCGGTCGCTTAAAGATGCACATAGGATGACGGTCAGCGACGTGAGTCGAATTATCCAAACAATACGTCATACATCAATAACCAAAGAGGAGAAGCGCTTCCGGCTATCCGTTTCAAGCTAGACTCACAAATATGAAGAAAAGCTAAGTGAACTTTTGCACTTACTCGAGGCATAATGACAAAAGCATATAACAATGTTCAGCCGTAGTTTTGTCGGTTCGCTGAAATTTAAACGTTCTCTTCCTGAACACAGCGTTACCACTTGATGTAAAATGACCTTAGCTCAATCAGAGCAAAAGTGGCTTAGCTGGTTGAGATTTTAGCGGAAGAACGTCATCGTCCTGTATCCTTATACCCCATTGGAGCATTTTTTCAGTTTATGAAAGCACACTTTGAAGTATGCTCACAGTGAACTGCTAGTTGATATTTATACTGCAAGCATACTTGAAAGGTTTCTTTAAGTGAACTTCATCATACTAAGTTGACTATTTATATATTATTTTACTTTATATATTATTTTGCAGTATGACTGTGTTCCCATTTAAGATGTGTTTTTTTTACTTTAAACTAGTGGTGGGCCGTTAACGGCGTTAACGCAGTGAGACTCTTATCGCGCGATAAAAAAAATGTCGCCGTTAATCTATTCTCAAAGTCGGGTTGGGAGCTGGGTCTATACTACACAAGCTATGATGACTTTCACTTTGATATTTTAGCGCGGATGTATACATAGATTAATGTCACTGTAGGGGAAGAGAACTAGATTTTTCAACTCGCGTGATTCGCGTCATTCTCGCCGCCTCATCATCTCATAACCAGGGCTTCATTCGCGCGATTCGCGCAGCAAGTAGGTCTATCGCCTCTTTGCATTGACTTAACATGTAAATCACTCGTGTTTGGTCTGAACACAACATAACGTTACTGTGAAATGACCAGATCAAACGTGACGTGCTAACATGGATGCAGCTATGAAGCCGCCGGGTTTGCTTCAGGGAACATTTATTTTTAAGACGCTTCCCAATGGAAACCTCGACAAGACTAAGCTTGTTTGCACCTTGTGCAATGTGGAATTGGTTTACTGTACGAAATTGGTTTACATACAGTTAGTTTAAAAAAAAACTTTCTCTCAACAGGTAGTGGTCTAGCTTTAGTTGAAACCAATAACTTTGTATTGGCACCTAATGTATTATGGCTCCTGTATGACATATCGATTGCTGCTCCATAACTCTTTGTAAGTCGCTTTGGATAAAAGCGTCTGCTAAATGACTGAATTTAAATGTAAATGTACTGTAGGAGCTCTTCCAGTCTCAAGTACCACCTAAACACAAAGCATCCCTTAGCTAATGCGGAAGTAAACCCAAGTACATCTTATTGAACATAATTTAATTTTCATCACAAATTATCATAGTAGAACAGCTTTCTCAAGTAGTTTGTGATGCATTTTGGAAACAGGAGATGAGTCCCTTCTCTAATGCGCCACCTGGCTTGAGAAACCCGTTCTCAAAGACTTACTTTTAGTCATTATTTGGGTAACACACATATTCTGAATGCCTTCGGCAGAATTCAAATGAGCCATTTTAATCTAGATTAATCTAGATTAATTCCAAGATTAATCTAGATTAAAAAAATTAATCTATGCCCACCACTACTTTAAACTCAATAAGTCTTTAAACGTGTGTATTGTGTGTTTCTGAGAACTGCCTAAAAAGTAGACAAAATAGTTGAAAACTAATAGCATACTTAAATAAACATAATTTTGTAAGCGGAGAAAAAAAAGATCTCTGCTAACAGAAATACACCATAGTAAAATGTACTAAAATGGATAGTTTATTCAAAAAATATATTTTTCCATTATTTACCCGCCTTCATTCAAAACCTGTTTGATTTTCTTTCCTCTGCAGAACAGGGAAGAAGATATTTTGAAAAACGTTGACAACCAAACAACACTGACTATCATTGTATGAACACAAAACATTTCTTAAAATATCTTATTTTGTGTTCCACAGAAGATGAGAAAAAGATTCCAATGCAGGTTTTGATTGACATGAGGTTGAATAAATTATTTTTGAGATGATATATGAAATTCGGGTGAACTATCCCTTTAATCGTTTTCAAGAAAGAAATAGAATAGAGTCTTATAAAATATTTTTGTTGTTTCACAGGTGTGTGGTGGTGCTGCTGAATCCTAAAAAAAACAAACAACATCACATTCTCAACAGCTCCAGGTGAGACCATACAAGCATTGTTTAGTTGAGGAAGTTTATGAGGACGTATTTTCATGTTTAAATGTGATCACCATTTACATATCTGTGATGTTATGATGGTGTAATATGTGGGTCAGTTGTTGATGAGCAATAACTAGATGAACAGGAAATCACTCGAGCCGGTCGGATGTGAACACTTCAACACTTCTGTCTGCTTTCAGGAAAACCATCACAACCGTCTCTTTCTCTCCTGACGGCAAATATGTGGTCACGGGTGAGGTGAGTGCTCACGATTAAAACATCTTTGCGGTCACAGTTAGTCAAAAATGACATTATGTGATTATAAGTCAAGAGCTTTGGGGCTGTATCTCACACTTGGATAGGTCTCGGATATGTGTTGTGGATGAAAGTGAAATTTTAGGGCGATGAAGTGTACAGTGTGCTGCAGTCCCTGTGGACAGCGAGTACCTCTCAGCGTAATTTTTCTTTTGTCACAGTGAAGTCAAGCACAGCCAAATGTGATGATTCTTGTTTTCCTTCCTGCAATTCATACATCAGCACTAACATTTGGTTTGAATGGATTTATTGCTTTGACTGCAAATCCTGTAAATCCTACTAGCATGTTGAAACACAATGTGGTTGATGCAAGAATTATATGTATCTTTTATATTTTAATGTACTTGCTCAAAACATATTTTTAGTTTTTTACGTTCCCAATGATAGTAAGAGGTTGCAGCTTTAAGGATAAGCAATAGTTCTAGTGATGCTAGTCCTATTTTGGTCAGTTTTGATTTCACGTCTCCTTTAAAGCACACAAGTGGCATACAGCTTATAAATGGAAACAGTTATGAATGGAAACACTAGTGCTGTTTATCCACTTAGCACAATGTTAAGAGCTGTTTGGACTTTATTTGCAAGGCTGAACATGCGCACGGATCCTGTGTTTGCTTCTCTAATCCAATGTATCATCCGGACGGGTGATTTGTGGGTGTGACTGTGTCTGTGGTTGTGCATCTTTGTGTGTACAAAAGTAATCCGTTCGGTTCGGGAGGAGTGTCTCACTCCAGCATGTGATAGTGATGTGGCTCTGTGCTTACCGGCTGCCATGGCAACAGGGGGCATCGTGCCAGTGTGCTCACAGACCGTGTTTACTGTCATAAAGAGGTGCAAGAAAGCGCGCGAGCCAAGATAGGGCGAGAAAAAACATGTCCGGAGGAAGAGAAAGCCTGAAGAAACAGACAGAAACGGTCTGGAATCTGCATGCGGCTTTTTGCCCCGTTTTGACCTTTGGCGCGCAGATTCACAAAGTCAAACCCCTGCAGCTATGAATGCAGATCAGGTGTCGTTCACACAGAAACTTAGACTCATTTTGTTTCTTCTGTGAAACACAGGAGATTTTTAAGCTAATAGTTGTACCACCATTATGAACGTGGATTTTAGTGTATTGAATGAGAGAGAAGCTGGTGCATACGTATGAAAGCTGTTGTCAGAATTGCTGGACTGTAAATCTTCTATGGGAGTTTTCAAAGGTCTGTCGCGATTGAAGTTGCATAACATGGGTATGAATCAACTTGTCTTGATGTGTCGGCTAACATCAATGTGTTATTCACACACGCATGGGATAGTTACTAGCGATTCTTGAATGCCTCACCATGCTTCATCTCTATCTGCTCTTTCTCTGTATTTAGAGTGGTCATATGCCGGCGGTGCGCGTCTGGGATGTGGCGGAGAGGACGCAGGTGGCCGAGCTGCAGGAACATAAGTACGGCGTGGCGTGCGTCGCTTTCTCCCCCAACAGCAAATACATTGTCAGTGTGGGTTACCAGCATGACATGATCGTCAACGTCTGGGCCTGGAAGGTGACTCGCGATATACGGATCACAGTTAAAAAACACAACCGATTTCATTTCTTTGATTTTGATATACAAGTAGTTGATTTTCACCGGGTTTAAATGTGTTCTTTTTGTCCTTCCAGAAAAACGTGGTGGTTGCTTCCAACAAGGTCTCTAGTAAAGTGTCGGCCGTGTCTTTCTCAGATGATAGCTCGTACTTCGTCACGGCAGGAAACAGACATGTGAAGTTTTGGTACCTGGACCACACCAAGTCGTCGAAGGTACGTGGCGAAGACGTGATCTGCACTAAACTTTCTTATCTTGACCAAATATAACTAGCATTTGATTTTTCTTTGTCTTGAGTATCGATCGTATTTTACCGCACAGTGCAGATCTCAAAATGTCTTCCAGCATGATCCAAATCGAATAGAAATGACTCCCTCTTTTTTTCTCTCAATCAGGTGAGTGCCACCGTGCCGTTATTGGGTCGATCTGGTCTTCTGGGAGAACTGCGGAATAATTTCTTCAGCGATGTGGCCTGTGGAAAGGGGCGGAAAGCGAGCAGCACGTTTTGCATCACTTCCTCTGGGCTGCTCTGCGTGTTCAGCGACAAAAGAATGCTGGATAAGTGGGTGGAGCTCAGGGTGAGTGACGAGGATGCCGATTGGTCAGTTTTGTAGTCAGAATTATGCATGATGATAGATGTCCAGGTGACTGTACAAAAAGTGAAGTTTGAATTGAACCCTTTAAGTTTACTTCTCATTTATGATCTCAAGTCTATTTTTCCATTTTAGATCAATGTTTTTTATATTGACGAGGTAAAAGTTTTAAACCTGTGTCAATGCTTACCTTAGCTTCATATGAGGAGACCTGACAAATATGTAATTCTAGATTCATTTAAAATAACAGTATGGCAAGTGATATTATAAATTAAAGAAGTACAAAATAAGAGGCGGTTTATACAACGCCATTTTCAACTAATAACTGAAAAGCTTTTATGCGTTCGATTAGACGGAAACAGCGATTTGGTTGACTGAAAGCGAAAACTTCTGAAAACGGTTCTCAAAGTGCAACTTTTCGTTTCTATGTAAATTGCAAGACGGAACTTTCAGAAAACGACGATGTCACGCCCATGCTTTTTACGCGCGAGTATAGCCAAAAAAATATGGCGGCTTCCCGTACTGTGAGCTCTCGCTACTCGACTATGTATTAATGTTTCTCCAGCAAAATGTGGATTCGCTACACCAATAAGACTTGCGGAGACAGACGACTGACATTATCCAGACTTTGAACACACATATACGTCGACCAATGCTATTAAAAAGCACTTTTGGCTTATAACTGTGCATGTGCCAAGGCACGTCCTGTTCTTTACACAACAACATCGCCATCCACTGGCCCGGCGTGCAAACTACCGTGTTTTTATCTCTTTTCCTGGATCCGTGTATATAAAGACTGTTTTGAAAATCCTGTCATGTGTACGTGAAACTTTTCAAAAACGTGAAGGAAAAACTACGTTTTTCCTCGTGGAAATGTGGCCTAAAATGGAATTTAAAAAAAATAAAAAATTAGTATAGTGGTTTGTCTTACACATCTGTCTTAACTATGTGTGTGTGGATGTGTTAATTTATACTGCTGTTGTCTAATATTAGTTTTGTTTTAACTCTCCCCCTCCCACACTCCAGAGAAATGACAGTTTCGCAGTAAGTTTCATATCAGAGCTGTAGATTCAGCTTCTTTATAAAACTCATGAAATAATTTTTCACATGTACGGCTGTTGGTCATGCTCACTCGTGTACTCACCGGACGTCAGACCCCATTGCAGTGTCTTCTTTCTGCTCTCAAACACAGGATTTCCCATTTCCTGTCAATCTCCACCTGGAGAGTTTGTGTGCAGAATTCATTTCATTTCCTCATGTTTGTTTTTCCTTCAATCTCTCAAAACAATTGCATTTAAAATTATGCTATTTTCTGTCAATTTCACAGAGAAGTTGGATTAAGTTTTAGCTACCAAAAATCTTATTTGACCCCTAAACCGCACAGGAAATAGAAATTGTGCTGAATTTCTGTGTGTATACAGGATCACTCATTCACTGTTGTCCCGAGTCTATGACACCATGACTTATGCTCATACAATTGTTAGGTTCCATCGGTCGACAACCAAGCCTGTGAATAGAGTACATCCACAATAGCATCTGTAAACCTTCGCTCGGGCGTGATGCTTATGTCCACATCGACGGACTTGGATGCAGTTGTAATATTTTTGAATTTTTACTATGTCTTTAAAAGGAAAAGAGAAAACTAAACCCTGTGGTCCGGGCAGGGGTGTAAACCTGAAGCACATGTTTCAGAACTGACAGAAGATATCGATCGGAAATGTTCAAAGTGGGTCACGGTCGGAGCAGGTGGGCACAAGCACAATTAATGCTTTTGTGGCCGTCCCTGATCCCAATGCTCTGGGAAAACAGAACAACGAAAGACAAGACAAAAGCGTCTCTGTTTGTCAACAGCATGAGTCTTATTCCACAAATTGATGTACTCCGTTTGTAGGGATAAAGTTTATTTTGTTCGTACTTTATTAAATTAGTTCAGTGAAGGAGGCGTTTAAAATCCTGTATCGATCTCATCGGGAACAATTAACACACATAAATCACATCTGCTTTAGGCAAGTTTTCTTTTAGGCGCAAACCGCATGATGCATTTTTCATTTTAGCTTCGTTTTCATTTTAATAAAACTGTATTTGCATGTTTGTTTTTTTTTTTTTTTTCATCTCATTATAAGTGGAATTTCACAGTGACCATACGCACAAAATTTTTTGTTCATTTTCTTGAAAGTTTATTTTTTCTGCTTTTAAGTCTTTGGGTTTTCAATGTCGACTATCAAAGAATTTATCAGTATTTAGTTTATTTGCTTTTTCAGTATAACAACTTCTTAACCCTTGTGCTCCCGTATGGACATTTTCAGGTCTTCACCTTTTTTGTGTTAATATAAACTGCATAAATAGAGTGTTTTATATTGTAATTTACGCTTATTTGCTTTCATAAGTATATTTTAAACCAGTTTCACAGAGTAGGCTTTTAAAGACCAAAATGTCCTTATTGAAACCCATTTAAACGAAAGTATTTAACACCATTACCATTTTGCATTAAACCATGCATTGAGTATACAATTATTGGGATGGTGAGGATTCAGAATAAATGAATAATACATTTCCTGACAAATATAATATAATATTAATATATCATACTTGTGTGACAAATTTTGGAGGCACATAGGTCAAAAAGTGTGAAGTTTATTTCGCATATCCCAAATCTCTCTGGCTTTCCCTGTCATTGAATTTGATTTCTCTGTCTCTTTTCTCAGACTAGTATGGCCACATCTTTGTCCGTCACCGAGGATCTGATATTCTGCGGCTGTGCTGATGGTACAGTGAGAGCCTTCAGTCCCATCGACCTACACTTTATCTGCACACTGCCTCACCCCCACAGTCTGGGCACGGACATCGCCGCTGTCACTGAGGCCAGGTAAGATGAAGATCGGCCTGACAGAAAGCCTCACAATCATGGATGAGCTCATGCATATTCAGATCTCCAGAAATGTTCCTAATGTCTGCGTCAGTTTTAGGATTCAGTCTGGGTGAATACAGTCTAGATAAAGCAGCGTACAGTCTGCGATCTCTTTAACTTCCTCAGCTTTACCCGCAGACTGTCAGAAACACACGAGACCTCTTGGTCCGTCTCTCATAAATATGCAAAGACAGCTGCAGGGCTGAGACAGAGCTGGTGACCTCTATTCAATATTATATTCGAGAAGACATGTTGAATTACTTATTGGTTTAACATTAATGTTCTTTATACGGAGTGTCGACTTGCCTGTGAACAGTGTATCTGCATGGACTGTGAAAGAGTTGGTTTATTTTAGTGAGACTTGAATGCTTTAATCCTCAAAATACAAAGTTTTTGAATGTTTTAAAGCACGCTAGTTTATCGATATCCTAAAAGTCACAGTGAAATAAAAAATGACAATAGAATTTTTTTTATAAAAAACCGTACCGTTGATTTTTAATAGTTTGTCTTTTTTAAATTTGTGTGTCCTCATAATCTTCAGCTAAAATCTGAATATGCACTTCTGTACTGCAGTGACTATCCATCTTTAATGACGTATATTAGACGGCTTGGGCGGAGCTTACGTTAACTCCTCCCCTTCAACTGACGGTTTGCGGCCAGATGCATTTCAAAATGCAACGGCTGTTTTTATACATCCAATCAATTCGCAGAGAAAGACGAAAACCACGTCCACAATTTTTCTTAATCGAAATTCCATTTCACTCGGAAAATGGTTAAAATACGGAAGTAAAAACGATCGGAATCTTCTGGTTCACGGGGACTTTAAGACTTAATATTTAAGTCCAAAAAAGCTTTAATTTTGGAGGAAGCTTATTTCATGAGGACTGTGTAGAACAAGATGAGTCATTAGTATTTTTTGCTCTCTTTTTTTAAGAAGTGAAAGACTATACATTTTAAATGTGTTTGTAACAAGATTCAAGTATGGAAGGAAGGAGACGAGAACCGGCAAACATTTAAACATTTAATATAAATAATAACAGCCGGCGGCCCCATATGCAGCGACGAGACGAGACGAGACAACGGAGATGGGAGCCCTCGGAGCGACCGGAAAGAGATAGAGGAGAGAGGAAAAAAAAATTATAGTCCGGTTCCCTGACATGCTGCCGCTCGGTCCTCAACCAGCCGGAGAACTCTCCTTCGCGGTGCCTGGCCGTGGCCCCTGGCGGCCGGCAGTGGCTCCTCCTTTAGCTGGGCGCGTTCCCCGTCCCCTGCTCCTCCCCCTTGGGCGGACGGACGCAGGCTCCGGCCTCTGGCAGGCGGTTGCCGCACTCGGCACTCCCGCCTCCTGCTCCTCCTACTCGGGAGACGGACGCAGGCTTCGGCCTCTGGTGGACGGCAGGCAACTTCCCGGCTCCCGCTTGGACGACAGCCACCCCACCTCAACCCAGGGGGACGGCAGCTCAGGTCGCCGTTCCACCGAGGCTTTGACGGTGGCCGCACTGTGCACTTCCGTTTCCCCAGAGCCACCGCTTCGGGCAGCCACTGGCGGACGCCCTTCCGGCACCGCGAGGCCACTCGGCGGCGAGGACTCTCCAACAGCATGTCTCTCCTTCCTCCCGGGTTTCGGTACCAATGTAACAAAGTTCAGATGTTTGTGGAAGAAAGGAGGCAGGAACCGGCAAACATTTTAAACATTTAATATAAATGATAACAGCCGGCGGCCCCTCAAGGCCGACCGCCGGCAAACAAAACAAATCACAAAACATAAAAACTAATGTAACACAAGTTCGGGCCCGGTCCTCTCTCATCGACAGTCCGGTCGCTCGCTCCTTTTATATGCTCCCATCTCCTACGTGATTCGAGCCCGTTGTGCGCACAGCTGGCGCTCATTCACAGTTACTCACCCGTCTCGAACCACGGTCTCGCCCCGTCTACTCTACTACAGTGTTTATGTTTTAAAGGTTATTTTTGTCATATTTTAGAATGCACTACTATGTAATATGAGCCAAAGATTTGGACATCATGGATCGTGCTAACAAGGCATGGATCAGAATCCAGGAAACACATGTATAATGAATTATTTAAAATATAAGCCAGTGTTCCTTGTATGTCTAATGATCTCAGAATACTGACCCTCAGAACATTCCTGGGTATTTTACACCCCATCTTTGCATCTGTCTCCTTACAATTGGCAGTCTTAAGTTCGGGTTCAGCTTTGAAGCCAAGATGACCCTGTTTGACCCCACAGGTCCAGCTGTCTTTACAGTCCGACTAATCCATCAGCACTCTCTTCACAGTCACCTCTTCACCTACAAGGAGAACGTCCGGTATCCCGACACAGTTGCCGTGACCTATGACCCCACCAACCGCTGGCTGTCCTGCGTCTACAACGACCACAGTCTGTACGTGTGGGACATTCGTGATCTCCGTAAGGTGGGCAAGGTGTATTCGGCCCTGTACCACTCGTCTTGCGTTTGGAGCGTGGAGGTGAGATACAACACAAGTCAAACTTATGCAAACATTGGCTTGTCATCTGAACAATATTATAACACCAGTCAGGGATGAAGACTGGTCCAGCATTCCAGCTAAGATATATAGATCTACACAAACCTGTATAAAAATAGCTATGACGCAGAACACAGCCATTCTGTATATCACAGCTTAGCACAAATAGAATAACGTTCGGTTATTGTTTACATGTCACGCAATATATCTGCTATAAAATGGCATCGGTAGAAAAATAATTATAGTCAAAATAAAATAAATAAATAATGCTTCCCATATAATTTAATCTAAACTGCGAATCCAATTAGTCTCTGCTGTAGTTTGTTAAAGAAAGGCTGGTTCAAGTCTACCAGTCTGGTCTGAGCATGTTTGTTTTTAGTGTCCTGTCATTGTTTTGTATGTTGACATAACGTGAGTCTTTCATGTTTTTATATTTTGTTCTATTGTGTGGTCTGCGTGACCTCACGATGGGTTATTGTGACAATGAAAAGGCGGACGTCGTTGGTTTCGACCTGGCCTGTAGCTTTTGTAGCTTTTTATTTACTTTTATTAATTAGATGTGTAGCTTTTTCATATGAGATGAAAGGAGCGTTTTAGTGTTTTTGTTTGTTGTTCGGTCAGCGATAACAAGTTGGGCACAAAGTACGCGTTTGTTATATGTACAGGTGATGTCGTGCGTGTTTTGTATCGGATCAAATGATGGAGGAATGTGTCTTCTTTTGTTGATATTTTTCATTAACCGGTCTAGCATTTAGTGAAACGTTGGAAAAATATGACCATTGTGTTGACCAATCAGGCATCAGGACTTGATCTGTTTTTTTATGACACGTTTAAACGAGACACTAACACAGTTCCTTTTTAATTAACTAAAAAGTAATTACACCTGTACTTGTTTGCACGCATGAGTTTGTACTGTAATGCATATAATAATATTGTAAATGCAATGATGGTCTCGTGTGTCGTCTGGTTTAGTCGCTCATGCATTTGTCCTGCAGGTATATCCAGAGGGAAAGGATGGCGAGTCACGTTTGTCTCACGCGTCTCCCGGGTCCTTCCTCACCTGCTCGTCCGACAACACCATCCGATTGTGGAACACAGACGCTCAGAACACGACGCTCAACCGGAACGTTATCAGCGGTGTAGGTTTCTAAAGTCCAACTACAAGAAAATACCAAATCAAGCTGAACATAAACTTTATACAAAAACTTTTGCAAAATGGTACCATAATGAGTCTAATGTTTCCTGTAGCTCAGTGGTAAGAGCATTGCGCTAACAACGCAAGGTTGTGGGTTCAATCCCAGGGATTGCAAATGCCTATGTAAAATGTATAGGATAAAGCAATGTAAGTCGCTTTGGATAAAAGCGTCTGCCAAATGCCTAAATGTAAATGTAAATGTAATGTAACGTAATGATAATTTTCGGGACCACTGCAGATGATTTGGCAGATTAGAGTTAAAAGATCAAGTCATTTAATTTTGAATTCCTCTCTGCAGGACCTCCTCAAGGTCATTTATATGGACAACAACACCTCCACCCTTTTGGACACAGATTGTACCCTCTCTGGTAACTCAGAGAAGGTGGACCCGCAGACCTCCGAGAACCGGACAGGCATTAGGACCATTTGTGTGAGCCCAGACGAAGTGCACTTGGCATCAGGGGACCGCAATGGAACGCTGAGGTTTGGCACAAGACTACTTATCGCTTCTGCACAAATTGATTTTAAATAATTGATCCTCTGGGGGGTTTAATGGAAAGAACAGTGGGGTTTTTTATTTACTGCGTGTCATGTGAGCAATGTAGTCACATGTGGGCATGTACTCATTTATTGTTGTTTATATGTTCACAGAATCCATGATTTGGAGAGCATGGAGGAGATTCTGGACGTTCAGGCCCATGACTCTGAGATCTTGTGTTTGGAGTATTCTAAACCTGAGACTGGTGAGTCAGGAGAGCTCAAAGGACCTCCGGTTTAATTTATTTAACAGTGAGATGCTGTTTAATGCTTCGGTTACAGATGCTGCTCTGGTTCAGATGTTCAGCAGATGGTTTATAATCCTGTAGTCACCATAAGACACACAGACACACACACACACCATAGGCGTACTGATTTTTATACTGAACAAACTGTATCCCGTTCCCCTAAAGATCATAGCAAACGTTTCTAGAAAGCATTTTTAGATTTTTAAAAAAATATTGTTCTGAACGATTAATACGCTTTTTTCCCCGTGGAGACCTTAATTAGTCCCCACGGTGACACGTGTCTCCATGCGTTACAGTGTATTCAGGTGTAAGTCCAAACCAGGATATGAAAACAAGGCCACTCACACCATCTTGAAGCAGCGTTTATAGCCCATGATTAGTAGGGGTGGACTATCCGGGAGGTTCAGAACAGCCAACCCACCGATGACCTACGGCGGTGACCAGGGGAGGACTGGCCATCTTGAGTACCAGAACATTTCGTATTAGTAATCAGAAAATTATAGTAATTAGACTTTACTAGTATGAATAAAAACTTCGTAATAAATAATATATTTGAGCATTAAGTAAGAGAACAACTTTACACTAGAACAATGTTTTATTTTATGTTAATATTGTTATATTTTCTGAAAACATATCGGAGGGGTTCTGTGTGGTTGTCAAGGAATTTCTACATGGTTGTTCCGAGTGGTTGTATGGGATATTTATGTGGTTGCTAGGGACTTCTGAGTGTTTTTTGTATGTTGTTTCTACAATGTTCTAAACGGGTGTCAGGAAGTTTCTATATGTTTGCTAGGGACTTTTGTGTGGCTCTCATGTTTCTAAAATACTCAGTTTTCCGAATGGTTGTCAAGGAATATCTATATGGTTGCTAGGTTGTTCCAAGTAGTTCTCAAGGATTTTTTTATATGGTTGCTAGGGAGTTCTACATGGTTTTCATGCTGTTTTTATAATATTGGTTGCGACTATTGCGTGTTATGAATTGGTGTCAGGGAGTTTCTATATGGTTGAGTATGTACAGACAGTAATGTATGTAAAGCTGCTTTGCAACAATGCAAAATGGTGAAGAGCTCTTATACATTTGTGTGGTTTCATGGAGTTCCTACTGTATTTGTGTGTTGTAGTGGCTGTTTACTAGGTCTAGTCAAATATAATGCTCTATAGATATACATTAGGTTCGTCCTTCAATGCAAGTCTATGGGACTTCTTTGAATATTTTTGGAAATATTGCACAGCCAAACACATCTAATGAAGGATTTAATGCTCTCTGGTCTCTTGAAACTCACATGTGTATCCAGCACTGGAGGTTTAGTGCAGTCATATTAAGAGTCATTATCATGCTGTGATAAGTGCAGCTCAGCGTTGAGTCATGTGGAGCTGTAGTGTAGTTTAGATCTGGCTGAAGACCAGACATTGTAAGCGTGTGCTGAGAAACACAACATCTGCTGGAACACACACATTTTTAGATGTGTGAGAGAGAACGTTGCTTAGTGATGAAACATTTTAACCGCACAACCCTAAATGTTACTCGTCGCTTAGAGCGAAACCTTTTAAGATCTTTTATTCACAGGCGTCTGTGGGTTTCATTATACAGGTTTGAGAAGGATAGGCTTAACATAAAAGAATAAGCAGGTGTACACAGCAACTATATAACTCAATTTCAAGACACTTTTTTAATAAACA
Source organism: Triplophysa tibetana (assembly GCA_008369825.1). Classification (NCBI taxonomy): domain Eukaryota; kingdom Metazoa; phylum Chordata; class Actinopteri; order Cypriniformes; family Nemacheilidae; genus Triplophysa; species Triplophysa tibetana. The sequence continues at coordinate 1,825,113 of CM017907.1, forward strand.
ACCTGGATGCAGTATCTGTCTACTGTCACGCTATCTGTGTCTTCAGAAGACATTTTGTCAGTGTACTTTTGCTTTACCTGTCTAACATGCTCGTGATCAGATTGCACAACTGAATAAATGAGAATTTTGTGTAAGACATAAAAAGACATCACTTTTTCATTTTTGTGTTACTGTAAATCTTTCCCTAAGGGAGTTTTTTATAGAATTGAAAGCTCATTTCAACATGCTTATAAAGTCACACATGAACACGGTGTGTAAGTGAATCAACATGTGGTAAGAGAACAAGCGCTAGCGTTTCCTGAAGACTCTACACGCTATTGAACATTTTTACATGGTCTGCTATTTCAGAAATGTAGTCTGGCTAGGATGCTTTGACTTCACAACAATACACCCGTTATATCAGATGTCAATTCTGTGGTACTTAGATATTTGTCTTAGGAACGAAAGATTGCATGATATCCCGAACATGGTATTTCATAAGTTGTCTATCAAAAACAATACAATGTTTGAGAACCCATGGCACTTTTTGGAAAGGTTCTTTAGGATATAATGTCAGATTTGAATGCACGAACAAAGCAGAATTTTTTGTAGATTGTTTGTCCCGTGTGTGTTTTCAGGGCTGAAGCTGTTGGCCACGGCCAGCAGAGACCGACTGATTCACGTTCTGGATGCTGATAAAGAATACAGCCTTCTTCAAACTCTGGATGAACACTCGTCCTCCATCACTGCCGTCCGATTCGCTGGTGAGGTTCTTATGAACATATCACATGGAGATTCACAGCTCAATGAGATTATTATTTTAAAGACGTGTCTAAATGTTCATATGAATTATTGTCATCTTTTTTCTTTTCAGCCAATGATGGTAAAGTCAGAATGATCACATGTGGAGCGGATAAGAGTATATACTTCCGCACAGCACAGAAGGTGAGATTCAACATTCTTGCTTAAAGGGATAGTACATTTAGCACATTTAGCACATTTAGCACATTGCAGGGTTATGTTTTAGTAACGTAAAATACTCAACAACACTAACAGAACCTTGCTGAATCATTATGACCTCTGACCTTAAAGTGTGAAACTGGACCAGGTAGTGATAATGCTTATCATGATCTCATACTTGAATATCTTTCAATATTGAAAGAACTGTAGAAATCTTATATTAATGATTAAATAAAAAATATCGAAGTCAATTTTGACAATTAAATGTACATTTTCATTCTGTTATTTTTCTGTTTATTATTTCTACCATATAAACAAGTGGTTGAAATCTAAATGAATTGCCTAAATTACTTATTCATGTTTACACAGACAACAGACGGTACCACATTCACACGAACGCATCACATAGTGAGAAAGACAACGCTGTACGACATGGACATCGACCCCACCAGAAAATACGCTGTCGTCGGATGCCAGGATCGCAGCATCAGGTCTGATGTGCTTTATTGTGTTTGTTTACCAATATAATCATGTATTAATCTGCATATTTGTATTATAAATCCGGGCAATTTCAGTGTTATGGACGTGACATAAAAACGCTCAGAGGATTAATTTGTTACAATTATATTGAACCATTTGTTTATTTTTTTCTGAACCCTTGTTGATAGAATCTTTACATCAAAAAATGTCAGTATATGAAAAAAATATATATTTAAAATAAGGGAAAGAAACATGCGTAATGGATGTGATGGAAAATTATGTGTTTTGGGGGATTTCTGTGAAATAAAATGCACAATCCAATGAAGAAGTGATGCCCCTTTATAGAACATCAAATAGTTACTTTATATACATTTTCATGTGTCCATTTATGAGGAATATGTAGCGTTATGGATGTGACAATCCTGAAAATGGCTCTAACCTGACTATGAAAAATCATGCACTAAAAATAAAACAAATGCTTTATAAATTTGAAGAGAGATCTCACATGAGTAGTTCAACCACCAAATGTTAAATCTGTGCTGTTACCAGAGTAAAAACTGCTGGTAAAATAGATTTTTTTCATGGTAAGGTTGTCATTTTCACAGAATTGCCCATCCCTCTTTTTGTGCATCTGCTGGTTAGGACTGAAAACCAGGAAATTATTATTCTTCTCATTTGGTTATCACATGTGTGTCTGTAATTATATACAGCAGCGCTGTTAACCACCACACAAATGCATAGGGCCCTGCAAACTTTGGGCCCCCTATTGGCAACAAGCGGTAAATCATTTGACGCTTGATTTAGACACTCAGATAAACGTAATGAAGCACAGGTATCAAAGGGGTGCTCAAAAACAAAAAAAAGCAAAATTTAAATAAATCTAAAACTAATTTATACAGCAAAATAATGCCATGAAAAGAATCTTGAACCTTTTATTTAAGAAACCTTCTTATACTTTTCATCCCAAAACCAAGAAAGTTTATTCTTATAACAAACTGTAGAGAATTGTGTGCTGTTATGTGGTTCAAGGTAAAATAAATCCACTTTTTATTTGTATGTATATATGTCTCATTAATTGTTGACAATGTGTGGTCTTGACTTTATTTAGGGTCCCCAAAATGGTAAAGACGCCCCTGATTATATACAGTATATGAACACATGTTGATTTTTAACCTTTGACTGATATATATTTAGACCTCTGAGCTCATCTAGGTGTTACGTGTTGTCTGTCGGTTTACAGCGTTATCAGATTATCAAGTGTTTCTTCAGAAGGATGGGATTAGGTTCTCGATCGGTTAATCTGGTATTAAGTGCGTTGTTGAACACGTGCACATACAGTACATACATATAAACACACTTGAAGTCAGTCTGTGGTGTGACTCGCGTGTCCGATTAAAATCAACGACACAAATTTGACTCATTCTGTGATTCTTTTACTACAATATGTGAATCACATGAAAACATGTAGAGGCGTGTCATTTCAAAACAAATGATATTTCAATGATTGTTTGCAACACAATTATTTTCTTAATAGTAATGATTTACATTTTCCCCATTTATAAAGTTAATAACTGTGATGTGTTCAGACGTGTAATATCTGAACGTGTTATTCACAGGTTGTGATAGATTTACCCTACAGCAGCCTGTGTCGTATCATTGCTCATGTTACCCTTTCTATTGTTGCGCTAATGGTCAAGCATTCGGAAGGAACCGGCGCTGCACACGAGTTGCCACTTTTTCTTTGTTCATTCAAACAACGACCTCAAATTTATTCGCCGCTGTGGGCAAGAAAAAATGTCAGGAATGTTGTATATGATACAGATGGACAGTTCTCAGTTTTCTCTGTTGTTCAGTGTTTCTTTAATGAAAGAAGGTCTCTCCTGTACATATATAAACAGACTCTAGACCTCGTGTGTCGGACACGATTAGGAATTGTAAAACGCTGTAATGGGCACAGGCTCTTTTTTTTCTTGTGTAAGTCATGTGACGCCTGAGGGGTTCATTAGTTTTACCTCCTAAAAGCTGATAGTGGTGGTTTGGGGGTTGTGAAGGGTGCGGATTGAAGGTATAACACCATAGCGCCTCCAAGTGGTGGAAGGTGAAAAGGGCAAAATAAAAATGTGCTGCATTTGGCAGGTCAACAAAGAAGCCAAGATTAGTTTAGCTAAAAGTCTTTCATTGTTTATTCACATTCATGTCATTTCAAATTTGTATGACTTCCTTTATCTTCTATTTTGAAGAACGTTGGTAACCAAACAAGATTCCTTGACTTCCGTTGTATGAAATCGGAGACATTTCTCAAAATATCTTCTTTTGTTTTCTGAAGTAGTCAAACAGGTTTTGAACAACATGAGGGTGAAGAAATAATTTGATGAAATTTTATTTTGGGGTGTACTATCCCTTTAAGTGCAGTGTACTTGCTTTTCCCTGATGTCCGTATAAGGTTCTTTACACTAAAAATGTACATTTACATCACCCTATATGTGTTTTTTACTTCTTTATATTTTGGTCTGAACATCTTTCTTACTGTACGTCTACAGGATCTTTAACATTGCCAATGGCAAACAGAAGAAAGTCTACAAGGGCTCTCAGGGAGAGGACGGGACACTTATCAAGGTGAGCGGAACAAAAATCATCTTTCTATTAGTTGACATGTTCTTTTCGATCGTTGTGTGATCCGTGTGTGTTTATCAGGTCCAGACAGATCCATCAGGTTTGTATGTGGCCACAAGTTGCTCGGACAAGAACATCAGCATCTTTGACTTCTACACTGGAGAATGTGTGGCCACCATGTTCGGACACTCAGGTGAGATCCTACAGATGAGCTGAACCATGTATTTATTATTGTTTCTTTATGTTTGCGTTGCATAATCAGTCATTCGGTTTAAAGTCTAATAAACGTGTATTTTGTCTTTTAGAGATTGTGACAGGGATGAAGTTTACTAATGACTGTAAACATTTGATAACGGTGTCAGGAGACAGGTAAACATGTGGAATGATCCACAATTTGTTTCAGTTCATTTCAGTACGTTTGTCTTGTTTTTACGTTGCATGTTTGGATTGAATTGTGATGCATCTTGTGGTGTGTTCAGCTGTATCTTTGTATGGCGACTGTGTCCTGAGCTGACCATCAACATGAGACAGCGTCTCGCAGAGCTCAAACAGAACAGCAGACCGGTTCAGAAGACTCTTCCAAACAAACAGAACACAGTTAGGTAAGAATTTCGGCACGCATACAAGAACACGCAGTGTTTATATTAATACAAAAATGTTCTATATGTGTCTTTTGTTTTATATCAGCACTAGAAGAGATGTCCACAGTGTTCCTGTCATCGGCACCATGTCATCTGATAGTGACAAGGATGTGGAGGAAGAGGAGGGTATTGAGGAGGAAGACGAGATGTTTCCTCAGCTATCATCATCAGGAGAGGAAACCGGTAATTCATCCGACATCCCTCAGCCGTCATGATCAACTGGTTTGGTTAGGTTTACATACCACATCCGGTTCTTTAGGACTGGGCTGTGCTGTGAGATTTAATTTGATTGACTTCTTCCAAAATTTATTTTAACTTGTGTCCCTTTCAAGGATCATCAGAGGAGAAACACAACAATCACAACTCTCAGATGAAGAAGGTACATCACAGCTGTTCTTCTATTTTATTCTTTCCCATGATTCTTTTTTAACACTCTGTTCTTTCTTAAGCAACAAAACAGCGGCGTTGAGCATCATGATGGTTCAGGTCCACGGCCGAGGCGCCGTTGGTCTAGACGGATGGGCAGTATGGATCTAAAGGTGAAGTCAATGTTGGACTTGAGGCAGCTGGAGTCGTTCGCTATGCCTCTCTTTCCCAGCAGGACCCCTGATGTTCGTAAAAAAGCACCACCACGCAGTAACCAAGAGCTGGGAAGCACCATCAGTCTCCAGACCATTGCTGCATGGGTAAGGGACCATCTTCAAATCATGATATAACTTTATATTAATTAAAAGTTAGTCATCATAAATACAGTTTTATTTCAGTTTTAAAACAGTTTTGTTAGTATTTAAAATTAATCTGAAAACTAAATATATAAAAATGAAGGATATTCAAATATTCACAAAACTGCAATAAAACTGTATATAGTCAAAATATAAACAAATAAATCATAAAATGACAAAAAACGAAAAAAAGCAACAAATTAAACTAAAAATAGAAGCTATTTAGTTATTATTTAGATATTTAGTTATTTGCGTTAGTCATTGTATTATTTTAATTGCTATTTTCAGTTTTTTGTGGTTTTATTAATATTATAAATTTGCTTTAATTTTTTTGTTTCATTTGCATTTCAGTTAAATTGTTAGCAATTTAATGATTTGCTTTTGTCAATTTATTTTTCGCTCATTTTCTAAGTTTCTATATAAGTTTTATTTATTTTAATTTGAGATTTTATTAAATAGTTATTTATTTCAGTTAATAATTGTATTGCCTCTAAATAAACAAATAGAAATATTACCTCAGCTATAAACTGTAATAAGTTTTTCTAGTAATATCAGAGCAATATTTCATGTGATTTAAAATAATGAAGCTGTTTTACAAGTTTAAGATTTAGTCAATAATAATATAAATGCAAAACATAACGGATATGATGTAGTATGCAATGTAGTCGTGCAGACCATAAAGTTGACATGATGATCATTCCACATTAAAGCCAATAAAGGCCCGCTTGTGAAATGTTCTTATTTCTTTCAGATGTTTTTTTCTGATTTTGTTTCCAACCCTCTTTAGGTACCTGAAGAGAATGTCTCAGAAAGTCAAACTCGTCCTCAGTACATCGAGTTGTCCTCTCAGACTCCAGATGCGGAGGTGCTGTATCCTGAGGGATGTGAAGACCAAATCAGTCTGGCTGGCAGGTACATCTATCAAAGTCTTTTTGGTGCATATACACACTAAAGAGTCATTTCATCCATGGCCATGCATTCTAACATTATACTTTCTCTTCCTAATGTGATTTCCAAAACCCACATGTCTGTTCTCTTTGTTTCTGTTTAGTGAGTATCAGGTGAATAGGTTTCCTCCTGGAATGAGATGTGCTAAAGTCAACACTTGCCCTGAGAAGCAGAGTCCAGACAGCGCCTGCTCGATGGAATATTCCAGCAGCCGTCTGTCAAGCCCTGAGCATCCTGGAGAAGGTCAGAAATACAAACCTTTTTCTATATTTTATGGGTTTGTTAGTCATGATATCTAGCGTTGCTAAAGCTGTAGTGCACAGCGTATTGAAGTCCACAGGTTTAAAGGGACAGTGCACACAAAAACCCTCATGCCATTTAGAACCTATTAAGGACTCATTCTTATGTGGAACACGAAGGAAGATATTTGGAGAAATGTATCTGTGGTTTTGTGTTTATGGAATCAATGTCAATGATGGTCAATGTTGTTTGGTTACCAACGTTTTATAAAAATCTTCTTTTGTGTTCTGAAGAAAGTCATGCAGCTTTGGAATGAGATGAGGATTGATAAATGATGTGAGAACTTTAAAATGATAACATGATGAGATTCAATGATTAATCAAATGTATTATATTAATACTCAGTTCACAAGGTTGTTATCACTTTAAAGTGTCTAGCATCCTGCTGCATGACTAAATCATTTAATCCAATCCTACGCAAACGTTTGACAGGCAGAATGAATAGTTTTGGTAATATTCTGTCATATTTCAAAGTTTTTAAAAATGTATTAATTATTTGTGTGTACGCTTTAGATTCTGAGCCCACTGAGCCATTGAGCGTCGATGGAAACTCTTCAGAACTGGATATGGAGGATCTGGATGAGGAAGAAGACGACATCTTGAAGAACAGTGATGTTCAGACTCCCGTGCCTCAGACACCAGACCAGGAGTCATTTCTGAAGAAACACTTTGCAAACCTCTCAGACCTCAACACAGCCGGTAGGTCAAACCAAAGATATTATTATTAACGAAATGCGCCACTGCCGCTACAATGAATGGCAAGGAATGCAACGCTCAATATGGCTGCTTTAGTGAAGGAAGTCCCGCATTCCAGTAAACGAGCCAATCGTCAATCAGTAAAGACTCTCATGTGAGGTGCTTGCCAGCATATGCACAGTAGATGAGGCCGTCTTGAAAAGCGCAATTGTTTGGGCAATTTCAACTTAGCAAACCAAAGTTATGATACAGTTCATGTCATGTTAAATTATTGATCGGAAATATGATGTTTAATTGCCAGCGATTTTAGAAATATTTACAAGTAGATAGGACAGTGGACTTGCTAAGACATAAAAACCTGACCAGAGGCATGACTTCCGCAAACGGACTTTGGTTAAACTAAGAGCTGCTTGTTCTTGTTTATGACATCAAAGTCATTTTAATACTCTTTTATTTTTTTGTCCAGCAAGTTCAAGCAGAGTCACCACAAACATCTCTGACAGCATGTCGTCAAAGTTCCTCTCTCAGAATTCCCCTAGCAGGTAAGACCTGGACATCCAAATTCAAATCCGTCCATGCACTCACACCTCACCATAAAACCCAAAACTTGACTGTCCTTTCTGCCTACAAGAACTGGATTCCCCTTCCCCTCAAACAAAAGCACTACTGGAAAGACCACCGGCGGGGTGTCGCGGCCCCTGACCTCAGAGGTGCGGCCCATAATGGAGAACAAAAGACAGCAGGAAGTCCAGAGCTCTGACAGGACATTTCAGCGTTTGATCCAGAAGAAACGCACACCCGTCACAGACTCCCGCAGGCTAATCAGCCCCATCGCTAAAGCTGCCGCGAGTCACAGCGGATCGGCGGGCATGAGGAAAGCTCAATCCATCCACAACATCTCCTCAGAAGGTAACACAAATTTAATTCACATGGTTATATATGTAACTACATGACCTCTTTTCTAACTCTATTAATCTCATCAGCTGATGTGGTCCACACACCTCGTCCATCTAAAGAAGTCCAACCACTGATCCAAAGTTCAGAACGAGGTGTCCTACACCACACTACACCACGACGTTCCCTTCCCACTGTCCCACTCACCAGCCCTATGACCTCGCTCACACGCGACATCACCACACCCACAAGACCCAAGTCTCGCTCTTACATGAGCCCAACCACCAGCTCCATGGCCAAGATGTCCCGCTCCGTGTCCATGGGGGACAACCTGAACGTGGTGGACCTCGAAGAGCCTGGATCCTCACATCCACGCCCGGACTTCACACAGAGCAAGCCAACAACCCCCGTCGCCACCGTATCCTCTCCAAATACTACCGCGGCACCGTTTCCAGGCCCTTACACACCTTACGCTGCGGTTGCACCGACGCTCAGCGCTGGCTTGAGTGAAACTCCGTTTTCCAAAAGTCTGCAAGCCAAACTGACCGGCAGTGCTCGCCCCCTGCTCCATATCGACATTCCCAATTCTCTTCCAGACAAACCTTCCCTGTCTTCCCTTTCACCCAGCAGCAAAAGCCCAAGATTTGTACAAAAGGAAAAAGGGTTCTCATGCAGAACCCCAACAACTCCATCTTCACTTCACGAAGGGTGTTTGGTGCAGCCGGTCAAGGCTGTGCGTCTGAGCCCATCTGAAACCACAGACCTGATTGATGTCAGTATGGTGCTCATTTCAGATCAGTCCAAAGATTTGAGCCAAGCACAACTCGACTCAAACGCAGAGACGGAGAAAGAGGGAACCACCAGGGATGAGTGTTCTTCAACCGGACAGTGCAGTCCAGGTGTTCTTCAGGACTCAGGTTTGATGGGATATCAGTCTTCTGTGGTTCAGTCTTCTGTTTTGCTACGGCTTGGGTTACCTAAACACTTCTTTACCGAAGGGCTCTGGCCTCTGTCTTCCTCCATCACGTCTTTCATCTCTTCTTCACCCCCTTCATCCATTAATCATTACCATCTGAAGGGTGAGGCATGGCTTTACTAACACTTTCTGTGACGTCTGTAAAACCTGTGATGCTCATCCTCATTGATTTGTTTTGTTTGCTCTTTCTTGATGCTGAAGCATTTCGATTTGCCGGTCATTGCCTTTTGATGTAGGATTCAAGCCTGAGACAATATTCCTATCAACCAATTCGCAAAATTAGGGCTTATTTTGCAATAATAGCTGGCTGCTTGTACATTATCCCGCTTATCACACGGCTACTTGCCACATGAGAAAAAACTGGATATGAAATGTTAATTTATATATATTATTAATTCTACTGAACGCAGACCTTTTGTGGGAAAAAGCCGTTTACTTTTAGTTTTGAGGTAAGAAACGACGTTCAAATGTCACGAAAAGGAAATTTGGATAAATGATTTCTAAATATAATGTAATGTTATTAAAAAACTGTCAAAATGATTTGCTGCATCCGGGTTATCGTGTGTTATTAGTTTTAAGAGGTTGTTATCTGGGAATATTGAACCTGCAAATCTCGCGACTGACCAATCAGAAATAAGCATTCCATGAGCCGTGTTATTAAGAATGTTTTACCACTACAACAAATTGTGTTAAACTTGCATGAAGCTCATAGTCCTAAATCATGTGTTGAATTTCACTCTTCTTCATATGCGCAGCTTTATATGCCATTTGTTGAATCCTGTTGGTTAAACATGTGACTTGTGGCATATACAGCCGGGGGAAATTCGAGAGACAATTTCAAAATAAATTTCAGTTTTCTGAATTTACGTTCATAGGTATGTTTAGGTAAAAATTGAGTTTTGAAATTTCATATAAGAACATTATTTCTGTTTCTTGTTTATGCATTTATTTGCAGAAAATGAAACCTGAACAAACGGGTCAAAATGACAGAAAAGATGCTCTGCATTTTTTCAGACCTGAAATACTTGAATGAAAAGAAGTTTGTTTTCACTTTTAAGAAGTACAACCGTAACGTTTGGAAACGTATTTAGGAAAAGCTAAAAACTATGTGATAACCTTGACAGTTTTCATTTGTCTTATCATGCTGTCGGTCTTACACATTGCCATTGGAGGACTTTGTTATTCCTGAGGTTTGATTTTGTTGAAATTCGACAGACGCTAGCCTGGAATGACCACAATACATCTAAAAATGTGGATTAAATATAAATTTGGAATGGTCTTCTATTTTTTTCCACGGCTGTACAGTTTTAATGTAGAGTAAAAGAAAATCCTAAAACGTAAAATTCAATTGGGCGAATGAAAAACAACATGTGGGATTGTGTAGAATTGTGTATCGTTACACCTCAATATCAGTTAAAATTGCATGTAATTGTCATTTATCAGATTTCAAACATCCAGTTTTGTCGCTCATCTAATTTAAAGTCTTTTTTTCTCTGCAGACGCATGTCTCAGTGTGGATTCTTGTAGGCTGCTTGCAAGTGAACTGCAGAGCGGTTTTCAAAGAGCCTCCCACCTCTTTAAAATGGTAGGATATATTTCGACCGCATTTACATTTAATTGTAGTGTCGACTTCACTTCCGCCCACACGAATGTCTAAAACGCTTTGTGCGGGTGACTTGAGTTTAACATTGGATCTGTGTGTGTGCTCCTGTAGCTAAGCAACTCCACTGGCGAGGAGCAGCAGGAAATGACACGTGTCCTGTCCGAAGCTTTTGAGGCGATGAGAGTCGAGCTGAATTCCCTTCCTCCGTGCCCCCCTCAAAGACCACCCAGCGCCGACAGCGCACGCACGTTAGCTAACACTGACGACCGGACGCTTGCCCTTTTAGAGCAGTACTCCAAACTTCTCCTCAACGCTGTGGAAAAGAGGATGGACAACAAAATCTGAGTACTCGCAGCAGGATTTTAAGCCATGGTACTGCTTTGCAGGAATGAGGAGTTTTAAATAAAGAGTTTGAAAAGAACGCAGATATTCTACCTCCATGTTTAGCGCTGTTATGTCACACGCGCTTGATGGTTCTTGCCACTCATCATTTTGTGTCCTGATACTAAAGACATGTCTGGATGTTATTACCACTCAACATGGCTTCCAAATGAAGTATAAATGATCATCGAGGGTTCTCCATCATGCCGCCATGGTTCATCATTTTAAAGACAGGGAATCATAAGACTTTTTTACGCATGGATGCAATCTGACGTATGTTGAAGTGAATCACTGTTGCAACAAACTGTTGTTGAGAGAACGCTCATGTTTGAATTTGATATTTAAAATTTCTCTTTCAGAGGGACCGGCATACCTGGAAGTCTTAACAAACCAGAATATCCCACTTTTAACGTTTTATTACTACAATGATTTTATACTGAATGTCGTGTTTGTGCTGATGCTCTCAAGTTCAATTGGGACGGTGGGATGTGTATTTATTATCATGTGATGGGTCGCTGTTTGTTGGACAGTGACCTTGTGTCAGGAAAGCTCAGTGTCACCAGAAATTTGATTTTAGGGATTGCAACAAAAAAAAGTTTTACCCATCAAACTGAATTATGAAGGACGATTTAGTCTTTTGATAGTTTTTGTACTTGAAATGGGATTTGTCTCAAGGACACGGGTGCCTTAATGTTGACCAGCAGTTTGTCGTCGAGGAATAAATCCGGCATTTGTACTTCATACAGATTCCTTTTAGGTTGCAGATGGCGGCCAAAGCAAAACTGCCACAACAACGTAATTGAATTGCTCTGGTGACGCTGGGGAATATTTCATAACCTTATAGAGATTTAGTGGGGAACCTTTTTGAGAAATGACGTAGGTTTACAAGTCGCTTTTACAAATCCGAATGCTTTCCAATGATATTCTTCTTTAAGGTACGTTTTATTCAAAAGTGGTGTTCTGTTAGTCATTTACAGCTAAACAAAGTCTGTTATCACTTCCTAAAATACCTTTCTGTATAACCCATAATTCCTTCCTATATGGAATGATGTTGCTTCTCTAACCTCCGGTAGAAACAAGCCTTCTTTTTCCGTAATTCCAAATTGATAATGTACAGTAAAGCACCTTTTGTCTCCAAGCCAATGATGGCGTTTGTAGTTAAGTGTACTGTAACCTCATATCTATAAAAACATACTGTACTTGATAGTATTCAGATTCTCTTGTACTGTTAAAGGGTGAAGATGCTTTTCCAAGCTGAAGTCAGTGCATACTTGACAATTTTTTGCGACCATAAATGATTTTGTCATGGAGCAAAATCTGCAGTCGCTCAGACACAACTTTTATTTCTTACAAAATATTGAGCATATCAAAATCGACGCAAATGACCAAATACCTAATCTGAAAAAGCATGTACCTTGTTGACACGCTTCAACACTGAAAATGTCATGATGTCACAACTCTCATATCTCTTACCAGTTGAATGCTGAGCAAGGTTTTTGTATGCTTCTATTTTAAGACCACCCTACAATACCCCTTTTTTGAGATTGCACTGGCAATCTTGCGTTTAGGAATCTAATATTTCCAAATATTTTTGGTACAGTACGCAAGGACATCAGATTCTACATCTTTTAATGTTTAAACAAAACTTGAAATGCATCAGATCAAAATATCACAAGCTCAATTTTAGACAGAATTCATTTAGTTATGAAGCTGCCAGGAATGATGCAGAACTAAACCATGTATGATTACATTGGTAAGAGTGTCAACATAATTCTTCTAAACTATAGCATGAACACATGCATGACGAACGCTGGATTTTAGGGCCGGCTCGCTCTTTAAAGAAGAATGCATGCTTGTCAGCGTAACTTGCTCCTCATGAACAATCATTTGAACCTTCAGCTTTCAGCTCTGTTTCTGTGATCACCAAGCTTTGCTCTCATTGAACATATGACCGAATGATGAAATGATGTAGTCTAGGATGACGGATGGACCCGTATCAAAGACTTTGTCTGACCTTTTGCTCCAAAGCCGAAGTCAAGTGTTTTTATCCTTATGTTTATAAGATCGATCATCCACAGTCTTTCTCAGTGAAGTCAAACAAATAAAATTGTATTTATTACATGAATACATGGAAAATTGTTGTGTTCATTGCACATTTCCTGCATACCACAAATAATAACTTGCACACTTATCAACAGTACAGAAGGTTTTTTGCTGATCAGATATGTTTATTTAATAAAGTCTCATAATGTTCCCGCTGCACTTGTCAAGGACTCCACCAGCTGGAAGTAATTGTACTTAATGTCATATTCCATGTCATACCAGAAATTCACTGCAGAGACAAAAATATCGTAATTTTAATCAAAGAACACATTATTATCTAAATTGCAAACCCAGGAAAATCTGAGTAAGGTTTTGCACTGTTGCAGATGCATCACCCACCTGCTATGCATCCGTGAGACTGACGCACGTGGTGAAACCACAGAGAGGGAAGGTACAGCATCTCTCCAGCTTCAACAGTACAGTGCAGAGGTTTAGCCAGTCTGTAGGAGGGGTATCGCTCAAAATCTGGATTCAGAGGATCTAGAGGAATCCAGGGCACCTGATGAGTGGAAACACATCACACAGGCGTTAACAGGAATGTTTAAGAGTTTGGTTGCAAAATGAGTTAACTCTGTTTTTAAAAATGTTCAAAAATCATGTTTTTTTATAGCGCATTATATTTAATATCAAGCAAACTGCAGTTGGTTTGTTTTCACGCCATAATAACAAAAACAACACAGCTGAAAAACACAACGAAAACATGATAAAAAACACGACTTTTGAAAAACGGAGTTATTTCATTTCTGAAACACACTCTTCATGTACATCTTTTGTAAACAGGTCATCTTTGGTATTATTATCTTTGGTAAATTCAAACTTTGAAAATTTTTTCAATAAAATATTGGCCTAAAAATAATTGTGATAAATAATAATATGATGAAAGTATGTTTAAGTAATGTTACCATGAAAAAATTGCTAATTTAAAAATATATATTTATAAATATAAAACTAAAGACAGAACTTTAAAACAGGTCCAAACATTAAAAAAAAAAATCCTGTAGCTCGGTGGTAAGAGTGTTGTTGGTTCGATCTCAGGGGACTGTACATACCTAAGTATAAATGTATAGGTCACTGCAATGTAAGTCGCATTCGATAAAAGCGTCTGCCAAATACATAAATGTACAGTAAATGTAAAATAGGTTCTGCTTTTTCACATTTAAGTGATAATAGAAAAATTAAAAAAAGCTTTCTTAGACATGCAAATACTTAAAATATCTCTATACCTACGTATGCCAAAAAAAATGTATAAACTCACTTTTGGTGAATCTTCATCCACTATTTCAAATTCACCGTCCTGTTTCTGTCTGTATGTTCCTGGCTGATAGAGCTCTGTAAATAAATATACATAAATGCACAGACAACACAACAATATGAAAGTATGTATGCAAAGCTAACCAGGCAAAATAAAAGTGTTTCTTGATTCCGTACCGTACGGTATGAAAGGTCTATCAGTGGGGGGAAGTAATACAAACTCTTTACGTCCAGATATCACACAGTATAGATTCTCATAGTGATCTTTATGCACTGCAGAGGAAAACAAACATTGTTTACTACGCCATTATCTGGATATATTAATGTTGAGAATCTCAGATTTAATATAAGACACTCACTCGATGTGACAGCACTTTCCTCCCCTAACCAAAAATTGACAGCATCAGGCGGTTTACCTGAATATAAAATAATAAAAAAAGAGTATAAAACACAAAAGTCCTTTGAAGTTGTGAGATGCATTTCAAATTCATGTGGAAAAAAAGTCAACACACCGAGAGCTTCACTCATCCAGGGAATGTGAGTCTGCAGGTCTCCGGTCAGTTCTGGTATCTCTTCAGTCAGATTTGAACACTGTTTCTGAACATAAAACACACCACTGCTCCTCACTTTTCTTTCTATGATATCCAGCAGAGAGGAAAAGCTCATCTGACGCTCCTCTGGCATCACAAAGCGATCCCCGTTTACAGCATCTGCGTATCCGTTAGGAGTGACAGCCACGCTGATTATTTTGTAGCCCACTTTCTCTCTGTGCAACACAAAAGAAGTGTTTTCAAAGCATTGAAAGGAGTAGTTCACCCTCAAAATAATGGAAATTCCGTCTTGATTTACTGGCCTCTTTATTCACCTGAATGACTTTCTTCTGCAGAAGGCATTTTGAAGAATGTCGGTAAACAAAAACCGTAGTTCCCCATTGACTTCTATTGTATGGAAACCAAACCAATGCAAGTCAATGGGGACCAACTCATTTCTGTTACCGACATTATTCGAAATATCTTTTGTGTTCTGCAGAAGAAATAAAGCCATGCAGAGTTGAAATGTTAAGAGGATGAATAATGATGACAATATTTTCATTTTGGGGAGAAGAATTACTCCTTTAAGGACGTAGATGCATGTGCAAGTGAGTTCTACTGCATGCTGACATCTGATTGGCTGACCTGAGGTACCCAGGGTTCCATTTAGACAACGCAGGCCAATCACTGAAGGCGTTGCGAATGATGCAGGGCTTGTTAGGACCAATCCATTCTCGATAAAACTGAAGTGGTGATAGGGGCTCATCCAGGTATGGTACTGATTCATTTAAATAAAGCTCTGGTGAAGAAAACATGCAAATAATACACACAGATTACAACGAAGACACGTGAACATATTTGAGTTTCACTCAATTTTTAAAAAGATTTTCAAGTCTTTCAGTTTTGTAAATTGCTGATGGGGTATAATCGTGCCTATGATGTGAAACAAACTCACCCCGTGCTTCTCTGGGAAAGTCTCTCAAGCACTCTCTCACTGCCTCCATTACACATGCTTATATGTGTCTTTCGTCAGCTTAAAACACTCATCGTGTACGTTCTTGTCTTGCGCACTAGTCTTCTCATATTCAACCAAATACTACTCGTCAAACTACTTTACATCTAGATGTTTATGATTTAAAAGCACTGCATGACAGCTCATGTGCTCAACGACTCACATGTTTTACGTGTCCTGTGTGTTGTGACGCGTATTTTCCGCTCATGCGCAGAAGCGACGCGATGTTTGGAGCGTACGTTTGGCGTCCTCTAGTGGCTCGAAGCTGGACTGCAATAATAAACGATTAATTTAAATGCATCAAATTTAACTAAAATTCTCAACAATACAGAATATTTGACTTTCTATTTTATAATATGTCAATGCATAAGAAAGTGGATTCATTTTAATTCATTTTATTTTCGTTAAATTATTGCCACGCCCTCGAACAACTTCACACTTGTTGCCAATTAATATACGTGCTCTCTGAGACATCAGTGTAGTTGAGAGTGGGAAAGTTTTCTTTCCTCTTTTTCTGTAAATTATTGTTTATACTCATGGACCATAAGGAACATGGATGAGGAGGCAGCCCTCGAAGATTTCTTTGATCAAACTATCGTAAGTTAATTGTTTAAAATGAAAATAAAACGTCTAACATGTGATCAATATAGGCGCATTACATAGCCTAGATATACGAAAGTCCTCACAGTTTGTTGAAATGTATTAATTTTACTGTTTTTTAATGATTAGGTTTAATTGTTGGTTTAACACCTGCCAAAATTAAGGTAAAACGGGAATAGGCCTACGTGCGGAAACAAAAAACTCAACACGCCTATTAACAAGTAAATGAAGCGGTAAAAATACAAAAGTAATAGCAAAATATGTAATAAATTGCTACAGAAATGAATAATAAATTGTATTTAAATTAAAATGTAAAGACTTGTGCTACTTAATATTTTAATGAAAATATATACTTTTATACATATTTGTTTTGTACATGTATTGTTATACATAAATGTAAAATAATGTATTCACATTAAAAATGATTATGAAATATATATGTCATTATTACATTTAAGTTGTTTTTTGTTAATAGGTTGGGTCATCAGATCTATGTCTGTGTCAAAATATCTATGTATATGATGCTATAAAGGATTGAATTGAAGAATTGAATGTTTGTTGTTTTAAGGCCGACCCTCTCTCTCTCTTTATTGCTCACCTGAAGGGTTCGTCTGACTACATCTTTGAGGAGGATCTAGGTCTACAGGGTCCAGCTCCACAGCTCCAGGATTCCTCTTACCTCCCCCCTATTAACTCTCAGGGCAAGGATCTCACGGAAGATTTGGATCTGAGTTTTTTACCTGATGAGTTGAGCGTTCAAGATGATCCGTCGCGGGCTGAAGATCTCAGCAGGACTGAAGACAGCGGCATTTTCTGTCCGCCCACCGAATCCACGGAGGCGGATACAGACAGCAGCAATGCTGTCCAAAACACGTCTCAGTTCTGCACTCTCCCAATGACTCCCATGACCCCTATGACCCCCATGACCCCAGTGGCGGAGAGTTCAGGCATCATCCCACAATTACAGTGAGAGCTCTTCATTTGGCGATGGCCCCTTGCAAGGATGCAAAATATTTGCGATCCATTATTCTGTATTTGTGATGACATTTAGACGATTCATTGACTAATGTGTTGTATTGAATGTCACCGTAAATTCAGGAATATTGTGTCAACCGTGAACCTTGCTTGTCCTCTGGACCTGAAATCAATTGCACTTCAGGCGCGTAACGCCGAATACAATCCAAAGGTAAACTTTCCATGCTTGTACGTGTGATAATAATCAATATCTCTGAGGTACACTCTAAATATCCATGTAGCTAGAGTAACCTACCCCACTTGTAAGTCGCTTTGGATAAAAGCGTCTGCTAAATGACTAAATATAAATATCATTGCATGGTCTTTGCAGCACCGTAATTATTTTCTCCGTTTGCGAAGCGTTTTGCTGCTGTTATAATGAGGATTCGGGACCCGAGAACCACTGCTCTCATTTTCAGCTCTGGAAAAATGGTCTGCACCGGGGCCAAGAGGTAAAAATCATATGTATTCCTAATTTGAGGTAGCACGTCTGTAAATGTTACAAACTGAGCGGAGCATAGTCTCACATGTGTCTGTTAGCCTGTACTTGTCATTTCCATTCTTGATCTTTGCAAGCAGTGAAGAGCAATCTCGCCTCGCTGCACGGAAATACGCTCGGGTCGTACAGAAGCTGGGCTTTCCTGCCAAATTCCTAGACTTCAAAATCCAAAACATGGTTGGAAGTTGTGACGTCTGCTTTCCTATACGCTTGGAGGGCCTGGTCCTCACTCACCAGCAGTTCAGCAGGTCTGTCTGTCAATTGTTTTACGTTCACGGGTTTCAATGGGGCTGTCTTGTACACACTTTCATACATTTTGTCTCTGCAGCTATGAGCCGGAGTTGTTTCCTGGTTTGATATATCGCATGGTGAAGCCGCGCATTGTTTTGCTGATTTTTGTGTCTGGAAAGGTCGTGCTCACAGGTACATTAGATATAATCTTATTATATTCTTTGAAACATGTAGTCATGCATTGGAGTTGTTTTGTAAGGCCAAGTTTAACCACTTCTACTAACGTTTTGATTCCAGGTGCGAAGGAGAGATCGGAGATCTATGAAGCTTTTGAAAATATCTACCCCATACTGAAAGGGTTCAGGAAACAGTAGAAATCGTGCACTTACTGTACACGTGATTGATGGGTATACCTGACTTTTGTTGTTACACATGGTTTAATGTCTTCATGGTTATCGGTGATGGATGCTGGAATAACAGGAGGACACAAGTGTAAATATTTTGTTAAAATATTATTATGAATGTTTCGTCGCTTACATGTTGTGACTGCAGCTTGCTGATTCAAGAGAAATAAATTGTGTCTAAATCTCTTATTTTGCAGAATAACTATGAACAATAGTTGGTTTTATTAATTCGGAATAGGGAAGTGTGTTAAGTTTTATTTCTAAAAGGGTAATGGTATACTTTTTATCACTGTTTCATCCCCAATACGTTCCTACATTTTTAATAGATTCGATAGATAAACACCATTGTGAATGTCAGCTGTTTTCCATTAAAATCATTTCGAAATTGTATTATATACATAAAGGATTTTTATAACGGGTGCAATGGTTCATAATGGTATTTATAATGAAAACCATTAGAATTTGCACATTTATTTAAATTCCACCACAAAACTATTGGTTTCTATTGGTTCCCATCCCCCAAGACACCATCCCACGAACAGAATCCAACACATTACCCACAGAGACCATTATGGTTTCCATTAAAACCATCACAATTCCCAGTATAATTATTAAATCCATTCAAATTTCTGTGATGGTTTCTTTATTTTTTTTAATAAGCTTAAAATACATTCAAATAAAATCTCAAGACCTTCAATAGTAACAAGCATGGCAAGCATGTCATTTACAAAGTATGAAGTTCACCAGCCCACGTGACATCCTATACACAAACAACACGTCACGTGATACAGTGGGAATCCAGCTATCATTAGATATACAGATACTGACACACCAGTCAAGAGGTACTGGTTATTTATTTTAACATTTTAAACCTCAGACCATGTTAATCTATTAGATAGGGTTTCTTATGGGCTTTGAATCCTGACAGAGCCTGTATCATCATGACTAGCCCCGTAGCAGCCGAATCCCGGGGTGTTGGGCCCGGTGAAGAACAACCAGAGTCTGCATCAGAGGCCCGGGCACCTGTGCAGCCTCAGCCGCCTCAGCAGCACGTGCAGACGGCGTGTGCGGGCGCGTCTGCCGCGGTCATGGTGGAGGCGCTGGATGATGCCGAAGGGCTGTTTGTAGCCGTGGAGAGATGTCCGCTCTGCAACACAGCCCGACGCAGACTCACATGTGCCCGATGTATCCAGGCCGGAGATTTCGTGTACTTTGACGGAAGAAATCAGGAAAGGTGAGGAGATTTTTTACTGTTATCATTTGCGGAGCGTGCTAATGCAGTTAGCTTCGCGATGCTAACAGGCTAAAGCTAACTTGTAAACAAACTGACAAACTGTCAGAAGTTTTCGGTATCATGGTTCTTTGACAATAATTTCATTTGTTTGTTTTATTTTATTTAAGCACATGTCGTCCACCCGATTAAGTTTTTATAAGTTGTTGATAAACATTATAAAAGCATTTGAATGTTTGTGTGTTGAACTGGTTAGCTTTAGCTGAGTCATGTTGATAAATGTCCACATTCACGTGTTTTAAATGCAATGGTTGGCAATACAATTATGTTATAATATTAAACATGGATGTAAATGCATTAAATGTGTTTAAATCAGATTAAATTGCTATTTTGAGCTTCAGTATATTTAACATTATATGAAATAGGGATATTTTGCAATGTTACACATTGCTATAACACTATTAAGTGGTTTATTTAGTCTGTTTTAGTCTAAATTAATATACAGTTAATTTGATAGTTTCATACTATTTTCCTGTAATATCACCCTTACAAATCTATTATTTATTTATATGAATAAATGATCATATTCTGCTGACAGGTACACAGAAAAACTTGAAAGACTCCAGAAGCTGAAAACTGAAAAAGAGAATCTACAACACAGGTGTGATATCAATGTCTTATGTTGGACGATTCGAGAACATGTATATAAAATCAATATAATATTGAATATTCCTTTCTTAGAGTCATCAAAGCCATGGACAAGAAAGTTGAGGCGGATCAGATGGTAAGTTATAGGTTTTACATACTTCACATTTGAAATAAGCAACTATGACATTTAACCTTAATGGTTTTGTTCAACATAGAGGTGGAAAATCATGTCATGTAAGATGAAAATCCAGCAGATGAAAGAGGCTATCTGCACCGGCAATGAAGAAGTGAAGAGTGGTGAGTCTGTACAGTCACACAGGTTGAGACGTAAAGAAATATTTTTTTTGGAAATGCATATGTGTGAAATCCGTGTTGCTTTACTCAGTTATTTTCTTCTCTTTACCTTTAAGGCAGGGAGCTGTTGTTGCGTTCTCAAGAGGAAGGTCAGAGACTGCAGCGTAGGGCCAGTCGACACCAGGAAAAGAGGGATAAGATTAAACGGCATAACCAAAAGCTTGGTGAGCTTCTGGAAAAGAGATCCAAAGACCTGCAGGGAAGACTGGAAGCCCTGGCTGAGGTGCGGAGAGAGCACATCCTGGAGCTCACCACACACATCTCTCACATACAGGAGGAGAAGCAGGGCAGCAGGTCAGAGCCAGAGTTAGACGACTTATGAGAAAAGCAGACAGCACAACACATCATATTTACACTATTCCTTTGCACTGTTCAGGGATCCAGTGGATCCAGCTGTGGCTGAGTACGATCTTGCTCTGACCTCCAGCACCGTAACTGAACTCGCAGAGGCCAGACGAACCACATACCACTCGGGACGCTGGATCTGGGATGATCAAAACGGAGAGACGAGCATTAGCATCACGGGGCCAGATGTCACATTGCCCAGCAAT
The DNA here is from genome assembly GCA_008369825.1 of Triplophysa tibetana. Classification (NCBI taxonomy): domain Eukaryota; kingdom Metazoa; phylum Chordata; class Actinopteri; order Cypriniformes; family Nemacheilidae; genus Triplophysa; species Triplophysa tibetana. Next base: position 1,846,733 of record CM017907.1, read on the forward strand.
GGAGACTGCTCAGCCTATTACAACTGGGTGGAAGAGAAGAGCGGAAACCAGGGGCCAGGTACAGAAAATGACTCACCTCTCAGTCATTTCTCAAAATAGTTTGTTTGCTTCTTTAAAACTAAAAATAAGGATGCAGACTTTTAGTCTACTTTATTTTATTGACAAATATGCATTGCTTTATGCACTATTTAAAATTACCGTATAATGAAACCCATCATGTAGTAAAGTTTTGATGTTGTTAACATCTTTATTTTGCGTTTCAGAACTGGATCACATGAACCCAGCCCACACCATCAGTGCTGCCCTCTGCTATGCTACACAACTCGTCAACATTCTGTCTCATATCCTGGATGTCAACCTTCCGAAAAAGTTATGCAACAGGTCATTGCAGTATATTCATTTTTTTCCCTTAAAGTAAAATGTCGAGACATCAGCGTTCGTGGTTTATCTCTCAGAGGGTTTTGAAGCGGGAGTAATCTTCAGTGTGCGACACAACAGTGATTTTTAAGACCAGAGACGACTGACATCGATCTTACGCATTCTGTTTTGTCTCCTCTACAGCGAGTTCTGTGGTGATAATCTGACCAGATACCGATTCACCCGCGCCATAAACAAACTCAACACCAACATCCTGCACCTCTGCTTCTCGCAGGTAGACTTTTTTGAATTCATCATAACTAAGACAGTTTTGACCTGAGAAGATTCTGATGACTCTAACATCTCACGTGCATGTCGCCCCTTAGAATGTTGACAGCGAGCTGCTTCATCCTCACCACACTTTGAGGAACATCATGTTTTTAGTGTCGCCAGAAAACAAGAACCTCGGCAGGTAAAAAAGATTTCTTTGAATTGTGTATTCTCTGACTTGTAGACTACGTTTACTTTTTTGTGCTAAAAAAAACCTTTTGCATCTGACATATAAAGCTATTTTAACTAAATATACTGTATGTTGACCCCTATTCATCAGTAAAACATCTCTTTCACAATTCTGCCAATTCCCACTTACAGAACTGGGCCTTTTGAAGTGAGTGCAGACTTAGAAGAATCAATGGAGTTTGTGGAACCAGAAGCAGCCGGACCTGCTGAGGAGAGCGGCGATGAGGCTGTGACCGATGAAGAAACAGACTTGGGCACGGACTGGGAGACTGTTCCCAGTCCCCGCTTCTGTGACATCCCATCTCAGCCTATGGATCTTTCTCAAAGCGGCATGCAGGCGTCTCAGCCAGTGGGCAACGCTGGGGGAATGATCTCATCTGCGGCCGCTTCCGTAACATCTTGGTTCCGTACCTACACTGGTCAGCGCTGAGATAAGATGGATGTAAGGTGGCATATGCAGACAAGGGAATTTTCTGTTCACCTGACTCTGGGTAGTGGTATATATGTGCTAGAAACCAGAGGGAAGCATGTGATCTTCAGAAGCAACTCACGTGTGCTAGTAATAAAGTCTTGGATTGTGGGTTCAAAGCAGAAATTGCATTTCTGTTCTTTTGTTGCTCACATTTAACTGGAGACATAATTTTCACCCATTGCCAAATATTATTCTTGTTATATTCATAGAAATTGTAGAAAGCACTGTTGGACAGACTTGAATCTGTGCTGTCTGACTGATGGATTGTAAGTTCTCACGGGAGAGTGAAACTGCACCTGTTCACCAGCTTTTCAAAGAATTTTACCGTATAAATGTTGCTGGACTAAAAGAGTGAAACATATTATTGGTGTGTTTTGTTTTATTAGATACATTTTCAAAAGGAATTGTATTTTATGAAGAAACAGAGGTGTGTGATGCTGGTTTTCTCTCTTTTCTTTAAGATGCAACATGCTGTATCAGGCATGAATATTCTGGCATTGTTATGACGTAATGTTTTACCTATATTTATTTTTTCCCCATCTTTAGTTGTTGAAACAAAAAATCATACTTTTAGAAAAAGTCTGTTTCATGTAAACATGTATTTGTTTTAGCCAATCCGCACAGTTATTAAACTGAAAATCTCTTTGATAAACAATAGAAATCGAGCAATTATTTATATGTATAAATTACATCTTTGTTTTAAATGTGTTGTGATATCGCCAGTTGCATTTAGAAGAAACTGCAATAGAAGCATCAAGAGTATAAATACTAAGACAGGGATATAAAACATTCAGGGCTTTTGTGCCAGAAATGCTCATGTATATTCAGTTTTCATGTCGGGCAATTTTTGTACTATACTATAAATCAATCACACATTATAAAACCTGCTGCAGTCAGTCATTCATTATGTGATGTAACACCATTTAGCTTTAAAGAGCGAAGATTGACTAGAGGATTTATTAATATTCAGGCTCCGCCCAGACATAATGAAAAAAACAATATTACACGGACAACTCTGATAATCTGAACTCTGATGATCTGATGTTATTGCAAAACTTTTCCCCAAGATATGAATTTAGCAAAGAACTTTAATTTATTTTTTAAATCCGAGAAGCAGTCTATAATGGTTAAGTCTGAATAATGGATAACACTGCATAATAAAGTTTGATATTTTTCCTAGGACAAAATGCTCTTATTTTACTAGCATTCAAATTTAACCTTTAGCTCGTTGGAGCTCATTTAGAAAACCTTTTAATCTCCAGATTAACGGAAACTGAAACCTATTAAAACTATCCAATTAATAACAGCAGTAGACAGTTATGTAAGGCTTACATGAGAATATTTCTTGAAGATTTAACATTTATTGAAAGTATAATTGTGTATGGAGCAATCAACCGGCAAAAGTTTGTTTTCACAGGCTGCAGAGCAGAAAGGGGACGTTTGGTCCCCATTTTACCTGCAAAGCACAAGACCATGGACTTATTCACCTTAATTAGTAAGTTATCGTAAGCGTCTCCTTTTACGTGTAGGAGTATAAATTAAACAGCAAATGAGATGAGAAATTAAAAACATATTTAGGTCAAATATTTGTATTAATCTAAAGGTGAAGGTTTCAATGTTTTAAATTATTTTTGTAGACAAAAATACAATTGTGCCAACATTTTGTTTAATTAGAAAAAGTTATTGAAACATTTGAAATTGATTCAGGACATATGGAAATCATTTCAGTGCGGTTTAAAAAGCTTCCCAGACCACAAAAAGCTGGCTTTTGCATACGCTAGTCAAAGGGTGACTACTTTAAAGATGTGAACATAACACTGTTTATTAATTTAGAACTTTTTCAATCTCAATTTAATTCCCTATGTTACAGTTCTGTTTTGATGGGTTTACTATTTAGTCATTCATGTATTTTGTCCACATTTTCGAATAAGTGATCCAAAGCTTTGCTGTAGGGTATATGTCAAAGATGCATATGAATTTACGATAGTCTCTTCACTAATTCATGAGAAAAAGGCTAAATGCATCTGGAGAATCCAAGAGCAAGGATAAATCCTGGAATAAACAATGATAAAAAGATACAAAAGAAACAACAGCAATCTTACAAATCCTCCAAGATATACTTTATTGAAGTAAAATGCCTTAACAGGCAGAGCACAGCAAGGTCATTACCAATAATAATCTTTAAAAATCTGACACACACTTTGGAAAACATTATTGCAACGAAATTTGTCTTTTTTTCAGATGGTGCTCGTTAATCACTGTCAAGATGGAGAAACTCTCATTCCCACAATCAAATGTTTCCCTTTGAGAAACAGTACATCATACAAGGTAGACAAACACTATAATTTGAGAAGAATATGTGCTGCCTGCTCTCCGGGGTTGAACGTCCTGTAGAACAAGGGCAACCATTTCACATACATATTTATATACACGTTAGCATTAAAAGCGTTTATCCCCACATTAAGATGAAATGCATTTCCTGTCACACTCACGTCATCATTCATTATTCTGTTATGATATATAGGTTTCTGTGCTATGTACAAAATACAAATGTAAACATCTGGGCTCAGAACAATCTCAAACCCAACAAGTCATGACACCATCGTGCTCCCTTACATCCCAAGACTTGTTAGCAGTAATGAGATGGTTTTGGGAGATGGGGAACAGAAGCAACTATTCCAACTCATTGCATTCTTGCTACGAGATTCCCCATCACCAATGAATTAGGTATGCAAGTATACAACTGTAATGTTCATTAAGGTTTATTTTTGCAGGCTAAGTTTACATCAGTGCAAGAAAGTAAAGCAGAGGTGCATTATAAAGAACTGAAAAGTTCTTCAGATGTTACCAGAAAATAAGTTAGTCGTTAATGCTTATTTAAAATAATATCATCAAGCGGTACCCAGATAGAACTCTGCAAAATTCAGTCTTTAAGGGTTAAAGTGCAGACAAACATTAAGGACCTGAGGAAGGTATCCATTAGGGGAGTGGGTGATCGGTATGCGGAGAAGTACAGGGATCCAGCCATTTCTTTTTAGCAACCTGGTTTTAAGCACTATACAACAACAAAAAGCACACATGCTCATTGGCAACACACAGGCACAGAAACAGACAGCTCATTCGCACCAATAACACATAGGCCTCAGAAATAAAAAGCATTTGCCCCTCTGGCACACTACTAGTCCTCGTCCGTGTCCCTGCTTTTCTTGTAAATCGGCATGTTATGAAAGGCAGGAACCCAGCGGTTATCGTGGAGTCCCACGTTACAACCAAGTGTGTCTTTGTGAGCGCCCCGGCAGCACATCCAATAACCCGGGCCGTAGGGAAGCGCCTGGCAGTAGGGCTTGTGATGCCAGCGGCAGAGCGAAACATCTCCTCGATCGTAGCGCTTCTTGCACTGCTTGCAGGGATCATCTTTGTAGCGGGGATCGCTCACCCAGCGAGAGTCCGCGGGCCGTACGCCGTATCTCTCAATGATGAATTTGAAATAATGGCATGTGCACTTGAGGGCGGCCAGGCTTTCAGTAGGCAGCAAGCAGAAGATCTTTATGATGATGTGGTGGGGAAGAAAAAACATGTACTGCTGGGGCTCCAAAAGCAGCTTGATCTTGAAGCGAGTTTCAAGGAATTCGTGAGACACTAGGCGGCGTAAAGGAAAAGGCACAGACTCCCGGCTAACCACGCTTGTTGTTTCCGTCTCAACATCGTTATGGTCTTGTTCAGCATCATGTCCGTCCCTAGAGTCCTCTCTGAATGACAATAAAGTCTCCACAGAAGGCTTAACGCAGTAAAGTTCTTTGTTTTGAGGCGTGTTCTCTGGTGAGGAGGACTTATGTTGGTCTTTCAGAGGTCGGGCAAAAAACAACATGCCCGGCTGGGGTTCTTCACTGCCACATAAGCTGGCATGCCTTGGTGAGGACTCGATAATCTCGACATCTGGGATGCACTGTGGTCCTGCAATCCTAGAACCATCTTCATGATGGAGGGTGGTGGTGGCAAGACTACACTTTGAGCCCTCTGTTGTTGCCAACTCGAGAGATGGGGAGGTTAGTTTGTCCGAAACACTGCCCACTTCTTGTGGTTCACTGTGAACTGTCCTTTCCTGAGGAGCAGTAGATGATACTGAATGTGAAAGCAGTGAATACGGTTCTGACCCCGCCAGAAGCACACGACCCACCTTTCTCCTCAAGCTGTTGTTTCGAGAGAGATCTCCACCTTCTCTGATGCCTTGTCTGGTCAGGCACTGAGACTCCAGCTTGGCCACCATATCCAGAACCCGCACAGATTCTCCTTCCTCCTCTTGGATCTCTGGTTGTTCCGAGTCCTTGGACTGCTGGATGGCTTTTGATAGAGTAATGGTGCTGGTGCTGCGTAAGGATGGGGATTTGGAGCTCACCTGCTGGTCGTTTGCTCTTTGTTCCAGGTATGCCACCATCTCCACAACAGAGATGGTCTTTTCAGCCTCTTCTTCCTCTGTCATTACTTGGCAAGGGTTGATGTTCTCGCTGGGAACCTCGCTTTGAGATATTCTTTGCATATCAGCTTCAGGGGCTGGAGATTCCATGCTCTTAGGCTTCTCTGGGTTTCCAGACCTTCTCCTGCGCTTGGCCACACACCAGTCACCCTCCCAGCAGCTTTTGTTTTTCAAAGAAACAGTCCGCAGCTCTGGGGCAATGGCTTCTTGTTCAGATGTGTTGTCAAAACCGCCACCACAAGTACTGCCACACTTCTGTGCTGCGAAAAGGGCAACTTTCTCTTTTGTGTTTCCGGGTTTAATGACAGCCCATATGTCCAAAGATCCTTCTGCATCCTCTCCCTGGTAGATCCTAAGCGAGTCTTCATTCTCCAAACCATTCGAAGATGAGAGCAGAACTAAAGAGCTGGTAAATGTTGCGACAGGGGGTGCTTTGGTCTTGCGGGTCCCGCTTACTCTAGTTGGTGTGTTGCTCCCACTGTTAGTGCTACATCGGAGGGTATTGGTGGAGATGATGCTGAGGGGGCACCGGTTGGCTGTGCCGTTGCCAGGCGAGCTCATGAGGCTGCAGGCCTGACGAACGCCCCACTCTTTCCTTAGCACTCCCTGCTGGTCGGCATGGAGGCCTCGTGTTTCATCGTGCACAGACTCCGGATGTATCTCTTTATCTTGTGGTTTGGGGTGTGGCTTAAGGTGCATGGTGGCAAACCTGAGCAAAACACACACAAAAAAAGAACTTATCACAACACAATTCAATTTAAAATAAACATTTCATTAATTTGCATATCAGTTGCAACAAACTTCAAATGTTGACCTTAAAATAATGTAGAGATATATCTGGTACAAAAATTTATGGTGACAGCTGTAAGTGATTCTTCGGAATTCATTTGGGACCTAGTTTGCTAGATAGTTTGAAGAATGGGAAAAAGCTTCTCAGGCAGGAAACGTTTCATAGTTAGCACAAGGGGTAGCTGTTCCCTCCTACACTTAGGCTGACATAATGGGAGCAAAGTCACCCAGGTCCAGACACAGCTGGGAACTTACACAAGCACTCAGCTGACACTGGCCCAGCTGTCCCACAAACAACCCTGCAGCACCACAAACAGCAGGAGGCATGAACCCTCACAGACACAAGTGCATATAAGGCATTCTTCAACCGCACACTCAGACCTGATAAAGGGGTACAGGGATTCTCACGTGACCTAACTTGGGTTGGCATTCAGAGTCTGCACTGTTATTTCGGAGCAGAGCCATGAGTAGAAGGCAATCTGGCTTGCTCAAAAAGGCAGCAGGCTTTGTGGGCTGCAAAAAGTTATTGGATGGCAAACATGGAAAGTGGCAAATCCATGGAGCAGTGCGAATAGTCATTCGGTGTGTGCTTGGAAAGCTTGCATAGCCAGCACCTCTTTTTCGGTGTTAACGTTCTTTTGTGTCAAACAGTGGGAGAGGCCAATCTGTAAGATTCTGAATTATCTGGTTGAACTAACGTCTTGGATAAAATGTGGCGCCACATAAAAGGCAAGTTAACTGTAGCTTTGAATACAGGGCGCCCTCACATTTCCTGGCACAACCCGGCCTTGAACTTCCTGTTCTTGCCAAGGTTCTGTGTTAACAAATCTCAAACATTCGTTTGAATGAGGAGCTTTTAAATTCAGCAGTTGGGCATCTAGCGGACATAGAAAAGAAGAAAAAGTAGTGTCATGTGACTGAAAATGTCAGCATTGAAAACAGATGCCAACAGATTTGGAGCCAATGGTGATTGCTTTTCTTCGCTGTATTTTTTATTTACAAAACGATAAATTACGCATCCAATTTGACCAGACATAAATTTGTATATTGACTGAATAGAAGAAAAACAAAAGCAAGAGAAGCAAATAGCTGCACAATGTCTCAAGAACCTCCCAGTTCGTAGAACACATTTCTGGACACAAGTATGATTACCCTGGACACACGCCAGCTCGTATCTGGCGCACAAAAACTGATTTTACCCATTACACAACCTGGCAAAAACACACAGCCCCCTCCCAGCCTTCACCCTCAACACACCCACAACTCAAACTTTCCTTAAGACCGTGTGCCAGAGCACATGTGAGTCAATGATAGTTTAAGGGCAAAAAAACACAAAAGCATTCTGTAAGAAGAACACAAATACCCACAAGTAAAAAGCTTAATAAGGAAGGGGGTAGATGTCAAAACATGAAGCGAGTTTATACGGAAATCAGCATAATGCCTGGGTTAACAGGAGATGTTTTGCTCCTCTACTGGTAAACACTCATGATTTCATCTATAAGAGAACCTGTCCAGCACACAGGGAAAAAAATGAGGATGAGGTCACGACTATGAAGTCTACTTTGCTCCAACAATTTCGTAACTCTGTGTTCCTTGTAAAGCTCCACATGTCTCCACATGTTGCCGTAACCTATAGCTCATGTAGTCATAGCTTAGAGACATGCACAACAAAGGAGGAGTAATTATAGACAAGATGGCAACAGAACCTTACTAAATCACATACAAAATAGCTTATTCTCTTATCCACCCACCATCTTAAACAAGATGCTCATGGCATAAGGCCCTAATAAAAAGCATGAAGTAATCTTCAACCGCAGTGTCATATAAACTAAATAAATAAAGTAAGGACATGAGATGAAATTAGGATTCAGGATATTACACAAACTGAACCATAATCTACGTTACTTGTCTGAGGACCATGGCTCAAAAATGTCAGCATTGAAAACAGATGCCAACAGTTTTGGAGCCAATGGTGCTTGGTTTTCTTCTCTGTATTTTTCATTTATAAAATGATAAATTACGCATCCAATTTGACCAGACATAAATTTGTATATTGACTGAATAGAAGAAAAACAAAACAAGCGAAGCAAATAGCTGGTGTTAATACCTAGCACATGGCTCCAATGCAAGTGAGTGCACAGCATTTTCATTAAATCCTTCAGAATGTCATATTTTAAAAACCTGTCGTAACAAGATGATGTTGTTGTTGCCTCTCACTCAAGCCAAATAAAAAGGTCTACATCCATAGAACTGATGAAACATGAGTCTATCTTTTAGGAAATTTAGTGTGACAACCCAATATGGATCTAACTAAAATGGAGACTTGCATGAAATCACCATGAAACTGTCCTCTAAATGTATATATACACCACTTTGGAAAACGAAAATATTGCTGGTCCAAAGCTGGTCTAGAACAAAGTAAGTTTACGAAAGTATTGTCACTCTGCAGGCATGTTTGCAACGCCTCTGGGCAGCTATATGTCCACAGTCCCATCAACTTGAATGGTAAAAGGCATGTCTTTCTAAAATTGATGGCAAAAATCTTAATTAAAAAGGATTTTTTCGATCAATAACGAAACATGACATGAACTATATCATAACTTGGGTTTGCTCAATTTATATTGCGCTAAAAATCACCTTTTTCAAGGTCGCCTCATCTACTGTGCCTGCGCATAGGCTGGCAAGCGCCTCACGAGAGCCCCGCCCTAGTGAATCTTCAATCTTTACTGATTGACGATTGGCTCGTTTGACTGGCAGGCGGGACTTCCATCACATGAGGGATAATATTGAGCGTTTCATTCCTTGCCATTCATTGTAACGGCAGTGGCGCATCTTGTTAATAAAAAAATCTTTGTCTAGTCAGTTTTTTAAAAATTCAACCAACAGAACATTTATAACCAATCAAAAAAAGTGCTTCAGGACCAGTTTACATCTTCCAGAGTAGTCTATAGAATTTAGCGCAGAAAGTAGCAATTACCTCCAGACTGATGATGGACTGGAGGCTCGTGACCGTGGTTCCCGGTAAGGGGTGGGGTTGAAGTAGCTGATAGTTTCACATTTCTGAGGCATTAGGTTCCTTCCTCCAGTGTGAGAGATGTCTCCCAACAGAAGAGATCAGGACTCCAGTCACACTGCAAAACAACATTAAAAACATTGAGAAACAGTTTTCTGTAGTATTCCCTTTCACACCCTATTTGTTATTCACATTGGAAAACCGCAAAATAAATGCAAACATGTTAACCTGAACTCCTAAAGCAGTGGGTACATAAAAATTACTCCTAGTAAGATGAATGGTTATGGCTAGATTGAATTAATCTGTATTTCATGCTAAAGAAAAATTGAAAAGAATGCTGCAGTATGATGCAAAAGCTGGTGGGGGTGTAATTTAAAAATAACCAGGCTTTATCATAGGGAGAGACCCAGTAACCCAGATAAAAGACAGAGAGCATTGATGAGAAGAGACATAAAAAAAATCTGAATCTCAAACAAACTGTGTCACAGCACCGTTTTGTTCAAATCTGTCCAGATAGTACACATTACGTTAGGCAAAAAAACTCCTATATCCTACCCTTTCCACAAAAATATAATGTTGTGATACCCCCAAAAAACCTGTAAAAATATACATATGGACTTATGTTGAACTATATTAAAAATGATCTACAGCTCTAACGATTACAATGGATAAAAGAAGAAAATAGCCCAGATAAAAGATTTGGAAAAAAGCTAAACAAAACACATGGCTCTGCATATCAAGTCTATTGTCTCTTCAGGGGCAGGAAAAGAAGCCAAGCAGTTTGTTCTCAAAAGAATGCGTCACCCATGAAAACCAGATAAGCTCGCAAAAGGATTTTGGAACGGTTTCCTAGCGTCCCATTCATAAGCCCTTACAGAAACACTGGCTAATAAAACGGACACTGGCTGAGCTCACTAGCAAGGACAAGATTACAAGGTCTCATCAGAGAGACCGAAACTAAGCAGAGATAAACTTCATTTCCTTTTGCTCCACCGTCCAACTTCATTCTTATCCATGCACTCCAAGTTCTGGCAAGTTCATGCTGTTCTCGAGGCGGATCCACAATCAACACTAAAACATGAGATTCATTCTTACACGGTTATGTTTAAAGGTTACTCGCATACATCCAAGCTATTCTGCACTCATTCCATTGTAAATTCCTGTACTCCAACATTCACACAGTTTTCCATGACAGAGGGTAACATGTACACAGTCTTAGTCCTAGAACAGCACGTGGTTTTATTGGTCTGACTGACACCCTCCAGAATTTCATCTAAGCAGCTATGATTGGCCGGGTCATGCAGGCTGTTCATAAAAGAACGTGTGCGCCTGTCGGAGGAAATAAATGCAAGTATGATAAGGAGCCAATGGGCAACTCAAGATCCCTGCATGCCTATAAATGGCAAAGCTAATCAATACTTTAAAAATGGCACGAAGCCCAAAAATCATATGGGAGGTGACTGCTCCATACCACCAGCATGTACTTTTGTATACAAACTGCACACTTTACATCATATGACGCAAGGAAAACAAATAAGCTAGACAAATAAAAGCACACAATACGTCTACACATAACTGCAAAGCAGAGTGGTTAAAAGGTCCAAGGACGTCTCTTACCATTTCCTACAATATACCTGAACTTGCTCAAGCTCTCCAAAAACAATGGCTCTGGTTCAAAAGTAGGGGTGGGGTGCCTGTTAAACTTGCACAATGTCCATTCCAGGCCATCTAAAACAGATCAGCAGCTACAATAGCGTTCATAGATCTTTCCAGATCTCTGAACTTGTAAAATACTAAAGCCTGTAAATCAAAGAACCACACACCTCTCGCAATACAATAGGGGATTATTTTTAGCTGCCCTGGCAAACAGAGATCTCTTTCAATGTTGAAAGTGTTACGAGTAATAGAGAAAATGTAATGATTACAATAATGCATCTATTAAATCTTTAAGCCCCCTAAGTTAACGTTAGATTTTTACGCAACAAAAATTTTAACTTGATGTTTTCTACGTGGGTTGCATGCCCTGTTACATTACAGATTATATGTCTTTATGTGTTAATTTTGTCCAAAAATGGATGAATAAAGAAAGAGAATTAGCACTTATCTTTCATTAATTGTCCAAGACGCGAGTCCACTAAACCAGCCTGATTCAGCGTCTGTCTATTTTAAATTTGTAATTAAATGACGTATGTGTGCTGACAGTTTAATCATCCTTAGGCCATCCGAAATGTAGGTGACATTGTTTCTTTAGTAGAATGGTCAAGAAGATTTTTAGCAGAACCAAGGTTCATAAAATCCTTACAAAGGTTTTCTAAGAGTTTTAAACCCGTTGATTTGCTTCAGAAGACCTTTGTTAGACTACGTAGCTGTGTAGAGCAGTTCTTCGATCGATGGATGCACTTTTAGAGCTTCAAAAAATCAACACCCATTCTACAACTTGGAAGGATCCGTGGTATTATAACTCCGACAACATTATTCTTCAAGAAGAAAACCATATTCAGTTAGGATGACTTGAGGGCGAGTAAAACATTGGGAAGTTCTAGGTCACGAAGCCTATGCACACAAATGTGTGACACTGACCATGTTAACTCTTATACGAAAGGTATATTCTGCTTGCTTGAAAACATATAATAAAAATATGGACCAGCAGATTTTACATAATAGTGTGGACCTCATTCCAACCTGAGTGCATGTTGTGATTAAAGCGAAAGATGATTTTGATCTTCTGATCTTGATTTTTATCTAAATGTCAGCCTTCCTCAGAAAACTACAGTTCAGAGAGGTTCACTTCCTCCAGGTTCATCAGAATAACTTCCCTTCCTCAGAAACACACAATGTGGTTTTCTCGTTTCAACCCAGCATAGGAAGGTCAGGTATACAGACAGAATGTGCTTTTATATTTGACTCAGGCCTCCATCAAATCCAAGGACTTCGTAACCAAAGCATGGTTCACTTATGGGAAAGGAGTCATTGTGAAATAACTTGTGTTCTTAAGTTGACTGCTTGCATGTTCCTTCGTCACAAACAAGCGTGTTATTATCCCAGCCTTCTGTTGTTTTGTTTGTCTAGATATAAAGTTAGTAAAGTGATAATGTTTGGTATTTAAAAAGGCATGGATGAGAAATAAAAAGCAAATTGTTCATATACCGATCCAATAAGTCATTCAGCATAATTTATAAAAAGGTTATGTTTACCTTTCAAACACGAATCTGTGTACCCACTGCCCATGCAATGTTTGCATGCGATATTAGAAAATCTTTATCTCATGTCGCAACAACAAACCGGTAATATTACCACTCGACACATTGAACTGCTCTTTAAAGAGGTCAACAGTAGTTCAATAAGCTAACAACATGGACAAATCAATCTGTCCCAAAGTCCCTAATGAAGGTATCCTTTAACCAAGAAGCTACATCAACAACCTCAGGTCTAAATTTCACATTTCGACAGAAGTTCACACTTGCTCAGTAATTGCACTTTGAGGGGCCGTCCAGGATAGCTTGTTGTGCGAGGGGTGGGTGCATGTCTATATGTATATGAGAGCTTTGCCAAATACTATCCCACAGCTTTAACACCGTACTAGGAATAGTCTGGCCGGGTCAACAAGCACTTTAAAAAAAGCCCACCCTGACCAAACCACCCAAGACAAGTGGCGTCAAAAGAAAGTCCTAATTATACATGAGGTCCACGTCATGACCTCAGACGAAACCAGGCCTCTTTAAACATCCCCGGCTGAAACTTGATGCGTGGAACACACCTTGTGCAATTTGCTTTCCAGGACAAATTCTCCTCCATTATATTGGTTTTCAGTGTCTCACTCACCCAGTGTCATAAACGTCTGTAATGAGTAGACATACGAACACAGCCTTATGATCTCATTAAGAGAAGGTGTGCCAGCTAGACTTTGAAGTCTGTCGATTCCTACAAAGAACAAAGTAGTTTTTGCGGACATGAACATTAGCATACCGATAGGAGCTGATGTTTTGAGCTAACAAACACACAATGTCAATTTGGAACAAAAGAACTTGTTGCATTATTAACTGCGGAAAACAAAGGCTTTCCACTTCACGTGCTCCCCAAATAATGTCTAATTTCAAACAAGCAACGACATTTTTCCGTGCAAACGTTTCCAAGCATGTCAACTCTATGAAAAACACTAAAACCCAATTTTAGAGAAAGTTACAGAAACCACATACTGTAGACCTGCCTATGAATGAAACTAAAGCTTGTCTGAACCTGCCGGATCCTTCTCTCCTGAAAAAAATTGGAAAAAACTCTCTGTGGTTTGTGGAGCGAGGTAAGGTACACCTTCCTTCCCTTTAGCTCTGCCACATGACTCCAGGCAGAGTGGCCAAACAGGTTTTCTTAAGCTGTGCAAGCAGTCCAGTTGACAGACTTTCCTTGCAAGACCTGGAGGGCTTCAAACAGGTGGTCCGGGCAGAACCGGCAGTGTTTTACAAAGGATTTATTTAAAGGGATAGTTCACTCAATTTAAATTCTGTTATTTACTCACCTTCAGGTCGTTTCATAACTATATACATTTATTTGTTCGGTTAAACAAAAAGAAAGATATTTGTAAGAATATTAGCAATTTTCAGTTCTGTGACATCATCCACTACCATATTAGGAAAAAAATATTGTATATCTTTTTCGTTCTGCTGAACACAAAATGAGATATTTTGAAGAATTAGGAGCACAAACAGTTCTAGGGCACCTTTGACAACCATTGAATTTTTCCTACTATGGTAGTCAATGATGTCACAGAATTGAAAATTGCAAACATTTTTACAAATATCTTTCTTCATCAGAACAAAGTAATTTATACAGGAATGAAATGACATGAGGGTGAGAAAATGGGGCGAAAAATAAGGCGGAGAGGAAAGCACCTTCAGGGGAGGGCTGCCACAAGTCTTGTTTTGCCAAATGTAGAATATGTTAACAGATGTCATTGTAAATATCTCACATTTTTACCTTAAAAATACTAAAGGAATCCAGATTTGACAACCTCAAACATCTTGGAGCTGACTGCAGAGACAAACTAAAAAAAACAACCTTTAAAATGGATTGCATCTCAAATCTGACGGGAAAACGTTACCAATGATTAAAGTTATAAATAGGGGGATAAATTGATGACGAAACGAAAAAAAAAAAACTACCTTGGCACCACATTTTTTGACAAATAACCACAAGTAACTGCATGAAGTCTTTGAACAGATGTAAGACCTGATTAATATGGATATGCCATAAGACAGCTGACAAGTTAGAGATAAAAGGCAAGGCTTTAAAGTTCTGTCCACTTCCCCTATAACAGAAAAACAAGATCTTTGATCTATTGTTAACATTTACGTTTAGTCATGGAGCAGACGCTTTTATTCAAAGCAACGTACAGAGAGTTCAGGGAGAAAGAAGCGATATTCTGGGAGCAATAAGCGATAAACTTAAAATGTTAACAAATGACCAGTTAAACGCACGTCTGGCATAGGTCAAAAATGCCTTTAAGAAAGTGAACTTGCACAAACTATCTGAATAAGCTGCATATCCTAACAAACACATCTGATCTTTTACATAATATCAAGTTTAAATACTGCTAAAAAATATGATTTTTTAATATCCATACAAGTCACTCTCTTGGACAGGGACAAAGTTCAAATGTCTAATCAACTAGTTAAACATTTATATTCTCATTGCTACTCAAGTAACATATTCATTTTTACAGTCCTTTAACAACACTGCATGTATTCACAGGTGAACTTATACACATGCCAAGTCAACATTTTGTGCGTTTGGATTACATGATAGCATGGCAATTATACACTTATAATAGCAATAAATCTAACGTTAAGTGTGAATTCAATGTTCAATGTTAGCATCATCTTTAGAATCATATATCTGAAACCCTTTACCAAATCTTTTAAAACGTGACTGAATGACCTGCCTTTAAACCATACACATGCCATTGCAAGTCTGAATTTAAACACAACTCACTTAAAGATGCACCATAGCAAACAAACAAAACAAACCTTTAGGTTCATTTAAATGAAAGTAAATAACAGCAAACACAGAACCACCCGTATAAGGAAGGCCACTGCAGCGAAAAAAAGTCTACAAGTATTCATAAGTGACCATAAGTGCAACACCAAATAGATTACACAACCTACAACCGCAGTATCAAAAATAAAATAAACATATTTAAATGGAACAAATAAACAACTCAAAAAAATAAATGTGACATTGCTAACGTTACGTTTATGCGCATTAGCACTGAAGCTAACGTTAACTGACATAAACGCCACCACATACGTCTGGCATTTAAGAGCCATAAAATACGAATTTTAAAACGGTTATACAGACAAACACACGTAAATAAAATACATAATAGAAATATAAAACGTCCAATGCCATTTAAACGCAAAAAGACGTCGTATGTGCGGTGTTTCGTGGTGTTTAAATGCTAGGTTAGTTCCGCTCAGCATATGCCAAAACGAGCCGACATTAAAAAAACAACACAAATGTTACATTTCTCACCATTTGAAACGCAAAGTGCATTTTACAAAACTCGATTTAGACAAATAATTGTGATATTAATGACTGACACGGAGGAGGAATGAAACAAACGTGAGGAAATAGGAGATTTGTAACTAACCTGAGGAAAAACAACGAGCAATGACGCGAGGAAAACTCTTCTTCGGTGTTTTTCGTGTTAAATTCATATCATCCTGACGTGATGTTGAAGTCTTGCGTCCTTCAGGACTCAGACCTTCTTTCGTGGATGAGTGAGTTCAGATCTGATCAGGTGTGCGCGCAGCGTGAATTCGCCTTGCTTGATATAACGAGAGCACGCGCATTCACAGACACGCGAGCGCGCACGCACGCCACGCACCCAGAAGACCAGAGAAATGTGAAACACGCTAAGGGTTGCAAGTGTAAAACACTTGTTTGGAAAACATTACCTATAGAATAATACAACTTGAATGTGATATACGCTATAGGTACTCTATGGGTAACATTATAGGTAGCTTGCTTTTATTTTCTATAATATTTTATATATTGATTAGGTTTATGTGTTGTTATTAAGCATTTAGACATGGGTGTTCTTAAGCTAAATACAAGATACACGTTTACACCTACTGTACAGCTTTTAAGTTTAAAGTGGTCTATCTCAAGTTAAAAGTGCATTTAATTTATTTTAGGAAGTTTGTTACATAGATCCAGTGCTCGAATTGAAGGGGGGCTGGGGGGTCCGGGACCCCCCATAAGGCATTAGGGGTAAAAATAGACATTGGGGGTCCCCCAGATATTTGTGTTTGGGTAAAAATTATAATGACAAATGTGATTAAATTCCTGCAGTGGATATGCTACATTTTTGAATTAATTAGTTAAAATCATTTATATTAAGTTTATTTATGGGCTAGTTATCATCTCTCTTTAAATTTGAAACGTCCCACCCCACGTCTAACGACCACTAAGGGCAGGACAGTGAAAGAAGCCTGTTCTTCTATGTAAGCCTGTTTTTAATATAATAGTATATAGTTATGCATATTATAATCAAATATATTGTGTATTTTGTATAAATTGTATATTGCGAGACTAATCCCCATCAAAAAAAAGTCCTATGAAGACTTGGTTAAATTCGAGCACTGCATAGATCTCACAAAGTATTGTCATACAGCACACAGACACTCGCTGTTTACATCTATTATTGCTCCTGGATCATTTTACCAATTAATCTATTGCAGGTGTACAGCTGAATATGATCCACAGTTATATAATAGTATTTGTTTCTGGTTTTATTTAGACAATAATGACGCTGTAGTCAATGCCAACTTTCCCACGGTCTTCATCATGTTCCCATTAACAGCACCATGTTTAGAAATGCGGGAGACTTTATCAGTAAGTAAACAATTTACACTTCAAGCTCATGTATTATTTATGCATCATACAATAACCGTAATCGCAACATGCTTGTGATCGCATAATAAAATGTACCTTCAACCCTGCACCTGAAGCTTATGACAACCCAAACTTTCCCTGGTAGTTTAACAGACCACCTTAGAAAACAATATACCATACTACAGCAAGAACAGTTTGAGTTACCATGATTTGTATGGAGATTTTTAAATGACTGAATGACTATTCAGTCATATGACTACGTAGAAATTCATACATGACATGCATTGTTTAAAAAAAAGTAATAATGGTTATTTGGAGAGTTGGCACATGTAAGTGAATACACAGATAACTAGGCTATGCTGGAACTACAGTATGACCTCATTGCACCGTCTCCACATTAACAGATTTGAGGGTGACATCATTATAGATAGCAACACTTTTGATCTGGTTGAGGTCACGAACACGATGTTTGAATTCCAGAAGGTGAGATTTGTTTACAGCCACTTTGAATTCAGTGTCGGTGCATAAAATCTTCAGCTGAAATACAAAAATGAGTAATCAGCTACAATCGAACAAGCATACAACAGAGATATGTCTCCGACATTCTCTAACCCTTCTAATAAAAAGAGCAAATGTTTTTCACAACTTTAATTTGTTCGAAATAGAGCTGTTATAATTAAAACAAAGATTTGGTCTGATGTCTCACCTCAAAAGGCTTTCCTTCAACAAAAGGAAAGGAAGGGCATTGTCTCTCTTCTTGTCCCCATTGGTTTGCAATCATACTGTTTCTCACGATCACTTTCCTGCCTTCTTCATTGAAGCGAGCGTTTAAATGAAGTGCAATGTCTTTGCCTCTATATAGATTAATAGTGAATCTAATCAGAAGAAAAACAAAACACGCATGGATCAATACACCAGGACATCACAGTAAACTCAAATGGAAGAGGTGAATCACAATCATGGTGCATCTCCCTTTTTGTAACTTTTCCTCTATACTACCTAATTTAAAGAACAACAATTTCTGGTATATTTTTATTGTTTATTTATGACAGATCTTTATAGCATGTCTTGTACTTACTGTTTAGCATTGGGCTTGACTTCTCCATTAATTGTGAGGAGCATTTTGTTATATGCTCCATTGGTTAAAGACATGTCAAAGGGGA
This sequence comes from Triplophysa tibetana, assembly GCA_008369825.1. Lineage (NCBI taxonomy): Eukaryota > Metazoa > Chordata > Actinopteri > Cypriniformes > Nemacheilidae > Triplophysa > Triplophysa tibetana. The sequence goes on from CM017907.1 coordinate 1,865,410, forward strand.
CAGTCTTGGAAAGGGAAAATTAAGAGTCAATGTATAATAATAACAATGAAACATCAAAATGAATCAATTGCTTTTACACATATACTGTAGCTTAACATTTATTTGTATTATAAGATAAATGAAACTTTAAGAAAACTGGCTGTTTGTTCATATTCAAACACAGTGAAATCATCTCACCAGAGGCTTTAAAGGTTGCTCTGGAACTCCATAAGGGCCAGTTTGTGGGACAGGTCCCGGCCACCCTGGAGCTCCAGGCTGTCCTGGCTGACCTGGCCAGGTTGGCTGAGCTGGCTGGTTTGGCTGACCGGGCCAGGTGGTGTTGGCCGGTTGGCCAGGCCAGGTGGGATTGGCCGGTTGGCCGGGCCAGGTGGGATTGGCCGGTTGACCGGGCCAGGTGGGATTGGCCGGTTGGCCGGGCCATATAGGACCTCCAGCTTGGTTGTTTTGATTTGGAAAATCATCAAGAGCATCTGAAAGCTGCGATGAAATGTAAAGAAAACTGTTGTTGCATGTTAAATGGTATTTGCTGTATTGGACAAGACAAATAGAATTATTGAGGACTAAGATGTACTTACATTCATGATACCTGAAAACAAGACAGAGAGATGCTATATTTTATAACAGCTGATTTTCTGAAAGAATATTTGAAGAGCTTTTTTATTTTTGAGAAAAAAATGTAGTTTCTCATCACAATTCTGTAGTTCTGTAGAACTTAACATAACTGCTACATTGGTCATGATATTTCTGATTCTGTAAAGTGCACCATGTGCTCCCATGATGCTCCCTGCGGGCTGTCTAAACACAGCAAAATATGTGAAAATATGATATGTGGACAACTTATTCTGACCCCACCCAGCACACCCATTGGCCCGGCCATCATAAGAATAATGAGCCAGAGGGGATGCATGATGGCCACAACAGAAATTTGATCATAACTGCATGGATGAGGTAGATTTGAGTACATTAAAACTTTTTTCTCCGTTTGTATCAAAGATGTACAAATAGTCAAATAGAAACAACAAACTGAGTATACATGAGACAACAATATAGTGCTCGGGAATTCTGACTCAACAACCACAAGTTAAGACATGTTAACAACTAGCTTCTACGCCTTTGAGTTTTACCAGGTCTGTAAAGATTTACTTATTTAAAGCTAGCACGAGTCCAAGCAAACACAAGCTTATCTTTTAAAAAAGTCCAATATCTGCACTGCTCAATTGGCTTTCATCGCAGCGTGACAGGTCCAGTCCTACTTATGTTTGGATTAGGCAAAACACAATCATCAGCTACGTGAATAAATACATTAACATGTATTTGTCAAAACATTTTGATACGCAAATACACAAAAGAACCTCAAATATATTAACCTAAAAACAAAAACCGCAAGAATAGACAACTGTACCTGTTTTTTGGTGTTGTTGATGGCACACACACAGTGAGAGAAAGACAGGAGACAAGAATTCCAGGAGGTGATCATGAATAAGCTCCCACGCCCCTGAAATCCTTCCCAGTATTCCCATAATATGGGCGTATCTCTATATCTTTCAAAAGCCTTTGTTCAAGTCTGGCACTTTTTCTTTTGAAATCTTAAAAGCATTAATTTTGTTCTAGTACAAACCAGCTAGCATTCAAAAACAAAATGCTAAACAAAAAAAACATCATTCACATAAATAATATAGCCTACTGTTAAAGCATATACCAAACTTTTCATCAAGTCAAAAGAAAACACAAACATACGAGCAATATTTTTCAATCACTTTTAATGGGCAGTAGATGTTCAGACATATTTGATTGGTTGAGGTAGGTTAAATGTGTAGACCAACATTGGTGAGTCATTCAGCTTCATCCGATGATATATCAATAATCAAAACTCTTAAAATGCACTTTTATTTTTTCATTTTCCCGTACAGTGACAAATGCATTTTATATCCACAGTTCACTCAAGACTGCAGACGATAAAATCGCCCATTTTACACTTAAAAGTATGCACTGGAAAAGCCCTTACAAAAGCCTATTTTGAAAGTGATTTATGGAGTAGCTTATGAAAACACTCAGTTAGTTTAACAGGCCCATCTAGAGGCAGCAAAGATAACTACACCATTTTTGCACTAGTCTCACCAGTTAAAAAAAAAAACCTCATCCAAACTTGTGTGGGGGATTAATATGATTCTAACATTTGTAGTAAACATAAACGGTGGGAATAAAAATGAGTTATTTGACGATAAGGAAGTGATAAATTACCAAGGTTACTGTATGAACTAATAACTATGCCAGGAATGCCAGTATGATTTTATGCCAGCGTCTCCACATTGACAGATCGGAGGGTGACGTCATTGTAGATTCGAAGAGTGTTGATCTGGTTGAGGTCACGAATGCGATGTTTGTATTCCAGAAGGTGAGATTTGTTTACAGCCACTTTGAATTCAGTGGAAGTGCATAAAATCTTCAGCTGAAAAACAAAAATTAGTAATCGGATACAATTAAAAAGCATACGACAGCATATAGTCAAGTGCATAAGATTCAAACTTTTTTACATTTCTGACATGCTGTAACCCATTTTCAAAACAAATGTATTCTTTGACTTACAGTATGTTTGATCAAAAACAACTATTTAATGTCTCCGACATTCTCTTACCGTTCTAACAAAAAGAGCAAATGTTTTTCACAACTTTATTTGGATCGAAATGGAGCCGTAATGATAAAAGCAACGATTTGGTCCGATGTCTCACCTCAAAAGGCTTTCCTTTAACGAAAGGAAATGATGTGATTTGCCTCTCTTCTTGTCCCCAGCGGTTTCCGATACAGCTGTTTCTCACAAACACTTGCTTCCCACATTCATCAAAGCGAGGGTTTAAATGAAGTGCAATGTCGTTGCCTTTCTTGATATCAATAGTGATACTAACAAGAGGAAAAACAATACGCAGATGGGTTAATACACGAGGACATCACGTTGCAAAGAATAAAGATGACTGACAATTGGATTTTCGTTTTTTTTTCAAGCACGTGTAATTAAGATAATTGTGTGCTCTGTATGGTGTGTCTTTGTACTTACAGTTTAGCATTGGGCTGTACATCTCCGTTAATGGTGACAAGCATTTTGTTATGTGCTCCATTGACTAGAGGCAATTCATATGGAACAGTCTTGGAAAGAAACAATGAAGAGTCAACGTATAATAAGTGAAGAGCAAATTAATGGCTATTCCGCAAATCCGATAACAGTAAAAACATCTCACTAGTGGTCTTGGAGGCTCAGGAGCAACGTAAGGAGCAGGTCCAGGCCACCCTGGGGCTCCAGGCTGTCCGGGCTGACCAGGCCATGTTGGTTGAGCTGGTTGGTTTGGCTGACCGGGCCAGACGGGGATGGCTGGTTGGAAGGCCAAAGCGGGATTTGGTGGTTGACCGGGCCAGGCGGGATTGGGTGGCTGCAATGAAATAATGAAATAAAATATATTTTATATTAATATTTTATTTGTATTAAACTAGTTATCTGTATTTATTGAGGACTAAGATGTACTCACATTCATGATCTCTGAAAGCCAGGCGGAGAGAAAAGAGAAATACTGTTAGAATTTACAACTAATAATCAAGCAGCAAGATATAAATGAAGATAAACAAGAAGCCAGTCTGTAGATAAAACACTTCTGCAGTTCTTGCCAGTCTGCAAGTCATGATATTTTTCTTCCCCTGGAAGTGCATGACATGCTCACATGATGCTCCCTGTTGGCTTTCCAATCAGAGAATGCGAAAGTATCATATGCTGATGACCCACTAACCTCCCTCATCAACTTGCCCAGTTTTAATATTGACCCGAAGAGGATGCATGATGATCACAACAGATATTAGATCCCAAAAATTATGATTAGTTTAAGAGAATGCCTCATCTAGTAGAAACTCTGTAACGTACATACAGTATGTGCAGTAAACTTTTCTTTTAAAATGAGGGGTTAGATAAAGAAAAAAAAGAAAGATAGATCTATCATTATTATTGCATTACAGTAATGTTTTTCTAACAGCAACGATAAATACACAAATGCCCTAAAAAATTATTTCACATAAAGTGGCTATTGATGCAGCACTTGCATCCAATTAAAATGTAGAAAAGCTTCACACGAGTATATATATCGATCAGTATATCTACAATATTTACTGACACACATATGTTCATATATGTTAACAACATGTAACAAAATGTATGCAGGCCTGTGGTTTTTATCAAACCTCTTAATGACGTGAAGTTACTTATTTAAAGATATAACAAAAATCCAAGTAGACACTTACTTATCTTTAACAAAAAATATATGAGCACTAGTTGGCTCGCTTTGCAGCTTGACAGGTCCAACTACTTTCCTTTGGTTTAGGCATACCGATTCTGTCAGCTTTGTAAATGTATCTGTACATATTTGTACGAGTGCAAATACTCAAACCAACCTCGAATAGATTAACTTTAAAAGTAAAGACACAAACAAAGAGAACTTATGGAACTGAAATGAAAGAGTGTACCTGTTTTGTGTAGTTGATGTCACACAGGTAGAAGGAAGACTAGCAGGAATTCCGGTGTGGCGATCGTTAAAAAGCTCTGACAGCCCGGTTAATCCTCTCCTATGCTTGAAAAGAGGGCGAGCCTGTAACTATACAAAACATGTGGTCTGATCATCATAAGAAATTATCTGAGATCACACTATAATAAAAGACAGATTATCTTCTATAGCATGCTGTGGCGGTATTGTCTGTCAATATTTGTACTTCAGGAAGGTTTATAGGGCTCTCTCTATATTATATATATGTGTCAAAAAGATGGGTGTGCTTGTTGAAACAATTGGGAAAATTCAGGCAGGTTCTTTCTTTTGTTTGGGCAATCAAAGTCAAACATGCATTCCAGGTATTAACAAAAGCCAAAGGTTGCCTTGGCAACTATGTTGGAAAAATGTCGTTTGTGGTTAAAACATATCTTTCCCTTCTTTATTTGTCTTCCCATCATTCAGTAGAATGCACCTCATGTCCAGTTAGTTGTGTTGGTCTGGTTATTCAATATTGCATATTTTACCTCTAACTAAAATTAATAAGAAAGGAAATGTTATAAAGAAACTATTTTAAGGACTATAGCTGTTACACAATTTTCATGTCAGTTCCCAAATTTCCAGATAAAAAAGAAGAACATTACTGACACGCAATTGAGGGCGGAGCAAAAAACATCAAAATGTATTTTAAAAATCAAATACCAAATACCTTAATTTTAAGTGTATCAAAATAAACTACAAAACCATCATCACCATCTATCAAAATAAACTGCTGCATTTTTGTATTTTAAAAATACTACAAATTACTTTTACAAAGGAGCATGACACTTCTTCACAAACCCTCCATCAATTGGCCTATTTAATCTATCCCTTCACCATTACACCGAGTCTGTGGATTTAGTCAACAATGATTGTGGCCTGTATCACGAGGTGAACAAACTGAGTTGCAGAGTAAGTTTTGAGCTGACAAAACAAGACAAGCTCAACCTGGCTTAGATCAGGTTCAGCTGTAGCACAACAGTTGCTATAAACTTTCGTTGTCAACAGCGGTTTGATCCAGAGTTTGTGAGGCGGGTGCAGCTGAAAGTGTGACACGTGAACATGGAAAGCATCATCAGTTTGATTGACTTCTCGCGAGCATCAGCGCAATTCACTTTTCTGTTGAAGATAACGAAATCATTATGAATAATGTCATGAATTGAAACAGGCAGGAATAAACACTGCTGAGGTGAGAGTTTGAGAAGGCAGCTACTGACTATATCAATACAGAATCAACTGAATTTAGATTATTTATATAGGTTTACAATAAGATCAAAATAAAATATGTATACTTCATCACTTTAAAATGCTTTATATACTAAAGTTTGTTTTTTTATATGAATTATCAACGCACATAAGAATTAGATGCACCCGTTTTAAATTATAATCAATAAATGTTAATATACACTACAAATAAGCACTTAGCAGCTAAATATTTTCCCTCTAACATCTTATCGAAACTTTTTTGATATGAGAGATGCGAGGGGGGTGGCTTCACAGCGTCAGGTATAGGTCGCTTTCTCACCAATTGGTGCAGGTTTGGTTTGCGATCTATAACCCTGAATAAAACCAGCTCCCGAAAACCTGCAGGTCTAAGTTACCATGGCGATGAAACCCGCTCAAAACCAATTCACCTTCTTGAGCCCGAAAACTCAGAGTATGCCCAAACTAAACGCACTTACGGGTAAAAACCCAAACCGGCTTTGTGATACAGGCCACAAGTCATGCAATAAATCTGTCATATGCAACCAGTTAACAGATCAAATATACACACATGCCTGGCTGTGATCTCCCAAATGAAAGTTAGTTTCCAACAGTTTAATGTTTTACAGTGTGCAAATGACTTAATTTAGTTACTTGTTGTTTGGTATCAAAGGGCTTTCTGTGCATCAGCAACACTGACTCAATGATAAAGTCATTCATTAGAAGACGACTGATGGCACTTGTTTTCATAGCAACTAGTTTCTCATCCATTAACCATTTGATTGTTAATCATAAATAATAATAAACATATAATAATATGTGATGCAGTCGTTCATGCCTTGGTATGAAAAATCATGCTCCTATTAAACAGCTACTTGAATTAAGGTACAATATTCAATAAGCATATTTATTCAGTAAATATTTATACATGAACCATTGGGAGCTGAAAACAAACATTGCAGCTAAAATTATATAAATATATATATATATTACATTTAGCAAGAAATAGAAATCAAGAAGTATCAACAGAACTTACCAAGGAGAATTAATCCATTTCCAAACATACAGGTATTTCAAAACATTAAAGAAAGGTCTAACAGAAACAGTCGTATGTGTGAATGTATGTATCTGTGTCTCGCAGTAAACGCAGCTGCTCCACGCAAATTTACACCGGAAATACGGAAGTGTCGCGACTTTTAAGGTGTAGCGGAAGCTACGAATAAGAAGCTGGATTCAGCCTTGAGCGTTGCACTAATATAGTGGCATTATAATGTAATGTTGTACAACACTGATATGTGTTATTGTTATTCTTTTTCATGCACGACCGACGAACATAACATAGGCTGAAAGTAGCAAGCTAACATGTGGCTGCTGCTCGGTATAATAGTATTTAGCCTAGGCTACTAACACGATAACAAAACGTAACATAAACTCTTAAAAATGAAAGCAATTTATGCGATAGATAGATAAATGGATAGATGAATGGATGGAAATCTTGCAGCCTGAACATTTCTTACCTTGACCGCCTTCCTTCAATTTTCTGTTCCGCTCTCGACAACAAGTCCGGGGAAACTTCCGTGTTTGCACCAATCAGAGGACGCATTTTAATGACGTCATCACGTAGACTTCTTACAAAGTATTTTGCAGTATTTTGAAACTACAAAAATACAAACACTGAAGTAGTTTGGTACAAACATGAAGGCATTTTCATCAACCCAATGAAATAGAAATGACAAAATACTACATTGTATTAAAAATACGTTTTTTAAATACATGTATCATAAACACTGTAGGCTATAATAATTATAGATTGATCTTTCTTTTGTTTTTCTTTCTTTCACCTCTCATTTCAAAAGAAAATAGTTCTGCACCTATGAACTGCACAGTTTGTCCACTAGATGACGCACCTGCTCTTGCTCATTGACATATGACGTCATCCGTACATTCACGAGCCTTTGTTCAAATTTGGCACACGTTCTTCCAAGAATCTTCATTCAGTCATCATAATTATTCACAACTATCATAATTACATTTGTCATCATTTTGCAGAAGGCCAACGACAAAATGGCTACCGTTTTTTCAAAACATTTCGTAAAATTCTGATGATTTATATACGAATATGGTGCAAAATATATTTAATCTAAATGTTGGCATAACATCTGAACGAACAACAAAACGGCCGTGTTAGAATATGTAATAAATATTAAAAAAATGCAATATATTTTATTAACACTAGGGGTCACTCGAGTACTTTCAATCGGCAGCGTGGTGACAAGTTTCAGACGTCATATTATTTGATTGGTCCATACGTGAGGTGGGTTAAATGTGTAAAGACCAACAAGCATGATTCAGCTTCATAAGATGATATATCATGGAACCCAATACACACAAATCCACATCTAACTCCAAAAATGCTAATTTATCTTTTTACAGTTGTTCTAAAAAATAAATAAGGACTTGTCTTACACTGACAAATAACCATAATTTTTACATGTTGAAATATTTCACTTAAGACAGCAGATAATTAATTTTTTGCACTGTGCAACTGGATCTGATGGGATCAGGTGGAGCTCATACACTGTGAAAGTGATTAATGTAAGTTAGGAATACTACACTGTGTATTTTTTGGATGTTATCACTGCTGTTGTCAAAACAGAACATGTGCCGCGTGACTTTCATTTCAGATGGAAGATGCAACCCTCTACAGTTTTCCAAAGGAGTTCACAGAGGCTCGTGTCTGTTTTCAATTGTTTTCAGTTCTGCTTCACGTCAAGCCATTCCCCAAAAATACCCCCAGCTGAACTTTAGAGTTATTGATTTGTTTTCTCTCTATTAGCGTCTTCCTGAACACTGTTGTACGGAATATGTTTGTTTAGGCTTGTTTGATTATCCGAGCAATTACACCATGTCCAAACATTAAAAAGCAAAACAAGCAGCATCTAATTGTTTTGTGAGAGATCCGTCTTATCAGCCCCAGGAAAATCAAAACAAAAACATTCGGTCCATTTTTTATCCCGTATCTCATATCTGGATTATGAAGCTCATCAGGCCTGCTCAACCCCCACCACGACTGCACAAGAACCTCTTTGTGTACACATAGCTGGCCTCATAAATGCATCATTCACTCTCTCTCTGTCTTTGCTGCACCCAGAAATTGCTTGCTGTTTTGCTGGAAGGTTATTCAAAAGGAGATGAATAGCGCACGCCATCATATGTGCTCCCCACAGGAACATTTCACAGACCCCTTTACAGTACCTCAGAGTGGAGGCGTATAAATCTATGACTAGTTTGCATGCACTCACATACTTGCTTTGTTAGCGCCGTCTGATGAGACCATTAGCGAAATGGTTCATACTTCAAGGTTCTGTGTGTCAATTTTTGGAGGATTTATTGACAGAAATGCATTATAATATAAATAACTATGTCTTCAGAGGTTTATTAAGACCTTACATACTAAAGTATGCTATTGTTTTAACCGCCAAAGTGCTTTCGAAAGGGAGGGGTGGAGTGAGCCGTTGGTTGCAATTCGCAACCTTATCGCTAGATGGTGCTAAATTTACTACACTGGACCTCAGTGATTTCAACAAAGCCCTCTTAAGTTTTAAACTTCGCCTTGTTACGTTTCTCACACTGTTAATGCTGTAGACTATGAATACAATCTTAAAAACAGATGCAGACGATCGAACGGAAAATAATTCCGATCAATATGCGTCTCAGGAGAAGAACGTCTAGAAACAAAAATACAGATTTGGGCTAGTAGGCACAGACCAGAACACAACCTGGCAACACCCTAGAAACCACCTAGAACCCCAAGCATCCACATAGCAACATGCTGAGATTCAACACAAACCAGAAATAAAATCCTGGATTGAAGTGTCACATGATGTGGCTTATGAACTACGGGATACATTTCCTCTTGTTGATTTAGGAGAGTTATAAAATAAAGGCTGAATTAAGATATTTGCCGCTAAAAATGCCTAAGAAGAATAAATTATCGGTGTGCATCTTGAGACAAAACATTGGCACCGAGATACTGTATTTCTGGGCAAGTTATATTCAGTTAAGACACATTCATTTTAGTCGGGCTAGCCTTAAGCCTGTCTGTGAAACCGGGCCAAAGAGTTAAGTGTGAATACCATTTTTAGGAGTTAAATGAAATTATCGTATGAAGGGGTTTGTTTCGGGGAAGGCTGGAGAGCTTAACTAAACAAAACAAGACGTTCAATCTAATGCTTGGCTTCTCGACGCTCCTGTTGGCAGGCCAGCCTTTAATGACAGAAGCAGACAGAAGGCCTCTGCGGCACAGAAGGAACCCACATGATAAAGTCAAATGATGGTTGCAGCTGACAAACGAAACCGAAGGCGATTGAATTCAGAGGTCAGGCGGTACACTCATCAGCGACGGCAATCAGGCATTCCACGGCCTGGAACTCATTGTGCGTTATTCATTTGCAGAGCATTCACCTAAAACCGCCATGACGCACAATTTATTTATCCGTAATGCTTGGTCAGCGGTGTCCCAGACTCCAGTCTCTGCTATGAAGAAAAGGAGACCAGATTTGACTAGATTTGCAGAGGAAAATATGAGCGCTGCATGATCGTAGAAAACATGGCTGCACGGCTGTTGTGGATGGCAGGTCGTTGCTATGCGGTTGTTAAGGTAGTTTGGTTATTTTTAGTGCATTGCTATGTGGGTGCTTGTCAATTAACACAATTCTTTAATTCTTTAATCACCTCATATTTAATGCACAACAATGTTTAATCGTGAATAGAATACTGTTATAAACACGAAAGCGTGAGTTCATAATGGGAGAATTATATTAATAATTTCATTTCTGATCCTGCATTCACACTTTAAAATGTTACAATTTGACATTCGCGTGCTTACTTTGATAGCTAGGGTGCTGTAGATAACCTCGCTTTACTGCCGCAGAAGTTCAGGAATGTGGAGTGAAATGTCATCAGAATCATACGCTTGCACTTATTCCATTATCATATGATGATGGTGTTTTTGTTTACCGCTTCATAATGGAATTGTGCTGTTTTCTGTGCCCGGCTTGTTGTAGATTTGTGTCCTTGAATCCTGCAGAAGAATATCAGCAGGACTAAACTAGCTATTCACACTGTTATCAACCAGAAACATGGATTTTAAAAAGATGTTGATTGACATTATTTACTCACCCACATGTAGTTCTGATCTTATACGCAGTTGTTTTTAAAGACCATTATGGAAAATGAACGGAAAGAGTCAATTAAAATAAAATAGTAAGTAAAGTAAAGTAAATAACAATTAATGGATAAAAATACTTATTATTATTATTAGGAGGAGAATAAGTATTTATATATAAAAATAAAATAAAATAAAATGAAATAATAATTATTTTTTATAAAAATAAAATAAAATAAAATAAAACAAAACAGAACAGAACAGAACAGAACAGAACAAAATAAACAAAATAAAAAAATAAAATAATTAATAATAATAAAATAATAACAAAATAAAAAATAATGGATAAAAATAATCATAACCTGTCATTTTGATTTCATGGGGACGTTTAAAGTCATGCCTGCTTTGTATTTAATATACATTGTTAATTGGCATTCATTAAGAATTCATTGAGCACAAAAATAGTCTTTCCCTCATCAAACACGTACAGTAAATGTGTGACACATATTAAATGCTGTAGTCAAAATACTATAGGTCTTGGTTGGAGACTATAGCAACAAAGTCTTCGAATGAGCTTCACTACTACGCATGTGAAAAGCAAATACTCATGCATCAATAGACAAAAACAAACCCATCACGCTGTCGAACGAAAACAATAGAGAGACAATCAAGAGCTTAACACTAACAGTGTCCACATTAACAATGGGGTCCAGCGTGGATTAAAACGGCAAGATTATCGTAAACACAGGATTTATTTTGATCCTAAAACCAGACAACAAAGAGATGTTCTGTTGAGAACCCACAGCATGACTTTATACTATAATTAAAATCATTTTTACGAACTGCATGCACTGAAAAAAGCCCATTAAAATTGAGATGAGACTGCATTTATGATGCTATGTTTCCACTGCAGACACCAGCAGGGTTCACCGGAGCTAAACATCAGCTGAATGGGTTTAATCCAACCTGCCGCTGGGTGCAATACAGGACATGGAATATTTAATGCGAGCACACACTGTCTCCAGACGGACATGCACACGCACACAAACAGTGCGGTCAATCAAACTGTCCGGTCCACAGATGTGTTCCACAGATAAACCAAAGAGGCTGACTCACGTCAGTAAAACTAAATGGGATGTCAGTCAATGTACAGAGAGAGCCTTTAATTGTCTTCTACAGCTGAAAGGACGGGACCACATTGCCGGCGTAATTCGGTGTAATGCTACTCTCAGAAAAGAAGCGGGGGGTTAGAGGTGGCTGAGCAATTTTTGTTTCAAATGTTAAACACTAATGGTCGTGTCTCTATGAGTTTAAACATTTTAACGTATGACTGGGAAAAGGGAATAACACTGGTAATAGTGTATGTTAAACCCGAGCATTGCCTTTTCTCACAACTATTGCTAAGGAAAGGCATACCTGAGTACTTTAGCAAATAACTGAAGTAGAATATCACAGGGACAAGAATGTTTTGTGGATTCATGCATTTGACAGATGCTTTTATCCAAAGCAACTAAAGCACATTCAAGCTATGCAGTTTGTGGAATGGAAATGAAACCATTGATGTACCAATTGAGCTTTAGAACATAAGCATCCACCTATCTACCCAAAACCCCTTAGCAACCACTTTAAAATGCCCTAGCAACCCCTCTTGCATTCTGGGAGCAAGTTTATCACGTCCAATGAGTACCCTTCATTTTCTTTAAATAAAAGTACTATAGTACGTAAAAATTTTATATATATACATATTAATAAATATATAATTCCAGGTTCTTTCTGTCAAATTAGACACTAATTTTCACATATTTCTTCCCATAACTCAATTATATATCATTGCCCACCATTATGACCTTAGTCAACGTACTCCATCAATGCTGCTTGTCAATACAATGGAATTAGCGTGGGTACATGAGTCGTATCGTCTGGGGTCGGATGCATTGACACCCCCCCATTGTCTCAGGAAATGGCATTTTCGATCGAATAAAGGGTGTCCTAGAAATGAACTCTAATCCCAAAACTGTTAACACACAAATGTTCACCCCATCAGGGCACACTCGAATGCTCCGATCTGTCAGATTACAACACGCAGCGTGGATCCACTCAGCCTTGACCACATGGTGACAAAGAGACGTCCCCACACGCCGATGCCAGGTCCCTGCTCTGGGGGGCATGTGTTTGCGTACGTGTGTGTCCACTGTGTGTAGCAGTGTCAACTGTTTTTTTTCCCCGAGGGCGGTGTGCCCGTGGAACATTTAGCTTGGAACGAATGATTCACGTGTAGTTATTAATATTGTAATGAAATCATCTTCCTTGGGCACCAATGCTTCGAGGAAAATGTGTGTTTGTTTTTTTCTGCTTGTGTGGGTGTGTATGTGACCGAGGGTTGAATCTTTAAATGTGATTATATGTTATTGAAACCACATCAAAAATCGTCCCCAAACGCTATTACTATATATAAAGTGGTGTTTATAAACCTAAAACCTAAATCTAAGGTTAACTAAATGACTTGGCTAAAGAAAAGCTTATTCTATATCACCGTTAATATTAATAAATGTGAAGAAAAACTGCATAATTTCTGCACTACGACTAGCATTAAATAAAAAACATTAAGTAACAAAAATAAAGGTTCCCGAACAGATTTGTTTAACACATCCTTAGGCTTCCATCAAATGGATGAAAATCCATATTTAAATTTGACTAAACATACATTTCTAACACTCCTGCTTCTCTATATGTAATTGTCTATGCGTGTGTATTCATATACAACTACAGTCCGAGTGATGATGTCCGACGCATGATACATATTACTTTAAGCACATCTACAAGGTCGCCGATCCTTTAAGAACAATGTGCCAGACACCCTGGCGGCTTTCAGGTGAAACCAAACTAGACATCCATCCATGAACAACGTCAGCAAGCCTGCAATTTATCACTGCACAGACCAAACCCAAAGTACAACACTGCAGCCTTTCCTCAATTGCTGTCATATAGCGCTACTGCGTTGCCATAGCAACCACATCCCTAACACAGCGCTGACAGCCCGAGAGGAAAAATTGTAAACGTGAAGAGTTCTCTGCACCCATTACAGTTCTGCAAGACACATTAAATCTCTTGGAAACGACACGGGTCCCCGAGGTCGACTGGAGTGCGTAGGTTGAGCGGCACACAAAGACGAAAGCGCAGTCACTCAGTAACAAGTCCATCCAGAGGGACCGCTAACACATTTAATTACACACTGAAGATTTACTTTGTGGCTTTGCATCATGGAATTTTGAGCAAGGAACTGTGTTAATACCCAACTATGTACATCAACATCTAATTGAACACTTGAGAGTGGGTGGTTATGGAAGATTGCGCAATTCTAACATATGGACGAAACAATAGCATTAAACAATAGTGTTTTTCCTTTGATACAAATAGGTGAGGGTCAATTTGATGAGGCTTAAATTGACGGATTGACAATTTGTTTTGAAAACCTTTATATACTCGGGTAAAAAAGCCACCTCGCATACTTACGGAAATTTATGTTACTTTAGCATGTGTCGTCTAGAAAAGATACCATTCGGGGATTATGTAAAGTTAACTTAATCTGTTGGACAAACTAACGTCGGGACAAAGCTTGATCAGTTTAGATAAGGCATCTAAATAGATCTTAGGACAGTCCACCCAGCATTTCTTTATTCCTGTAAACTCTGAGATAACTGTTTGACAGAGGCATGCTGGGAGTTGGATTAGTCTTTACTCTTATCAGACTGCTTCTTTCTCTGAGGTGGATCTTAAAGCCATTAGCCAAATTAAAAGCGCCATTTGTTTAAAGGCATGGCCGGTGACATCTAAAGATTTGCAAAGATGATAGATAATGTGAAATGCATTACAGCAAAACCACACAGACGCGAAAGCATCTGTCGTCGTTTACTTATCCACTGTCTGTAAACCAACGGTCGTTTTCCCCCCATCAAATGCAAAAAAACTATCTTGCACAGGAACCATTTGGCGTCAGAGATGTCAAACCTGGCACCATGTGCACCAGCATATTTATGGGAAAATAAATATATACAAAAACACCAACCAGAAAATTGGTGATTTTTCAATGCATGGAAGCCTCTCGCTTAATGTGTCATTTATTTTTGCGATACAGTTGTCTGAAAGCGTTGCCAGTGACAGAATACGTTGTTTGAAAGTTTTTTGAACATTTCCTTCTATGAATGGAAATTTTTAGTGCTTACTCGACATCAAGCACTTCATAAATAATCCATGGCATTAATGTGCAATTAAAAATAACATCAAACATATAACATAAAGAAGCGTAATTCAAATTTTTAATTGATATAAAAACCTTTCACCACATCTGTATAAATGTAAGTGAGGGATCCAAACTCACTGGTTTCGGTGGCACTGTCATCGTCTCCAACTTTATTTTCTTTGCTTACCTCAACCTTCAAAGCAGCTCACCAAAAAGGTCACCCGTAAAAGAATTAAAGCAATTCAGTCTTGCTTTAAGTCTTTAAGTCAAGCTCTGTTCTCTGTAAGGTCAGCCATGATGACAGGGTTGACTTCATAATAGAGATTAACAGGGACGCTGCCTCTGAGTTGCGTACCATAGAGAACCGTGAATTCTGCGGTTAACCACGAACACTTTACCAGCTGGGGACAACCGGCTGGCCCATCGACGTTCTCGCAATCGATCATAAGAGAACATTATAAAAATACACAGTCGCCAGGGACGGAAGCCGGTCTGCCCTTAACAGATTTCATGCTGTTTTCATTTCCTGTCCGAGAGAGCAGCGTTGAGTTTCGAGTCAGCGGCGTCAGCGGCGTCAGCTAAAATCTGTAATTTTTTATCAGTATGAAGAGGTTTAGACAATTACGCCTGTAGGAAAGCTTCTTTCATGGAGCACAGCTGTGGTTATCGCTGTTAAATGACTTTCCATATATGATGTCCAAACCTTTAGTATGATTAATATAACCTGGTGGTGACATCACCACTAAACACAGACTTTAAAGCACCAGCCCTTGGTCTATAAAGACGTCTGTGGAGTATATAAAAACATAGCTTGAGTTCTTTTATGTTTTAGACTATCAATCAAAGTGAAGATGTAAGGTTTTCTTATTTACATTCAAGTAGATCATATTCAACTGTTGGTATCATATTAAGGCTAAAAGTAAATGATTTTGCCTAGACAGATGTGCTTAAAGTTCATGAAGTCACTTTAAAGTTTTTTGGAAGTCTCGATAAAAAATTGTACTCAAGTTTTTGGCCTGAAGAAGTTTCGTGTGAAGTCTCTAATGTAACAAACGCTTAAAAAAAAATGATGTGATCAATAAGTCATGGCAAATAGGTTTAACATTACAAAATAACATTACTTCAACTCATCTGAATACGTTCAATGATTGCCAACTGTTTTTAATAAATTACAGTAACTCATCAAGAATGAATACAGCCGAAATTACTTGTACAACCAATTAAATTTTACGGCAGGAACAAATTTCTATTAATCTTAAATAGGATAAATGCACAATAATTTAAAGTATAAAGTATGACAAATATGTGATTAACTTCTCTATGAAGTTTTTAAGTATGCATCCATACATGTATTAGCCTTTAATATGACAGACAACCTAAACGGGTATGACAGATTTATTTTGATATTTCAGAAAAATGAGATAACAGTTTGAAAACAATCTTTGAAACAAAAAATGTGTAGTTTTCTGTTGAAATAGTTCCATCTTTCCTTGTTTTACATGCACAGCCAACTAAGTAAACAAAATTACAACACTGTGGTTATGAACTATAAAGTTCTTCATTAACCAAATAGTCGCTTATCACAAAGCGCCGCCTTTAGTTTTTTAAATATTATTTTTAAGTGACAACTCATATACATTGTGTGATATTTTTTCTTCAAGTTGTCTCCATTTTGGGACTTTTGTAAAAAACTAAAAGTAAAATGGATTGCATAAATGTTGAAGCGCATTTTTTATCCAGTACATATGAAAACAAAGAGGTGCTTTTTTCTGCATACTTACATTCCGCAGACTTCCTTTCTTACTGTTGTTGTATACAGACTTCAGCAGTTGATGACATCATCTGTGGTCTTTCATAGCCTAAAACACGTTCTCAGACTATTTAGTTCATGATTCTTATTCCCCTAAAAGGCAAAAGTGTTGATAAGTGTGTCTTTGAAAAGCACCAGCCACCCTAGAGATTATTCAGGACAGAGTGACGTGTAATGGGCAACCGCTTCAGAGTCAACCAGTGCAATTCACATCCATGCGTCAATGGCCTAACATTAAAGCAAATAGGCTCCACATCCCCACAATAGGTTGAGATTAACTGATGTGTTTACTGGTGATTTACGAAATAAACACGCTTTTCACTGTGCTATTGTTTTTTTATGAACCCAAAATAAAAAGTTGTACATGTGATTCATTAACTTTAAAGATGTTTACCCAAAGTCTTGCCGAGATCTGGTTTTGTTTACGTATAAAAAGGCCAAGGCCTTCTTTTCTTTGTCCTTTTCAGACTCCAATTTGCGTCACCGTGGAATATCAACAGTTTTTTCCCCAATGGTAACAATGCATTAAAAGTCCCAGACAGGCTTGAACATAACACACAGAGTGAGGTCTGCGTCTGTCAATCACTGGTTAAGCTATCGCAATACACAAAACGCAAGAGGAAAATAAATATCTTGTCGTAGCTTCCTTACGAAATCAGTTGCGCGTGAGAGATTCCGGGTCAGTGGGAAACATTGAATTAAATTCCAAAGCAAATGCGTTCGGCACTGAACAGTCTTCGGTGTAATTAGATTTAATAGCGACCATCTGCTTGTCAACCTCTCAAATTCACATTTAAGAAGACCCACTGGTGAAAAGTCAAGTGATTGACATGCACATTGAATTTCTGTTTTTTTACGCCGACAAAAGCGTGTAGTCAGACATAATATCTTATTTGTCCAAAGTTCAATGCCAAAAGCAACTTCCAGCTGATGTTTTGTTTGGAAGTGAAAGGCAACCACGACCACAAACTCGTCTCACTTTTCTGTCATGGAATCACAAAGGGCCGCAGTGACAAAGTGGATGTCACGTCTTTAAAACACGTTTACTGTTTTTCATAATAAAGCAGAGCTTCTTAATATGGCTTTGACAGTGTGGAGCGGGAGAAAAAGAAAACTAAAATCAATCTGAGGAAAAGATGAAAGATGTCCAATCCACGGGAGGTCAATTTTAAGCGTTCTGGGCATGGCCGAGAGAAAGAAAGAGCAAACAAGCATGACTTTATCTAGATCTATTTAACTTCCCATAGAAAAGAAAGACCGCAAATGAGATCTTGGTAATCTCGATTGTTTCTTCTTAACAGCTATGAGACTAAATGGAAAGCAAATAAACAATTTGATATGAGTTCAAATTATTCTTTTTGAACTCTCCCAAAAATTCCTATAAAAACGTTTATATTATATCTGTTTGTAAGAGTTTCAGACAAATAATTTCATGCTGTCGCCATCGTGAGAAAAGGAAAGTGGCTTCTTTTGACGGTTCGTGATTCTTTGATGCGATTTCACTTCTGGTGAATTCTTGCAGCTGCAATGGATGTTAAAATAAACAACGGTTGATAAGATCTCCACAGATGAATCTGCAGGCAGAGCTCTCCTGACCAGCTGGAAAATATAAGGGCGGAGCAGAATGTCAGCAAAACTTTTGCCAAAATAAAGACAGTTGGATAAACATTACAAAACAAGAACAATATCAGTAATGAAAGGCATATTTTGTAAAACCTGTTTGTCTTCATTTTTGCATTTCTATTTTGGTGATGCAGAAAATACATGCTTAAAGGTTTAGTTGATGTCAAATCAAATTTGTATTTTGTCCTCACCCACATGACCTTAAACATGTTTTGAGACCTTCCGGCATCTTCGGAGCACAATAAGATAGATATTTTAGGTGGCATCAGAGAGATTTCCAGGCCTTCTCATAGACAGAATGATTATCGTTGTTGTCAAGGTCCAGAAAAGTACTAAAAACATCTTTAATTGGTCTATCTGCTCAACTGATTTTTCTGAAGTGACAAGAATGTGCAAAAAAACAAACCAAAACAATGACTCAACTGATGTATTCTGTTTATAAAGATATATAGAATCAACAATAAGGAAATAAGTTTTTAACTTAAACATTTCTCATCTGATTCTTTCAAGAGCAAACTAGAGCAATGCATTCATGTTATTTTATAGTATGTCAACATCGGACTCTTTTTTTATTTCTATGAACGATTTCTTGAGAAGCAACTGAGAAAACCTTTGAAGGAATGCGATTTTTCGTCAGTCTTTCCCTCTATGAATGTTGATACTATCCAACTGGTCTCAGTGCACTGAGGCTTTGGTGTGGAAAGAACGTATGGTCTCTTTCATTCGCTCGTTGTTCTCGCCCTAGACGCTGGGCTGAGAGAGTGACGTTTCTAGGAATGAAAATAGGGCAGACAGACCTCTCGAAGGTTCCAGCTCATTTGGCCACAAATAGAAGTCCTGCACCTCTTTGGTTCTATATGACTTCAAGGTTAACAAGCAGTCTGGAGCCGTTCTGTCTCCGATCCGATGTTACCTGAAGCTTTGTACAAAGATTCCCGGGAAAAACTAGAAACTGGATAAGAGCTTCATTCCAATGGCCAAATGAGAAATACACCCAAACACACGGGTTTGACGCTATGACACAGAAATATGAATAACCCCAAGAACTTTGATATTGAAATATGTGAGATGCTTAGCAAATACAACTGATGACAATTTCAAAGTTGTGTCTTAAGGCTGGAATAGACTACAAGACTTTTAAAATCTGAACAGATTTTAAAAAATACTAGACATCATACACTTGCAGACTTTTTGAATGTTTACATAGCAAACAATACATGATAAAATCTTCAGACTGGCGCAGACTTTCTGCAACAACTCCAGACTGAAAATCTGTGCAAAAATCTGTGCAAAAGTCTTGTAGTGTATTCTAACCATAAGAGTGTCTACAGTTAGATCTTAATGTGGCCTTTTCAAAAGTTAAATCACTATTTGTGAATACTGGGTCTGAAATGAAGTTCTGGCTGTTATTGTCTCTTTATAACAG
This sequence comes from Triplophysa tibetana, assembly GCA_008369825.1. Taxonomy (NCBI): domain Eukaryota; kingdom Metazoa; phylum Chordata; class Actinopteri; order Cypriniformes; family Nemacheilidae; genus Triplophysa; species Triplophysa tibetana. The sequence continues at coordinate 1,885,435 of CM017907.1, forward strand.
AAAGATCCTCAAGAACATTTGATAGATAAGATATTAATGAGCGTGTGAGGAACTTTGATATCTCGTTCCAATCCACTTCATGTTGTGACAGATGGCGCAGTTGTCATGACGATGAAACAAACCAGTATAAGTGTTGTGCCAGAAATTGTGATGTGATATGACATCTATGTTTGCGGTGTGTTTGATTTTTTTAACTGAAAGGAATGGAAGTGTTCAGTTATTACATAACAGTCGTAACCGAGAGACAGACAGATGAGAGAGAGAAAGAGAAAGAGAAAGACTTCTTTACTCTTTACACTATATAAAATTTGATCTTATGTCAGATTTCATCCTTCCCTTAAATAGAAGAAAGGGAACGTTGATATGAAAACTTGGTTCGTCGGGTATTCGTTTCGCTTTTTTGCTCATCCCGCAATCTGAATGGACCTAAAGGAACACTTTTGTATTAGATACTATAGTTTGTTGTTAATATGTTTCTTGTTTTGATGTTTAATGCATTGGCAATACTTTAATTACACACAACCATGCCAATAAAGTACCTTTAAATTGAAATTGAATTGAGAGAGAGATACAGAGAGAGAGAAAGAAGGAGAAAGAAGGAGAGGCGCCTTCAAGACATAAAAATGTGTAAGGTCAAAAGAAGAGGTGAAGAAACATAATTGGGGCAAAATGTAATAATGCATAAACAAATGCATGAAGTTATATCAACAAATATATCACTTAGAACAACATCAATGCCTCACAACCTTCCTTGACATGACCTTTACATGAATAAATCTCTAATGTGTTTAAGATTCTTTAGAGAACTTGCATCTTAAAAAAGTGGAATGATAAATGTATGTATTCCTCTTAAAGCAAACCATTCTGTCCATCCCTCTGACCTAAAAACATGCAATGAAAGCACACGAGAGCGACTCAGGTCTGCACATGAGCTTCACGATAGCGATCAGATGTGGATTTAGATATGTCCTCATGCAATAAGAGACTGGAAATGAAAAGAACAGGAATGCGAGTGGAAAAGGTCCGTTTCAAAACCAGAAGAAGTCCGACGCAAATATCCAGGCGACCTCCAGATTTCACCTCATGTTTATTCCAGCTCGCCGATGTCAGCGACAACTTTTCTGTCATCAGACGAAACATAGCTTTCCGTGTCTGGGTCAAGTTTTCTGTTTGACCTTATCAGAGTATCACGAGCTCAAACCTGTTATCACGAGCTCTGTTTGAAACCACAAACAAACTGCAGGAGGAGGCCAAAGACAACAGAGAGAGAGAGAGGCAAGATGAAACAAGGAATCTGCCTGAGATAAAAATCAACTGCAGGCGGTCCAGTGTCCTACTAGGGTCAGGGTCAAAGTTCAAAACCCTGTGCATATGTAAAGCTGTTACACAGAGGGTCCGCTGTGGAATACATTCATTAAATATGCAATAAATCCTGAGAAAATTCCCAAAAGTGACCCCAAAACCGAGAATGGATTAACTCTAAGCTAGAAATATTCGAGAGAGAAAAAAATAGATTTTTATACATCAAGAACCCTTAAAGAAGCTGAAGCTTAGAAATAGATTTAAAACTACAATTTCGTCTTTATTTACTCACCAACACGTCTTTCTTAACCAGTGTGGTTTTCATCTTGTAAAATGAAACCGAAGAATTATTCTTATAATGAGATAACAATAAAACATCTTCACTGACCTTCGACCTTTTTCTCAGCTCTAAGAACAGCCCCACAGCATTATGGGAGTTGAGTTCTGCTGAATATAAATCACTCATTCATATTGTCAATCGGCATGAGGGTCAGAGGTCACGCTTCTCGTCTCAGGCATTTTAACAAGCACCCATAGCACCGTGTTTATGGCGAGATGAGATGAGTTGCAGCAGAGATCGCTGTGCTTGTGCAACCTGAGAATAAACACACATATTGTCTGGTCCACAGCTGTGTGTGTGTCTTCACTATTTTTCTTTGAAATATTCTCTCTCCCCCCACCACTGCAGTCATTTGTCACCTTGGCACGCCGTCTCGATGTCCTGTTCATATTTATGTGCTGGCCGGCAGCCAGTGAGCGAGCACAAGTAATGAATAAATGACCCGTGCAAAGACACCTTCTGCCTTCAGCTCCTGGCTCAACATTGCTCGCATCAGCACTATTACTGCTGCTCATATTGAGGGTTCAAGATTTCAATAAACCTTAAGCGTTAAGATTTGGAGGTATAGACCAGATTACCATAAGAAGAGGAACATATAAAGTATGCTTTTCAATTTAAAAGAAGTATAGACCACTTCTGAAGAGGGTCCAACGCTGGTTCAGAAGAACATCCTATATCAGTTTTTCAACATCACGCAACTGTTTGGACAGAATCAAACCAACATAACCTCTATAGCTGAATTAGAATGTTCATCGAATATATATAAGATTTAATTTACTGAAAATAAACTGAAACAGGAAGTGCTTCCGGACTCTTGTTAACATCTTGAGAAGTGGTCTATACTAATAGCACACTTATTTTTCGTCAACCGCCTAGTAATCTCCTGGCAACCATACACAGCACCCTTGAATTGTATACAATGTACTTAAACAACGATTATCCATTACATTTTACTAAACCACATCACCACAGCCCAAAAAATTCTTTTATTTTTGTTTTCTGCAATGTTAAAGCCTGGAATGATTAAGTAACTATGATGCTACATAACATTGTACGAACAGTAAAACTGGTTCATATGTAAAATCAAGTCTATCAAATGCAATGAAATGAAAAATCATCATCAATGTTATAGTTAAACACTATACATTATGTGTAATACGCAAGCCAATGTTAACAAAGGGTTAATCTTGTTTTCTGGTGGTTTATGTTGTCTGACAGTTATACTGGTTTGACAATAATGAAAGGGCTTTCTTTTAACCAGATTCAATCAATAAATTGATAAGTTTCAGAGAACATCATCGTTTACAGGCGGTTGAAGGAGAGTTGTAAAGATGAGTAAATGGAAAAGCCTTTCGTTTGATTTATGAACCCACGGGAACTGATAAAATAATCTTTGCTCTTTCATTCCAGTGGAGGCACATGGGGAAGGACACGGAATGTCACGCTGTCGTCTCTCTGGAAAAGACGTCCTTCAGTACTGATTAGACTGACGTGTATGACAGTGACAATAATGACTTTAAACCTGATGTGGACTGCCTTTTGTACATAGAGATTTTGAAGTAGGGTAAAAAGCAAAATTTTTTGGTCCTTTCATCAAATTGACATGCAAGAGATGACAGGAAAACAGAAAGTAATGGATTGGGAATGTTGGAAAAAAGCCTCGACCTTGTATAAAGCATTGAAAACTCAATGTGTCAGACCTTGTGCAATAATCATTGACAGCTAGGCCAAAAAACCCAAAAGCTTTTCATCCATTTGTATGTGTTTAAAAAATGCAGCAAATAATGTGATGAAAAGGGGCTTGAGAAAAAACAAGGTCAGAAAAGAGACAGACTGAAAAGACCAAAACAGAGTCGGTTAAGATTGCATTTCTTATCAGATACTCTATAGATAGAAAGCGTTGCCAGAATTCAGGGCCTTGAGGATGAGTTTAGATAAAACACTGAGTTGACGGCTTTACAACATATAAGTCAGAAATATGGCCGAGTGGTTAATGCGTTTTCTTAAGAGCCAATGGGTGTATGCCCACGTGGGTTCAAACTCCACTCCTGGTAATTTATAGCGTGATTCACCTTTAATAATATCGGAAACATTATCCTAACCATGCAAACAAAAGTAAGATAATGTGCGTCAAAACCTCAAGTTGTAAAACCTACAAAAGTAACCAGGATTGAGTGGATTAGCCGTTGGACTAAAGATCCAATGGGTGTCTGCCCACGTGGGTTCAAACTGCACTTCTGGTCATTTTTTACTGTGATTTACCTTTAATAAAATCGCAAACACAATCCTAATAATGTAAACAAAAGTATGATAACTTTTCAAAACATAAAGCAGTAAAAGCTTAAAAATAATCAGGATGGCTGAGTGGTTAAGGCGTTGGACTTAAGATCTAATGGTTTTATGCCCACGTGGGTTCAATCCCCACTGGTAATTAAAACTGTGATTCACCTTCAATAATATCAGAAACGCAATCCAAACCATGCAAAAAAAATTAAGATAATGTGTGTCAAAACCTCAAAGTTGTAAAAACTAGAAAAGTAACCAGGATGGACGAGAGGTACTCCTGGTAATTTATACTGTGTATAAATTTACACCTTTAATAATATCAGAAACATTATCCTAACCATGCAAAGAAAAATAAGATAATGTGTGTCAAAATATGAAGTTGTAAAAATACAAAAGTAACCAGGATGACCGAATGGTTAAGGTGTTGTACTTAAGATCCAATGGGGGTATGCCCACGTGGGTTCAAACTCCACTCCTGGTAGTGCTGTGCAAGCTTTAACTCAAAAGGAAAGATCATTGCACTATCAAAAAGAAAAAATGTGGTGAACTATAAATACAGTAAAACACTTCTCTTGACTTATGCACAACTAATAGCTGAAAAACAATTCTGTGGTGTTCATGTACCATAAGAAATAATTAAAATAATAATCATCTGGCTAAACCTTAAGGTTCCACAAACATCACCAAATCAAATACTTTCTTAATACAAATGCGTACATGCTGATTTACAGCTAAATCTCAACGCTTCTTCCTCTTTCCTGTTCAGTTTTAGCACCTCATACCTCCAGAAACGAGAGAGAGGTGTTTACTGCCTTCTCCAGGTGCAGTTATGAGGACCAGGCAAGGCAGAGCAAGGGGCCACCCTGGATTACATAAACAAACAGACCCCAGAGAGCATGCTGTTTTGATAATGTCCATGATTAGCTCAGGTGCTGGGTTATGACCCTGCCAGACCCACAAGACTGAAGGGGGCTGGGTGTGTTTTCCTTCATTTTCGACAAGGAAAAGATGCAGCTGCTTTCCTGGGATAGTTCACCTGACATCATACAATTTCAACGCGATGTCAGTGACCGAACAGACTGAAAACTGCAAGAAATTAAAGCTTTGTGGTTTTAGGACACGATTGTACTTTAGCAGACGCACTTTTAAAATGTACAATCTTTCTTATCTTGAAAACACTCCTTTAAAATGTCAGCGATATCATAGAAGAAACATTTTTGGTTTCTCAAAGAACCAGCTCAAGTGTTTTTATTTTTACAGTCTAAAGAATCTATTTTTCCTTAACAAAGTTTGAAGGATGTTTAAAATTCTTTATTGAACCATTTAGCGCAAAATGGGTGTTTTACACCAAGTGAAGCACCTTAAGGTTTTAAAGTGACCAAAAATACTGGCGACTCATTTTGTTCAGCTTGTAAGGTTTCCCATTATTTTCTGTTATATCAGTCATTAATAGAATAGATAAAACTAATTTCTTGTCGCAAAATAATGCAGTAAGGTTGAAAATACTGTCCAGAATAAAGATGATGTCATCATCAAAAAACTGCAATCCATATTTTGTTTCCCTTAAAAATAAAAACAACTCAATAATTTAGTAAGTAAATTAAATCAGCTTCACAATGATAAGATTGTATGGAAACTAACATCCAATTTTATGTTTCAGACAGAGATGACAATGTAGAGACAAATGTTAGAGATTTCAGATTTAAATATTGCATCATTTTTACCAATAATTTTCATTTTAGATATTGTATACTTTGAAAAAAACTCCACATTTAATTAGAAAAAAACTCAATAGCCACTATGAGCAAAACCTCGTAACATCAATAAAAGAATCAAGTATTATACTCAAACTGCTAGAGCAGAAGGGAATGTGATATGTACTCACCAGCACAGAGAAAGGATGGACTGTGAGTTTAGGGTTTTCGTTGTACTCGAGGACCAGCTGTGTAAATCTCTCTGGGGGTGAATGTAGACTCTGTGCATTTTTAGAAACACTGGTATTCCAGTATCTAAAGAACACGTTTCAGGCATGTATAGAGAGATCACAAAACAAAGCCTGCTGACGACATCCATTTATATCCCCCTTCAACACAGAATACTGTTCTCAGGTGACCTAAAATAGGTAAAGAGGTCACGCATATAGATAGCTTGCATTATCTAGACAGATTCTGAACTCTTATAACATCAGTTCTCTATGGTCCGACTCATCTTCCTCCATACCCATTTATCGAAAGAGATCCAGTGTGTTATATTGATTCAAAGCACCCTGTAGCGAGCTAACCCTTCCCCCCCGACCTGTCATGATGGACCGAAATAAAAGAAAGAATAACACATCGAAATTGAGCGCACGCTGAGAACCGCTCGCCTAGAATATCAAGAAATCGTTTGCACCGAAAAAAGCCACAATTACCAGACAAGAGCCATCTTAGAAGATAATGAGTGTGAGCTTCAAAGACGGCTCTCTGTCCCCCTCGCTGTGATCCAGGGAGGTTTTTAAAGATGGACAGGGTAAGGCCCCCAACCGCTGTTGATGGAGACCCTATGTAAAAGTGAGAACAATTGAACGGTCATTAGCATGGCAAAGGTCTGCTCATTACAAGAGATCATTAGAGATGAAAGAGACACTTCCACATTAGAAGCTGCTCAAATAAAATAATCCACACACATACACAATGTACAAAATGACATTAAGAATACTGTAAATATAATGATTGCTTAATGTGAATAACATTTACAAAAATGCTGTAATGTGCTTTAGTATTTACTATAGTTGACTGTATTTTGTAGTATTTATAATATACAAAAGTATTATGTAGTGTTCACTATAGTGAATTAATAAATTGTAGTGTATACTATAATCTTCTTTAATATTTATTGTGGTAGGTTACAATAGTACTAAAGTATCTAGGGTTTATACTTCAGTTTACTATATTAAATACTACTCACTTTATTTTTTATGTGGGTGAATATTTCAAATAGTATAGTAAAGTGTATAATATTGTATTAAGTAGATTATAGTATTTTGTAGTACAGATAGTGTGCATTGATAAATTGTTGTGAATACTATTAACATACTTTAGTATTTACTATAGTAAACTGTATTTTGTAGTTTTTATAATATGCAAAAGTATTGTGGAGTGTTCACTATAGTGAATTGATCAATTGTAGAAAATACTATAATCTGCTTTAATATTTACTGTGGTATGTTACAATAGTACCAAAGTATTCAGGAATTTTACTTCAGTTTACTGTTAAATACTAAAGTATACTCACTTTATTTTTTTATGTGGGTAATTTGAATATTTCAAATATTTATTATTATAGCAAACTGCAGTAAAGTGTATAATATTGTAGAAAGTAGATTATAGTATTTTGTGGTACAAATAGTGTGCATTGATAAATTGTTGTGAATACTATTAATATACTTTAATATTTACTATGGTAAGGAATAAGAGCACTACAATATAGGGATTTTAATATTGTTTACTAAAGTATTAAACACTAAAGAAAATGTGGGAATGTTTAATACATTTAAAATGGCATTTAAAATGTAATATTCATTTAGGACAACTTTAGATTTAGAATTTAAATAATGCGTTTTATAGTTACATTTTTGACCATTTGAGGTTGTGTGGTACAGTGATTTTACTAATGAAAAGGAAACACCCTGAAGCACTAATGTTAATTCTTTTCTCATTTGTTTCATCTAGTGGGCTAAGCGCTGGGAAATTCTTGTGATTAACATTAAAAAAAGCAGCAAATTCCCTTAAAGTATAACCAAAGAGTTCAAATTGCTGTTTTATTTGTTATTGGCAAGTTTTCATGTTGGTCCCTTCACACCACCATAACCACTGAAACCCAGTGTAGATCTCCTTCCCCCAAAGCCACAAAGTCATTATCAGCTGTCCTGGTCTTATATATGAGCTCCACGCTCCCAGGAGACTCTCCAATAAGTGTGTTGGTCGATGGGGGAGGTGAGGGCCGACGGGTCCCGCTCCTAAACGAGGGGCTGTTGAGGAACAGAGAGGTATTCTGAATGATGAAGGAGTCTTTGAAGAGCTGGAGATGGAGGGATGATGGCTCTTTGAGGTTTCTGTGCGCAGTGAAGGGTCTTTTGTGTCAAACCTCCTACAAGAGCAGTTCACATTACTGCCGGACAATGGCCGCTTAAACTGCGCACAGAAAGAGGTTAATCCGCGAAGAATAGGCTGGTGGTGGGTAAAGCCAGTGACACAAGGTCTGCAGAAAAGCATTAGTCAATAAAGTACTAATTAAAGCGTTTGCTTGGCGAGCCGTGCAGAAGGCGATCAAAGGCGAGCGCCTTCGTGTCACAAGTAGGCAAGATGCTTAAGGGGACGCATTCATTCTGCCTAAAGGCCAGATAAGAACACACACAAACACACACCGAGCAGCTGCCAAACCTGTGAAGATCTGTTTTAAAAGCAACATAAGATTTAAAGAAAGTGACCAGGATGGCCGAGTGGTTAAGGCGTTGGACTTAAGATCCAATGGGCACATGCCCACGTGGGTTCGAACCCCACTCCTGGTATGGTTGGGTGAATTTTAATTGGGAAAGAGTTCTTAGTGTGTAAATATGGTTGATAACAAACATTGAAACTTGTTTGACAAAGGTATTGAAAAATGCCTCCAGACACCAGGATGGCCGAGTGGTTAAGGCGTTGGACTTAAGATCCAATGGATGAATATCCACGTGGGTTCGAACCCCACTCCTGGTAAGACTGTTTTAAGCCGCCTGCAGTAATGATGGAAAGCAATAAATAAATTAACTGGCTTCAAAACTTAAAATAAGTGACCAGGATGGGCGAGTGGTTAAGGCGTTGGACTTAAGATCCAGTGTACGTATGTCCTTGTGGGTTCGAACCCTACTCCTGGTAACAATGAATTGTGCAGCACTAAATCCCACATGCAGAAGAAGGTTTTTCTTGTTTCTTTTGTAGAAACTCACCTTACATGAGCACTTCTGCGTGAGCGCTAATAAGAACCATGTCAGGAGGGACGCCCGCTGTTCTGGATAGTGAGAAGCGAGGCAGGCAGTGGCTGGCAGGTTGTATATAGATGCTATCCACACCTTCTAGAGCATAAAGACTCTCTGCTGATTTTCCTGTCGCTATGGCATCCATGAAATATAAAGACGCCTGCAGCCATGGTTACTGATTCATTTCTGCCTTCCATTTCTACAAAAATGTATTGAACACACTGATTTTGATCAACTTGTGTTGCATAGTTTCAAATATAATAAACTTTTGAAATGCAACGATTGGGATTTTCGAACAATAAATGGCACAGCAAGAATAATTCTTCAATAAGTGGATTTGAAAAAATCCTTACATTTGCATGACCTTTGGTAGGGTTGGTTTAAAATTTCGACATCACCGAGTTCTTCAATGTGCTGTTATTGTTGCTATGTCCAATTTGGGCAGTTCAGATTGAAGGACGTTTCAACAAAATATAATTTCAAAACGATTACTTTCTTCACTGGAGAATGTAAACAATTGAAGTATTGAATCTGAACCATTTGATTTGGCTGCTTGTCTGCTGAAAACTATACTAAATTGAGACACAAACAAACGAACAAACAGGCAATAGCTTTGATTGGGATGTCATTACAGCTTAAAGGGATCGTTCAGCCAAAAACACGAATTCTGCCATAATTTATTTCTCCATATTTCATTTAAAACCCGTATGAATTTATTCATTCTGCAAAAAGATACTTTGAAGAACATCGATAACCAAACAACACTTCCTTACATTGACTTTTTGTGGGAGTTTTTTTGCGAAAGAAAGTCTTGGGAATTATTGGACAGTTCCACCAGTGTCCATACAATGATCTGTTTATTTTATTTTCCCATTATCTATCCATTTAGAAAAATCTGATGAGAATATATTTTTCAATTGCAGATCCACATTTTCACACCTTTGATATAATAATAGTTTAAAGTTACAGTTTGTAAAAACCGCCGCTAGAGGGCGCACGATCAAAACAACAACAACAATGCCGCTGTGAGGAAGCGTGGAATGATGGGATCTGTTGTCTTCAACTCCACCACTGATGGCCATCGATCAGACGGGAATGAGAACGGATGAGGTAAAGTAATAAGGTGTTGATTATAATTGTGGTCCATAAATAAGTGACTGCTCGAAACAAACTAGTGGCTTGCTAGACGCAAGACACAACTTCCACATTTGTCCACTGTTGTCATGCGGTTTCTATCACAGTAAAGGCCGTAACAAAGGGGAAAGTGAATATGACGCTATTGACAGGCGACTCCACAGACCGTGTCACACTTTACAATGGGGATTTTCTCACGATTTACAATTAGTTGGAAACGTTTGAGATATTGTAAGTACAAAGCCAAACAAAATATATAACACTGGTCTAGTGGTTTTTGGTTATTCAACTGCAAAATTGTTACAAAGTGCACCTTTAAGCATCATATTTGTGCTTTAAATAGTAGAAATAATACAAGTTATCCGTTTTACATCAATTTCCTCTTCTTTTTTGATGTTTTCCTCAAACACATATGCTCCAACGCAGATCCCCAGATCTACGCCCTTCTTGTGTGTTGACTCTTTAGGAATATCTGTAAATTGGGGACCCCCGAGTGTTCTCTGGTTGGGGGGATCATCAATAAAAGTTGACTTCCCTTTGGTTGCGTGGTGGTGAACAGCAGGATGGGTCTGGTTTTTCTCACCCTGCCTTTCCATCTGACAACAAATAAACAGCCAGAGGTCTTTAATGTACCATAGACGTGACACCTCCAATCTCCTACTTCACAAAGAGCTCAGGAAGCTGTGGGTGTCAAGACAAATATTATGGCAGCGAAGCTTCATTTGGCGTGTGTCTGAGGCTTGGGTCTGTCTTTCGAACCTGAGCGAGAGATCAAGGAAGAGCGTGGAAGTGAAGAACAGGAGAAGCCATCTGTCTGTAAAGAGTGACCATAAAGACCATAAAGAGTGAACGTTATATTGAGAGTGATCAAAGTGATTTTTAATGATCAAAATATCAGAGACTTGTGTTGGGTGGCTAGATGACTTCGATGGGAACCACTTAGCAATGCCCTAACAACATTCAAGTGGATAAGTAGCAACAAACACAATTGCACATCAACGCCCAGACAACCACCCACAACGCAGCCTTGACTCAGTATTTAAAAGAATGCTAAGCTATATCATACATCCACATTCCTCAGCGACGTTATGTCGCTCGATTCTTTGCTTTGTCTAGCCAGCAGGTTTTTCCCAACTAGATTAACACCTCTGTCAATTATGCAGATGAATTGCGAAAACATTTGCCTCCCCACAAGGTGCTGTGAAATGAGTTTACACCCAAGCTAATTACAAACACGTCCCCCAAGTCCCCTTATCAGATATCAGCTCAACAGCACACTTCATCTTCACAGGAAATGAAATTCATCTAGAAAGAAAGCCAAGCTCTAAACACACAGCCAGCATTTTCAGTTTTTGAAGATTTAAGATTTAAAGGTTAAACGTGTGTTTGGATTCACGGTCTATGATATCCCACAATCCTTTGCTAGCAGTACAGTCGTTGGTGACAGGTCACTGACTAAGTGTTGAGCAATGCAGTAGCTATAAGTTTTGGACACTAACTCGAGTCCATTCTGCTTGTCTCAGGCTGTGCCACGTGTTTTCCACATCCCTTCATCAGAGAATGCGAAATTAAACCTGTCATTTAAAGCAGGCCTGCGTTTATTAGGAGCCAGCCTGTCTCATCAGTGCAATTGAGGAAACATGGGCCCAGTGCTCTGCAACTGGCAATGAGAGAACACCAGATCCGTTCCCATTCTCCTGAGAGACAGACGGGGAGACGGAAACCAGTGCGGCCTGGGAGAGACGGAGGATTACCTTGTGGTGTATTCTCTGACCACTTCATTTCCTTTCCCTGGAGCAATCAACGTCTTCATCTCTCGCCTGCAGTGCTGCATGCTGCCGCTTGCCATCTTCACTCGGCTGTTCTGTTTTCCCCATTACTCCACCCAACCCAACCTCTAGAGTTGCTGATATTTGAACACACCGATCTGATTTCTTATACTGGCCGATGGCCAATGCTGTTTTTATGATTTAGAAGGCTTCGCGTCTTGCATCTCTGTGGGTATTTTAAGGCAGCGTGCGAATTTGATCATACCATTAATCATCAAGTGTTGGGTTGGGTAAGACGTTGGTTTAATGTAAACTCCATTTCTCACGCCCAGGCCAAAGAAAGACATGCTCGGTAGTTACCAAAGAGGACAGCTATGTTTAGAAAAGCATATTTTATGTACTATTTCTGCAGTTTTGGCAAAAGCCAGGGGATAGGTATACATTTGTTACCCATTCACTTTTATTGTATGGACACAAAGTCAATGGATATCGGCATTGTTCGGTCACCAACGTTCTTCAAAAATGTATTTTTCGTGTTCTGCAGAAGAAAGAATGGCAAAGAGGGTCGACTTGACAAGAGGGTGAGTAACCATTACTTTTGGTGACTTGAGCAGTCTGTATATTTTGAACACTATTAATCTTATCAGCTCAATTTAAGACAGGTTACCCAAGAATGGAGACATTTTTACACATAAGCAAATCAAAAAATATATACACAAATAAATAGTGCTAACTGACCATTTTATTTTAACTTGGTAAAAAAACGTGTCGTAAATAGTCCATATGGCAACTATGCCGTATGCAGCACATTAGTATTCTGTTCTTAACATAACCGGTGATTTATTTTAAGCTGGCTTTTGGAAATGCATATCCCCGCTCAATCTCCGAACCCTGCGGCCTGGGAAGCAAAAGCACTTCTGAAATATGAATGAGATAAATGGGTTTAAAATTACAGGGATTAGGTGCAAATAAGAAACCTTGCTTGGTTTGCGCTAGCTTCTCCCAAAACCCAAAACAGGGGGAGTCTGTTAAATCACTTGAATTAGTCTAATAATCTTCATAGAAGTCCTTTTAGCCTGTAGAATCCACGCTTGACTAGCAGCACGCAATGGCCGCCCGTAGGGTAGAACAACCTTGGTGCACGGCACAAATTAGAAACTGTTTCCCCCTCCCAGCCAACCCATCGGCCGGCCTTTTCCTTTGCTCAACAGACCGAGGCTTTACCACACAAAAAAGCCCTGCACCGTCAGCTCGAAAGCAAAGATGCTAAACTAACAGCTCACTTTGTGTTGACCCGTGCAGTTCTATGAACCGTCACATTCTCAATGGAGCTCAATACCCATTTTTGGAGAGGGGTGTACCCCTCCTGCCGGTAGTTACTTCCAAAATTCCTGCTGAGAAGCCGGTTTCCAAGGCAACCATAGTAAGCATGGATGACTGCCACCACGCGGAGGGCTTTTATCCTTTTTGGTTGACGAGATAATAATATGACAGGTCACCTTATCTCTGAAACACGCCGGGACCTAGAGCGATCGGTGACAGCTTGTGCACGTTTAAACACAGTTGTGGGAGGACGTCGCTCGATGTCATAGATGTGGCAAAGTTGGTCAGGGCCGCTGCAATGAAATATAGCCCAATCTGATGTTTTCGATCTCTATTCCTTTAGAAGAAGATAACCTCGAGTCTCAAAATGTACACGGTGGGATTTTTGGCTGTCTTATTGTACAACCTGATCTTGAACATACACATTTAAGGACAACAGAATCATATTCACAAAAGGTTTCCGTTACATCACAACTGCCCACGCTCATGAATCTCATTCACCTGCGCTGACTCCATCTACTTCCACCCGAGCAGTGGACCATCACATCTTTGATGGATTATTTGTAGTCTCGGGCGACAGTACATGTTCCATCTCTCAACAGCTCTCGACAGGTTATAAACAAGCAAAAGAGACGATGTCAGTGACTCATATTTTTAATCGGGTTAATGTAACCGATAGCCCTATTCCACGCATCGCCGGCGTGTCGCAACTCGCCCAGGCTGCCAAATCCAGACGTTCCTAATTATCTACCAGTCGAGGGAACAGGAAAGTTTCAGGGTGCATTTCGGCAGCAGCACATCTAGCCTGACGAGGGAGGATAAATTGGCTGTGAGCCGCTCTCTTCGTTCCCCGGCTCATCTCAGGGGGCCTGTGGAAACAGGTAAGCCTGTGTTACCATCTGGGCTCTTACAATGAGATTCAGCTCCATTCTTATTTAGCGGCACCTTTTAATTGGGCGGCTCCTTTCGGAGTGGCCAGGGGGGAACTCAGTTCACGGAAAAATTAAGTTAGACAGTCAAGATTATGTTTACGACATACAAAATGTCCGTTTATTTGCAAGGAATTTGTTTTTAAAAAGACTTAGGATCAGTTTCACAGACAGAGTTTTGCTTAAGCCGGGACTAGGCCTTAGTTAAATTAGGATACTCAAGTAGCTTTTATAAAAATGCCTTAGTAAAAACTATGCTAGTGTGACTCTAAAGGCAAAACAATAGCACTGACGTGTTTTAGCATCCGTCGTTGCAAGTTATGATCTGTTAAAACAGCTCAAATTTGCATTTTAGTCTGGGACTAGGCTTAACCCTTTTTTTTCTAAATTAGTCTCAATAAGTGATTGTCGTCTGGCCAGATATAAAGAAAAGTCCAAATATTAATGTGCACAGAACCATCCGATGACCATAGAAACCAACTACGAATGCCTAGCAACCTCTCAAAACAACCTAGCAACCATACAGCACTGCCAATGTCCTGGCAATCACATCTCAAAGCATCTCGGGTCCAAGTTTAGCAAAACAAGCATAAAAAAATTGTTAAATATCTTAATTTGTTTCCACCTCCACCTTGGATATGTTAACAGAAACAAAAAAAAATGTTTTTGTTTACCATAACCTACACATTTAAAAAAGATCAGGACCATTCATGAGGAAGTTAAACAGAATCAATTTTACATTGTCTTTAAGTGAACATAGTGAACAGGTTTCGAGAAGACGAAATATGTCCAAGAAATGGCCTTTCTGTGACCTCCCCATCACCCCTGGGAAATCAATAGGCGCGGGGGGGGGGGGGGGGCGGGGGGTTGCTCTGTTTGTGTTACACCATTCACAAAACCTTAAATGTGCAAAACACTTAATCACTTTTAACACTAAATGCAACAAATACATGCAACCACACATCAGATTGCAGGTGACTGCAGTATCTTAACCTGACAGATGTTGCTTTGGTTGTTACTCTAAAGCGGTTTCATTGTCAGGTAGCGTAGAGGGATGGATGGAGAGAGAGAGTGAGTCTCAGATGGGTTTGATTGGACACCGGTTGAACTGATACCCTCAGAGATTCGTTCTGGAAACTTGCGGTTCCTCTTCTGGGCCGCTGATCTTGACCACCGATGAACCCGGTGAGTCGAGGAGCGGAGCTGTTGGGAATCTGCTTTCACACATCAGGTTGTCCGTAGTTTTTTCGTATCGATTGGGCTAGCATACACCTATCGGTGCTCTCACGTCTTGGTGTTGTTTGCTCTGGGTCAGCTGTCATTCGGCCCTGGAGAGAAAAAAACAACATGCACGAGATGATGCTTCGACAGGAAGGATTGCATTTCTATCAACAAGTGCCAGCAAGTTGTTGTTTCTGCATGGTTTTAGGATCGGTTTTGGTTTGCACATTAGTAATTCGCATGTCAACATGTAACGCGACAGACAAAGCTACTTTTAATTCAGCCATAGACTTATTATGTTCAAAATGCTCGTAAGGTGTATATGTAATATAAGCAAGCAATTGTGCAAAAGTTAAACAGGTTTAATCGGCAATCCAAAGTGCGTGAGACCGGACTCAAGAGTAAAGTTCCCCTGTGGACGTAATTATGAAAGTAAAGGTGGAGAGGAGATACCTGAGGAATTGTTGGCGAGAGTTGAAACGGGCGTTTATATTCTCGTGGCGCTGTGATTGGCCGGATGACACGGACACGCTCCTCCCCAAAGCTTTGGAACTGTTTTTAATATATAGTGTGAAACACGCTATTACAGAGGGATCAAAAAACAGAAAGGGCTTTTCGTGACTGGGGAGAAGAAAGGACTTGGAGCCGTACTTAAAAGATTATTCCATATTCACTTTTCCAGATCTCCTGGAGGTTGCCAAGTGTAGTAAAAACTAAGCGCGGGGTGCCAGGATTTGAGAAACCGCTTCTCTCAAGATGGGCCAAAATCTTTCAAGGCCACTTCAAAGCAGCTTCATCTCCGCTTTCTAACTCTAAATTCATTTTCACTTCGAGCCACAGCGTTGCCTTTTCATTAATGTTAAACCCCACAGAAACCACTGTAGCAAACTGGGACTTTATTTAACTGCACCCATTGATCCACTAATGCTAATAGACAAATAACAGCGCCGCAGCGAGTTGAAAGCAGAGGCACATGCATTTGGTTAAAGCTGAATGGAGCGCAAGTTCCTCCGATTCCCGTGAAGACAACTTGTTGGTATTTCCCTGAATCGACTCTTTCTTTCCCGTTCCCCCCACGGTCAGGCGTACATTTCAAAGCCGGGTCCAGCTGAGGTGTCCCACCCTCGCCTCCATCACAGCAGTGTCTTCCTGCCACCCCATGCTTTCTCACCCCTTCCTATTCTCTTCCAATAGTCGCTAAAGCCCATCAAAGGAAAGACGACTTCTTTATAGTGTATCGTTCTTGGCTTTGAAACTGACCGAAATCAAAACGTCACTCCAAAGAGAGAAACTTTAGACGACGTACATGCATGAAAAGGAGGGCTGCCAAAGTTAACACATTACTTTATGAGATTAAGTAAATGTATTTAACCGCGTTACATTTAACACATGCAGTTACATGATAAGACATTACAATTTCCAAAGAGGATGAATAAGAGCACAAGGATAGAAACAACATATGTAGAAGGCTCTCGTGTCTTTAACTGGTGGAGAAACACATTTTTAAAGACACATTTGCTTTTTTTTCATAAACATGTTTTAAATCACATGTTTTTAACAAAAATTAATTAGAACAAATATATTTAATTATATCTACAAACAATGTTATTCATTATTTATATATATTTTTAGAAAATAAATATATTATATTTAATTATGAATGTTTAACAAAATGATAAATATAATTAAATATAATACATTTATTTTAATTCATTTCTTAATGAGCTGTCACAAAGATATTTTACCCATGAGGAAGAAAAATCTAAGATGAAATTTCCCTCACATCTAAATTATTACTCCTAGAAATCAGTTAGAATAAACCAAAGAGCTTTTTATTCAATTTATTTTTTATCATATACTGTATGCTTTTGAATTTATTTCTAGATGAAATCTAAAGATAAAAGTCATTTGCATTATCACTAAACAGAAAATGATAAAAGAGAGAATAATTGTATAAACTTCATACCTCATCTTTCAATCTATTGACATCAGTGTTAAAATACAGTAGAGGGTTTTGTTTGTCATATTGCATTACTGTATTTTCCCTGTATTGAATACTTTGTTATACACAAACAAAAAGCATAAATGACCTTAAAACACACACACAGAACACACTCCTCTTTTACAGATAAACAGGTTTGTGTTTTGCTATCTTGTCCAGACCTGAAAAAAAAACAGAAAATGGTGCAACAGTAAATTGAGTCACATTGATTTTTCTGGGAAAACCTTAAGTTCTTGCCCAGGTACAGAGTAAACAACAACTCCGCCTCGTTTCATCTGAAAGACGATCTAGTGCTCGATTGATTTCTTTCAGAAGAGTGTGAACGGCTTATGGGTTGCATGTAAACACAAACTCTATTCAAGTGAAACATTCTTAAATGTTATTACTGAGTATGACTCTTCTCATACGTCTACAGTCTATTAGTGTTGTAAACATGGAGTCGTGTCAGTACAGCAACGGGAGGACAACTTTCTTAACCGCCGCTTGTCTGGTATCAGTTTCAGCAGGTCAAAACTGGGGAGCATCGTGACTTAAAATGTCACGT
Organism: Triplophysa tibetana; assembly: GCA_008369825.1. NCBI lineage: Eukaryota > Metazoa > Chordata > Actinopteri > Cypriniformes > Nemacheilidae > Triplophysa > Triplophysa tibetana. The sequence goes on from CM017907.1 coordinate 1,903,281, forward strand.
GAGCATCAGGCTCTCTGGTCTCACTTTACCTGCTAATGAGCACCTTTCAGCACATGCGGTTTAGCAGAACATTTTGTCGAGTTGTGGGCAACGGAATGTGGAAACATCTCACAGTACAGTTGGGTCTGAATGCCTTCATGAGCGACATGTCGACACGCTACTTGAAAATGTGTTTTACAGTTGTAATGGATTATTTGAAACTCTCTCTCCGGGCCAATAACACTCGTGCCATTTCACTTTAGCATATTTCCTTTCCAAAGATTACATATTTATATATGTTCACATGCTTGCTTGGGTTTCAACTGTAAGGCTGTACAAATTTAGAAAAAATAAGATCAGGTTTTGGCTCACACTTCTTTAAACCCTTCATGGAAAACCAGCTATTTCAACACGTTCACATGTTTATAATCTTAAGACTTCCCTTTTTAAGACTGGCTGATTTTCACAAAAAGGAAGCACGAGTCTAGAAACCTGAAGCTCAATACGGCTTTGTTTAGGAACTCTGAACAAAACAGGCTCTGCCATCACAACCGGTCAAATAGACGTGATGGAAATAAGTGTTAAAACGCTGTCAAATAAAAATATAAATGATTTAACCAATATCTTATGCTGATTATTATATAACAGATCATTAGAATCTGTACATTTAAACACCCATGACACTTTGATTCGCACATTATATCAGTTCAAATATGCAAAGGGCTCTTTAATATAACAAACCATGTAAAAATGTTTTATATTTCAATGACATCTTATCAAAGGTTGAAATGCATGCACTGTGAATTCATTTTTCATTTAATACAATTTTTGTTCAATTATAAATCATACTGGAGACATTTGAAATGCCTTTGTGTTATTCATTATACTTATTTTATAGAATTAAGTTTATTTTGTGGATTAAATAAAGTAAACGTTACTCAGAGTCTGACAAGGTTGACACGGTATCTACACCGGACACGACATGACAACCTGCTTGTTCTTGATTGGTTCTCGCAACATCCAGTTCGAACAAAATGTAAATTGTAATGTAAAATAATTATAATTTCTGTTGTCGTGTTGTGTTGTGTCGCATCCAGTGTAGACACGGTGTTATATTCAGCTGCCACAAATTCATTGACTTGATTCATTTAATAGATGTTTTTACCAGGAAAGTTGTTTCAATCCACAAAGTTGTTTTTATTGCCTCTTATTACAAAAATCTTCTATTTAGGCAAATAAAAGTGCAGATCCTGTTGTAAATTATACAAAGTATAGTAACATCACGCGTTCCTAGTGATCCATTTTAAATGAGTTTGAATGCTCTTTAAAGGTACAGGTACACATTTATTTGTTCTGATGAACACAGACAAAGATTTTGGATGAATGTGAGCAACTGACATTTAAGTAAAAACATTTTAATTTCGCAAATTCCTCAAAATTTCTTCTTTTGTAAGTTCTACAGTAAGTTGCTTTGGATGCATTTATATTTATTAGCATCTTTAAACCAATGCAACTTACAAATGAGAAAGCACTTCAAATAAAAACGTCTGTAAGCATCTGCATGAATTTAAAACAATATAACTGTAAAGAATATTTATTCATAGCCGTTATGCACCGTTCAGAATGGACTATAAAAGCCTCTCACACATAAATACAGATGGCACAGCTAATGAGTCACTGCCATCCAACCACTTAGAAACATACACGCAGCACTTCTACCCCAGCACTGCAAATAATTCTGACAAATGGGACGTTCCATATGTGGCTGTGTTCTGCTGCCAGTGTGCAAGAGCCAATGGGAAGCTCCAAATCTGCAATACATGCCGTGCCACACAGCACACAGTTGTTCATTGTGATGCATTCTTCAACTGCTCAGAGGCCATGAGGACAGTTTTCAATTTGACATGCAAGAAGAATTTTACCTTAATTTGTTGCATCCAGAGAAGGACGACGTGTGTTCTTAAAAGCTTTTCTGAGACAAAGCTTCTCTTTTAAGAACGTTTGGTAAACACCGGTGTATATTTGCCAGGAGTGTTATCTCCGCTTGCATACAGTCACACTGTAGATAAAGGCTTCGGATCTATGTTTGGCCTCTAAGATGCACAAATGCCTGGACCTCCAACCCCACCCATAGCGTCACTGGTGAATTGTACAAAGATATCTGTCCACATAGTTTGTAAACATTTCGGATACTTGTAACTCATTATCAACTGAAAACGGTTCAGGATGCTGTTAACGTCAAAATCTTCAAAGACCTAAAATGTGAAAACAGATTTACGAAGCATTCTGTATACAGACACGCACATCCAAATCTAAACGAACAAAGGAAATCACAACAAATGAAAAAAAAACAGGCACATATGGAAGTTTATAAGTTTGATAGCTTTATAGACTACTGTTGGCTCAACATGTTAAAAGCTTGCTCGCTTTGGATAAAGTGTCTGCTAAATGAATAAATGTACATAAATGTCATGTATGTGAAGCTTTTTAATAACGAGAAGGAAATGGAAAAGCAAAATAAAAGACAATTACTTACCAAGTGGAAAATGTTGCTCAAGAGTTGCTGCTGTGAATTGGAGTTCTTGGATGCATTTCATTCCCCATAACTCTCTCAAAACCTCACATGGAGAATAAAGAAGACACAGATGAGTCAAGTAAATAAAAAATAGTATAAAGCAATTAAAATGCATGTGGATAACATTGTAGACTTTTGGTCAATGACTTTGCTTTTTTCTGCGCACTTGAGAAATTTCAGAAAACTGATTTAATTGAGATTTGAATGGGTCTTTCTTTGCAATACCTCTTTTCTGCCGGGAAGGATTGTGTAAGGTATAAAATGAACACTGAACCACAGTAGCTGATATGGAGGAAACCGCAGTCTTTACTTCTAATGAGACGGAAAGACATTAGCAATTATATCTGCTGTCTCATAAAGTATCTTACATTTGAATCATGAAAGTTTGGTCTGAGAGCGAGAGGAGTGACTCACGTGTGTTTATGTTGAGAGACAGACAGATCTATTGAATTTATACAGGATAACCAGAAAGGCAACTGTCCATAAACAAAGCTATTAACGTTCCATTAGAATAATCTGAATCATTACCTGTTGAACGGTTTTCTCCCATGAGTTTATTGTTTTACAGACTCAGCGACTCCGACTCGGTCAGGCAGGTTTATGGCCGTTGGATGTCCTCACATCCTCTCTGTTGGCTCATTACGGCCCACGTCAGTGACTGTATTTAAGGTAATTTACGATGACAAAAAGAAGATTGAATGACAGAGTACAAATGTTTTCCTACAGCTGTTTTTTAGCCGGCTTTAAGAGTTCAGGAAATCTGACCATTAGGTCATCCATTATGGGTATTAAATGAAATGTTAGAATGCTGACATCACGTTTCTCCACGGTTCTGTTTTCCTATGAATGTATTATTCTCTGTGAATGTATTCATCTGCAAACCAGAACTACAGAGACCAAAGGCTATTTTATGTACAGATTTAGAAATGATACTGTTGGATGTTTAAAGTAACCAATCAATTTTTTATGTTATTGGTTATACTAATAAATACATTTTGACTTAAAGATCTACAAACTAAAAAATGTCAATAATGATTATTACTTTAAATAGATATATCAAAAAGTATATAAACTCACAGGAGATAAAGTCATAATAGATATATAATAAATGTTGGTGCAGGCCGCTATGTTGAGGTTACATGACCAGCAGAAGATTACACTTTTGTTTTCTAAATAATTATTGAATGACACAAATAACATTATATAGTGTATCTGTCCAATAAATGAATAATAATAAATTTAAATAATAATGCACCTTCAAGTTTGAGCTATTTTGACATTTTCTACATCTTTCAATTAAAGTAGTTTATGCTCCCAAACAAATTTGTCTATATACGCACAGGTGACAAAAACACGCTGAATGTTTTTTCTCAAACAACATCTTTCTGTTTATTTATCCCTGTTTGACCATCCAGACAACAAAGACACATTTCATGCTCCACCAAGTACATCTTCTATGCTTTTCCGCATCACTTAAATTTAAACACATGTGTGTGAGACACTTTGAATGAAACAGAATTAAAAATAGTTTGAAGCTTGTGTACTTGCCAATTCTGTTATTGTTCAGTTGACGCTCTTATAGCTCAGAAGATTGAATAAAGTTCTTAGTTGTGTTTTATCTTATCGTATTTTATATTACGTGTCAACTTAGTGTCAGAGGTTTTTCTTAAAATTGCTTGTGAGAAAAAACAGAAACTAACGATAGAATCCTTCACCTTGCAATTGCAAGGTTCTATCTGACATTTTTGTCAAATCTTATTTACAAGATGTGTATATTTTTTCTTTACATTTGGGGACTTTTATAGAAAACAAAAAGGTTTTATGTACAAAGTTAAATGGAATGCAAGAGCTTTGAAGCTTCAATATCTCAAAACTGCCGAGAATGTAGATAGAACCTTAAAACTCGCGACAAATTGTTAAAATAAAGTTTGTGAGGCTTTAATTAAAAGTAGATTGTATAGGAAAAAGAATCTGGATTTGTCTTCATTCGATAAGAAATGTTCGTGTTCATATTGAGATCTTAGTTGTAGAAATGTCAAATCTGAGCTCAGTTTATGATATTATTGAAGTCTCATCTAAAACTTTAATTTTAACATTTGTGAGAGTTCTCTCATGAGAACTTTATAGCAAAAGTTTCCATTTGCTTTCTGTTCAAACTCAATGATGTCTAGGAGAACTTTAACGTTCTCATAGGTAGAACCAATTAGGGATAAAAAACATTAAGAAATTAAAACTTAATTCACATATTAAAATTTTAAATCACAGCAATATTCAGAACGAGGAGCATTGCCTATAGAAATATTGTGAATTTTCAATCTACTTTACCCATAGTAACCATACAACAAAAGCTTTGCATGCTTATTAGATCACAAAAACCTTTTCATTGCAGTAAAGAGCTTTTCTCTTCTTCAACACAGAACAAGTCATGGATCAGCCTGACAACCTACTCTCACTAGACTCATCAATGCGTTTCTAAGTTGTGCTGTCTGTAACAATATCATTCATTAGAGCGAGGCAAACCAGGTATTCTAAGACGAATGTAAAACCAACACGAAGAAACAGTAACACATTACTATAATGATGTGGAATCCCAATGTTTGCACTTGCCTCATGGCAACAACCTCTGCAATTTGTATCATGCAAAAACCTTAACGAAGTGTTTTTTGAAACCCATTGAAAAGCCCCCCATCCCCCCGTAAGCCAACATCAAATATAGCTCCGGTCAAAAGTGTCCCTTGACTCCCTCAAGCCTGTTTTCAGCAGCTCTGATTACATGCAAATGAACTGAAGAGTCCTGTTGAGACCACCAACTCCTGTCCCCTCCTCTCCCCACAGGCTCTTGTGACCTCTGTAAGGCCCTGTTTCTCTCCTCGGGGTGTAGACGACCCTTCCCCTGACGGCCGGCCGAGCTCTGACGATACACGGGGGAGAAGCTAAGAGGGGAAAAAGGTCTATAACAGAGACAATGCGTTTCACAATAATCACCTGCCCGGCTCTCCCCCCGCCGTCCATTACACGGCATCCCTTCCACCGAAACCCTGCAGCACTTTCTTAGAGGTCAGCCAAAGAACTCATTTAAATAGAGATGCATTTATCTGGTTGCCGGTGAGTTATGGCCTGTCGGAATGGGGCGCTGCTGGTGGACACTGATTCCTACTGCTTCCCAAGATTGCAGATAGAGGAGAATCATGGGCTTTTTATTGTTTATTATCCCAGGGCCTGTTTACACTTGGTGTTTACATTTGTTTAGAAATCTAAAACTGTAATTTTATTTGTTAATCCTTAAGCTTTGCACCCTTTCCCGACTGTACAATGTTTTTTATGCCTCATACATTTTACAGGAACAATAAAATTTGTTTACAGGTCTTTTCGAATTTCAATTTGTAACGATTAAAAAATTACATGGCATATAACATAACATATAAAATGACATATAACATAACATAACATAACATAACATAACATAACAAAACACAACATATAACATATAACAATTAACATAACAAAACACAATATATAACATATGACATATAACAATTAACAATTAACAATTAACAATTAAGAATTTACAATTAACATAACATAACATATAACATATAGCATATAACATATAACATATAACATAACATATAAAATGACATATAACATAACATATCATAACATAACATAGAACATAGAACATAGAACATAGAACATAGAACATAGAACATAGAACATAGACGTTTTTTCAAATGTTTTGAAATAATAATGAAAAGGTTATTAGTAAAATAACAAAAAAAGTTTTTTCTACATTCATTTCAAAAATTTGGACCAAAGGTCTTTAAATATCATGAAAAACATTTTTAAAATGAAATAAACACATTTTAAATTTATTTAAATTAGTATCTTGAAAAATGTAAAATGTGCAATGACATGAGCTAACATTACAGCACACATTTCTCTTAAATGCGGAAGGAATAAAGAGTTAAAAGACTTCAAGGCCTTTCAACTCTTCCACATTATCCAGATCTTCATTTAACAACCCAAACTGACCATGTTGCCTCACCCTTAAGTTTTTTATCTTCAGATCTTACTGTACAAAGAGCCGAGGAGTTAAGAGTCAGGCGGAGATGTTGTGCTTGGGCTGGGTTTGGCCCCCGTTTTGATTTACACTTCCAATCTCTCCATATCTACCCTCCATTTCCTCCCATTTAGGTTTATGACTCTTGGTGACTGTTTGAAGATCAATAGCGTAGGACAGACCACTGCAGGGAAAACTGAAGCCAGACGTCTCACAAACAATGTTTTTCTCTTCCCTTTCACGTCATCTCTGTCATCTCAAAGCCAGCGTTGCTCCTCAGAACCGGGACATTGAGTGTGCCGAATGCTCCACTTAAGCAACGTTGAACAAACAGAGCCATAATGTCCGAGAAAAACCAGAGGAGGTCCAGGGGGCCTGGCTGAGTGCAGTGCAATTCAAAAAGCAGATCTATGGACCTATCAAAACTCTGAGGGTCTGGGAAAGTGTGGGACGGGTGTATTCTTGAGAATAGAGAAGGGGTTGTGGGGTGGGGAGGCTTCATTGTTGCTAATGCATTATTTAGCTTAATGTGACAGTGTTTGGGTATTAGTGCCTGTTGAAGCGCCATCATGATGGAAACAACAGAAAAAAGCCTGTTTTGTCTTCATTAACTCCAGAGTCAGAAGTTCAGATGAGGCCAAGCATGTTGGCAGGCAAAGAAAATCAATAGCTTTCATGTGCCTCGGCAAATACAAAACAGAAGGATAATTCAGTGAAATGTAGTATAAATCTGAAGAAATTGCTTCATGTTATGGTTCTGTGTGACAAGAAACTGGATAAACACCACAGGAAAGCATTCAAATGCATTGTTTTAATAAGTGACAATAAGTAAAAAATCAGGGCTGTAAAAGATTAATCTCAATTAATCTCGCATAAAATAAAAGTTGAAAAATTGTTTACATAATGTTTATGTTGTGTGCATATTAATTTATAAACAAGCATATATTTAAGAAGAATATAAAAATGAAGAATCATAAAAGTAATATTCATCTACAGTATAATTTAAATGATTGGTAATATAAATATATACATGCAAATATTTCCCAAATTTGTATACATGTATGTGTTTATAAATACAAAATTAATATGCACAGTACAGAGAGATATATTATGTTAACACAAACTTTTAGTCTGGATGTGATTAATTGCGATGAATCATTTGACAGCCCTAGTAAAAATATAAAATGTGTAATAAAGGTCCTATAAATTATATAATTCTTATGAATTTGCCAACATAAAGATGCTTGATGAAAGTTTTAAAGCTCTCAATAATCGATACCAAAAACAACCAATCACCCAAAAGCCAGAGTCTTAACAGAGGTTAATATCTTTTACCGTTCATATTCGGCACACAGCCTGCAGCACATATGACACACCACATCGCTGAATTCCCCAGACAGCTGACATCGGATTACCTGAAATCAAGATACTTCTGAGAACTTCTCTCCGGACAATGAGTAAGGGAAGAACACGCCGGTTTTGCGGTGGGCAGATTGTTTTGCGTGGGTTTTCCACCAGTTGTCCACGTATTAAGTTTACCAACTTGGCCTCTCGGTGACCCGACTGGGATGAGCTGCTTGAAAAGAAGATTGATCTGTGCGTGATCTCTGACAGGCCTGAGAGAGAGTCGTCGGGCCATGAAGAGGAGTTTGGAAGCAAGGCTAAATCAACACTGACCGCATGCCTCCCATAGCCACCGTCCGCCTGTTACACAGGGCTAAACTGACCTTGGATGCCAGGGCTACCAAATCTGCCCTCCGCACATGTGCACATCATAGTTTTACTAAAGGTTGAGGGAGGTAAACATACAAGGTGCTTGTTTTATGTTGGGTTTTCTTAAAAAATGTACCAAATAAAATGTATAAAACACACCCCAATCCCTTAAAAAAATAAAATCAAGTCTCACCAAACGTAAATTCATATACAAGAACATTTACATGACACGTCATGTTCTAAAAAACAACTGAAGTGAATACTATAAAATGCTTTAAAGGAAATATTTACTGATTTGTTCATGCATAAATAATGCAGGTTGAAGCAATTTTTAAAAAAAAATTGTCAGCTTCACTCCAAGTTATACTCGCAATATAAAGATTATATTTCTTATAGGGCTGTCAATCGCATCCAGAATAAAAGATGTATTTACATAATGTATGTCTGTGTACTGTGAATATTAACTTTGTGTTTATAAAATAATGCACATAGAGTACAGGCATATATTAGATATGAAAAATATAAAATGTGAATATCAACTTTTATTACTAGTAAATATAAATACAAGCAAATATTTACCAAATATATATGTGTTTATATATTCAAAAGTAATATGCACAGTACCACTCTCAAAAATAAAGGTGCTTTACAATTCCATAGAAGAACCTCTTTTATCTAAATGGTTCCATAAAGAACAGTTTCTGTTTCACAAAATGTTCTTGTGGAGAAAAAAGGTTCTTCAGATCATAAAAAGGTATGACAGAGATGGTTCTTTAAAGAACCTTTAACCTACCTTTGTGGACCAAAAATGGTTCTTTATGGCATCTCTGTGAAGAACCTTTTAAGCATCTTCATTTTAAAGAGTGAACACAAATTTATTATGTAAACACAAACTTTAGGATTAATCGCGACAGCGCAGATTTCTAAACCTCTCGCTCTTCATTGCTTGTACTTCTGTGGATATGTAATGTAGACACTATTATGGTTGAAGCCTCAAATATGCAAACGATATTCAGTCTAGATGTTTGCTGTCGTATGAACTCTTTGTGAACTAATAAGACAGATCACAACGAAATGTTCCACATTACACGCTGCTTTCGGATTTAGTCCTGTGCAAATAAACCTCAACTTCATATAGAAAATCAAACATTATGAAGTTAACTTGAATATAAAGTTTTGTGCACGTAATGGAAAACACGCAACCGCAATAAGGATTTAGGAGAAAACTAACTCCACCTTCATGCATTTTCATATGCTTTATTCCTTTTTCCATCATCTTGGAGATCTGTGGTTATTGTATATGCTAAATAAGCTATCATCAGGCATAGTTTGATTGAGCTGAAGATTTGGTGGACTCAGCGAGACTAGAGAGGAGTATCTTGTAACTTGGCAAGAAGAGCCATGTGCTCTAAAACGGCAGAAAGAAGAGAACACAGGCTGGTTTTCACACAGCTGTGGTAATCTAAACAGACATACCGGGCTTTAAAAAGCCAGACCTATTCAAGGCCGCCATCTCTGCTGGAGTCTGGAAACAGAACGGGAAATGGGACTGCTTGGGACGAACACCAAAAAACGAAAGAAAGGTCAGACAATCACGCAAGGATAGTAATCATGAGCGCAACAGGTTTATATCTTTGCACTTTTTACTCAAACCACATGTTCTACATTTGGCATTTCTTTAACATTAACCTCATGCTCAAAGTCATCTCACCTTTGTCCACAATAAGAACGTTTTGCAGACACCGAAAAGCAATGATGTCAGTCCATGAATCTCTGTTTTTCTCTCGAGGTCTCTTGAATGCGTTGCAAACATCTCTAACATAGGGTCTTAGAAATTTTACTCAAAATATGACACAAAAAGTGGTGCAGTGGACACACTGGCAATTTCTCAACATGTATATACAGTTTTAGATCTAGATAGGTGTCCTTTGACGTAAAACTCGTTTTACTTGATATGTAGAACATTGCTTTGGCATGCAAAAAAATGATTTACATTTAATTTACAAACAGCTGTAAATAATGGGCCCTCTATAAATTCATGTTTGATTCAGAGGTCAACACGTCCTACACATGAATGCATCTATTCCCTATACAAATCTAAAATAAACGCAACATCTGATCCGTGTATTTTTACGGTCTTTCAATGGAACCAGAGTAACTGTGCTGTTGACAGCTGTGTACTTTGCCGTCCGTGAAATGTTACACAGATGGCATGGAGGAAGAACTATGTTTGTTTGGTAAACGCATTGGGACTAAAACTAGTTGCATTTGATCAGTTCTGGCAGGGGGGGCTAGTGTGGTCTTAGCATGTCCTTGACATTTTCAGATTCTAATTTCAGGCCATCAAAACGTTACTATTGTTCATTTTATATATTGCAGCACTTCAATGCGGTGTCTGCCCTCAAAACTACATAAGAAAAGCAGCCAGCAGCACTTAAAAAAGGAGTCAAAAATAATTAATAATTTCAACAATAAGATTTATTAAGGAATAAGACATGAGAAATCATTAACATTCATTTTACAGAGTCATTTACAGCTAATCGTGTAAAGGGATGAAGCAGTTGCTCATGCATATTTAATGTGCATATAACAAAAGCCCTTGAAAATCAGCAGGTGAACTTGCCTTCGTAACATTATTTTTCCAAACAGACTGCATCTGTAATGCGCTGCTTCAGTACTTCCCGTACCATTTTCATGTATGACTAACCAAATATATTAACTTATAAATATCTTATTTAGAAAAGTAAACCATGTATAATGCATTCACATAGTACTTGCTACGTAGATGCATCGCAGCAAAGCTGGATTTATAATAAATACTAAACAAAAAAGTAAAAAAGGCAAAAGACATCGACATCAGGGGATAACAAAGAAGCTTTTTTCAAATGCCATTTTGAGCATTCGTTTAGTTGTAAAAGTGCAGGCAATGGAGCCGGACAGAAATCGAGCGCCCAGCTGATAGGATCTCTGACCGAGAGCGTATGACAGGCAGTTTTAGGCCATGCAGCTGAATTCTGTCGAGGCACTTGATTGTGTGACTTGCCACCAATTTGATTGGCCGCGTGCAAACTGTTTCGTTAGTCTCTTACACGGTGGTCATGAGTTTTAATGAGCCTGATCTGAAACGCAAGATCTTCTTCTTCAAGTTGTGAGAAGCCTTGATTTTGATGAAGGCCTTCGCCTGTGCCGCCGTCATTCCATGGGACTCCGCCTGTTTAAACTGAGGCCAGTTGACCCCTGCGCTACCTTCAGAGTCGCTGCTAGTGCTGCTCTCAGCCACGTACTCCGCCTCGCTCGCGCTTGACTCGCTGTCACCGAAACAGTTGGTGGTGTAGTTACTACGCTCATCTTCGCTGGTGTCCAAAATGGTAGAATGGAAGAGGGAGGCGCACTCCGCCGAATATTCAGAGTCGCTGCCTACATAAGCGTAGGGACTGGTGTAGTGCGCGTTAGATGGCTGGTACATGTGACCCAGCATTTCTTGTTTCTGCCTGCGATGAGCTCTCTTGAAAGCCTCCTCGTATGGGATCTCGTGGAGACCCCTCGGGCGCCGTAGGTAGTCGTTTCGCTTGTGCTTGGGTTTGGCCAGCACTGCCTCATGATGCCGATGATGCCTGTGATGTCTTTGGGAAGACGATCGATCCGTGGAGTTGGTGTGCTTCTCCAGGATTCGTCCTTCAGGGATGGAGGCAGGGATTCTCTTGGCTTTTGATGTGGACTTCTTAGAGGACTTGTGCGAGTGGTAGACATTGTCTACGTGTCGAGACCTCCTAGATCCGGTCCGATGCTTGTGGGCCATCTCGGAAACGTGCTCGGAAACGTGCGATCTGGTTTTTGCACTATTGGTGTTTTTCACTTTAACAACTTTGATGTTTTTAGTGCCACCCTTGCGGAGATTTACGTTCTGTTTTTCGCCAGCGATGTACTGGGCGCTGACCAGTTGACCTCCCTCGTCATGGCTTTGAGAAGAGGAATCAAGACTGAGCAGTTCTTGACCCATCCTCTCCACCTCCGTGCCACATCCTACTGAAGCTTGAGTCTTAGGACTCCTCTTAACAGTGCTTGCTTTCGCTGTGTGACCTGATTTGTTGTCCTCCAAATCGTAATATGAGTGTTTGTTGAGCTTCGGAGAGGAAACTGCATTTGGGCTTCCTAAATCCTGGCAGTCCTTTGATACGACACTTAGTGGCTGGCCTTTACCATCTCCAGAATTGTTATTCTTCAAAAGAAAGTTAGTATCATTGGTGGTTGTGTAGCCATTCTGTGGATGACTTGAAGAAAAAGATGCTCTGTTTGGTAAGGTTCCTTCTTTGGACTCAACACTCCATTGTCTTTGGGGCGAAGCTGTTCTTGGCTCAGTGCTTGTTGCTGACACATCTTGTAAACATGTCTGCCAGTTAGGCTTGAGGTCAGAGGTCCGTTGTTGTGGCTGGACAGCAGCAGGGCCCCGTGAGCAAAGACTAGCCTGCCTTAAAATGCTCTTGGAGGGGTCAGTGTTGATACTTGTTCGGGGTCTGTTGGTCCTCAAAGGCTGCGCTCTCCTCTGAAGCAAACCAAAGATATAACTATCCAGTCTCTTGTTTGGCAAGGAAACATGCCAGGAGGAATTCTGGGAACTCGTGGGGTGATCTGGTTTATGCTCATCACTCGATGCTTCACCCGGTTTGGTAAAGTTAAAATCATCCTTAAGGTAACCAGTCATGGATTGAAGGAAGACGGGGCTCTGAACAGCCACCGCATGTAGAGGGCTGGGATACCGGTATATGTCACCACCATTTTTGGCAATGAGGTCACAGTGGAATTTGGACACACCCTCGCTGCCGACATCTGGGAAGGGGGAGTAAGACGCAGAAAGAGACCTGTGGACTGTTCTGGAGGTCGAGTCTTCGCATTGGCAATCACACTCGGCACAAACGCTCAGCTCATCTGCCAACACCAGAAAACACAACAGTCAATAAAACCATAAAGGAATGCAAGCTTAACTATCACCAAACAGTTCATTTTTAAGAAAGTCACGTGAGAACACCCTAATGTAGATTCTTTAGTGTTTAGCTAAGTGGGTGGTTGATTAGTTTTGATGTGCTAATTAGCCTTTTGTAAGTGGCTTATAGGTGTGGTTGGGAGAGCCATCAGCAGGCATCTGAAACAGTTTCTATCCCTGTTTGGGACTGAACTTCTCTCGTTTCACCTCTGTTTACACATTCAGGCTTAAGTAATTACAGAAGGCTTACAGAACGCAGAAAACAACGTCAGTTGAAGAACTAGAAACAGATGAACAAAGACACCCTTTTTTCGGATGCCAGCTGGAGCAAACCATCAGTATTAAATAAAACACGGAGCTGCATCTGATTACCAAAGCTTGAACAGTGTTTGGAAAAGTGTTGATGGATAACACAAGCCAGAATGGCTCGGAAACCTCAAAATGTCAAACTGAATCTCACCTGCAGGCTTCTGCCGTCCGTCGGAGGCACAGAACGAGGTGTCGAGGGGGGCGCACAGGCAGGTGGTGGAACGACAACTGGACAAACACTCGCTGAAGACAGAGTTGGAGGAATTGGAGAGAGATCCTGAAGTACCGTCACTTAGCTCGTAAAAGCCTGAGAAAGATAGAAAGAGACGTTAACACTTCAATTTCACATCTTGGGGAAAAACGAGATCACGTGAATCTTGCGCAATGAGGTTTAGGAAATAATAAACTGACAGCAGGCTGATTTACTTTCAACTAAACTATTTTACGGAAACCTACATCTGAAAGCAATTTACATAACGTTGCTTCCAGGAAAGTATCAATTTGTCAAAGGAAACAGATCCGGCAACATGGCCTCCGTACATTACAATTGATATCAGCATTAAAATAGTGAAGAAAAGAACAAATCTCCCACTACAACTACAAGCAAAACACAAAATAGCTGTTCACGAAACTTTTAGTTGATGCAAATAAGACCAGCCTTCATATGGAAGAAATCTGTCGTCCCATAAATAGTAGCTAGAAGGCCATTTAAACAATCAAGACTTTCACAGAGTAGCATACACACGTGTAATCAATCTCCACTTTATATAACCTTCCTCCAACAAAAGTGCACTCAGTCCCAGCACTAAAATGACCTCTCGTATTTGGAATGTAAACTAATGGAGCCGCGCAGGCCTCTGGCACAGGGGCAGATTGTTCATATTACCAAATTAGCGCGTAAACAAAACAGCTAAGCAGTTTCCAACTGACATTAGGGCTTGCAGGTACACATGCTACTACAGGCCCAAAGCACGTAAAGTAGGCAGAGCGATATAATTCGTACGGGATGTCTGATAACTCACCCCGAGTGATTGGGGAACATTACGAACAATTAAATTCTTGTAAATGAGCCTCATTAGAAATGGAGACATCTTGGCATGCGCTAGTTGCTATCATTGCTTTCTGCACAGGCATTCGATTTAGCCAACTTGACCTTTTATCCGTTCGTAGATGTACAACAGGTACCAACCTGAGCTCGGCCGGCTGTCTGTCTCCACGAGTTCATGCGACGTCTCCGTGTCCAATCGCAGATCGCTGATCTGTCTGTCTAACTCCTGGAGCTGGTTGATCAAACCAGCATCTCGCTTCCGAAGGCAGTTCTATAAAGAAACAGTCATATTACTGTACATGTTTACACACAATGTCTGTTTTGTGGCACACAATTTTGTCATTTTCTATAGTAAAATAACTCTCTGCAACTCTCATTGTTTGATTTCTTCGGGCAGGTGTTTTCAACTGCATATGTCTCAATGCTGGTGGCCCTGATCAGACAGACATGTTTGTACGAACGACCCAAACCAAAGCGACGCCGTGTATGGGAACAACCGTCCAGCTTTGTAACACCGCTTTAGAGCAATTGGACGCGTCTGACAACGCCCGTATCATGTGATGCATTCCAAATTAAGCGTGCCGGAATGGCAGACCGAGGAAAATGTGGCCCCTTCGGAGCAGACGGTCATAGCTTCAAATGATCCATAATCTGAGACACGTTATCTGCACATTTAACTGACGTTTGCTGACAGAAAGCGCAGGGCAGATTCAGACTACATGGAGAAGTGGAATGGCGTTGCCTTTGCTGCAGAGCGAAGCTGTTAAATAGCCTGGTACTGACAGGCGGGCCGCGAGTGATTTATGGGCCCTGCGCTCTCAGCATGCTGGGCTGTGAGGACCCATTTTACACAAAGTGCCATTTGAACAGCACTCCGACGGTTATTTTGAAACGGCATCGAATTAACCCCAAACGCTGTTGATGGCCTGGGCTTAGTGCCTACATTCCTGTTTCATTCTGAACATGCTCAGCCTCAAACTCTGTCACAGACATTTGCTTCATTTGTTCATGAACATAAGGTTGTTTTTTTCAGACTGCATTGCAGCTCTTCTTGCGACCCATTGGGGGAAACTTAAACCGCTTGGATACGTGTCTGAGGCTCGAAAAGCCGGGAAACAAATCAAAACCTTGTAATTCCTTCCTGTGTACAAAACATTAGCTACAATGCAACTCCCAAGGAGCTACAATAATGGAAATGTTTGCAAATAGTCTTAAGTGGAACCAGGTGTCTGGTCATGTTAATCTTGGTCATCCTCTGAGACAGCAGGGGGCTTGAGCCGGGCTTTAAAAGTTCATTTCCATTGAAACTCCTCAACTAATCTCATTCAGACCCCCCTGGATCAGCATCAGAAGCACAGGAAGTTTGATTTAAATGCCTATATGAAGATTTCAGGGCACCGGTGTTCCGAACTAAATGCAAAACATTGTACTTTAATCCAAGCCATTACTTTTGTAAATAGGTGCACAAAAACTTAACTTATTATTGCCATTTGAAATGCAAGATCCCCGTTTTATATAACGGACTGCTTTTAATCCGGTGCATGTGTTCGTGTAAAATCGTTTGTTAAGTATCTGTGTCTTGTTTTTGTTGTTAATTATAGTTTCACACCCACCGGATATCACCTTTACTAGAAAAATGCTAAATAAGTAAAAAACAATATAAACCCATTTTTTATTATTACTACGTCAACCTCATTCTAACTAAAAATAAGTTTCATGAAATAATGCCTAAAATGATGTCCTAAAATAATAAACTTCGATTAGACGGTATAAATAGTACAACAAAAATGTCCTTTGAATGCATAAACAAAATTGCAAACAAGTAACATCTTTTTCTGTAATATCAGATTGGTTGAACCAATCGATACCGTGGGAGTACCGCGATACATTTGTGATATCATGGGAATAATACGGTACCGTAGGATTCCCATAGTTATTTTATGCATAGTGTCAATATTCCAGGATATCGAAGTGCCGTGGTATGAAAATTCATTAAAAATGTCAGTGATTAAAACAAAATAATTGAACTCACCAGTTGTTTTCTGAGCAATAAAATATTCTCCTCCAAAAGTTTCTCTTCGTTGTTCAGATAACTGTCCTCCAGCACAACGCTCGGGTTCTCCTGTTGAAAGTTTAACACGCTCCGGACCAGCAGCTCCTGTCTCTGCCTCACGTACTCCAGTTCGGCCAGACCCGCGACAGTCGCGTCCAAGCGCTCGCGGGTTCGAACCCGCTCCAGGTCCGCGTCCCGGGAGCGCGCGTCGCCTTCCTTCCGATCGCGCATTATGAGCGCAGAATAATCCCTGGACATCAACATCTCCGACAGCTCGTGCATTTATACATCCGACAATAATGACCTTAAAGGAGTCTGATCACACCTTCTGAGACACTTATTACATGTCTGAATCCACTCATTAAAAGTGATGTTGTCGAACCCGAGAAGATCCCGAAAATTTTAATAAACAGAAAAAAGGCACAACGGTGTTTGTCCTCTACTTATAGTGCATTGAAAAGCATGATGTCCTTGATAAGGAGCAGGAAAAGTCCAAATGTTGTGTCAGAGGGAGAAAGAGACGTGATGTGAACAGTCCGCGCGATGCTGAGCTCTGGATGTGAACAGCGAACCAGACTGAGCGCTCAATCAATACTCACGCGCTCTGAGGAAACCCACCGGTGATGCCGAGGGGTCCTATCGCCCGCCCAGTTACGCCCATCGATCTCCCTTTCGTTTAGTAACTATTTCAATAAAATGTATCAGAATTTAAGATAAACCATTAAGAATTGCACAAAAGTCAACATTTCTGTTACTTTTTATGTTTCTCTTTTATGTTCTCTAAATTTTTTTTTTAAAACTATAATTCTGCTTATGTGTTGAATATAATTTTTGGCTAGTGAAAAAAAAAAAAAAAAAAGAGTCCAGTTTAAAAAGGCAACTTCATATTACCCATACATCCGTTTGAATTTTTTCACATAGTTTAAATAAATAAATCTACATTAACATTTACATTTAGTCATTTAGCAGACGCTTTTATCCAAAGCCACTTACAGGTTGGGTAAGCAATTAGGACAGCATAAGTACAACAAAAGAATAAGTGCAATCAAAAAGAAGACTGGTCTCATAGAACCCAACACAGTATACAGAACCATTCATACATTTTTTTTTTAAAAGAGTTAAGAAAATAAAGTCAGAACAGAGCAGTAAGATGTTGGCGGAAGAGATGTGTTGTCAGACGTTTCTAAAAGATGGCTACAGACTCTGCAGATCTTGTAGCATCGGGCAGATCATTCCACATAGATGGAACAGATCCGGAGAAGGTGAGCGGGAGAGATTTTTTACCTTTATGGTATGGCACCACAAGACGTGGCACCAAAAATCTAGATTTTAAATTGTGAGGTGTATTCTACTAAGGTTTCATATCATAACTATTTTATAAACTATTGCATACACGTATTACTCCAAATACATAACTTTCACAGGATATTATAGCGATAATGCCCAAAACCACGATATTACCATGGTATCATGTCTCAAACAAGAACAACATCAAAAAACAAACATGCACATTAAGAAAAATGATCTCGATAATTATAGTGTTTGTGCAATATAATCAAATTAAGAGGTGGTTTAAAGTGAAAATAAGCACTGAGCCTGGTGTGGCCTTCTTTAATTTGTTTTATCAATAAAAGTATAATAACCTAATAACATGTTTAATAACTTACATTACGGATAATTATAATTACAGATAATTACAGGAATTACGGATAATTTATTGGAAACTGAAGATTTATGGATGTGATTAAAAGGTGTGTGTGAGTCTGAGATGTTCAGGTGTAGTGACTGCCCTCTACTGTTCTTAAAATACAAGCTGATGTCCAGTCCTTTGAAAAACACTTAAATGGGGATATACTGTAAATATTAATGACAGTATTAACTTTTCTAGCTGTTTAAGCATATATCTAAATGGAAAGTCATGGATTTTTACTTGGTTTTTAAAAGAAGGATCATTAAAACACGTGTTCAAACATCCTTACTGGTAATAGACTACACAGCTGCTTCTATAAGACGCTGATGTCCCATTTCTCAAGCAGCACATTAGTCAGAACCACGCAGAAACCAAAAGCAGACGTCTGATTTGTTAAAAGCGAGCAGCTATCATCTGTGAAACGGATTAAGAATTCACATATAGAGGGTGGAGAAATGTGATTGTTTTGGCAGAGCTGAAGCTAATTAAAGTTTCAGACACAAAGAAATGTGGATTTATGCAGATTTCGCATTAAAAAACTCGTTTATTATATTGATATGCATATTTAATCTCAGCATTTGATAAAGCACAGCGTAAACTTATTTAAAGAATCATACTAGGGTGCAAATGTGCATTTGCTTTTTGGAAATATATTGTGAAAACATTGTGTAAAAGAAGTTTTAAGAAGCTTTAACATTAAAGTGTATCTGTTAAATAACATCACTCTTTAAAAACAAACTAAAGTTTAAAAATCTAATTTTGAGATAGCAAGCATCAAAGTTTGTTTTGAGCCTTTAATTTATATAAGATTTAAATTTACTTAGTCAATTTCAAAGACATCAAAGTTATACGTTCACAGAATCTTGTTTACTTTCTATTTGATTATTTTAGGTAGAAAACAGTAAATCACAAAACAATTGCCTTTAGCTGGGTTCTCGAATATGGTTTAGTAATGATTGGTAACTGCCATAAAGTTATTGTAAAAATTATGGTGACACCTTCCTTGAAGCATGCATGTATAATTGGATTATATCAGTTATTTAAGGGTTAAATGCATTATTATTTTTCATATTGTGTGTTGTAATGCATTAAAATGTAGCTGTGAAGAAGTTTAACCAATTTAAAATGTGTTGTGTAACAATGAATTGCAAAGTGTTATAATGTTTTAACTGTAAAAACAATTGTTTATAAGACAAAACGATGCATTAAAAGGGGCATTACAATGCTTTAAAACTACTATTATACTGCATTATACATACATGTTTCAAGGAAAGTGTTACGGAAATATTTTTTTATATATTGAAGATTCGTTTATAAATAATCTCTGGGTTGACTGAGGATCTGGGAGGGGGTCTATGGGTTTACACAAATTATACAACAAGAGACAAGCAAGGTATACACTGTATGTTCAGTCATATATTCAGACAAAAAAAATCCAATTATAAAAAGGAACATTCACTGCGTATACTCATCCGAATAAATGAGTTTACCCTGCAGCTGTGATGGATAGACTCATTCTGCGTGAGGGCTCCGCATTCAGCATGTCTAATTAAAAACACTGCACCTCCAAAACCCCCGTCCATCAAAAGCAGCCGACGGTTCAGACAGTGTGTGTGATTCACAGCTAAGCAGCCATTGAAGAGTCAAGAGAAGACCTTCGGCAGACAGCACAAAGCTTAATCTCTCCTCTAAACATGATTGAGAAAAGGGACGCATGGCTGCTTGTATGAGGAACAGATGTTTGTAACACAGCTGGTGATGCTTCTCATAGTTCCCTGAATGAAACATTATCCATGCTCCAATCTTAACAAGAACACAGCAATAGATGCGGAGAGAAAGAGCGGCTTTAGGGCACAAACTCTGACGGCAACAATATTTCGACAGGGTCATGACTGGCGGTCGCCCTCCGGGGTGAGATTATGGGACAGGAAGTGACCCGGGATATACACACATTGTAATTGGATCAAAGAGAGAAGCCTTTGTGCCATCAGAATCAAATCTTTTAGACAAACAGGATAGACTCTTAGTTTCTGAGTTTGTGGATCAGAGTGATCGCATTTGCAATAAAGGGGTTAACTTTGGGCTTATAAAACAGAAATGCCTCATTCAAAGAAACAAAAAGAAAAACCTGACCCAAAAAACGCTAGAAAGTCTTGCGTAGACTAGCTTCGGTAGTACAAAGTCACAATTGTGCTTTAACCTAATCCAATCGCTCACAGTAATTACCTTATGAATTTTCTAAGGCCCATTAAACCAGAACAGGAGCCCATTATGTCGCACTGGCAGAAACACGAGGAATAAATTAATACATCTAAATACATCAAAGCCAGCGCCGTTCCTTATACCGAACAGTGCGGACAAATTGAGCAAACGCACCTTGAGGATTTATAAACGTGGTCCCAATCGTCACCTCTCACCTATATCCCGTGTCACGACGGACACAGAGCGCTTTTATAAAACCCATCAGTCGTAATACTGATCTTATTACTTTGAAATTACACCCAACGTTTGTGGCAGTGATCCAAAAACAACTAGTTCTAGGTGTTTGGTGAAGTTTTCCTAAAGCGGTGGAAGTAAAAGCATTGGAAAACATTGGATCAGGATGCATTTCGATATACATTCAGATGGAAATTGAAACGGGAGTGCACGTGCACTTCTTAAAATAAAGGTTCTAGGATGGATCTATATATCGGCTTATAATTGGAATCAGTCAATAAAAGCAATTTTTCACTCTATTGGCCATCGACCGATAGTTTAAAAACAGCCAAGGATCAGGGCCTGTCAATCAAAAGAGCACAGAAAAATGCAGTGAATTTGTGCTCTGTGTACAGTTTGTTTAGAAACATCTCCAATTTGATGTTCGATATTAATAGTCATTATATGAATTGATAACATTAAGAAATATTAAGTTAACCTTTAGATTTGTTGATGTGAGTTAATGTAAGCACCGATCGTCAGATATCACTCTTAATAACCGGCTATCGAGAAATTTAGTATCCGGGCATTTCTATTCTATAAAGGGTTCTTCACTGTGATGCCATTGGACCAAAGAACCCCGAAAGATCCTTTTAGTCAATGTTTTTTTTTAAAATAAACATTTCTTTTTTATAGTCCCTGGATCATTTTTCCATTACAACGACCCCATACAGCTTGAAAAACCTTTACTTGCAAGAACAGCGTGTGTATTTTTAGTTGGAGTTCAGATGACATTGTGCAACTCATACAAGTGTCAAGGTCGAAAGCTTTGTTTGTAATTTGAAAGGCATGACTGTTCTCTTTACCACACACTGTGAGAAACCACATGCCCCCCAAACTCTGCAATCACTCATCAATAATGTCACAAGATGCTTTGCGTGATACAATAATGAAAACTACATTCTAAGCATCTGAAGAAAGGACAAACATTTTGTCAAAATCAATTAAAACTTTTCCAGAAGAAGGAAGTGTAGGAAACCTTGTAGATAAAGAGTGGGGAGATTTAAAGGAATGTTCAACATCTGTGGCATGCTGACGACTACCACAGGCAATGATTCCAGCCGTCCTTCAGTTTGTAAAAACAAACTAAATCACTTCCAATAGAAGTCTATTGAGCAAGGCTCTCAATGGATCAAAAGCAGGAATTTTAAAACTGAATTGTTACACGCAATATTGAATAATATGTGGGCTTTAAAGTAATCTAGTGTAAATGGTTCTGTTAGCTGAAGCTACCGTTGTAGCTGAAACATTTTGGCTATTTGAAACCAATCTATGATGAATTTGTGTCTTTCTGCTAATATGATTTTCATAAACAGGAATTTCTAGAAATTCAAGATGAGTATTCTTAAACCAGTGTATTTTAATGTTTCCCAGTGCATTGTCTTGTCCCGTAGACTGTAGGCACATTACTGTGACCTCAATTGTACCTATTTTTATAAGATGAGAGATTCTTTTTTCTCATAGAAGCATGTCACAGATGCAGTCCTGTATTATAACGTGAACATTAAGACAGATGTAATTGAGAAATAATTTAACCAATTCCCTGTGGTCTGCAGTTTTCTTGTCCTTTGCGGTTTTACTGAAATCAGAATGTATGGATTGATGACTAAGGTAGCAGACAAGAAGACGAAACGCACAACTGAATAATAATGGAAACCCAAAGCTATTATACATTTCCCATGAGGCTCCACCTAATATTAGACCAACAAATACATCTAATGCCTCTATGCTATTTTATACTAAGGTGCGCCTATTTTTCACTCTGTTCGATATCGTATGATTGTTTTAAACAATATGGAATTCTTTATGCAAGTTTACAAAAATCTAAATGTACATCCCTGGTGTAATTGTGCATCATTTGAGCATGCTGTGTGCTGTGTTTGACCTTTTTTATGTTTTTCTTATTTCTCCTGTAAAGCGGCGTTGGAACAATTCACATTGTGAAAAGCGCTATATAAATAAAATTGAATTCAATCTCTGAAACAACCCTCAGATTCGCCTCAAGTCACCTAAAGGGCACACATGCTATTGGTCAATAGTTACCAATAGTCAAAGCATTCATTTAATGTAAACTTAAACAAGGTTACAGTAAGATTATGATTTAAAAAAGTGCCCAATTCAGAAATGTAAAGATGTTTTTAAAGACGAACCTCCTCCATTGGGTGTGGTGGTGTTTCAGAAACTGTGTTTTTAGGTTTGGCGACAAATAAATAAATACAAAATGTAAGAAAGACGAATTAAAACATAGATCGTGCAAACCATGATGCATGACAAAAGTCAATGCAGTAGTATTTAGTATCATTGTAATGTTTCTGCAAAGACAAATTCAATTTCAAGAACTTTTAAGCAGAAAAAGAAGTACTTCAGAATGTAATAACTGAAATTATTTAAGATGTCAAAACAAGTGGCAACACGTTTCGCAAAAAATGCTTTTAGGTTTGAAATTAAATGAATAAACAATAGACCTACTGTACAACATATCTCAGACACTTTGAGGTCGGTTATTTAAAATGTTAGTGGAACATTATATAACATCCTATTTCTCATGTGATGGATCTCATTGTGTGCACTTTTAGCACTTTTATTGTGTTTTCAAATGCAGCGACATTCAAGCTTTCCTGTAGCTCAGTGGTAAGAGCATTGCGTTAACAACGCATGGTTGTGGGTTCGAACCCAGGGGATTGCAAACACCTATGTAAAATGTATAGGATAAAGCAATGTAAGTCACTTTGGATAAAAGAGTCTGCCAAATGCCTAAATGTAAATGTCATACATGTCCATTACATTCCACACATCATCTTCATCTTTAAATGTCACAGTCAAATCACAAAATAAAACATAATACATCACACACTGCGAAACAATCTGTTATGTGGGATAAAATGTAAAGCAATGAAAATAACTTTTTTTTCGTCTAAAAAGTTAATAAGACTGTCACTTACAGGCCTGGTTGTCATGTTCTTCATTGGATGTTCTGGATTTGTGGTTCTGTAATGCAGCTGCTCGTTCTGTGTTCTGCCATGAAACAAGATGAGTAGAATCAAAAACTCTTTATGGGACAAATAGCGTTCCAAGTACTGCCTGAAACACATTAGTATAGATGAGAACAAATTCAAAACAACATAAATACAACCAAATAATGTAGCCATTCTTTCACAAGACTTCATTTTACAGTTTAACAGGCAAGGCTTAATGTTAGTCCCAGACTCAAAAGAACGTTTGATCCGTCTTATCTGAAAGTAACTTGCCCCGACATATCTTTAAAATACAGGCTACAGATAAGGCTCGTCTGTGAAACCGGCCTAAAGATCATATTTATGCAGAACACAGTTTTTCCAAATATCAAACAATTCACATGATTCTCTCAGCGCTCATGCTTCTATCCTGCATTATTAAGTATTGACAGAGCAAATCTTTATTTGCATAACAGGTTCTTTAGACAAAACATAATTAAACAGTTGAATATTTTTTCCATGGCAGCCAAAACGTCTCGTTCACTTTTAAGCAAATATTGAGTCACTGAGATGGAAGTTTAATCTGAACGTAATGAGTTCCACGCGGCGGTCCGTTTCTCGACTGAAAGAGATAATACCGATTGACATATTGCTCTGCTTTTTCTAATCTCCGCAGTGCTCGCTTTTACCTGGAGGTTGCCGGGATGCGGTTGTCATGACAACGCCTTATCAGCCACCGGTGCGCACCCACCTCCATACCCTGCCCTCCATCGTTCATCGCAGGGATTTGTGCGTAATTAAAACACAGTCACGATGCTGCGGATGCTTTATTTCAGGAAAAGCCCCTCTGGGTGTTTGAGACGGGTCGGACATAAGAGGTGCTGTGTCTTAAAATGAATACCAGTTTTGCTTATAAGGTCATAACCTGCAGAAGATTCTCTAATTTATTCAATATTAGTGCGAGACAGATGAGTTTGTGTGTGTTGTGATTTCAGATGGGTCACATATTTTTGAATAATGAAAGCTACGGTGTATAATAGGGGGTTGCCCTAGGCAACCGGTTTAAGCATCGCTGTGGTTTTACGCAAATTAATATTCCATGTATTCATTTATTTGGCAAGTAGCCATTGCATTAATGGAATAATATGCGGTCAGCCAGCCATTGCTGCAAAATACAGTCCTTCAGGCTGCTTACTTATCTAAAGAAAACGACAGCAAAGCCAACTTTAACATCCCAACATGGCCTTTTTCAGTTTGGCTAAATGGACATAACAAAATGACAGGCGTAAAATTCACCCACGATGCATTTAAACAGTCTGTCAGCACTCATATATATCAGCGTGTCAACATTTCAGCAATGCACTTATCGGTATCTTATATGCTAATGTTTTTGAAACATGATTAATATCCTTAGTTTCCAGCCCATAATAATACCGCTGTAGCTCTGGGTAATTGCTTTCCTCTGATTGATCAAAGCGTCCATTATAGCCTGACACTGAAATAATACAAAAAAAATAAACGTGTTCCCTTTTAATTCAAGAATAAATTAAATAATACGCAGAGCTGATTCAATCAAACACAAGGGAGTGGAACAAACTGCATAATCGTACTATGAAAGCACAAACTCGCTATTTTAAGGCCAACTTTCCCTCGACTCAGTTACTCGACACGGTCTGAGAATGACTCTCGCCACACACAAACCCGTCTGGATTTTCATCACACACTTAATTATACCGGGATGTGTTTACTCAACACGACATCTCTCTCACTATCATATCGCTCGCACCATCGGAGGCGTAAATCACCGTGCCGACCGGTTTCCTCATCTTTGGCGGGGTCCCTTAATAGCCTTAATTAAATGGCGACTGCGGCTCCAAAAATAACTCGGAGTTTCCACCGACCTAAAGGCCAGATCAAACAAACATCTGCAGAGGCCGAAAGTGACTGTGGTGAGGGTGGGTACCAGAGCAGGTCCTGAGAGACCCATGCAGGGTTCTCACAGACGTCACAGAATAAAAGATGGACTACATTAGGGTCTGACTGTTTAAAGATCTGCTTCATGTTAAGAAAACTGTGAGGTTTTCCTGCCTGCCTCCCATGTCCCCACTTCAAAAGTGGAGCTGGGTCTCTCCTAAGCTCCGGGATTAGGTTCTGATTTCTTCGGAGATGCTCGGGTGCTGTGATGTCTGTCTGCTCTCCATCAGGTGAAAAATATAAACCAGATTCACTGCCAAATGTGAATTATGGATACGTGCATGTACATTCTACCTGTCTATCAAAAATGGTCGATGGGACTTTACATTGTGAAGTTTTGTAATAATATTAAAGGTACATGTAAAGAAGCAAACATTTTTTTTCTACAAAATTGTTACACTTACTTTAGATGAAGGAAGCTTCCTCATGGTGGTCTGAAATCACACACAGCAAAAAACTTTCATCTCGCAAGTCATGCACTTACATTAATATTCAATGACATGTCTAAACTATGCATTTGAATTTAAATGTGAACACCGACAGGATTTTTAGCCACTGACTTTGGTCTGTTCCTCACATTAAAACTATTGCATGCTTTTTAACTTTCTTCAAAACGTCTCATGGTCATCCACATAATAAACAAGGTTGAAAGAGAGTCAGAGCATGAATTTAATGCACGGCTGAAGTCAAATAAGAAACAGACACGGGGACCATTCGGTTAGCGCTAGAAAATTTCGGACTACAATAATGACTTCAATAAGGAGCGAATACATTTAACGCAGTTAATATTTAACAGGGGTCTGGTACCACAATCTTTAAAGCTCAGCTGTCAGCGTTTCAGTCGGATCTCTAAATCATATTTTCTGCCACACAACATCTGCGGTATACCTTTCAATAGTCCTCCCATTTACCATGAAAGTTTTAAGACTCTCCCTCTAGTTCTGTTATTTTCAACCATTAATCAGATCACTGAAATAGCACATGAAGAGAGAGAGAGAGAGAGAGAGAGAGAGTATTGTTCTCAAAAAGGTGCGGAGGGTTAGAGAGAGATGGAAAGTGAGCAAAGAGAAACACATCAAGTGTACCTACAGAGGATTAATTCTTTTTTTGGACATTCAAGAGTAAAGAAAAGATAAAAATACTAGAGAGAATATCTCACATATCCAGGACACATCTGGTCAAAGCAGTTGGAATATATTCATGATGAGCATCTCTCTGACAGTGTACAATAAAATCAACATCAATCTCCAGTCGTTTTCCTTCACTCATGTGTATTGTGTATCTTTCACCAAGTTGAATGGGAACAAATACATTTCAAATATGTGGAAACAACAAACAAATACCTCCGAGGTTCCCGAGGGCACGTCTATCAGAAGCAGAAAAACCAAGATATGTTTCACCGGTGACAAACACGATGGCATTTCTTAGAAATACATTCCAGTCTGTGGAGCTACAAATAATGGAGGATAATAAATAAAGCAGGCAAAAATGTCAGGAATGGTTATTTGCATTCACAGGCGTGTCAAAGGCATTATAATTAACATTCTGCATGTGAAGTAAAGACCCTGTGTGTGTGCAAACACATTGAATTAAATCTAGTTTGGGCTCAGCGCCCGAGGCACGGCTCAAAAACACAGCCTGACCATCGCAAGACAGCTGTGGACAGCAGGCTTCTAGCTTTTAGCCGATCTATCTCCGGTCCCAATGGTCTCTTACTTATTCCGCCCATGCTTTTCTTTTCTGTGTGGGAAGGTATTAGCGATATAGTCCCTCCTCAGCTTTTGTTTTCCTGTCTTCACTTGTTTGATTCACTAACTGCAAATGTTTGTGAATAATTAATGCTCTCACGGCATATACACACCCCTCCGCCTCCATCCATCTTAGACAACGGACAAGCACCTAACACATCTGATGTTTATGCAATTCATTCAACTTTACTACAGCTTACAAATCAAGATATGGGATGTTATGTTGTATAGAAATCAAGTTATATCATGTTTTAAAAAACAAGGAATGATATTGTGTGTGCAACGTGTCTTTGAAATCTGTCGTAAAATCAAATTATTAAATTATAACATTTTAGTTATGGCCTTAAAAGTGAGCTTTATTGACTTAAAAAATCAATTATATTATATATTTTTCAGACACAGTAGTTATAATGTTTCATGATTTTGTACAGAAGTTGGCTCCCTAAACATTAAATAGTATCTTTGACATGGCATTATTTGGTCAATATTAAAGATATCAATGGTATAGTTTCATTTTCCATTATTTTGGACGATTTTATATGGAAAACACAAAAAATTCTTTAGCATGGGTCACATTTTATCAACATTATAAGTCATTTCCAACCTTCAGAAAACATTAGAAAAACATTGGTATGAAATGGTAGACCTATTCTTACAGTGCTGGTGGAACATTTGAAGAAACGTTTTCAGAACTTGCTAGCAAAACATTCATAAAACAAATTTTTCTTAGATGGTCAATACTAAAGATAAATGCAATGCTATTTTATTCTAAATAAAGGTGCTTCATGATGCCATATAAGAACCTCTTTTGTCTAAATGGTTTTATAAAGAACCTTTAACATCCAAGAAACCTTCAGACAAAACAGCTCTTTGTTGCGAAAAAAGGTTTTTAAGATCATAAAAAGGTAAGAACTAGAGGGTTCTTTAAAGAACCTTTGACTAAATGATTCTTTGTGGAACCAAAAATGGTTCTTTTACGGTACCGCTGTGAAGAATCACAGAAACACCTTTATTTTCAAGAGTACTCTCTTCTTGAACATAGACGGTCATTGTCAGGACTGTGTAGATTCTCACTTGCGTTTCTCTCTACAGCTGCTGAAACAGCTGTCTGTGTTGGGGGGATAAAAGCCGTTTTACTTCCTGTGCACTCAGCACGGCTGCCATCTCTGCCTCAAAGGATAGTGCTGAGGGTCAGCGACTGCTCTCAGAACAAACATCTGGACACATCTGCTCCTAACACAACCCTTCCCTCACCCTCAATAAAATGCATATCTGTGACTTTGCCGAAGCAGGCCAGGGTACAAATGCATTTCACCGCGACACTCGTGTGATGTTTGCACGGCTTAATATCAGCACCAATGTATTGAACATAGATTGATTATATGCCCTCGCACATCTCGCAGAGAGGAGAAAATCAATGTGCTTTGCATATCAGCTGACTCTAGATCCCAGATGGGTCACACCTCTAGAGATGTTTAGATGACTGCTTCCAATGCACTCTTGAAAAGACAATTGATAATTGAGATGTTTCATAAGCGAAGGTCATCTAGATAAGAACAACACTGATGTTTTCCTCCCATCCTGTTTTTTTTTATTAAAGATAAACACTGATTTCACACAAATCAAAGCGGTACATGAGCTCCTCTGTGATGTTGCGAGGTCGGAACAAAGAGGTTGACTATTTGTCCATCTATCATGTGATCTAGCAGCCTTATTTCCATAAACACATCAAGTCCATATGTGGCCCTCTACTGGATGCCAAATCTTAAGCTGCGTATCTTATCTCGGGCCAAGCGAGGAGCCATTAAAACACATGGAAACAAAAGGCCTTTCACACTTGAAATGGATAACCCCGGGTTATTCTGAACCTCAGGTAAACAGAATCCTGGGTTATCTGTTTCACATTTCACACTGTTTATAATTTACCAGGGGTTAAGAGATGACCCTGGGCACTCATAACCAGTGTTCGGAAAGTAACTCTAAGAAAGTAATGAATTACTAGTTACTAATTACATATTCAATAGTGTGATAAGATTACTGTACAAATGACTCTCTCCAAAAAGTATTTTATTACTTATTAGTTTCTATATTCTATCAACCTTGATTAGTTAAGTGATTCAAGGATAGACACAAAACGTCTCCTAATTAAGTAAAATAAATTATATAAAACGACAAAGTAGACTTATTAACTGACTAAAGTATTACAAACATGAGAACGACACATTAATAAGTTTATTTTAAAGTTGCACTTTGAAATTTATTGTCAATTCCACTATTGTATACATTACACCATATTTAGTTCAATTACACCCAAAGTAACTGTAAATAAATTAAAGAAAAATAAAAGTAATCCCTTACTTAAATTTAAGGGAAAAGTAATTCAATTACAGTAACTAATTATTAAGTAACTAGTTACACCCAACACTGTTCATAACCTGATGTTTCTCACTGTGAATCACTTGGGTTAACAATCTAATTTGCATATTTGCGGTGTCAACGATCATTATTGGATAAATACTGCAGCGTCAAACTGTCTGAATAAAAACACGACCTTCTCAAACTGCGATTAACCCGGTATATCTTCATTCTAAGCCCAGCTTTTATCCCTGGGTGGATGAACGATTCACACCTGTAATTTTAAAGCAGGGTTATCACTGTTTTTGCAGGATTAACCCCGCATTGCGGTGCCAACATGTGCAGTGTGAAACGAAGCGGGGGTAGAATGATACGACCAGACGCTTAGCAACGGACACCCAATCAAAAACTGAGCAGCGCTTAGTTACTTCATTTCACATCTGTACACAGTCACAGAAACTCGGTGCGCTGTGTAAACAATACTTTATTTGAGTAAGTAAGATCTTAGGAGGCTTAAAACAGCCAAAAAGGATTTGCGTCATTTGTCATCTTTTCCCGGATGCGGAACAACGAGGTATTTGGTTATCATGACTGTTGACACCACAAATATGCAAATTAGACTGTTAACCCAAGTGATGTACAGTGAGAAACATCAGGTTATGAACACCATAGGTTATCTCTTAACCCCTGGTAAAGTATAAGCAGTGTGAAACAGATAACCCAGGATTCTGTTTACCTGGGGTTAGGAATGACCCGGGGTCAACGACTTCAAGAGTGAAAAGCCCTATAGTGCGTGGTAACTTTAAAGAACCAAAGACCTCCTTGTTCCGCATCCGGGGGAAAATGATGCCCATCGCAAATCCTTTTTGGCTGTTTTAAGCCTCCTAAGATCTTACTCAAATAAATAAAAACTCAAAGGACTGTTTACACAGCGCACAGAGTTTCTGTGACTGTTTTTGATTGGGTGTCCGTTGCTAAGCGCCTTGTCATATCATTCAACCGATACGTTTAACACACCCTGTTAAAGCGGTGCTGACCCTGCTTCGGAGCCAAGTTTCAGAACCCCGGGTAAAATGCAGGGATAACCCCGCTTCAAAATGACAAGTGTGAAACATTTGTTGACTCGGGGTTAAAAGCGGGTTTAGAATGAAGATGACCCGGCAGTGTGTAGTGTGGTTCAGTTTGTGATGTTAGATATAAATACAGAAAAACAGCTCACTTGTCTCATGTTAGGGATCTTTGTAGTGTGCAAAAGAAAAGCTATTCTGGCTGGTGTCCAGTATCTCTATTAAACCCCAGAGAAGAGTCATCAAACTCCTCCCAAACGCTCATTAAGAAGCATTCATGCCAAAAAATCGGCAGCGTTCGTCCAGATCTCACATTTTATTTCATCAAACATGCTATTAAATAAGCTCATCTTCCCATGAGTGCTGAGGTATCCGAGCGTGGTGCACACCCTATGACAACACCGCAACCGTTCCAGCTTTTCACAAAATTCAGATAATTAAAAAGAAGGAATAGAGGGAATAGATTTATCCTTCGCTTTCCTTATCCTCCCTTATATAAAGGCTAGATGTCGAAAAGACGAATATATGTGGACGTGACACGAGTGAGATTCACAGCAGGTGGAGGGTTGAGGGCCTGACACGAGGGAGTGATTCATACGGCAGGTGCTGGGTACCACGGGTCATCCGGGTGAAATCCTCACGTACTAAACCTGAACTGCGGTCATTCATCAATGCAGGGACACAACAAAGCCATGGGACGCTTAAATGGTCGAAATCCAGCAAGCAAGTCATTTATCTTCTAAAGCTCTTGGTTTGAGGGGGCAGGATGTTCTTCGTCCTGGTTATCGTGACCTCGAGCATCATTACTCACAGTCATCAGACTGCTGCGGTGGAGTAAAGATATCATCACCAGGTTGATCAATGTCACCTATATACTGAGGAGGACACAGGTCGAAGATCTCCGGTGTGTAAGGAGGATGTGAAAGTGCTGCTTCCATCCAGATTGCACTTTTATGGTCCCTGACTGTTAGCTTTGAGTCTCCGTCATGATGACAATATTAGCTTTCAGCAAAGATATGACCAGAAAAACACAATTATTTTATCATTTACTCACAAACCTGTATGAGTTTCTTTTTCTGAGGAAGCAAAAGAAGTTTTGAAGAATGTTGGTAGCCAAATAACATTGGCTCCCATTGACTTCTATTGTATGGACATTTCTCAAAATATCTTCTTTTGCTTTAGACAGAAGAAAGATTCACGTACACTTTTTGAAAGGCATGGGTGGAGAAATGATAACAGATTTTTTTATTTTTGAGCAAACTATCCCTTTAAGCTGAACTCTGCATCAGCCTGGTGTCTGTTCCTCGAATCCAAAGCCCTCATTGAAAACAAAAGACTTCTGGTCATGTCTCTCTAAATCACTGTCAATGTGAACGCCTCTTAAATTTATAATTTTCACTGTTTGTTCAGCCATGCTTTGCGTTAAGAATAATCTACAAAAACAGAGATCTGGAATTTTCCCAAATGCATCGTCCATCTAAAGTCGGCAAGATTAAATGCGACATCTAACCTCTTAAGAATGTCCACAAATGACAAGAAGATTCCAACCAGCCACTGACATCACGAGCAACGCACCGAGCACAACTAGTGGCAGTACCCATAAGGTCTAATGCACCAACCTATGACAGAAACTGTTAGGGAGAAGTTACCCAAAATTGATCAATCATATACTCACCCTTACGTCTGTCCAGACCTGTATGAGGTTCTTTCTTCTGCGGAACACGAAAAAAAATATTTTGAAGAACGTCTGAAACCAAACAACATTGGTCCCTAGTGACTTTCATTGTATGAATGCAAAACCATCGAGACATTTCTCAAGCTATCTTCTCTTGTGTTCCACAAAGAAAATAGTCACGTGCAGTTTTAAACAACATTCCTCCTTTTAAAGAAAGTTTATGTGAATTTTTGACGTGCTTTGTTCTCTGTTCTGCAAGGATTTTTAAGAGAAGAGTGGACAATGTCACGCTTCACTTCCCAGAGCTTCCTGTCCAGCACATCTGGCTTTGATAAACAGCTGGCTAACAGGGGAGCTTTTTTCTTGGGGTGTGAGAGCTGATATGAGCTGACTGCAAAGCTTGGCCCACAAACCTAATCTTTAGAAAACACTTAGAGAAACTTTGAGTGATATCAGGCCAGCGGTGGGGTTTTTGAGGGCTTCTTCTCTCTCTGGAATTCTGTTGGTGGTTCTCCTGCATGCTCATTATAATCCAATCAAACCCAGCTTGGCTATCGGCCGCATGAGAATGAGGTTGATCAGTTAGTGTTCTGACACACGCAGCTGTTTAAATGATTTGGTCTGCAGGAGCCACATATCCAGTGCCAAACTGAAGGGGTCACGAGAAATTAATCACATGAAGAGCAATAAAACAGTTGGCAAAGTGTCCGTACCACAGACACGCATTTTAACTCGTTCCTCATTGCGAGCAGATAAACTTTAAAGCAGATATCTAGACTCCAACACTACGTGAATAAATTCAAAGGAATGAGCCACCTTATAAAATAGTTACTAATTGCTGTGAGATTGCGCTGCGGTGATGTTATACAGACGTTATATTATATTACAAAATCTTACGATAGTTTCAACCGAGAACTTACTTTACGTTTCCTTTGAGAGCCTATGGATTAAAATGGCTGGTCGACTCTCTGGTCAACTTCACATTACACCATCAGCGTCTTTACATCCAGACCTGTTCTGCCAGCTCTTATCGCTCCATTGGCCGCTCTAAAGCTCTGAAAGCCTGCAGTTTCCCCAGACGACGTTGTTATATATAGATGTGCTGCTCTTCTTTATTATTTCTCTCAAGATCCTCTCCTTCTACCTGAGGAAAAAGCAGAACAGAGTGTGTCGAGGAGAAGTGGACTAAACACAACATTCTCCAGTTATTTTTGTACGGAGTCTGCTGGGAGCTCTGCACGAGGTCAGGACGGATCTAGATATTTTCATTAAAGTCTCAGCCTTAGATGTGATGCCCGTGGCTCATCTGATATTGAACATGGAAATTGGAACAGCTTTGTTCAAAATTGCAAACTTCAGCATGATAGGTTGGATTTAGGATATATGACATGAAATCTTTGAAAGAAATGTGTACACTTGGATGGCACATGGTTGGGTCAAATATGGACATTGGCTCATTAAAACAAACGGTTGGGTTTGTCCAGAGCCATTGTTAGAGAGAGTTCTGCCAACGGAAGTCCAAACTGGAGTGTCACGTGATTCATGGAGCCTTCAGATAGTTCCAGAAGTTATGTTTTCTCTTTAAATGCTTAATTTCTTTCATTTTAATAAACGACTTTCGTCTTTAAACTGGTTCGAGGTTTACCTCAGTTGGTCTGTTTAGTCGTAGCTCCATAAGTAACTAGTAACTTCCGTAAACTATTGAGAGCCTCCATGAACCGCCATTGCTGTTAAAAAAACTGTTCCATTGGAGTCAACGGAGTTGACGCGACTCTCTCTCTCAATGGCTCTGGATTTGTCTACATTCACCCCAACATAAGTTCAAATCTTCCAGCATTTTTTTAAGGTTGAGTTTTTGAGTTTAAAAGGGAAGTTTAAAAACCAAACCCAGTCCACTTGTGAAGTCTGACATCACGCACCTCTGCTTCCCGGTCTAAACGCTCCATCAGTTGCTTATCGGATGTATTTTTAAATTACGGAAGACCCTGACCTTTATCTCCATTCATTTAATTTCAACTTTTATGAATTGCAAAAATATTGACGTTGAAGTTTATGTAAGTTTAGCATACACTTGTGATATGACAGCGCTCATAAACAGCTGTTTAAGAGTGGATGGTCGAAACAATAATCTGGTGTCACGACTAACCAAGTGGATTGAAAAATTGCTACTTATTAGAACTTAAAAGTCTTAAAACAAAAATAACATTTTCTTCAGTTTTCCAAATACGAACATTACCAGAGACAGTGGTACTAATTGAATTTGTTAAACCCTAATCTATCATAGTCTTATTACATACATCTATATCATCTCTAGACTATATATTTGAAATTCACCCGACCCCAAATCGTCAACCAAACAGAATGCGGTCCGATGGCTCCTTCCTGTCTGATTGGGTCGTGTACAAGAATGAGCTGCACAGTGGACCAGAGCTTACGCCAAAAAAGAAAAGCTCTGGCTCTGCAAGGCCTTCTATGGTTCACATGCTCTCTCCTGGGCTTTATCATGTCTTGAGCGCTGAGAAGGAAACAGGATGCTTATTAGACAGGCATCATCAGTACAGGACACTGCAAAGCAGCATCAGATAGCAGCTATCTTCTCTTTATCTCTCCGTCTAATGGGAGAAAAAAACCTTCTGAGACTAATGATGTGAAACCTCTTCTCGTGAAGTCGTTCCATTACCATGACAGAAAACAGCCGTGCTTAGACCTGCGGTGAACCTGGAATAACAATGTGACCGAACTATTAAAACAGCATTGAACGTCCACACAAAAACACTGATGCGTAACCAAGCTTTGTTTAAAAGCATTTATTTATGTAAACATGTACAGTTGATGTGACACAGTGAACGACAACAGACGTCAAAGACAGAAGTTCATTGTACCGTATCTCTTACACGGTCATGGACGCAGACATAAAAACGTAATAAATAATAAAAAAAACTGCATATTCTTTTGCACTCAGCAGTTTAAAGACAGGTTGGACGTCGGCTAAAACACATCATTAGCAGAAGAGTCTGTATCTCCTTCGACAGAACTGAGACTGACCGACTCGTGGTCCTGTATGACAGACGGCAGCCTCACTGACATCACTCTGACATCACTTCCTCCTCCTCCTGTGTGCAGAAAAACTTCTTTATCTGTGGGAAAACAGGAGAAAAACAATGGATATGATTTTTGTGACATGTGTTCGAGAAACATTTCGGATAAGCATCCAAGTTGGATAGAATTTCCATTTTAAGGTGAATTATACAGAATCTTGTAACAAATCTTAACTGTGATAAGATCATTAAAACACACTTTTCGCATTGACATTCACACGTGCATTTCAATTGTACAGCTAGTCACATTTTTTAAACAAAAATAAAATTTCCAAGTGTAATTTGCTCCAATTTAGACATTAGAATGCAATTAAGCCGTCTTAATCAATCCTTTCCAACTTAGCCGTACTGAACTCATCATTAAGTCAGTCTGACATCATCCACTTATTAGGACATGTTTTCCAAACAATCGCACTGCTTCAGTGATGACACACTTCAAAGGGAGAAACAAACACTCATCAGTCATTTCCTCCTCATCCGAGGGTGCAGCGGGCAGAAGCTGGGTGGGCATTTACCCAGATCAATGGGGCGTGCAGTAGAGGAAGTGTTAGTGAACGGGGACCCTCACGGGACCGCCCGTGCACGCAGTGATGGAGATCAGCTCCGGCAGTTCTGCAGGGGGAGGAGTCTCAGCGGGGAGCTTTGATTCAGCCTCACACACATTCACAATAGAGGATGGTTCTCTATCCTGTGTGCTTTCTCAAACTGTTGGGGATTTTTCACTGGTGTGGAAAATACTCGAGTGGCTTAGCCACAAAGATTAAAGGTGCCAAACTCTACCGTTTTCATTTCTATATAAGGTTACTTGCACCAAAAATAGCCAGAAATGTTATCTTTGCGAATGTTTCCCAATTACTCTCGGAGTCTTAAAGACAGAAAATGTATTTTTTATATCAATATTAAAAAAATTTGAATGAAAAAAATTATAAAAAATAAATTTAATTAAAACAATTATATATTTTATTAATAAAACACTACTATTTTATAAAAAAAAGTCAAACTATAAATACAAACGTTTATTCTTATTCAATCTAAAATCACTATAATTGGTTATTATGACTATCATTATAATTAAAGACACTTCTGAATAAAAACCTCCTTGTTCACACGGTTGGTTAGTCTGGGTCAAGCTGCTAGACACTCAAAAAGTGGCGATGTGTAAACGCAGACGATCGTGTTCTCATGTCGTAACACTTTAACCACATGATTTTGCATTAGCTGTTTTCGCAGATAGCCTTCGATAAATCGTTCATTTGAACTGAGAACGAAGATTTGAGCTGTCAAAATTTTAACATATTGACACACTGAACCCAACACTTGTACTGTAAAGTTGTTTCCCGTCAAAAGTAGCTTCTTTAAATAACTCTGCTATGCTTTGAACCGGAGATTTACTGTGAAGAGACCAACAGAGATTGTTACAACGAGTCCCTCCCATAATTTCCCTCCCACAAATATTGAGCTTCATTCCCCCTGACGGATTCAACGGGCCGCACATGTTTTGACTGGAGCGAATTCAAAGCAAACTGACGTGATCAGATTAATCAAATAGATGATTAATAAAAACTATTTCGCGCTTGAACAATTCTAATATAATAACAAAAAACAGATTTGGAATAAGTGATATGGATCGGCTTCAATGAAAGGAGAATGAGGTGATGTCGTTCAGACTTTTCTGTTTTGTCTATTGCCAGCATTGGCAGAAGCCTTGATCAAGATATTAAAGCCAATAAACACAGGCTGGGCCAGGAATACGCCATCCTCCTTATTAAGACATTTCGAAAAACATAAAACTGATCTCTGATACTATGGTATAAACTATGGAAAAAGAGAAGATTGAACAAGTGATGTTATTTTACACACAAACTTAAAGGTAAAGACCCTCGAGGACATCAGCTCGCCGTGGCATCTTAACGATTGTCTCTGTAGAGCAGATGGGCCGAGTCTGGCACAGATTCTTGTTGGAAAAGCCTGTGGCTACAAACGCTACACACTATACAACACCTCGGGGCGGAGGAGAGAAATAGAAAGAACGTAGAGACGAAGAGAGAGTTGGAGTTTGCCCACCGATAGAAACCAAACTTCATACAAGGTGTAAGCAGCCTTGAGCTATTCAGACCCCTGTGAATGTGATGGTGGGTGTAATGAATGAGTGAAAAGTATTAAAAGAATATCTCAAATATTTGCTGTGCTTTAAAGGCATAGTTCACCCCTAAAATACAATTCACCATATAAATAAAAAGTGAATGGGGACTGAGATTGTGGGTCACCAGCAATCAGCCTAACATCTGCTTTTATGTACGCACACTAAAGAGTAGGTTTGGAATAACATTTAACAAAACATATATAACAATAATCATTGCTGTGAACAATACTTTAAAAATTTGCTTCCGTTTTTGGATGCCCAGCATTCATTCTCCTCTAAACTTTTCTGTGGAAAATGATCAGACAATGATTTCAATTTCTGTGTGGGCTTAACAAACATTCACAGCTGTGTGAAGAGACATGGAGTCATCACACTGGAATCATGAGGCAGACACTGCAGCGCTGTATCTTTGACTGTATAACAATACCGCAGGGACGTTAGGTCATCACCAAATTCCTGGACTGTTTAACTTGGAGAGCTACAAAAGACATCAGTACAAATCTTCAACCTCAGAAATACAAAAATGGCCTTTGCTTTAAAATGTATTTAATTGTGCTGTGATCGTAAGCTTGAAATAGTTTGACACCAAGAGAACATTTGTTTGGATTTTCTAGGGATTGTAGGAACAAGATGATGATCAAGTAAGACTGAAACCACTCAAACAAGAAGATCATTCTTTATAACTTTGACATTTGAAAAGTGATGCTTGTTTTCTAGAGCATTCCTAAAGCTGCGTGTCCACCAGTTTTATGGGAATATGACAAAAAACACAGCTTCTTACAGGAACAGTGCACCTAAAGCTTAAAAAGGCTTTTATTATTTACCAAAATACACAAGTGGTCATAAGAACCAACAACAACATCTTATAGTACTTTCAACATGCTTATAATCCTCCGCTTGGCACCGTATGCTTTTAATTATTTAAATTACACATAAAGAAGAAAATCATTAAATTAAATGACAGATTTCATTTTTTAGATGAACTATTCTCAAGAGTTTTGGATCGAGCAGCTCATCTTATTATCAGAGAAGATATCTATGTAAATGATATGTGCATTATAAAAACATCAAAATACAAGTGGAAGAATGAAACATGAAGGTTAGAATACAAAAGTTCTGTCTGACAACAGTTCCATTAAGGATTGAATTTGCAACAGACGTTTCATCACTTGTCATTAATGTTTCATTAACACATCAAGTATTAATAAAAGATCTTCACTGAATAAGCAACAGAAGAGACTACAGCTATCTGCACATTTACATCTAACCAAAGCGATGGAGAATGCACACAAGGGTAACTTTTACTATGTTGTGTGTTTCCTGGGAGTCTAACACATGAACTTGGTGTTGTGAGTGTCACGCTTTACAAACTGAGC
Organism: Triplophysa tibetana; assembly: GCA_008369825.1. Taxonomy (NCBI): domain Eukaryota; kingdom Metazoa; phylum Chordata; class Actinopteri; order Cypriniformes; family Nemacheilidae; genus Triplophysa; species Triplophysa tibetana. The sequence continues at coordinate 1,942,554 of CM017907.1, forward strand.
TACAGATATCTGGAATTAAACTGTCAGCTCTTCATGACTTACTAGTGCTCTCTATGAGGAAATGCACCGCTTGGCTTATGAGAATGTTTCCTAACAGGAAATAGCTACATGACATAAAATGAGTTCTCATGCCCTTCATGCCACTCAACTCAACTCAACTCAACTCAACTTCATTTATATTAGGCTTTATACAATTTTCATTGTTACAAAGCAGCTGTACAAACTTTTATTAGCTCTACATGCCACTGTGCAATGTTACAAAGATCCGGCAGCTTTATGATTGACGACATTTCACAACCAACCAGAACCATAGATATGTGTGCGCAGATGCCACGTTCGACTGCTGCAGACATGTCAATATAACAGGTTTTTAAAGTATGGTAACTTTTAATGTTGTATTAGCTAGAAGGCCTTTGTCTTTTCTATTTCGTTTAAGAATTATAATTATAATGTTTAGAGCTACAAAACAGCCTGTGACATTTGAACTATTTGCCTAATGCACAGTCAAACTGCATCTCTAGACCGGCATTGACAGTTCCAATATGGCCGTCGTCTTATGTGCGCTTTTGTGGCCCAAACTTAACTTCATGTGCATATCCGGGAAGAATCTCTGTTTATTATTTCTGATAACGAGCTAAATAAATGACCAGTAAGTGACATTAGCTAGCAAGTCAGTATTTTTGTTGGCAATCGCGTCCGTGCATTATGTCAACATCACAAAATTGTAGTGAATCAAGAGTTATGCAAGAATAATGAGATGATGTATTGTGTGCTTGAGCTGAAGATTCACCCCTCTGCACGCCTTCATGGGCTGTTTTCGGAAATAATCGTACAGCTGTATGCGTCTTTTATAAATTTGATCAGACTAAATACTCTTTGAAGATACAAAGTAACCAGTACTACTCTATAGGTAGAGGCTCTATCTCAAAAACCAAATAGCCACTTTGTGTGACTTCTTTTTCTATAATCAATTTCCTGTTCGCATGTGGTCAAGATCACTCTTAACTGATATTAACACAATTTTCTTATTTTTCTGCTTGAAAAGTAAAAAATTGGCAATATACATTTTTATGCAATACAACTTTGTTAGATATGAATGATAAAAATTATTATTTTGCACAAAATAGAGGAGACAATAACGTGTCTTTTGATACTTTAGCTGACGTTATGTTGAGCTAACCTTAAGATTTTGCCAACATTAGCACACGTGTCAGTTTGGGGCAAGTTGTCTCAATGACTTTGGGGCAAGTCGTCACATCTGACAAATTGCCCCAGTACAAATATATATAGACATTATAGACATTTCTTGATCATTGGGCCACCTGGCAGCAAAGTAGGAGCCCTGTTTACTCCTTTTGGACAAACACGAGTCTCATCTGTCCATTGATGGACTCAATTATGCAAAAGAAAATGGCATAATCATGCAGTCATTCCCACCCCACTGCTCAGATCAATTCCAACCATAAGACAGGTCTATCTACGGGCCACTAAAGATGCACATCAAAAGTGCTTGTGATTCCTGGATGAGGAACATCCCTGAGAAGACAATGTCAATTTATGTCATTCCTGGGATTGTGGTAATTGCCTATTCTCTGGCTGCAACCCCCTGAACATTCAGGTTGGCTTTAGGGTGGCTGGGGTTCAACCTTACAACAGAGATGTATTTCTGGAAACCGAGTTTGCACCATCCTACGTCACAGATCGCCCCATTCAGAACCCTGCCTTGTCAGGCCCCATAACCAACTCTGCTGTGCCTAGCATGCCCAGTTATGCTTCTGCTTCCACCAGCTCTCCCTTACTCAGCAATGCCATTGCTGACAGCAGGCTACCAACTGCTTGAAATAATTGTTTTTTCGAATTCTCTAGGCATGATTGATAATATTTCCAGTTCTGGTTTGAATATAAAAATGAAAATCAATATTCACAATTAAGTATTTGTGTTGTTACTTTTAGATAATCTAGTGTGACAACTTACCTGCCGACGGGGCAAGTTGTCACAAGTACACATCCTCTATTCAACAGTCTACAACTCCGTTATGAGATAAGATATGAAAATGTAATGAATACAAATTATGTTCCCAAGACGTCCTTCTTTCATTTGGTATAACATTCATACCTTAGTGATGTATGGTGCTCAGTAAATGTTACACAGTGTGAAAAGTGTGACAACGTGCCCCGCTCTCCCTACTCAAGATTCAATACTGCCCATTTAACAAAGTTTTATTTAACAACTATTATATAATAAATGTTACATTTATTATAATTCATATCGATACAGATTAAATACCAAATATTGTATAATATTTTATTTTAAATACAATTTATTTAATACAATTATGATATAATAAATATTGAATTTATTATAATTCATATTAATATAGATTAAATCAAATATAAATAGTTATATTATTAGCCATTAGCCAGACCGATCACAAACCTGCAGTTAACTGTGTCCGATGAAACCGCCTATAGGATCACATTGAAACTCTAGTCTATATTCATACATCTAAACTATATTAATTACATATTGTGCTAAAATACCCTGGCAACCATCCATTGCATTTTTTGCAGAGCCAAACGAAGAAGTCATAAAAAAAGTAATACGTCTTATGTTTGGTTCAGTTTTTAGCACAGCATCTATTGCTCAAACTTCATGAGTGACGTTTCAACAATGCCTTTCAACTAGAAGAGTCTCCAAACATTGATTAAACCTGGAGCCAGAGCCTGACCTCTTTTGAGCATGCCAGTAAAAACAGAAGAGCAGAGAACAGAGATTGATATCAGTGTCTCTGCAGAGCACCAGGTGGTGAGGTCAAACCTTATCCATCAGCACGGCTTGAAAATATCACACCATACACAAAGAGGCTTCAGATGTAAGAGAGGAACTTCTGCATGACCTTCAGAGATGGTAAGAGTAGCCAGGTGCACCAGAAACCCAAATTCAGTAAAGAACAAACCAAACGGCCCGAGCTGAGATAGATCTGACACATTTGGCAAAGAGCTCATCCCGGAGAAGTGGAGCATCGGCAAAAATGACTCACTAGTGTGTGTTTAAAGTCTAATCGTAATAAACACGCAAACATGTTCTCCAACACACCTAAAGTTTGGCTTGACTCTTCGAAGACACCTGCAAGCACTTAACAGAGTTCTCCAGCGTGTTCATGCGCTCGAGACTGACAGATGACTTCAACCCCTCCCTGCCCATCTTCACCACTTTCTCCGCTCTCATCTGGCTGCTGGAGGTTTGGGGATTTTAAAGAATGAAGCTGTCTGGCAGTGTTTATATAGTGGTAGACGGTCTTTGGAAAGCTTCCTATGCCGTACTGTTTAAAATAGCGCTTCAGCAAGGTTTAGAGTCGAGAGAAGCATTTAGAAAGGGGACGTGCGATCAAAAGCATCAGTATCAAAGCATCTATTTTGTACACTGACAGAATATATGAAGAGTTTGTTTCCAAAAAGAGAAATGACCATTATTTTTTAATCATTGATAGTGTTTTGTTGCTTTGAGTTCTGTTCTGCAATGTCATAAATCAAATCCAAAAGGGACTTATGAGAAAAGTCTCCTGTGTAAACTATGGGAGACTTTAAGAACAACTCCTTTAAGCATTAAGCTGAAATAATAACAGAACTTCACTTCACAAACCCACAGAAACTCGCTATTACACGCATCACCTCGATTCACTTTCCCTGTGGGCATGTCAAAGCGTTCAGAAGAGCCAATCGCATTCAGACTTTTCCTGCCGCAAGCTAATACCAGACACATCTTAAAACCCACATGACTACGATGAAAGGCATAATATAAGAAGTCTGGGGTTATTTGGGGAAAATTCTTTGTGAATCGTTCTTTATCCCCAAGCACGGAACACAATAGGCGAGTGAACTAAACTGTTGATTTATTTTATTGAAAACGGTGAACAAAGACAGCCAGTGGTCATGCCTGCTTATAACGCAAATACCAAAAGAAACAAATTTTGTATTTAGCCTTTATTCAAATATATTATTAAAGATGCTTTTTAAATTGTGTGTGCGTGTTGGATAGCTGTGCTTGGAGCGTTAACGTTCAGAAGAAGACGCTTGGCAGAAAGGCACAGTAGAATTACTTTTGAAATAATTGTACAAAAGATCACGGACAAAATAAGTTAATGTTTTTACGCATGTAATCTTTGGGTTGTTTTTATGGATTTTTTTGTATTTGACAAGATTACTCACCTTCCATGATATGCTGTAGTTACCATTAGTATTACTTTGACAAATAAATCTCTTTAAGTTTAGTGTTTCAACCATTTTGCCATACGTCTCATATTTTGATGAGAGGCCATTTAAAGTCTATTTTGTAGAAATATGTCCCCCCGCCGGACATCACTTTTGTTCACTCCAATAGATCAAATCGACAGCACTATAGTCTTGGACAAAGGCATAAACATTCCTTCAGCTGTATGTATTCCGGTAGTGTGACATTACAGTACCTTTCCCATGTCTTAAGGAGTCTAAATCATAACTGGTTTAAATCTAGATAACTCCCATACAAAACTACAAAACAGGGCGTGTGTTTGAAAAGTGGGATAGCGGTTCTTTCATCAAACCCGCACGCCCGAGTCAAAGTGTCAAACCAAAGCAACGCTTCATAAATGAATTACACCATCTTCCCAGCCTCATATTTGGGGAACGCAGCCAAAGGCTCACGGCTTGGGAAAAACGTCAGGCCGAATTTGATTTACTGGGCTTTTCTTCTGCAGGTGGAGACCTCCTGACACGGCCCGCTGAAGATTTCGATTCATGAGGTGCAGGGTGGGGGTGCGGCCAGGTGGAGCTGGGGTCGTCCGCCGAGCATTTAAAACCCCATCAAACTTCCTATCCCCTAAAGACAGATTAAGTCAATCAAAGACATCAATGAGTCTTAACTAATCCTTTCTTTCTGCTTGTTTACAGCACCGCTCAGTAAAGCCGCATGGGCCGCTGATTGAAGCATTGTGTTGCAAAGTCCCGCCCACCATCCATCTCCCACCGTTTCATCCGTCCCGACCCTAGAAACAAGAGCAGCTTGAATACAGGGAGTGCTAATTGAGAGTCGAGGGGTTACGACCTTTGGATAGGGGTCCACCCAGCTCCACGGAGAGGGGACCGCAGCTTCGGTGAGCATACAGTTCGAATCCGAGGTCACGTGGAAAAGTCCTCTTGGCAGATCCCAGCGATGAAATCAAGTATGAGGAGGGGGCTGCTGTGAAGATCTGGCACCAGGGTTGGATTCAGGGGGATTTGCATTCGGCCAGAGGAGCTTTTATCCCCCCTGCCTCTCGTCCCGTCCAAAGAGGGCTGGAGGGGGCCTGGGGTGATGGGACAGCCTCTCAATGATCCTTTCATCTGGATCTGGAGAAGAGGTTGGAACACAGAGCTGGGACTCCCATGCGGAGAAACCCGGCCGTAACCTCACGCTGAAGGGTCAAGGAGCGGAGAGGAGATAAGGTCAGCGAGGCCACGGCTCAGGGCCAGAGATAGAGAGACACAGAGGTAGATAGAGAGAGAGTGAAAGAGAACAGAGAGAGATGTTATCCGTCTTCATTTGGAGAAACCCCCTACGTGGGTTTGTTAAAGTCGATGGACACTGTATCAGAGACAAAGACAAGGCCAGTGTTTACGGCCACAGCAGGCCATCACCATCACTCAAATATCATGTGTCAGAACTGCTATTGGGTGAAATTGATCAAACTTCTTAAAAACATGTCAAAAGAAAATCAATAAATTGTATTTGTTTGCAGGAAACAGCTTTCAGGACCAAAACTATTTTTTACATCGTGATATTATCAGAAGAGTTAAAGACATTATTACTTATGATTCTCATTACTGTAATGCTACACGACACACGGTTAGTTGTAATGGGTTTGTCGTGTCACATCCAGTGTGGAGAAAATGTAAAATTATAATGGATTCAACAGCATTTTTTATGTTTTTTGTCGTGTCGCACCGGTCGCATGTAATCTTTATGTTTTTTACATTTTCTTTGCCAAAATTTTATCTAGGGTTGTCAAACGATTAATCGTAATTAATCGCATTCAGAATAAAAGTTTGTGTTTTCAGAATATATGTCTGTGTACAGTGAATACTTATTTTGTATTTATAGACACAACACCTAGGAAGTATTTAGCTGTATTTATTTATTTTTACCATCAATTAAAATTATATATTAACGTTTGATATTTTTTTTTTAAATAAAGTATAAAATAAAAGTCCTTGTTTTGATTTGAAACCTACACCATCAAGGTACAAAACTGAAAAAACGATAACAAAAATCTGCACCGTACATTTTTAACCAATAACGTTGAAACAATGACGTTTATGATCATATGAGCATCTGCTAAACGGATCCTTCAAAGACTGACAATATGAGTATTCTGAACTACTTTCTCACAGACTTGGACCCCAGCTGGAGAACCAAAAGAGAGATTTTTGAGAATTAATTTATTGGCATCACTGTCATTATAAATACAACTCTTTCCACCTTGCACAACAGGCTAATGCATTTCACAGAAGTTGTGCTATACAGGGATTTAAAAGTATGCTGAAACAGAGCCGTGGACACTCCTTTGGACTAAAGGTTATTTTTAGATAAGTGGGCTATTTGTCCCAAGAGAACTCGGGTCCGAGCCTCAGAAACGACTGAGAGAAAAAAGCCATCACGTGGGTCAGCTTCAAAGCGGGTCAAACAGAAAGGTAAAATAATTGAGAAATCAGCTGTGTTCCAGGAATAACTCTGCCTGGTTGACCTTCTATTCTCGCCAACACTCAGATTTAATGAGGTTTTCTTCAGACAAATGAAAACAACAACCCTTTTCATTTCCAACTCTCACCCCATCAACATTTACTCAAGAATACTAAATTAAGCTGTATTTTTACGCCAATATTTACACAAACTGCAGTAAAATGCTTTAAAAATTGGACTGAAATAATAAAATCATTTTGCTAAGCAGCTGTAATTGTATAATGGTATAAATGATATAATGGTGGTCTTTTAATGGTGTAATGATGCATTAAGCTTCTCGGTGGATATGTGATAGGCTTAATTCATTTATCAACATGAGTTCTTGAATACAAGCAAAATCTTTTTCTCTTTATAAAAACACAGGTGAGGATATAGAAGTCATTCATTTTAATAGTCAAACAAGCTATTTTAGAATTGAATAATGGGAAGTTACATTGTTTTATAGTACACAAAACTTTATTCCAACAGATAGCTTAAGGGATCAGTTCACCCAAAAATGAATATTCTGTCTTGTTCCAAATCTGTATAAATGTCTTTGTTCTGATGAACACGGAGAAAGATATTTGGAAGAATGCTCACTGTATAACCCAACAGTCACCATTGACTACAACAGTAAGTAAATGTCTTTGTTCTGTTCAACACATAAGAAGATATTTTGAAGAATGTAGGAAGGCACTTTTGACTACCAATGCCATTTTTCCTACTATGGTAGTCAACGGTGAACCAGATATATTTCTCTGTGTTTAACAAAACAAAGTAATTGTAACATCTTTAGGGTGAGTAAATGATGATAGTTTAGCTTTCCTGTAGCTCAGTGGTAAGAGCATTGTGTTAACAACGCAAGGTTGTGGGTTTGATCCCAGGGGATTGCAAATATCTATGTAAAATGTATAGGATAAAGCAATACAAGTCGCTTTGGATAAAAGCGTCTGCCAAATGCCTAAATGTAAATGTAATAGTTTAGGGTAAACTGACCTTTAAGGAAAATAAACACAATTCCATTTCTCTTGATATGACCTCTATTAATTCGACGTAAAATATTTTTGACAGCTTACAACATTTCGTAAATTATAAACAATATATACTGCTTTTTCTGCATTTATTTTCAGAAGACTGAAGATAAAAATACAGGAAGTAATACTGGACGAGAGAAAATAGAATCATGAGCCAGGATCAGTGTTGGGTAAGTTACTCAAAAAAAGTAATTAATTACTAGTTACTCATTACATATTCAATAGTGTAATTAGATTACTGTACCAGTTACTCTGTCCAAAAAGTATTTAGTTACTCATTACTAATTACTCTCTATATCCTACATCGACCTTGATTAGTAAAGTAATTCAAGGATAGACATGAAACGGCTTATTTAATTCATTCAAATAAATAATATTATTAACTGACCAAAGTATTACAAATGTGAGAATTATACATTAAAGCACAGATTTTAAAGTTAGACTTTGAATTTTGATGTCAATACACTATTGCACATGCATGTATTGCACAAAGTATTTAGTTTAATTACATCAAAAGTAACTGTAATGAAATTACAGTAGAAATAAGAGTAATCCCTTACTTTACTTTTTCGAAGGGAAAGTAATTAAAATACATTAACTAATTACTCGGTAACTAGTTACACCCAACATTTGCCAGGACTCACACACTGTCCACCCGAAGAACCGTTGGACTATTTCTCTCCGGTCCACTTTGCTATTATTACGAGGGTAAAAAGTAAAAGTGCGTTGAAAGCCATGAAACGATAAATCTACAAACCGTTTCATTGCCTACGCCCGCTCTTGCTATGTGCCAGACAGCTGTAAGTTAAACTAGATTTCTCAAGCAATGTCGCCCCTCCTGCATCTCTCCCGCAGCGCTCCGATGGGGGCCAGGAATGAAGCAGGCTCGTGGAAGATCGCATGACAGTTCACCTGAAAACAATCTGCTATCTGCAGAAGCCAGCAAAGCATTATATTGGCTTAGCACACCTTCAGTCTTAGATCTCGTCTAATTAAGAGGCATGCTTTGAAAACTAAGCTGTCAGCCTCGTTCACGGCACTTCTATCAGGAACGCTGCTCTCTGTACGCCTAACCGAGCGTATCGCAGGTATGTGAGGGCCCTGCGGGAGTGCGGCAGAAGCTGCGATCACTGAGGGGTGGAGGGGGAAACGGTGCCAGGGCGGACCTGTGGGCGAGCCGCCCGAACTGTCAGCCATCTGTGAACAAGGGAGCGTGTGTCTGAAGGGCTAAAATGATCTGAATAAGAGGGAGTGATGGGAAGGCATGTATGTGTGATTGAAACAAAACGCTGGGGAATGCATGCGTGTATCTGCTGGACTCGCCGATGGGACATTTTTAGGAGAAAAAAATCTGGATGTGCCGATTTTTTGTGCTAATTGTAGAAGAAGATATTTTGAGAAATGCCTCAGTGGGGTTCGATGCTACTAACGTTCTTCAAAATATCTTCTTTTGTTTTCTGCAGAATAATGAAACTCATACAGTTCGTAATGACATGAGGTAGTTAAATGACGGCAGTGAAATATCCCTTTAAGTACCTGACAAATAAGAACCCATTTTCAAAACCCAACACAAACCACCCAACATATTAAAGCCAAAAAAAGCTCAAGAAAGAAACAAACCTCTGCAGATGTGAGTACGCCCAGAGTTCACACAGCATCAGCTGACAACTGAATCGATTTCCTATAAATGGCTTAAAACTCAAACTGAAGCTTCAGCTTCTACTCAACCCTGCGTCCAACGCAACCAGCCAAACAAAGATGCACTGAAAAATATTACGTGAGAGTCACAGTGGCGGCATAAATTGGACGAGAACCTGGAAGCACATGTGAAAGTACTGATAGATTCAAGATGCTGGTCTGGTTTTACAGAACTGGTGGTAGCCAGGATCTTAATGGGGCGCTGGGGTCTGTTCCAGTACCCCGGCTGGGGGGTAAAGAGCCATAGAGAGAGACGGGGAAAGAGGTCGAGTGGCAGTGAGAGCGAGTCTTACATAAAACACATGGAAACTCAGAGCTGTCAGAAACATAAGGCCGCACTCACACTCACCTGAAACACAACACTGAGTCAATATGGCGAAACCATTTTGTTAAATCGGCGTGGCAGCTGCTCATATAAATCTATAGGTAATGACGGAGCATTGTGATTTTACCATCATACTGCTATAATACAATCACAGCTATTGTGATCAGAAACTCACATTGATAATTGTTCTTCCATGAATACCTAAATAAAGAGACGGAAGAATCTAGAGAACTCAGCCATTGTTTTACAAAAAATGATGTTTATCATGAATGATTTGAGTCACACGCGATGACACACAAACCTTTTCAAAATTATATCTACAGTGCAATTCCATGTCAATTTATATCCATGGTTCCCATCTTCATCTACACTGACCAGTGAGTTTTAAATACTGGCTCAACTTTCACGCAGTGACGCTGTCGGGGAGGGGGCGTGTCCAGCTCAAAATGTTTTTCAAGGCCACAATGTTAATGTCAATGTTAATGGATTTAGGGAAATTAACATTAGAATTTTCATTTTGCTACAGTTTTGCTTGACTATCTTAAACCTAAATAATCAATCCGGGAAATTTATTTTAATTTTTTTACTTAAAGAGCGTTAAAAATATCCATTTAAATAACATATTAATACTAGTGTAGGAACTGACTAATGTAATTGATATAATATAATTGTTATTTTCATTTTGCACTAAATATTGCACATTTTTTATTTAAAATATATATTTAAATATACAATTGCATTGTCATTTTACATACTGCATTGCCATTTTGCGTATTGTACTTCAAATTGAAAACTTAACCAATATGCTTACATAAATAAATGAAGACATAATTTTTTTTTTTTTTGGGTGAAATATTCTTTAAATGGTCAACATTTTGCAATATAATAATCACACTTCGATCAATTCCTGGTGGCGTGTATATATCGGCTTTTAAACTTTATAAACCATCACAAACATCATTCACCAGCCGCCCATCCAGTGGATCCTCAACAGCAGGATAATTCACTTAGGAGCCCACAGTTTCCTGTAAAGTGGCCCCCTTGTTGCCCCGTCATATAGGACACTCATCCATCCATCTGGCAAACAGAAGGTCGCTCCTCGCCACTCATCCCAACTTCAAACACAAACACAGGCCCATAACCCCGCAAAACCTCAGCGCAGCGTAACAGGAGCACTCTCACCAAAGCCCTTCTCCTCAACCTGTGAAAGGAAAGATTCTGCCTTCTGCCGCGTGGCTTAGCGCCGCTGCCCGGCGCGGTTGATCAAAGCGGTCCTGCTCCGGGGACGAGCACCCCCTCCTCTCAATGTCTGGCAGATGAGGAGTCAGAGGTGAAGAGGTGAGGACTATTGGAGCGCACAGCCGCACTCACAACCCGGTTCATATTCAAAAGTCTATCCTTCTCATCTCCACTCATCCATCTGTGTAGGGAACTTTATCTCTGCGCCTGATCTCACGCTTGACAGGAGGACACGGGACTGCCGGAACCGCCCGGTGCTGCATCCCTCCAAGTAAAAAGAGAAAGTAAGTCGGAACGAAAGAGCGTCAGCCATGCCACTTGAGTTATGTGAAGAAGTTTGAAACAATGGGCTTGAAGTAATAATTAAGTCCCCAAAATAAGCTCTCATTATTTTATTTTCCCTCATGTTGTTTCACACTCAACGATTTTGTTTCTTTTGTGGGACACAAAGAAGAAATTTTTAAAACTGGTATAAAAAGAAAGCATATAGTGGGGCACTTAATCTCATGATGACATACTTTGAATTTTCTTAAAGGAACAGTTGACATAAAAATGAATGTTGAAACAATACTACAGACCAAAATTATGTAAAATTTAGCATAAATTGACCATAATTTCTATCACAATAATAAAATGGTTAAAGCTTTAACTTTTAAGCTAAAAATAAACCAAAACGGGCAGAAAATGTACATAAACAGTTACCATTTTACAACTACTATACATGAATTATGGTCCCAAGAAATGTCCGTTTGACGTCATTTGATTTCACCAAACGAAACCATGTCAAGCAATTTTTGTTTAAACAAAAATAGCATTATAGATGCAAAAGTTTCGGATTGCAGTTACAACTATTAAAGCTCCTGTGTGAACTTTTTGTCATCTAGTGGTCAGGGTCAGAATTGCAACCAACGGCTCACTCAAACCCTCCCTTTGGAAGCACTAAGGAGGCTGACAGAGGCCTAAGATGTCGTCGCGTTTTCACTTCCTTGCCGAAGGAGATAACGAAATAAAGGAGATTTACGAAACGCGCTCTTTAGGGCTACTGTAGAAACAACACGGAAAATGTAATGTAAGGGGACCCGCTGTGTGTGTAGACAGAAACAGTTCATTGTGAGGTAGTTAAAACATAAAGATTCATTATGTAAGGTCTTTATACACCTCTGAAGACATATGTATATTATAACGCATTTCTGTCAATAGATCCGCTAGAAAATGACAGTATACATTGGACCTTTAAACTGTACGGACTTGGTTTTGTCCTCCATTGTCTACAAAATATAAAAATATAATAATCGAACCAAACTATTCTAATAGTGATTATCACAAATTGTACAGTAGTAACAATAATTGAATGAGTTTTGGTGAAAACAATGGCTATCGTGATAAATGTGTGTAAGCGCTTTCAGGGAAGTCTATCGGTCAGCAAGTAGAACTGTATTTATAGATTGTGAGAAACATCATTTAACTGAACCTGCTCACGCTCGACCAGTTGGCGTCATTTGCAGATGACTGCGGTACCAAAGGACCAGAGCAAAGAACTTCAAACACGCATCGTCCTCAACAGACACAATAAAATGATATGCATGGCCAGGGTGAGTGGCGTGGAATGTCTGTTGGTCTCGAGCTCTTAACAGAACCTCCTGCAGCTGTTCACAGACAGACGGCTCGGTACAGCTGGACGAACTGACAACACATTTTCAAGCTTCCTCGAATTACATCGAACAACTGGACGAGGGGTTTATTCTCGACAGCTCGCGCTAACAGGCCGTGTAGATCTCACAGGAAAACTCTGAGCATAAGAACGCATGATTTAAGAATGATTTGTTTACCGCTGCTCGACATCTTGCAGGCCAGCAGATTTTTCCAAGACTTCCTCAGAAGACACGCTGCCATATGAGTCATTTATTTGTCCAGAGCTCATCCTGGCCGATTTGGCAGCAAGTTTTTTGTTTCATCTGAAGTCAGTAAGCGCTGCGGATGAAGTGGAAATTGGACCAGTATTCCATATGGGTAACATTTCGCTTGGAATCTGTGTATGGAATATATTATGTGAGATTCAATTTGAATGAAAACAAGCTTCGTATCATTTCAAATTCAACTAACAAAAATAAATAAATGATATTTTGCAAAATGAAAATGAAGCCTGTTTATAGGATCATTAGAAGTTATCTTGTGCATTTGAGAATTGACATTTCCTTCCCAAATGCTTCCCATTTTATTCGTTATTCTTCTACAGATTTTTTCATTTACCGTTTAAATCAAAATAAATATATATTTTTGGTACTGAGAATCTGTCATGAAAAACAATGTGAGAAAAAACAATCCTAACATACTGTAGACTTTATTTTATGTTGATTTTGGGGTTAAATATGACTACGGCATGTTTCTGACATCTTAAACAAACCAAAAGATACAAATTCTGTCATTATTAACTCACCCTCGAATTGTTTCCAACTCTGTTTAAATGTCTTTGTTCTGATGAACACAGAGAAAGATATTTGGAAGAATGCTTATAACCAACCCATCTTGCCCCCCAATGTATCCCATCGTAGGACAAATTACTTTATACATTTCTTTGTTCTGTTGAACACAAAAGAAGATATTTTGAAGAATGTCTAAACAGTTCTTGGGCACTTTTCACTACCGTTGTTATGTGTCCTACTATGGTAGTCAATGGTGGCCAAGAGCTGTATGGTTTCAAGCATTCTTCCAAATATCATTCTCCGTGTTCACCAAAACAAAGAAATTGTCTCTCCCCTCAAACATGTCTATTAATGTTACAACAAACAACCATGTTTCCAAGTATTCACCACACTACCGCATAATTTAACTAGGAACCGTTGCAAAAGTTTAACATAGCATTGCACCGTCATCGTAACTTAGCTATAATATAGTACTCGAACTATAAAAGTGCTCCGAGAGCTTCATCCGCCGAACCCTGCGACGGTTATGTCACGGCTGCCGTGCCTCAGCAGGGTGGCGGCTCGTAACTGTGCCGTGAAATTGCTTTGCAGCATCTGCAGGTCAGACGATGGGAAAGTCCGATGAAGCATGACGATAAACAAGAACTTGGCCGGGCGAGTATCTGTCAGTCAACTGCAGATAAGCACTTACTGTGACGCTACAAAGGGGCTGTATGAACACAAACACACACACTACACTCATCACTTACCCATCTTACACAGGCACTTGACACTGTCATTCCACACCCTGCTGTCAAAACAACTACAGTCTAAACCTATACAGTCCCAGACAGTGTTAACCTTTTACAAAATGACCACGGTAACCATAGTTTCTTACAAAATACCACACGCACACCAAAGAAAATAATAATAGTAATGGTTGCCTTACCAAGTACCACTAACAACTGTACTTCCAGTGATATTTGGGCAGGATAGTTGCCACGCAAGAACTGCATATTCATCTTATTATTTTCTCTCTCTGGAGCCGTTTCACGTCCGGCTTGGAGTGATGTTAAAGACTTAACAGTTCCACTTTGGGTTTGGCAGAACTGTCGTATTTAATCTGGAAAAGTTGATTTCTCAATTCAGCTTAAAAAGTGCACGCACATTAAACACAGCGTTCTTTGGCACAGCTCAACGGCAACGTACACAGCAAACATCATCATGAGGACAGTAGAAGAAAACTGTCTCCAAATCAAAACGAAGAACCCAACATCATTTGGACAAGACCAGTGTCCCGTCACTTCATTTGTGGGAAACGTGAGGTTGACCTCTCGCATAACTTCTCTGTGTGGTGGATGTCCACATACTTTACCAAACACAAAGTGTAAAAACACTTTCTTAAGCACTAAATCCAGTTAAGCCGTCTGCTTGTGTAGAACAACATGGTTTCTCCCGCCATTTTCTTTTTGTTGTAAGTGAACGGCCTCTAACACAACACCCTCTCTACTCTGTTCACCTTCTGCTTTGCTCTTTCCATTCCGTTTCAATGTGGTGACGTTCTGGGTGGCTACAAAACCTCAACTCTTGGGGTTTGTTTATCCAGAGTGTTATTCCAGAGCTTTTGGAGTGAGAGTTTATGTCCGAACGGCAGAGAGAGCGGGTGAGTGTGTGGCTGAATAAAGACAAAGACAGAATTTTACTTTCTGGTTTGTTATTCTTTCATCGGGTCCCATTATCATTTCTTCCCACTTTAGGAGAAAAACATGTCCAAAGGCTGGCATTGATCCGACTCTTCTTTCATCCTGTAACCTCAGAAATCACATCAGAAACTTGAAAGAGTGGGAAGTATGCACCAAATAAAATGTATTCACATTGGGACGTTATTCATGTTTTAGAGTCGTAAGGTCAAACAAGGCCGCTATACTTGAGGTCTGACAAATTGTAAGAAGTCGACAGTGTCATCCAACGACACGTATACATGCTCCAAAATTGTTTTGTGCTTCTGGCGAACGGCCAACGGTCGATTAGTTTAAACAAACACACTCGAGTCATCATTCTTTGGCCGTAGACCTAAAAGCAGACGTGGAGTAAATAATCTGCTCTCCTCTGCGTTTAAACCTGACCCCCCCCACGTCCGGGAGGAGCGGTGTGATGAAAAGTGAAAAGAGGAGACAGCGTCTCAGTGTGTCTGTGTTTGTTTGCGTTAGACTGCTGTTTGAAAAGGAAACACGAGATCGCGTCACACTGCGAGCTCAAACCAAAACAAAAACATTAATAATGCAAGGATTTATTGAGATGGTGGAACTTCACGGCACATCACAGAAATCTGGACTGATTTGAAGCGAACGTATGGATTTGCTCTCTTATGCACATGAAGGTCTTACTAACTATAGTTCAATCCATATGTGAAATACATAAATACAATTTGCACATATATACAATGTAACACATGTAAAACGGAACTATAAAACAGGCCGTGTCTTGAAAACTTCAATTTGACATCGACTTCACATGCTGTATTACTATCACAGGGTCAGATCTTTTCACGTACTAACAAATGCATGTTAAAACAATATAATAAATATTTACAAACTTTTTTTACTTAATGATTGGCAGTCATGCAGCGGTCCTGTTTTGAAGACGTTCTTAAAGCTAACTTTCAATAAAGATCTGAGTTGTGTGCGTTAGATTATGTTTACATAACGCATTAAACTCTCATTAAACGAGAGGCAATAAAAACATTATTTTATTTAATAAAATATCGACTTTAAAGCTGTAATCTATAACTTGACTTTCTATGGAAAGCTCTGCTCGAAACACAAAGTAATTTTCTATTTTTTATTTGCCTTTTTGTATCAACAAACAATTGATCACAGATTATATTATATTATATATATATTCTATTTTAAATTGTTATGCATTTTTTTTAACACAGTTTTTTAAGTATTTGCCAAATAACTCATTTTTGATTTTTAACCCCAAAAATGACAGTTTTGAAATAAAAATAAAATGCATGCATGTTTAAACAATGTGTATAAGAGAAAAGAAAGTTCAACAGAACCCGACCGAAGCGTAAATGATTCCTGCATGCTTTGCATAACAATAAGCTGAAAATGTCATCAAAAATCAGCAGCAGGACTATGCAAATCGCAAGTCATTTGAATGCGTGCTTCTCTGTTCTCACTTGGCACAAATATATTTGTCTGAACCCAACGTGGCTGCAGGCGTGTTATCATTACAGGGACGAGCTGGCAGAACCGATCGAGAAACAGGGCCCACACATAGCTGAACTAAACACGGCTCTCAACACCTTGAAAGATGTTTTGATCCCAATAAAAACAGAGCGACGGAGCAGCTTGGAAACAGTTTATCGGTATGGCCCTCAGGAGGCGAGCTGTGTGCCCTCACCCCCTTCCTGTGCTCCACAGAGGGGCCAATATTTCACACACAGAGTCCAGTGTTCAACCAAAGCCACTTTCACATCAGGATAGAGAGTCTTTTATGGGTTGTGCAAGTCTGTGAAGCACAAGTATATATATATGAATGTACATAACCACTGGACAAAGATCTCCACATTTCGAAAATGATAAAAAATGAAAGGTGTAAAATAAATATAATATTTGACCATGACTGTGAAAACCACATTTTTTGGTGATTAACACAAACAGTGCTAAATAATATGAAGAACATTCTGCGAAATGCATAATCTTGATATCTTTAATATTGACAGAGCAATACCGCATCAAAAATTTGAAATCAGTGTCAAATTCACAACTTGGATGCTAGTTATCTCAAAATGAGATTTTCACAGGCAGGGTCACACATATATACTGTATTAACCGTCTTCCAGACTTACACTAAAACAAGGAACCTGGACATTTCTAGATATCAGAAAGTTAGAGAAACATGATAATGGCCTTTTTAAAAGTATTGCCCGGTTTCACAGACAAGGCTTAAGACTAGTCCCAGACTAAAATCAAAGTTTAAACTGTCTTAACTGAAAATAAATTGTCCTTACATATCTTTAAATATGGCATTGCCATTGTTTTGTCTCAAGAGGCACATCAGTAATATTTTTATCTTAGGCATTTTAATAAAAGCGACTTAAATATTTTACTAAGGCATAGTCCTGGCTTAAGCTAAACCTTGCCTGTGAAACCGGGCCTATGTGTTTTAAACAAACATTTTAAGATACGGCACAATACTTTTTGAGGTTAGTTATATGTGAATCTATGATTGATATTTTTTATGCATTACTTTGATCAACAATGAACTCCAAATACCGTATGATGAAGTCCTTCTGCTGGACAACAGACAAAAAATTGTTATCCTATCGATTACATCTCAATTTTAAAGGGATACTTCACCCAAAAATGAAAATTCTGTCATCATTTACTCACCCTCAAGTTGTTCCAAACCTGTATAAATTACTTTGTACTTTGTACTGAACGCAAAGACAGTTATTTGGAAGAATGTTAGCGATTTTCAATTCTGGGCCACCATTGACTATCATAGGAAAAATAAATTTTCAATGGTAGTCAACGGTGCCCCAGAACGGTTTGCTTTCCTACATTCTTCGAAATATCTTCTTTTGTGTTCACCAGAACAAATAATTATGCAGGTTTGGAACAACTTGAGGGTGAGCAAGTGGTGAAAGAAATTAAATGTTCATTCTATTGCTTTAACACAACACGGTACCAACAACAAAGCACGCACCAACTACTGTACATGCAAACAACAGAATGAATCTTACAGACACTTAACGTCCTAATGTTATACAATTCTATCTAACATAACATACCAATTGTTTGGTGTGGGCATTGGGCTAAAACCCTAAATAAATCAAATGAATTCAAAATATCAGACAAAAACTGGCACCACACTGCATCTGTGGCCCAATCCAGCCACAATTACATCAGCATCCTTAACTTTCCTTTCAGCCTCAGTGTCACGGCTTCAACCAGAACCAGGACATCTGAACAGAGCATCTATTCTCTGATTGGTAAAGCGCGAGATGACAATCAGAAAGAGCAGATGTACCACCAGAGGATGTTTCTCGGGTCATGTCTACATCGATCTGAGCGTACAGTAGCACACTAAGCCTTTATGAGACGACACAATTGGCCCATCTGTAGATCAGACACAGGCGCGTAGCGTAGCCACAGAAGGTCTATTTGTTCGATGCCTTTCGTCTGGGGTAAAGCTGTGACTGAAAGGGTCTCGTGTCATGTACTTACAGTATAGGATTGCACTGGGAAAACAAGGAAACACATTGGGGTATATTCAGTGCTGTCACCTCTATTCAAAGGCACAAACACTTTTCTGTGTGAGCGCTGATAAAGAGCAGAAAAGGACAGATCTAACAGTGAAGATATTCAGGCTGTTTAGCGTAATAACGTTTTGTGACGCCTACAATAGAAATAACAGTGCATGTCTATGTAGACGGACACCTTTAGGATTAAACCTTTTGATAAAAGCATCTGCCAAACGCATAAATGTAAACCAAACAAGCGCTTATATAGTTTTAAGACGGGCACACACACACAGAAGTGTCAAAAAGTGTTGTTCAACTTTGGAATATTTACTAATTTGTCCTGTTTTAAAACGCAGTATTAAAGCTTTATTACACATTTTGTATGCGAGTTGTGCTTTGCTATTTTGATCTTTATTGCAAAATTATATATTTTTTGACTTCTATGTTTTAAAGGTACAGTTTGTAGAAATCGGCGCTGCAGGGCGAACAATCAAAACAACAACAATTTCGTAGCTTGATGTCGCTGTGTAGAAGCGTGGAATGATGGGATATGTTGTCTTCAAATCCCCCGCTGACACGGTATATTTTACTGCAAAATTCTTACAAACTGCACCTTTAAGTCGATTTTAATGTTTAATATCCATGATGGTCATGTAATGGCTCCAGTCAAAAATTTTACATAAATGTATGAGGTTTAGTGCATCTGATACTATTTTAAAACAAAATGCCTTTGTAAATACAAAAATGACCTTGAAAATCAATCCCAGGGCATTTACTTCCCCTTAATGAAGTCAATTTCTGACGCCGTTACATACGTACAGAAAACTGCACGCTGTAATGATGGAGTGTAATGCCCTGGTAATTTGCAAAGTAACCGGAGACCCCAGAGAAATTGACGTGCAGCTCTGGTATTTTTGTATTTTCACTGGTGCGTCAAATTACACGGTGAGAGAGAAAAGAAAAACCGGCCGGGCAAATGAAATGACACGCAACCGGTTCAAGCGCTGATCGTGTCCATTCAGCCGTCAGCACACGCTAATAACACGCGATGGGCTGCCCTGCAACAGTCCACATGAATATATCTTAATACTTCTGGATAACTGTAATGACACACACATGTGTGGAGAACTACGGGTGAGAGCGGAAAATCTGAATCATGACAAAAAGAGAAATGGAGGGAGAAATAAAAGGGGATGCAAAAGATGACGATGTCAAGATTCACAGTTGAACACTAAAGCAACTGATAGACAGACAGACAAAGGTAAATAATACTAGTGATGATATAAAAACAAACATACAGACAGACAGACAATAATTATGATGATATACAGGCAGACAATGCTTGGTAATACAAAAAAATATAATTGGCTATATTTTGAGGTCGCTAAGCAACATGGCTCATCCATGTAGATTTGATGTGCAGTCACAGGTGTGCACACGGTTTATTTGACAAGAGGGTGGCACATTGGGTTTTATAGCCTGACTTACAGGTTTATAGTGAGATCATAAAGTCTCACAGAGGGAAAGGAGTGTGACACGAGAACATTGGCAGCTGTGTCGTCTTATTAAACTGGGGTGATGTGTACCCAATTCAAATGGTTCAACATATAAACTTCACCTTCAAAATGAAAATTCTGTCATTATTCACACGCCCCGTATGACTTTCTTTCCTCTGCAAAACACAAAAGAAGATATTTGAAAAGCCTTGCTAACAGAAAACCGTTGGTCCCCATCGACTTGCACGGGTTTTGTGTCCATACTGTAGAAGTAAATGGGGTCCGACGGTTTTCGGTTACTCAAAATATCTTCATTTGTGTTTTGCAGAAAGAAAATCACACAGTTTGAAAATGACAACAAGGTGAGTAAATGATATGAAGAAATGCTAGAGACACTAGGGTTTATTATCTTTTCCATCCGCAATGCCATCTGCCGCTCGAGCATCTCTAAAGGTCTCTGTATATGTAACTCTGCAACTCTCAGCCGCAACGCTCCTTAAACACACAGATTCAGCCGAACCATCAAACTAAGCACAAATGCTGTGTCTGCTATCAGGAGGATATTTGTCTCAGCCGAGCATCTTCTTCACAACTGAGTGAAGTCTGAAAAGCTGATTCCAGCATCTCTGAACCCTTGACGACAAGAGGGGGGGTCACACAAGTCACAAGAGAAGAGGACTATTTGCTCTACTGCGTTGACCTCAGCGTGTCAATAGGACAATGCAGACGGTGGTATAGACACACCGCCATCTACAGGCGGCGGAGCAAACTGCAGCATTTATTCAAAGGTATGATTCACTAACAAATGAAAATTCTGTCATCTTTTATTCACCTTCGAGTTTGTATACATTTCTTTGTTCAGATGGACATAGAGAAGGATATTTGGAAAAATGTTTATAACCAGAAAGATCCCCCCCATTAACTACCACAGTAGGATAAATTACTTTGAACACAAAAGAAGATATTTTGAAGAATGTAGGACAGCAAACAATTCTGCGGCACTTTTGACCACCATTGTTTTTTTCCTACTGTGGTAGTCGATGGGGCGCAAAAATCTGTCTGGTTATACTGTAAGCATTCTTCCAAATATCTTTCACTGTGTTCATTGGAACAAAGCACTTTTTACAGATATGGAAGTACTCGAAAGTCAGTTTGTAGTCGAAGTTTGTATATGTACCTGGCTCCTCTTCATCTCGGTACTGCCTCACCAGGATGGCTGCAGGTCTGTGGACCATCTGTCTCGTCTCTGTCCTCTAAACAAAAAAAGATGAAATGATCTGAGACGACATCCGAAGAGAGATGGGCGTCGGGTGGACAGTGTGTTCAGTGGGATTAGACAGGAAGAGCTGGAGAACACAGTTTCAATCTCTCTCTCTAAACCAGGGGGGTTAATCCCACACATGGGCAGAGTACAGACCACAGATCCTGGATTAATGAGGATCAAGAGAGTGTCAACACAGCACTGATGAGACCACTTTGTTTATGAGATTAAGAGAAAAGCAGAGGAGAATTTTCCTCCGAGCATCAAGCGTCCCTCAAATTCGTCTTAAAAACTCTGATTGATCTGAATGAGCATCGCTGTTTAAAGGGGTCACATGACACAGCTAAAACGAATATTATTGAATGCATCTTTTGTTCCAGCACTTACATTTTTGCAATTGTACGTGTCTCATACATGCACGGGCAACTTATAATACACCAAAGACAGAGAAAAACACGTATTTGCGCCATATGACAAAATGCTATTCCAGTTTACGAGTTCCTTAGTTGAACATGAATCATTTTGCATTATAATATTAAACATTTTTATAAAGACCATAACTTTTTTAGATTCTCGTGTTTGTTAAAGAAATCTTACAGAACCAATGAGATTTTATAAGTTATAGATATTTGAATTTAATGCTGATATGTGTTTGTGTTGTTTTCCATTTCAAGATATCAAGATATATGATCGCTTCAACATACGCTAGGGCATTTTGCAAACTGCATTTATGCGCCCTCAAAGGTGCTTCGCGAAGGGGACCAAACTTAAGTGAACACCTGAATACATTCACAAAGGGCCCTTTCAGAAGTCCGTAAGCGGAGGGCACATGCCATGGTCACTTCCAGGAAGGGAGTTCCGTGATCTTGGGTTACGAGGTCTCGCAACGCATTTTAAAGCAAATATGGTGCGGGACTTCGACGTTACCTACAAATGTTAGTTTAATCAATTAGCCTGTATTTGTTTTATACTAAAATTATCAATGATAAATATGATTTAAGATGATTAAAATATATTATATAAGATAATCTATGTTTAATAGTAGCTACTTGTTTATAGGTTTCCTTTATCATATATTTCATTTTTTAATACTAAGTGAAGTGAAAAAACAAGGTGAAATGCGACATAATAAGGCAATATTCAGCAAGAAATATGAAAAATATTGTTTATTTTTAACAACCGAGCTCTGTTTTCAGAGTGCATGTGCAGCGTTGTCAGGGTAACATTTGGCCTGTCATTCCCTTTGCGAAGGTAGTTCTCCAAAGGCATACACGAGAGACAGAAATGCCCTACACCCTTCAAAGATTTCAGAGAGTATGGCATAAGGATGCTCACTACCGTTTTGAAACACCCTCCCTAACCTACTGGAGTTTATGATGGATTTGTACACTTTCTTTTGGCTTCAACATGTCGAGTCCCATGTATAAGTGATAATATGACAACATTTTTGAATTATTGTGATTATAGAATTATTTATTTCGTCTTCAACAGCATGAGGGTGAGTAAATGAGTCAATTTTACATATTTGGGTGTACTATTCCTAACAAAAGTTTTATTGAAATCCATTAATAAATATTATTACTCAGCTCTCTTAGAATAATGTCATGTTGTCTTTTTCACCAAAAAGTAGGAAAGAAATGTTTTTCATATGAACCTTTGACTAAATGGTTCTTGGGGGAGCAAAAAATGCTTCTTCTATGTCTTCGACAAATGCATTTTTCTTAATGGGTTAGACACGGTGTATGCAAACCTGTGCCACTGTACCTGTTGATGTTCTGTATCCTCCGGCTGAGGTGAAGAGACAGGAATCACATGATAAACTTCAGCTTCTTTTGGTTCCCTTGACGACCTGAGGGTGACTGACAGTTCGCTCTCATCAGCTAATGCACCTGGTTGTCATGGATACAACAGCACATCATTTGTGGTTTTATGCATTAGGAGTGAAATTAAACATTTCTGTCTGTCAAATAACAACGACAACATGTCAATGACTGTACATCACATCAACAATGTCACATAATGACCAAACCTCTCATAATTCCAATATACAAAACCATTGGAAATCTGAATCCTATAGCCAGGTGAGCAAAAAGCATGACGGATTGTAACGTTTAAACAGATTGAAGATTCGACTCGACAGGCTGAATAAAATGGTTTAGTGACCGTGAACTTTGATTTGTCTCTGTAATGCGTTCTTTTTACAATTGAGAGGAAAGCAAAACAGCATTAAATTCTGCCTCAGTCAAGGATGAACTCTTGTATGTGCTGCCGGGGTCTGTGTGCTTTTTTTCTTTGGCAGCGCTCGTCTCTAAGCAACACTGAGGTTCTTTTTACAGACAGCAGAGCAGTCTTGGCTTTAAGTAAATATTGGTTTAAGCCAGCACAGGAAGAGCTTTGGAACCTACACCAGCGTTCTGTTGCCCGGGACTCATAACTTAC